>OY728127.1:1906523065-1907773065 GCA_963277665.1 Viscum album
CACAACACAACACAACACAACACAACACAACACAACACAACACAACAAAAAAACCATCTATCTCATGAAAAAAAATACTAAATAATCACCATTTCATAAACATAAACACCTATTAGTCATAATAACCACATCGACACCACTTTCTATCACAAAATCCTCATATCGTGACCATAAAAATCATCATATCTACCCTCATAACACAACCAAAAATCACAACCACCACACACCACATCAAATTCTTATCACATAACCATCCCAAAACACAAACACACATCACAAAAAATTTCTCATCACATTCACATAACATTATTTAGATTTATCAAGCGTATTTCATCACATTACACTTCTTTATTTTAAGTCCATTCTCACACAATCCATAATTTCTATGTTCAACCAATTTATTATTCGAATATAAGTGGTTATCCATTTATTCAAGTTGATTCCAATAAATAACATGAAAAGGGTTACAAAACTCATCAACTAAAATTAAAGAAAATCCCACAACAACCACAATTTTTAGAGAGACATCAAGCCCAAACAATCACAATATCAATGATATCAAAAGCTATAAAACATGCAATTTAATTACCACCCCCTTTGATTTAAATTAAGTTGATTCTTTATCTTTATTAGGATGATGCATAATATCTTCCCAAAAGATAACAAGAGCATATCCCCTCCAACATGATACACTAGTGGAGAACTGAAGGATCCCCTAACCTAGACATAGATGTTCAATCTGCTACACAAGTTGAACCAAGATGAAGTCCACAACCAAGAACCACAAGGAATAAAATCACCTTTACCATCCTAGAACATAAGGACAAAATCATTACACCATAAAAAAACCATCAAAACACACAATTTATTGATAGTATTCTCTGATAGATGAAGAAATAGGGAGAAAAACAAGAGAATAAAAAGAGGTTAGCTCACTCAAACCACTATGGATTGATCCTCTAAGATTGGGGTCAAAAGAAACTGAAAGAGGGTTGAAAGAGCTCATTGGGATGCACTCAGGTCACCCAAGGAATGAGATAAAGGTTTAAAAAGTTTATAGGTTCAAATATATTTAAGAATTTATAGGTAGTCTAAAAAATAAAAGACCACGACACAACCTACCCACCACACTATAGAATTTATGAAAAGTCATAAGACCAAAACACAATATGAAGGACCACACTACAACCTGGTAGGCCAAAGTAGCCTTTGAGATATGTGGCTATCTCTATGCCCCATATTCATAAAATAGGGGAGGATACCATGATGCAACCAAAGCTACTACATCGCATACCCCTCAACAATCAAAGAGGAGTCTATGCCACAACCCTGCTACATGGCGTAACCATCTCAAAAAAGTCAGAACCCCCATAAACTCACCCCAAAAATCCATGATACAAACCTGCCAACATTGGAAGTGGAATAAAAAACACCTTCCATGGGAACTATAAACTATATATATCCTCAGTACAATAAAACAACCAACCCTACGATGTATCCCAAGGCTCCACACTATAAAACTCTCTCCAGCTAGATTTTCTAGAAAGCTCCTCCCTCTCCCTCCAAAATCCTCCCAAATTCCATCATACACCTCCATCACCCGAATTACTATAAAGTAATGAGATGGAAGGTCTAGATCATTATAATAACACCCTAGATACTCTCTGATATTTGGTATCTTCTGGAATATGGGGAGGCATGTAACAGTCCTCCCCAGGAGCTACTAAATTGGTGCTTTTTTCCAACCCACCCCGTGGCCTCAGAAGTGTCTCCCCATATTCCAGAGGCTGCTAACTAGTGGTGAGGGTCTGTGAGGTTACCATGGAAAAAATATGACCTCAATATTATAGTATCCTAGCAGCAGTAATAATAATAACACATATAACTAGCTGGATAAACATCATAGACAAAGGCAAGGCAAGTGCTAAAAATAAATACTGCATAAAGATACTAAAATGATGAATAATGATATACATGCCATAACTGATCCATCATGGTGGATCATATACAAGTTACAACAAAATAAAATAAAATTTAAAGTAAATTCATACCCTATGGGTCCTAATTCTTACCTGGTCCTGATGTACACACTATAATCCTATAATTCTAAACAAAACCTCAAGCCATATACCCTTGACCTAAACCTATAACATGAAAACAAGTAGCCTTTTTCTTGGGTACCCAAGTGTTATGGAATCCCAGGCAGAGTTTGAGTACAAATCAGTAGGCCACCACCAACGATGTCCCTAAAAATAATAAGTCTATACATGTAAAGTGCATGTAGAAGAAAGATAAATAAACATTACCATTTATCAGATTAATAGAGATTAATTTAAAAATTTAAATAAAATACATATTAAACCCTTATCGATGCATGGAATTTTCTGTACCACCAGAATTGATCCATACATGATTCAAACAACATCGATGTATCTCTAGTATAGGTAATAGATATTATAACTCATGCCAGTTCTAGGGTGTATAACCAAGGGAACCACAACTATGAAACATAGGGGAATCCATGGAGGGTCCAACGGGCATTCTTCCCATATCAAGTCAATCCACAATCTAATGAAGTTATACATGATGTTCCTCTTAATTCTATATAGGAAAATAAAAGGAACCCAAACTTGGAATTCTATAAACTGAATCCATGTAACCACCCATCCAAATCATTCATATTATCTGGATTGACCAAAATCTAGGTCTACACCCATGAAATTATATCTCATATAATTAAGTAAAATCCAAGGAGCTCATCCTAGGACATTATCAAGGGTACCTATAATTAATCCAAAAAATTAATCTATGGAATTAAATACATAATACATCACCCAAATCCAAGGGGAGGATACATCAAGGAATTAATAGTAATGAATCAGTGAGGAATAAAAGGCAGATCATGACATTACTTAGCTTTGGGCATCCTTAGATCCAATAAGGAATAATACCATGACATCTAAGTGATTCCCTTAATAGAATCCACACTCAATCAAGGAATTACTCTCATTTCATGTCCCAAACTAAATCCAGGGGGTGACACCCAAGACATTCCAAACATAATAGCCATATTCATAAGAAATCATAACTAACCAAATACCAAAACATCAATAGAGCCCATGTCATTACACTTCCTCATTACCATTTCATAAAAACTGTATCATTTCCCAAGAGTCGATTAAATAGGATTCCATTGAAAAGTTATAAGTGAAAAAAACTTATAGGTTTCTTAATATCACTCTATTTAATCAACACTATCATTTTATATTTCAATAAAATCAAAAAGTTAACAACCTTTATTTTAACACATGATACCCTTTTTATAACCATGTTTCCCCATTTTAATCATGTAAGATCTCATATTTTTCCAGGTACGTCCCTCTTTGAGTTTTTTATTTGAGCCTTGGTGGCTGTGTCTTGTTTAGAGACAGGGATACTTTATTTGGGAAACTGAATTAAAGTCTAAGGATATATGTTTTTTTTAATTAATGGAGTCTAGGTATAAATGGGTAAAGTGTTACTAATTTTTCTTGGTAAATTGAGAAACCTTGAAGGGGGTTCAAGTTTGTATAAGGAAGATGAGTTAAAAAACCATATTTAGGAGAATTACACACCATGTAAAGGTATTACATGTTGTGTAAACATCTGAAAAACACATGTCATGAAACAAATATAGGGCCTGAATTGGTTACATGTCATGTAAGAATTACACATCATGTAATGTTCTAGATAATTGAATAATAAGTCTAGGTGATGATTTTTTTGGTGTATTCCACTAAAAAGAATTTCACAATGCGTAATTATAATACACACTATGTAATTCCCTAAGTAGGCTTTTAAAAAGTGTTGTGAGGCTGATTTTATTCTCACCTACGTGCATCTTTTCTCTTCATGATATAGGGTGATCATCTGGTCAATTTTGGGCCCCTTCCCTCTATTCTGAACATACTTTTTTGTGTGATCAATCCCCAATATATTATTTTTTGCTTTGGTTTACCCTTATCTTTCACAAATCTCCAATTTTTATGATGTAAATCCCTTGATCATTTGTGTTTTTTGTTTTGATATTGATCGGTTATGATCTAGGAACCTCCATGCGATCATCTATGCCTTCTTCCTTATTGGTGAATTCTGCTGGAAGCATTGGTTGTTTGTCAGTTAAAGGTAGGGGGTCTAAACCTTAACCATATGGTTTGATATTTTTAAAGTATGTGAAATATTGCAACTACAACAACATACATGCACCTCAATTGATTAAATGATAAATTTGATTATTCCTTAGATTCCATTTGGATTCAATTAGTTATTAACCTAGATTGTGGCTACCATTTGAGTGAGAGAACCCTTGATTATAAATGAACTGTTTAATGGATTAAAGTGTTTTTAGCATGACATAGGTTTTGGGTGTTTGATTGATATAGATTAACCTTGACTTGAATTTTTTTATTGAGATAACTGACATGTTATTGGTTATGACCAATTGATAAATGAAATATTTAATTTAAAGTTAAATGTTAATTTTTATAATTAACCATTGAGCCTGATGATGTGATATTTTGATATCCTTGTTGTTATGACATGTGTTGTGATTTTTTATACTGTAATGCTTATATGGGGTATTGGCCCAATTTGTATACTGTAATGATTATATGGGGAATTATCCCTGTTGATAAATACTAAAATTATTATATATAGGGATATTCCTAGTGACACATGCTGAAATGCTTATATATCAGGATATTCCCTAAGACATTCTAAAATTATTATATAGTGGGATATGCCTAATGACACATGTTGAAATGCTTATATACCGGGCTTAGCCCTGATAAATCCTGAAATGCTTATATACCAGGCTCATCCCTGATTTATTGTTGAAATGATTATATACTTAGTTTTTACCTAGATTTGTGTAATTTATATACCTTGGTTATAAGGTTATGGTTAGCATGTTCTTAATACATGCTCAGAGAAACTCTAGCATGGCGCTGAGGCGGGTTATGTTTTACCATAGTTATATGGTTATGGTTGGCATGGTTGTGAGACATGCTTAGAGATATTCTAGCATGGAGCTGAAACAAGTAGATGTGGTATTAATTTAATTGTTTAATTAATTAATAAACTTGTTTATTTCATTATTTCATACAATTATTATCATATTGATTATCTTTAGAAATGATGGCGTTGACCTAATAAGTTATACTCACACCCTATTTGGCCACCATTTGGTACCCGAGAAGATTATATGGATGCAGGTTTGGACAAGGGAAAGGGACCTTACCATTGATTGTTTTCTTACTGGATTAGATGAAGTTTGGATATGGGGCCAACATGGGGTTCAAGATTGGGGACTTTTGAGTATTTTTTTGAGTCCACTAGTCTTTTATTTTTTATCACTTCTAGAAGGAAATTTAGTTACATTACATCACATCATTACATTTTTACTTTATTATTTATTAGATGATTTAACTAAATTTTATTTTTGGTATTATGTTGTATTGTATTGTTTCCATTTTTTCATCACTCAAATATTTATTTATTATTATTGGTATTGGATTGTTTTTCTATGTTTTAACTCTGTAACTATGGGGTATAGTCTACCCACTATACTTATCACACCTCGCTACTAGTTGGAAGCCTCTGGAATATGGGGAGGTGTGCTTGAGGTCTCATAACCAACCCCTTCTAGCCACGTGAGAGAGTTCCAGATCGGGGGATGCTACCAAGTGGCATCAAAGGTGGTTTATTTTATGTTTCTTTACTATTTGGGAAAGGTATAAAGGAGACTAGGATGTGTCGAGACTTGGAAATGAGATTGTGCATGGGTGTAGCTAACACATGTATGGTGGAAAATCTAAGTTCCTAGGGGTGGATTTCTGTTTATACTGTGTGTTTGTTAGAGTTGATGTTATTTCACCCTAAGTGATTCACATGTTGTGTGAGATTATAGTTTTATGATGTTATTGGTTTTTAAGATTTATACTCATGGCCTAGAATGGAACAAGATGAGTATACATGTATCATAATAGGTACATAGGGATATATATTAACATGCATTGTTCATGTTAGGTACATATTTATTTTCATGTGATATATACTTTCCTTTTTTAACTGTGATATCAGATACCTGTTATATCTAAGAAATGAACTATTATGTCATGATAAAACACTTTTAATCCATGTTTAGAGAGATCATGAGTCATTGGTTCTCTATTGTTTTCATATTTTGAGGTTGAATTTGTTATATTTTCTAAGGAGTGTGTTGTCTTGTAGAGAAAATGACTCCTCGCCATCTTTGATTTGAGCATCAGGAGAGTGGAAATCAGCATGCTCCTAACACAGCTGAACCGAAGCTTCCTATAGTTCCTGAGGATCAGATGAATGTTCAACTTTGAGAAAGCTTCCTGAGAGTCATTAGATCCATGTAAATAGATATTTTTCACACTATTACTTCAATTTAGAAGATAATGAGAGAGTTTTAGCTGTAGAATTTTCCTATATTCACTGGATAGGGAGGCCCCTAGGCAGCTGAGTTCTGGATCAAGTCAGTCCAGACAATATTTAAGCATCTTGAGACACCCATAGATGGGAGGGTGAAACTTGATATATATATATATATATATATATGCTTTGTGGACCATCCAAGTGTTGGTGGGACATTCTAGAGAAATTAGGGTAGGAGGAGGAGTTATCTTGGAAGGAATTTGAGATGAAGTTCCTGAGCCATTTCTATCACGAGACATTGAGGGATGAAAGGTATCATGAGTTCATGCACCTGACATAGGAGGTAATTCAAATGTTGTACTATGTTGAAAATTTCACTGACCTGTAGTGCTTTGTACCATCTTTGGAAGATGATGAGATCTCTAGGGTGAGACATTTTTTAGGATGGTCTTCACTATGAGTTTAGGTCACAAGTGAACATGTTCCGTATGAGCAGTTTTGTAGACCTGATGAATAACACACTCATCACAAAAGGTAATATGAGAGATTCCTTGAGCAGTGGACAAGAATTTTTATTAGGGAAGACTATGAACTCTTATTCTAGTGTAAATAAGAATCAATATGGAATTTTTTGTCAAGGAAGTAGTGGTTAGAGCAATCAGGGTAGTGGGCATCCATCTCAAGACCATATTCCATTGTAGTGATATCAGTGTGGAAATATGTGCCACAAATGGAATCAGTGTCCATACCCAAATTTTGAGTTTCTTATTTGTGGTAGATTGGGACACCTATAGATGTTTTGTATTTGAATTCAATAATAGAGTAGTGGTAGGGGATCAAGACATGTACTGGAGTCTAGGAAGGACTCAACTACTCCTCAGCGGACATGTAGTTGGAGTTCTATGAGACGTTCTGGTCGAGGTAGGGGATGTGGTACCCCAATGTAGGAACAGTAGTACCAGGTAGAGGGTATAGCTCAGGGGACTCATGATGGAGCCTAGGACAGAGGGGTTGGTCAGCTGAATGTTATGCAGACTATTTCGATTAGTGTGGACATAAGACCGTATACTATCATAGGTGTGATTCTTGTATCATCTATCATTTCTTGAATTTTGTTTAATAAAGGAGAATCATATTCCTTTTTTTATCTTAACTTTTTATAAATGGTTTGGTATTATATGTAGAAAGTTTGGATGGTGTTTTTTTCACGACCCGTCCCCCGGGGCCCGTGTCGTAACTACCCCAAGCCCGCCTTCCATAGGCTAGGGGCTGGCGACTAGCACCAAAGGTGTAAATCCCTATAATTGGTAAGGCATTGCCTTTATAAATGTAAACACACACACACACAACCTGAGTACAAGCGGAAGCAAACACTAAGTAAACACTATAAAACAAAAGATGTGCTGGAAAGTAAAGGGGCCAGAAATAAAATCCCAACAGTAAAGTACAAGAAAAAGACAAAACAACAGGAAGGTGTCAAGCTGCTCCTGGATCGTCCTCTGGGGTTCCTACCTGAAGGGTAGGTACAAATGGCCACTTCAGCTCTCCACGTCCGTCTGTCACCCCCGGGTACCATCTCATCGTGAAGTCCACCTCTGGGTACCGTCTAGATCTACAGGCCTCAACCACGATCAGTGTTGTCCGTCGTCTGCATCCAACACAACGAGGTGCGGGCAAATCCCGTGCAGGGGTGAGTATAACGATACTCAGTAGGGACCCCGAGACCATCAAGGTCTCACTAAAACCCAACAAGGATAAACCACAAAGAAAGATCTCAACAGATAACCTTTAATTTGGTATATGCCCATACATATACCTAAGTTATCAAGTAACCCATCTCAATCATGAGGAAAACACAAAGGTCATTGACTCAGCTCAAACCAGGATTTTTATTCATGATGTCGAAAACACGGTTGCTGGAGAACTCCTCCTCTATCGAGCACAGTAGTCCTGTCACGACTCCGAGGTGCTACTCACTAACCTTAGACTGCTGAGGTACTCCTCCTCTGTCGAGTACCGTGGGTCTGCCACCCCAACACAGTAGTGCTCCCCGCCATGGGTCTGCCACCCCAACACAGTAGCGCTCCCCCTAATAGCCTACAGAGGTACTCCTCCTGCCGAGTACCGTGGGTATGCCGCCCCAACACAGTAGTGCTCCTCTGCCATGGGTCTGTCGCCCCAACACAGTAGAGATCCCCACTGGGCTAGTCAATTCACTCTGAAATGAATCAGACAAGTAGTCATTAGGTCTCAGCCAGCTACAAGGTCACCGTACTCCGTATGCTCATCTCTGGGAGGATCCTCTTCACGAGCTACTGATCGATACTTCCAAGTGTCACGTAATCTCACGTGGAAGCATCTCAAAGGACCGCCTCGTCATAGGGGTCACAACGCAACAGACGGCACGTCAAACAGACGCCCGGTCCATGAGTTATTAGCATTTCTGTTCCAGGGGTCCGGTTGGATTTTGGGTATAATCCAACCCGACCATACTCTAACTTCATACATACCTCAGGTGAAGTATTCCAAAAGAACCGTCTCATCAAGAGGAATCCAACATAGTCGACGACACATCAATTGGACGTCCGGTCCTTAAATTATAAGCGTTTTCACTCTGAGGGCCCAGTTGGAATTACGCTCGTTCCAAACCCGGCCATTTTCCAAAGTCGTTCAAAACTCACTAAGAGTAACGAAAAAAGACCGCCTTGTTGCAAGGGTCTTACTGCCACAGATAGCACGTCGATCAGACGCGCGACCTTTAAAAAATTCATGTTTAAGTGAAAAGGGCCTGATCCGTTAGGCCCGATGGGCTGATGGGTTGGGTCAAATCGGTTTTGGAGGGTCCGTCCCGGAAAAGGGGTCGGACCGGCCTGGTGAGTCACGCGACCTGGCCCGGCGGGGTGCGGCCCGGCTTGGCCCTGCCCGACACGGCTCGACTGGGCGCGGCCCGGCTTGTAGCACCCCAAACATTTTATGGTACGTTTTTGTTAAATACATTCTATTCATCACTGTGTTCCTTCGAAACAACACTATGTTATTTAGGAGATAGTTAAAACCTAGCCATTAAACATAAATTTCTCACTTCTACGTTTTGAATTTTGAAAAATGGTCATCTAGAGTTGTGTTCAGTAAGTCATTTGGAGTCTGATAGAACAAACTTGATTTTTGGTGAATAGTAACACACCCATATGAATAGTAATATGAATAGTAACATACCCTTATGAATAGAAAATAATAATATTATTTTATTTTCTTAAGGAAATAAGATAATGATATCTTAATTAGTTTTTCAATGAGAAATAAAACTAGTTGCACTTTAAGATTGTTATTTTTCGAATTAACTATGACCTTATTTAAAAATTAAATTAAAAATATTTAGAAAATTATTTTTGAAAAATGGATTTCACTTTTGAAATCTACATGTCGATAAATGGTTAGGGTGAATTTTGGGAATTTTTCTGAAACAGTTGATTTTTAGTGAATAGTAAAAAAATACAATTTTTAGTTTCGGTGTGTTTATGACATCATTAATGATGAAATGATGATTTCATAAATATGGTAGACTTGTGTATAGTTAAATAACATGTGAGGTGTCCCAAGTGGCTTATACCATGGGAAAAAACCATGGGCAAGCCCATGGTTTTGCAAAAAACCACTCATGAGGTGTCCCTTGAAAATTATTAAAATAATCCATCACTTTTCCTATAAATACCAACTCTTCCCTTCATTTAATTCATTCCCAATTCTCCCTCAACTAAGTTCTGGACTCCTTACCTTCATATTAGTCCTCCAAAGGTTTTCTCAAGACCTCAAGGTCCCAAACTTCAAGTTCTAAGGGTTACTCTATAAGGTAAGGAAATTCTCAATTTCTTTCTTTTTTCCTTTCAAGTTCTCTTTTATGTGGTATAACTTTCAAGTTTTCATACCATGTTATTATTTTTCTTCTTCTTATTAATCTACACTATATTATTATTCATTTTTGTAATGGATGACCCTTGTCCCCTCTCTTTTTAATATTTTATAAAACCATGTTACGTAGCCGTTAGGCTGCCGAATTTTTGTAAGCGATTTCAAAATTATTCTTTTATTTTGAGTTCTTTATTTATTATTTCTTCATATCTTCTTACCCAAGAGGAAAAAAATCTCAAGAATCTTGTATATACTTTATGTTATCATGTTCATGATAAATTTATCATCAATATTCTTCTTTCCCCCACTTGTTCAAGGAATTAAAAACATTGTCCGTGACGTGTCGAATTACCGACATCGTAGATGAAGTAATTTCAGTTTCCATTAATTCTTTCATGTATGGTGATGAAACAAAATATATGGTTAAACCAGGTCATAATAAATGTGTTTTATCTTTATTAATGTTCTGTAATCTTTACACATTCCTAATATGGAATAAAAATACAAAACAATTTTATTTAGCACAAAAACTGCCAAGCCAAATTCAAGCGTTTATCTTTAAACTCATCGAATGAGTCATCATCATAGTATATAACCAGAATCATTATAAGATCATTTATGTCTCTTTAAATTCACTAATAATGTATATTAACAATTCTGGATGTTTAACCATATTTCAAAACAAATTCCATTCATGAATATAAGTAAACAAAGCATGAAACCAAGTAAGAAAATGTTTCCAAAACAATAAAATTGAATCTCTTAAATCCATCAAAAAGACCATTAATGAACTAAATAAGGTTATACCATATCAATTAAATATAAAATAGGTTCTTTAATTATGAATTAATAATCCTAATTTGTTTATTCAGTTCTTTAAAAACAAGACAAGAACACCTTCAAGCATAAGGTAAGGGATTCTCTCTCACACTTTTGTTCAAGAATATCCCCTTTGTTGTGACTAAATTTGTATTGTGAACCTAATAATACTTATGTGGTGTAACTACTTCACATTTTAGATCACTTTCCATTTGAAATTATGTTTTTATTAAATATCCATAATCTCATGTCATGGATATGTTTATTGTCTAAACCATATACCATTTCACATACGGTGTATATTTAGGATGTTATTGATGAATCCATATTCTATACTCTATACAGATATTGAAAAGGCATATTGCTCTTGTATTGAATCAATGTATAAAGAATTATTTGGATGTATAGGTGTGTGGGGCCCACTACAGCCCCTCGATGTATCAGTAGGTCTCATGAGACAAAACGGTTGGGCGACAGACCCTTCGAGTTTGTTTCCAAAAAATCAGACGGGTTTCTACCCACAATAGTAAACCGTTTTTATGGTATTATGGTTTCATGTGCCAGATACATGACGTCTAGTTAATAAGCATTCTATTTTTTCATTATCAGTTTTTATTATTATTATCCATGAGGTTTTCACTATGACAAAATCTATGGATGCAGTTTCATTCTCAGTTTATTATTGGAATTAGTTATTCATTTATTCACTATTCCATTTTTATTATGTCATATCGATTGTGATTAACTTATTATTATACTCATGCTTCTACTATTTGTAACCCTTAATGAGCGTTTGAGCTCACCCCTTTCATTATCTACCTTCGACATGTGATGAAGAGAAGGCCTTTTTTTGAGTTCTTGTGGTCGCAGTTTTTAGTTTTTGTTTTGTATTGTATTTTGTAACCTTTCCCAATGTAATTGGAGTTACATATATGTATCTAGTTTCTTAAAATACTACTAAACTGATCGTTCCTTCGGGATTTTCATTCCTTCTAACCATGCCAATATCACAAGTAATGCACCGACTCTAGCCTAGAGGGGTCGGGGTGTTACAGTTGGTATCAGAGGAAGTTTAGTAGAACACTTGGAAACTAGACTAGAAAATTTATAATAGGGAACACATCCCTAAGGTAGTATTTGAGGATAAATGTACAAGAATATCCTGGTATTTTGGTAAGGAATAGATTATGTGGATATTTTAAGCAATATGTCCCTATCTGGATACGAGTAGGTAGAGGCAGCTCTGGGACAGATGTATCTAGGGGTAAGACCCGAAAACACCGCTTTGAGCTAGACTCAAACGAGAAATAGTGAACGACAATGGGCCTTGATGCACTATTGGTTACAACACTCCTGGGGGATATGCTTAGGATAATTCATGTTTTCTTTACAAGCCATTATGAAGGAGTTAATGTAAATTTTTCCTTAGAGGAACCATGTTTATAATATTAGCTATGCATAGAATTTCAATCTATGTTGAGTAATTTTCTATTTGAGATTCATAAACTAATATAGTGTATCCTATTATTTAGAAATGGAATCTAATGGAAGAATGGGAATCAATACTCGTGGGCAAGGTAGGGATCTCCCTACTGAGCAAGTAAACACAGTCAACGTTGAAGAAGATCAGATCATGAACATATTGGGACAACTTACTCAAGTTGTAACGAATAACCATTCAACACCGGTGTTAGATAGTTTCATGCGGAATAAGCCCCCATATTTCAACAGGACTACTAATCCAGTGGTAGCTGAGCAATGGATCAAGTCCCTTGAAAAGATTTTAATGGAGTTAAGATGCAATGAGAATTAAAAGGTAGTACTAGAGGTATATTGTCTCAAGGGTGATGCTGATCAATGGTGGTCCCTGATTCAAAATACCACATAGGAAGAAGAAATAGAAGATATATAATGGAGTACTTTTAAGGAAATATTCTACGAGAAATATTTCCCTCGTGAGCAACGAACTGAAATGAAGCAAAAATTCCTTAGCTTGAAACAAAGGGAAGAAGACAGTGTTGCTGAGTATGAGGCTACCTTCACAAGGCTGGCCAGGTATGCCGTAGATTACATATGTGACTCAGTAGACAAGATTGATCATTTCTTTGAAGGTCTTAATCCAAGTCTTTGGAGGGAAATGGCTTCTCAAACATTTTCATCATATGATGGAATCGTATCAAGTGCCATCAAAACAGAGAAGGAATTTGCGAGATCAAAACTTTTCAAAGGAAGCCAAGATAAGAAGAGGTATTCTGATAACAAAGTAAAAGGAGAAGAACCAAAGAAGAGTAAGGGAATGAATAGTTTCCCATTATGCGAGAACTGTGGAAATAATCATCCTAGGAAATGCTTGAAAGGCAAGGGAGTCTGCTATAACTATAGAGAAAAGGGTCATCGATATGATAAATGCAAGGGGAAGAAACAATTCAATGATGTTCAATGCTACAATTGCAGAGAGATGGGACACTATTCAAATGAGTGTCCTAAGTGCCAAGGAAACATGCCTCATAAAAATCCAAGAGAGCAAGGGAGAGCCTATGCGATTACAACCATAGAGGTTGATGTTCCTATTGACGTGGTGGAAGGTACTTTAATTGTTTCCTTAAACTTAACCAACACTTTATTTGATTCTGGATCATCACATTCATTTATATCCTCTCAGTTTTCCAAGAAAATTAGATATGTCCAATTTGATTTAAGAAAGGAATTGTCAGTCAAAAATCCCATGGGATGTATCGTTGCAACAAAGGCATGTCGACTAGTCCCCCTCCAAACACCAAAATGTGCTTTAGTTGTTAGCCTTATCATCATACCCATGACTGAATTTGATATAATTCTCGGTATGGATTGGATATCAAATTATGATGTGAGGATTTATTTCATGAAAAAGGAAGTTACAATTTTTGAAAATGGTGTAGAATATCTTATCTTTAGAGTAGAAACTTCGCCACCTGATTCCTATCTAGAACCACCCCCAGTAGCTCTTTTGAATGCAATAATTGGAGAGGAAGATAAACCAATATCTATGGGAGAGGAAATAAGTCTTCAAATTGAATATGTGAACATAGTGAAAGAGTACATTGATGTATTTCCATAGGATTTACCTGGATATCCTCCAGAGTGGGAAATTGAGTTTTCTATTGACTTAATTCCTGGTGCGAGACCTATATCAAAGACCCCATATAGAATGGCCACTGTGGAGCTAGTGGAGCTGAAGAAACAACTAGAAGAGTTGAGTGACAAAGTATTTATTCGACCTAGTATTTCTCCATGGGGAGCCCCGGTCTTGTTTGTAAAGAAGAAAGATGGATCCATGAGGCTATGGATTGATTATAGAGAAATCAATGCTATTACAATAAAGAATAAGTATCCTCTACCCCAGATTGATGATTTATTTGACCAAATTCATGGAGATCAATACTTTTCAAAGATTTAACTTCGATCCGGATATAATCAACTGAGTATGAGGAAGGAAGATATTCTGAAGACAACATTTCGAACTAGGTATGGGAATTACGAGTTTACATTTATGCCTTTTGGACTGAAAAATACGCCATATGTTTTCATGGATTTAATGAATAGAGTTTTAAAGGAATATCTTGATAAATTTTTTGTGATATTCATCTATGATATCCTTATATACTCAAAAATATATGAAGACCATGAGAGTCACTTGCGAGTTATTCTGGGAACTCTTAGAAGAAATCAATTATATGGGAAGTTTAGCGAGTTCGAATTCTGGCTTCAGTCAGTTTCTTTCTTGGCCATATTGTCTCTAAGGATGGAATCCTAGTTGATCCTGAGAAGACAAAGGCAATCCAAGATTGGCCCACGCCAACAAACATAACTTAGGTATGCGGTTTTATTGGCTTAGCAGGTTATTATCGGTGTTTCATGCATAATTTTTCCCAACTAGCTAACCCGCTAATGAAGATCACATGAAAAGGGGTTAAATTTGTTTGGACAAAATATTTTGATGAATGTTTCGAAGAACTGAAGAGAAGATTAATCAATGCTCCTATATTGACTCTACCATCGGGGAATGACGGGTTTGTTATTTATAGTGATGCTTCAAAGAAAGGACTTGGTTGTGTCCTTATGCAAAATGATAGTGTTATTGCCTATGCATCACGACAGCTAAAAGTTCATGAGAAAAACTATCCTACTCATGATCTTGAGTTAGCTGCTGTAATATTTTCTTTAAAGATATGGAGACATTATCTCTATGGTGAAAAAATGTGGGATTTATACTGATCACAAGAGTTTGAAGTATATTTTCTCACAGAAATAACTCAACATGAGGCAAAGGAGATGGATTAAACCACTCAAGGATTATGATTTCACGATACACTACCACCTGGGGAAGGAAAATAAGGTGGAAGATGCTTGAGCAGAAAGGATCATGGAGTTTTGAACAATATGAGAGTTGAAAGGGATCCTATTTTCATGGATCTAATAAAGATGGATATGGGAATAACCATGGAATGTGAAATATCAATGCTTTTTAAAATGGTTGCCAAACCATATTTACTATAAAGGATAAAAAGTTCTCAAGCTGATGATGAGGAGTTTGAAAAGAAGATTAAAGATGTGAATGATGGGAGATTGAGTGAATTCATATATGAAGATGGAATTTTGAGATTTGGGAAGAGAATTTGTGTTCCCAATATACCTGATCTAAAAAGGGAATTTTTGGATGATGCACATAGTTCCAATTTCTCTATAAACCCTGGTAGCACAAAGATGTATAGAGATTTTAAGGAACTTTTTTGGTGGGACAACATGAAGAGAGAGATTGCTGATTTTGTGTCAAGATGTATGGTTTGTCAACAAGTGAAAGATGGAAGGCAACATCCTGGAGGAGTATTTCAACCTCTTTCCATACCTGAGTGGAAATGGGATAATATCACGATGGACTTTGTCATGGGACTACCAAAGACTCCTATAAGGAATGATGCAATATGGGTCATTATTGATCGCCTAACCAAGTCAACACATTTTCTTGCTATAAGAGAATATCTACCACTTGAATGTATAGCAAGACTATATATTAATGAAGTTGTGAGACTTCATGGAGTACCCCTATTGATTGTTTCTGATCATGATCCACGTTTCACATCAAGATTCTGGAAAAGTATTCAGAAGGCCCTAGATACTGATCTTCATTTGAGCACTGCCTACCACCCACAAACTGATGGACAATCAGAACGGACTATTCAAACATTGGAAGACATGTTGAGGTATTGTTCACTTGATTTTCAAGGCATGTGGGATCGGTATTTACCTCTTGTAGAATTTTCCTACAATAATAGCTTCCATTCAAGTATTCAGATGGCACCCTATGAAGCATTGTATGGGAGGAGATGTCGTACACCAACTTGCTGGGATGATGTTGGTGAAAGAAAGCTCATAGGCCCAAAACTTGTTGAAGAAACAATGGAGAAGGTGAAGAATATCCAGAACCATATCAAAATAGCTCAAAGTAGGAAAAAGAGATATGCAGATAACCTAAGGAAGGATTCAGAGTTTCAAGAAGGTGATCACGTTTTCTTAAAGGTATCTCCATGGAAGGGTATTATACGATTCGGCAAGAAGGGAAAGTTAAGTCCCAGGTACATCAGACCTTTCGAAATTCTAGACCGAATTGGAGCCGTGGCTTACCTTTTGGCAATGCCTCCAAGTCTCTCCAAGGTTCAAAATGTGTTCCACGTGTCAATGTTAATAAAGTAAATGCCAGACTCAACACATGTACTCACTTATGAAGAAGTAGAACTTGAGCCAGATCTATCTTATTGTGAAGAACCTATCAAGATTCTTGATACTAGAGAACAAGTATTGAGAAATCAGACAACTCACCCGGTAAAGGTTCTATGGAGGAACTATAATATGGAGGAAGCAACATGGGAGCTTGAGGAGCTTATGTTAAAGACATACCCGAATCTTTTTAGGTAATATTTTGTAAATTTCGATGAAGAAATTTTCCGGAGGGAATAATGTAGCACCCCAAACATTTTATGGTACGTTTTTGTTAAATACATTCTATTCATCACTATTTTCCTTTGAAACAACACTAGGTTATTTAGGATATAGTTAAAACCTATCCATTAAACATAAATTTCTCACTTCTATGTTTTGAATTTCGAAAAATGGTCATCTAGAGTTGTGTTCAGTAAGTCATTTGGAGTCTGATAGAACAAACTTGATTTTTGGTGAATAGTAACACACCCATATGAATAGTAATATGAATAGTAATATACCCTTATGAATAGTAAATAATAATATTATTTTATTTTCTTAAGGCAATAATGAAACACACCAAGCTTCCACGGTACACTTCTCTTTGAATAATACAGTAGCATGTGTTGTACGCAACTTCGAGTTCTAACACACCGCGACTAATCAAAGTAGCCGTTATGAATAGTAATACCCATTTTTAAAATTATAGAAATTTTATATTTCAAAATGGACTTCATTTTTGTATTCGTAATATTGAAATTATCCTAAGTTGATTTTTTTGTAATTTTCTGAGAACTTCCATTTTTTATGAATAGTGAAAAATACATAAAACAAATTTTTTAATCAAAATAATTTATAGTTATAAATTATACTATTGAGTGGTTTTAAAGTATAATTAGAATATATTTTTACCATTTTATCCAATGGTGGTCATTATAATTAATTTCACTTTGAAATTGGACATAAACAATTGTCAATCTTTTGATATATATTGTTTCTTAAAAACACGCTATTTGTTGCGACAACGGGAATTAATTATAAAATTAATTAATGCAAATTATATTTTTGGAATTTTTTAAAATAGACATCATTTTTGAATTCAGAATATCAATTATAGCTTAGGGTGAAATTTTGGCATTATTCTGAAAACTTCAATTTTTGATGAATAGTGAAACCACTAAGTGATAGTTAAAAACTGATTTTTCGTTTAAATGAAACATTACCACTTTTGTGATTTGATTTTCAAAAATCCGACATACATGGTTTTAATTAGGAAGTAAAATGTGGTTCAATGAGATTAAAATAATTTTTTGGTGAATAGTAACTTTTCAGTTTAATTAATCGTGATTAAAGGTAATTAGTGAAGTTTAAGGTAAAAACGATATTATAAAAATATGAAAATACCTTTACACTTTTACTACCCCTATTGGATGTGTCATGAACGACCAAGACAATCCATGGGTCAACTTGGGGACCCCATGGAGCCACTTTGGTAGGAAAATGACATAAATAACTTTTATTTAAAGTTAAAATAAAAATGTCACAAACATAAGTTGTTTTACTAAAAAAAAATTTAAATGGGGTTATACAAGTCATATTTTTGACTATAAATATTAATTAGAAAGATAAAAAGATTTAATACATCATGATATTTGTTTTATAATTTTTAGACATTAAATAAATTAAATTATTTATGACCCCATGATGATGCAGCGATTACCTCATTAATTAACGATTTTAATAAAATGGAAGGATAATGTAAAATCTAAGAATTAAACTTGTTCAAAGCCTATTGTATGAGTATATTTCGAACCCTTATCACCTTATCCTCTAAATATATAAGTGTGGGACCTTTAAAATCTGAAACGCATTATATAATAAAGTAACATTTCATGACTTTCCAAGAGTCCCCTCCTCTCCTCTTATAAAAGGCCCCCACCACTACCACCTTATTCACACCATCAAATCCTTTTGGCTCGGCCAACCTCTGCCCAAATACTCTCTCACCTTCCCTCTCTTACTCCTAGAAGCCTCAATTTGGGCAGAATTCTTCCCAAGGAAGCCTTTGGCTCAAATCAAAAAGAGTTACCCGATTTTAAGGTAATGTCTTCTCTTATGTTATTTTGTTTTATTTTGCTTCTCTAACCCCTTAAACTCTTTTTATTACTTTATTTTGTAACAAAACCAGTATCTTCAATATAATAGTATTTTTTTATGAGAAGGATTTTATTTAAACTTACATTCACCTACATCTAATTGTTAAAGAACATACTGTTTCTGTGGATGGCGAATTTTTGCCTCACGAAACGATGATTGTTCAACACTCATATAACACCTTAAAAGGTGGCCATTAAGATGTCACTATATTTATATATGATATTTTTATGTTTTACTTAAGCTTATTTATTTTTCATTTATGTCATACCTTTATGGTTTCCATTATGGGTAAACGCGATATCTTCATTTTAGGAAGTGCGGACTACCGCCCCCTCAAGGTGATTTGAATCGTTAATGCCATATGTGGGATGTATAAAGGATGGAGTAAATGGTATTATACATTATATTGTACTGGAATTATATTATACCTTTATATAATTATAGCTTCATTCCATTAAATACGAAATAGAAATGAAAGTATCATTCATGCGTACGTACGGCTTACCGTCTCCATGAACGATGCATTTCATTTCTTACCTCTAAATGTTATGTAATATTATAAATGAATGTGTATACAGGATATATATGATGTATATGATATCTACATCATGAATATAATTATGGATATAATGGATATTTTATCACATGAACAACTTGTAATTTTAAGAAGTTTATTTTTGACTCAAGTACCAAAGATCGACAAAACGACCGTTATTAACATAAATAATTACATAATGTTCATAACATGGTAATAAGTGATATAAAAGGAATAATAAACTTGAAAAAGGTTATTAAGAAACTATAAACTAACTCTAGTTTATTATTCAGGAGGTTAAATAACGGTCGAGTCAAGTCGGACACGAGGTAAGGGAATTTCTTAACCCAATTTCCATTCTTTGGGTTAATCTCCTACTTTCAAATTATGTCATGATATTATTATGTACTATCTTGTATTTGTACTTTCTTTATGTGTACTTATAGTGAATACACATAATAGATCTATTTTATTTTAAAAATGATCTTTGTAATGACTTCGTCTCAATCTCCTTTCATTGAGGCATATTTGGTTTTATATACAACTTTCATTTATACGGTGTATAAACCCCTTTGACTTTTACTTTTATTTAAAAAGTAATATTTTTATATGAAGCGTTTTTACTAAACGACAAAAGGAATGTTTTGTTCTTACGTATGCAGTGACAACGAATTCTCCGTTTCCGTGACTATTATTTGAGTTTCGGCTTCCTCTATAAGCCATAACTTTTTTTAAATGAAAAATAAATACAAAGTTTTAATTTTCTTTTATTTTGGTATTGAAAATGGTTTTGATAAAGTTTTTATTATATCAATGTGTTGTATTGATATCTTGTGATTTAAGTGTGGAAATCTTATGTTTCCTTTATGCATGTTTTAAGTGATACAATTATGTTATGGTTTATGATATGTTTAAACCTGTTCATATGAGGAATGCATTGGACTTAATAAGTGACGGGTGGAGCCTACTATAGCTCCTCGATGCATCAGTAGGTCTCATGAGACAAACTAGTGTCTTGGCACGAGGCCTTGAAGAAATCTTATTTGTAGTCTTGGCACGAGGCCTTGGCTACGTGGTTATGATAGTATGGAATTATGCATTCCATCATTATGAAAGTGGTTATTGATATTGCATGTGATTATTTGACTAGTAGAATATCCATGTGAGTAAGCAAATGGAATTATTTAATTTTATTTTTTCCATATTATGCTGAAGTTCAAGTTTAAAAAGGCTTTTGTTTTAGTTATACATTGCCTTAAAGGTTAATGTTTATTTATGAAAGCTTCCGCTATATTGTTATCCTTACTGAGCATCTGAGCTCACCCCTTTCAATGTTTTAATTTTTCCAGGATGTGAAGAAGTATTTTAGGAATGACCTGTAGGGATAGTCTGAAGGGGATATGAGTGTGGAAAATGGAGACTATGTTATTGTGATTTTTCACTTTACGATGTAATGTAAGACTTATGAATGCATCTAGTGTTTCCAAGGCTACTAAACTAATCGATATTTCGAGACTTGATATTTTGTGATCATGCCAATGTTATGCAATAATGCACCGACTCTGGGTAACTGGGGTCGGGGTGTTACATTTGGTATCAGAGGCAGTTTAGTACTAACCTTGGAAGCTAGATTTAGATAAACTATGATTAGAGCACATAGCCCGAAGATAGACTTTGAGGATTAGTATAGAAGAAATTCCTAGAATTTTGGTATTATAGAGATTTTGTGAGTTTTCTGAGAAATACATCCCTATCTGGATATGAGCAGGTAGAGGCGGCTCTGGCATAGATGTACCTAGGGGTAAAACCCGAAAACACTGCTTTGAGCTAGACTTGAACGAGAACTGGTGCACGACAACGGGCCTTGCTGCACTCTTGGTTACGACACTCCCGGGGGATATGCTTAGGATAATTCTCTTTTTCTTTACAAACCACTATGAAGGGTTATGAGTATATACTTCCTCAAAAAAAAACATTTTTATGATTATGGATTATATCCATAAATAGTTCAATTTATGTTAAGTATTTTACAAGTATGGAATTATGTATTTTGATTCATAAACTAATCTAGTTTATGCCATTGTTTAGAAATGGTGCCTAGTGGAAGGAATGGAAATCGTATCAATGCATGCACTCCATGTAGGGATTGCCCTCCTGCTCAAGATAATTATTGTGGATCTGGAGATACAACTGGTGCTGATCAACTTATTACCATACCAGGACAAATCACTCAGGTTATGAATAATAACCTTACTCATATGGAGCACCCTGATCTGCAACGTGGAGGATCAATGTTAGACCGCTTCATGAGGCAACAACCGCCAACATTTAATGGGGGTACAAATCCATTAGTAGCTAAGCAATGGATAAACTCCTTAGAGAAAATATTCCACGCCTTGGGGAGTAGCGAAAAGGAGAAGGTTGTGATGGTAGTCTACCGCCTCACTGGAGATGATGATCAATGGTGGTCGCTGATTCAAAACACAAAGGAAGATGAAGAAGTATCAAGTATGGAATGGAGGGAGTTTAAGGAAATTTTCTTAGAAAAATACTTTCCACATGACCATCGAGCAGATATGGAAAGGTAATTTCTGAGTCTGAGGCAGCAGGAGGATGAGAATGTCGCAAAGTATGAGGCTAACTTTACAAGGTTAGCGAGGCATGCTGTAGATTATATACATAACCCAAGAAGTAATATTGATTGTTTCTTTGATGGGTTAAAACCATTTCTCCGTCAAGCATTAGTCTCACAAACCTTCTCGACATACGAAGATATTGTCTCGTGTGCTATCAAGACGGAAAAGGAATTCTCTAAGTCTCATGACTTTAAAGCAAAGCAAGAAAAGAAGAGATATTCTGATCAATCTGGAAATGGAAATAAGGGGAAGAAGGGAATAGTTGAATATCAGTCCTGTAGTAAATGTGGAAAGAAACACCCCGTTACTTTCTTAAAGGGAATGAGATTCTGTTACAAGTGTGGTAAAAAAGGCCACCAAGCTCATGATTGCAAGGGAAAGAAAGTTGTTGTCAATGTGGAATGCTATAATTGTAGAGAGATGGGGAATTATGTAAATGAATGTCCTAAGCGTCAGGGGAACTTACCTCAGAAGAGGCCAAGGGATCAAGGCCAAGCTTATGCTATCACTACAGCTGAGGTTGAAGCTCCGAAAGATGTGGTGGCAGGTAATTTAATGGTTTCCTCAAGTTTAGAAAATGCATTATTTGATTCTGGATCATCACATTGTTTCATATCTTCCCAGTTTGCTAAGAAAATTAGATATTTCCAATTTGATTTAACAAGATAATTTTCAGTCAAAACTCCTAAGGGAAGTATTATTGCAACAAAGTTTTGTGAATCAGTCCCCATTAGAGCACATAACTGTTCTTTATTTGCTGATCTCATTGTCATACCTATGATTGAGTTTGATATAATCCTCGGTATGGATTGGCTTTTGGACTATGATTCAAATATTTATTGTAATAAGAAGGAGGTTACGATTTTTGATGATGATGATAAGGAACACCTTATTTTTAGAGCAGAATCATCACCACCTAATTCTTATTTAGATCCACCCCCAGTAGCTCAACTAAATTCAATTATTGGGGAGGAAGAGAATGAAATGACTAATGGCGAGGAAAGGAATGTTCAAATAGAGGATGTACCTATTGTGAAAGAATATGTAGATGTGTTTCCGGAAGATTTACCTGGAAATCCTCCAGAACGAGAAGTTGAGTTTTCCATTGATTTAATTCCTGGATCAAGGCCCATATCGAATACCCCTTATAGAATGGCCACCGTGGAATTAGTTGAACTAAAGAAACAACCAGAGGAATTGAGTAATAAGGGATTTATTCGCCCTAGTGTTTCTCCATGGGGAGCCCCTGTCCTTTTTGTTAAGAAGAAAAATGGATCTATGAGGTTGTGCGTTGACTATAGGGTGATCAATGCTATAACAATAAAGAACAAGTATCTCCTACCTTGCATTGATGATTTATTTGACCAATTGCATGGAGCTCAATACTTTTCAAAGATTTACCTTCGATCTAGATACCATTAGTTGTGTGTGAAGAAGGATGACATTCCGAAGACAACATTTCGAACAAGATACGAGCATTACGAGTTTACAGTAATGCCTTTCGGATTGACTAATGAACCCTCTGTATTCATGTATCTAATGAATAGAGTTTTCAAGAAATATCTTGATGATTTTTTGGTGGTATTTATTGATGATATCTTGGTATACTCCAAAAGCTATGAAGATCATGAAAATCACTTGTGCATTATCTTGAAGACTCTTAGAAGGCATGAATTATATGGGAAGTTTAGCAAGTGTGAATTCTGGATTTAGGATATTTCTTTTCTTGGCCATATTGTCTCTAAGGATGTAATTTCCTTTGATCCTTCTAAGACCAAGACAATCCAAGAATGGCCAGAACCGATGAGTATAACTGAGGTACGTAGCTTTATTGGTTTGGCAGGTTATTATCGACGTTTTGTCCAGAATTTTGCCTGATTGGCTAACCCATTAACGAAGCTCACACGTAAAAGGGTTAAATTTGTCTGGAAAAAAGAGTGTGAAGAATGTTTTGAAGAACTGAAGAGAATATTAGTCAATGCTCCTATATTGAATCTACTATCAGGGAATGATGGGTTCGTTATTTATAGTGATGCATCAATGAAAGGACTTGGTTGTGTCCTTATGCAGAATGATAGGGTTATTGCATATGCATCACAACAGCTAAAAATTCATGAGCAGAACTATCCTACTCATGATCTCGAGTTAGCTTCTGTAATCTTTTCCTTGAATATATGGAGACATTATCTCTATGGTGAAAAATGTGAGATATATACCGATCACAAGAGTTTGAAATATATTTTCTCAAAAAAAGAACTCAACATTAGGCAAAGGCGATGACTTGAAATACTCAAGGATTATGATTGCACGATACACTACCACCCAGGGAAGGAAAATAAGGTTGTAGATGCTTTGATTAGAAAAGATCATGGAGTTTTGAACATGATGAGAGTGGAAAGGGATCCTATTTTCATGGATCTAGTAAAGATGGATATGGGAATCACCATGGAGGGTGAAACATAATTTTTTTTCAAATGGTTGCCAAACCATCTTTACTAGAAAGGATAAAGTGTTCTCAGGCCAATGATGAAGAGTTGAAAAAGAAGATTAAAGCTGTGAATGATGGGAGATTGAGTGACTTTGTGTATGAAGATAGAATTTTGAAATTTGGGAGGAGACATTTTGTTCTCGATATACCTGATTTAAAGAGGGAATTGTTGGATGATTCTCATAGTTCCAATTTCTCTATACACCCTGGGAGCACCAAAATGTATAGAGATTTAAAGGGACATTTTTGGTGGGACAACATGAAGAGGGAGATTGCTGATTTTGTGTCAAGATGTATGGTTTGTCAACAAGTGAAAGCTGGAAGGAAACTTCCTAGTGGAGTATTGAAACCTCTTCCCATACCTTAGTGGAAATGGGATAATATTACGATGGATTTTGTCATGGGACTACCAAAGACTCCTAGAAGAAATGATGCAATATGGGTCATTGTTGATCATCTCACGAAGTCAGCACATTTTCTTGCTATAAGGGAAGATCTACCACTTGAACGTCTAGCAAGACTGTATATTAATGAAGTTGTGAGACTTCATGGAGTACCCCTATCGATTGTCTCGGATCGTGATCCTCGTTTTACATCAAGATTTTGGAAAAGTCTTCAGAAGGCCTTGGATACTGAATTTCGTTTGAGCACTGCTTACCACCCTCAAACAGATGGACAATCAGAAAGAACTATTCAAACTTTAGAAGACATGTTGAGATCATGCTCACTTGACTTTCAAGGAATGTGGGATCAATATTTACCTCTGGTAGAATTTTCCTATAATAATAGCTTCCATTCAAGTATTCAGATGGCACCATATGAAGTGTTATACGGAAAGAGATGTCGCACACCAACCTGTTGGGATGACGTTGGTGAAAGAAAACTTGTAGGCCCAGAACTGGTGGAGGAAACGATGGAAAAGGTGAAAGTAATCCAAAACCACATCAAAGCAACTCAAAGTAGGCAGAAGAGATATGCCGACAACCAAAGGAAGGATTTGGAATTTTAGGTAGGAGATCATGTTTTCTTGAAGGTATCTCCATGGAAGGGGGTTATACATTTCGGTAAGAAGGGTAAATTGAGTCCCAGGTACATCGGACCCTTCGAAATTCTAGAACGAATTGGGGTTGTAGCTTACCATTTGGCAATGCCGCCAAGTCTCTCCAAAGTTCATGATGTATTCCACGTATCACTGTTGAGAAAATACATGCCTGACCCAACACATGTACTCACCTATGAGGAATTAGAATTGGAACCCGATCTGTCTTATTGCGAAGAGCCCGTCAGGATTCTTGATACAAGAGAACAAGTGCTGAGAAACCGGACGACTCATCTGGTAAAAGTTCTATGGAGAAACCATAAGATAGAGGAGGCAACATTGGAACCTGATGAACTTATGATGAAGAATCACCCGAGTCTTTTTATACAGTGATATTATATGAAATTTCGAGGACAAAATTATTTAAAGGAGGGGAGAATGTAACACCCCAAGCTTCCATGGTACACTTCTCTTTGAATAATACAGTAGCGTGTGTTGTATGCAACTTCAAGTTCTAACACACCGCGACTAATCAAAGTAGCCGTTATGAATAGTAATACCTAATTTTTAAAATTATAGAAATTTTATATTTCAAAATGGACTTCATTTTTGTATTCGTAATATCGAAATTATCCTAAGTTGATTTTTTTGTAATTTTCTGAGAACTTCCATTTTTTTATGAATAGTGAAAAATACATAAAACAACTTTTTTAATCAAAATAATTTATAGTTATAAATTATAATATTGAGTGGTTTTAAAGTATAATTAGAATATATTTTTACCATTTTATCCAATGGTGGTCATTAGAATTAATTTCACTTTGAAATTGGACATAAACAATTGTCAATCTTTTGATATATATTGTTTCTTAAAAACACGCTATTTGTTGCGACAGTGGGAATTAATTATAAAATTAATTAATGCAACTTATATGTTTGGAATTTTGTAAAATAGACATCATTTTTGAATTCAGAATATCAATTATATCTTAGGGTGAAATTTTGGCATTATTCTGAAAAACTTCAATTTTTGATGAATAGTGAAACCACTAAGTGATAGTTAAAAACTGATTTTTTGTTTAAATGAAACATTAAAACTTCTGTGATTTTATTTTCAAAAATAAAACATACATGGTTATCATTAGGAAGTAAAATTTTGTTCAATGGGATTAAAATAATTTTTTGGTGAATAGTAACTTTTAAGTTTAATTAATCGTGATTAAAGGTAATTAGTGAAATTTAAGGTAAAAATGATATTATAAAAATATGAAAATACCTTTAAACTTGTCCTAACCCTATTGGATGTGTCATGTCCGACCAAGAAAATCCATGGGTAAACTTGGGGACCCCATGGAGCCACTTTGGTAGGAAAATGACATAAATAACTTTTATTTAAAGTTAAAATAAAAATGTCACAAACATAAGATGTTTTACTAAAACAATTTCTAAATCGGGTTATACAAGTCATATTTTTTACTATAAATATTCATTATAAAGATAAAAAGATTTAATACATCATGATATTTGTTTTATAATTTTTAGACATTAAATAAATTAAATTATTTATGACACCATGATGATGAAGCGATTACCTCATTAATTAACAATTTTAATAAAATGGAAGGATAATGTAAAATCTAAGAATTAAACTTGTTAAAAGACTATTTTATGAGTATATTTAGAACCCTTATCACCTTATCCCAGAAATATATAAGTTTGGGACCTTTAAAATCTGAAACTCATTATATAATAAAGTAACATTTCATGACTTTCCAAGAGTGCCCCTCCTCTCCTCTTATAAAAGGCCCCCACCACTACCACCTTATTCACACCATCAAAGCCTTTTGGCTCGGCCAAACTCTGACCAAATACTCTCTCAACTTCCCTATATTACTCCTAGAAGCCTCACTTTGGGCAGAATTCTTCCCAAGGAAGCCTTTGGCTCAAATCAAAAAGAGTTACCCGATTTTAAGGTAATGTCTTCTCTTATGTTATTTTGTTTTATTTTGCTTCTCCAACCCCTTAAAATCTTTTTATTCCTTTATTTTGTAACAACACCAGTATCTTCAATATACTAGTATATTGTTATGAGAAGTATTTGATTTACACTTACACGCACCTACATCTAATGGTTAAAGAACATACTATTTCTGTGGATGGCGAATTTCTACCTCACGAAACGATGATTGTTCAACACTCATATAACACCTTAAAATGTGGCCATTAAGATGTCACTATATTTATATATGATATTTTTATGTTTTACTTAAGCTTATTTATTTTTCATTTATGGCATACATTTATGGTTTCCATTATGGGTAAACACGATATCTTCATTTTAGGAAGTGCGGACTACCGCCCCCTCAAAGTGATTTGAATCGTTAATGCCATATGTGGGATGTATAAAGGATGGAGTAAATGGTATTATACATTATATTGTACTGTAATTATATTATACCTTTATATAATAATAGCTTCATTCCATTAAATACAAAATAGAAATGAAAGTAGCATTGATGCGTACGTACGGCTTACCGTCTCCATGAACGGTGCATTTCATTTCTTACCTCTAAATGTTATGTAATATTATAAATTAATGTATATACTGGATATATATGATGTATATGATATCTAAATCATGAATATAATTATGGATATAATGGATATTTTACCACATGAACAACTTGTAATTTTAAGAAGTTTATTTTTGACTCAAGTACCAAAGATCAACAAAACGACATTTATTAACATAAATAATTACATAATGTTCATAACATGGAAATAAGTGATATAAAAGGAATAATAAACTTGAAAAAGGTTCTTAAGAAACTATAAATTAACTCTAGTTTATTATTCAGGAGGTTAAATAACGGTCGAGTCAAGTCGGACACGAGGTAAGGGAATTTCTTAACCCAATTTCCATTCTTTGGGTTAATCTCCTACTTTCAAATTATGCCATGATATTATTATTTCCTATCTTGTATTTGTACTTTCTTTATGTGTACTTATATTGAATACACATAATAGATCTATTTTATTTTAAAAATGATCTTTGTAAGGACTTCGTCTCAATCTCCTTTCATTGAGGCATATTTGGTTTTATACACAACTTTCATTTATACGGTGTATAAACCCCTTTGACTTTGACTTTTATTTAAAAAGGAATCTTTTTATATGAAGAGTTTTTACTAAACAACAAAAGGAATGTTTTGTTCTTACGTATGCGGCGACAATGACTTCTCCGTTGTCGTGACTATTATTTGAGTTTCGGATTCCTCTATAAGCCATAACTTTTTTTTAAATGAAAAATAAATACAAAGTTTTAATTTTATTTTATTTTGGTATTGAAAATGGTTTTGATAAAGTTTTTATTATATCAATGTGTTTTATTGATATCTTGTGATTGAAGTGTGGAAATATTATGTTTCCTTTATGCATGTTTTATGTGATACAATTATGTTATGGTTTATGATATGTTTAAACCTATTCATATGAGGAATGCATTGGACTTAATAAGTGACGGGTGGAGCCCGCTATAGCTCCTCGATGCATCGATAGGTCTCATGAGACAAACTAGTGTCTTGGCATGAGGCCTTGACAAAATCTTATTTGTAGTCTTGGCACGAGGCCTTGGCTACGTGGTTATGATAGTCTGGCATTATTCATTCCATCATTATGAAAGTGGTTATTGATATTGCATGTGATTATTTAACTATTAGAATATCCATGTGAGTAAGTAAATGGCATTATTTAATTTTATTTTTTCCATATTATTCTGAATTTCAAGTTTAAAAAGGCTTTTGTTTTAGTTATACATTGCCTTAAAGGTTAATATTTATTTATGAAAGCTTCCGCTATATTTTTATCCTTACTGAGCATCTGAGCTCACCCCTTTCAATGTTTTAATTTTTCCAGGATGTGAAGAAGTATTTTAGGAATGACCTGCAGGGATAGTCTGAAGGAAATATGAGTGTGGAAAATGGAGACTATGTTATTGTGATTTTTCACTTTATGATGTAATGTAAGACTTATGAATGTATCTAGTGTTTCCAAGGCTACTAAACTAATCGGTCTTTCGAGACTTGATCTTTTGTGATCATGCCAATGTTATGCAATAATGCACCGACTCTGGGTAATTGGGGTCGGGGCGTTACAAATAAGATAATGATATCTTAATTAGTTTTTCAATGAGAAATAAAACTAGTTGCACTTTAAGATTTTTATTTTTCGAATTAACTATGACCTTATTTAAAAATTAAATTAAAAATATTTAGAAAATTATTTTTGAAAAATGGATTTCACTTTTGAAATCTACACATCGATAAATGGTTAGGGTGAATTTTGGGAATTTTTCTGAAACAGTTGATTTTTTAGTGATTAGTAAAAAAATACAGTTTTTAGTTTTGATGTGTTTATGACATCATTAATGATGAACTGATGATTTCATAAATATGGTCGACTTGTGTATAGTTAAATAACATGTGAGGTGTCCCAAGGGGTTTATACCATGGGCAAGCCCATGGTTTTGCAAAAAACCACTCATGAGGTGTCCCTTGAAAATTATTAAAATAATCCATCACTTTTCCTATAAATAACAACTCTTCCCTTTATTTAATTCATTCCAAATTATCCCTCAACTAAGTTATGGCCTACTTACCATAATATTAGTCCTCCCAAGGTTTCCTCAAGCCCTAAAGTTCCCAACCTTCAAGTTCTAAGGGTTACTCTACAAGGTAAGGAAATTCTCAATTTCTTTCTTTTTTTCCTTTCAAGTTCTCTTTTATGTGGTATAAATTTATAGTTTTCATACCATGTTATTATTTTTCTTCTTATTATTTATCTACAATATATTATGATTCATTTTTGGAATGGATGAGCCTTGTCCCCTCTCTTTTTAATATTTTCTAAAACCATGTTACGTAGCCGTTGGGCTGCCGAACTTTTGTAAGCGATTTCAAAATTATTCTTTTATTTTGAGTTATTTATTTATTATTTCTTCATATATTCTTACCAAAGAGGAATTAAATCTCAGGAATCTTGTATATAATGGATGTTCTCATGTTCATTATAAATTTATCATCAATCTTCTTCTTTCCCCCACTTGTTCAAGGAATTAAAAACATTGTCCGTGACGTGTCGAATTACCGACATCATAGATGAAGTAAATTTCAGTTTCCATTAATTATTTCAAGTATGGTCATGAAACCAAATATATGGTTGAACCAGGTAATAATAAATGTGTTTTATCTTGATTAATGTTCTGGAATATTTACACATTCCTAATATGGAATAAAAATACAAAACAATTTTATTTAGCACAAAAACTGCCAAGCCAAATTCAAGCGTTTATCTTTAAACTCATCGAATGAGTCATCATCATAGTATATAAACAGAATCATTATAAGATCATTTATGTCTCTTTAAATTCACTAATAATGTATATTAAAAATTCTGTATGTTTAACCATATTTCAAAACAAATTCCATTCATGAATATAAGTAAACAAAGCATGAAACCAAGTAAGAAAATGCTTCCAAAACAATAAAATTGAATCTCTTAAATCCATCAAAAAGGCCATTAATGAACTAAATAAGGTTATACCATATCAATTAAATATAAAATAGGTTCTGTAATTATGAATTAATAATACTAATTTGTTTATTCAGGTCTTTAAAAACAAGACAAGAACACCTTCAAGCATAAGGTAAGGGATTCTCTCTCTCACTTTTGTTCAAGAATATCCCCTTTGTTGTGACTAACTTTGTATTGTGCACCTAATAATACTTATGTTGTGTACCTACTGAACATTTGATATCACCTTCCATTTGAAATTATTTTTCTATTAAATATCCATAATCTCATGTCATGGATATGTTTATTGTCTAAACCGTATACCATTTCACATACGATGTATATTTGGGATGTTATTGATGAATCCGTATTATATAATCTATACGGATATTGAAAAGGCATATTGATCTTGTATTGAATCATTGTATAAAGAATGATTTGGATGTAGAGGTGGGTGGGGCCCACTATAGCCCCTCGATGCATCGGTAGGTCTCATGATACAAAACAGTTTGGCGACAGACCCTTCGAGTTTGTTTCCAAAAAATCAGACGGGTTTCTACCCACAACAGTAAACCATTTTTACGGTATTATGGTTTCATGTTCCAAATACATGATGTCCAATTAATAAGAATTATCTTTATTCATTATCAGTTATTATTATTATCCATGAGGTTTTCACTATGACAAAATCTATGGATGCATTTTCATTCTCAGTTTATTATTGGCATTAGTTATTCATTTATTCACTATGACATTTTGATTATGTTAGATCGATTGTGATTCACTTATTATTATACTCATGCTTACGCTATTTGTAACCCTTACTGAGCATTTGAGCTCACCCCTTTCATTGTCTACCTTCGACATGTGATGAAGAGAAGGCCTTTTATTGAGTTCCTGTAGATGCAGTTTTTAGTTTTTGTTTTGTATTGTATTTTGTAACCTTTCCCAATGTAATTGGGGTTACATCTATGTATCTAGTTTCTTCAAAGACTACTAAAATGATCGTTCCTTCGGTATTTTAATTCCTTCTAACCATGCCAATATCACAAGTAATGCACCGGCTCCAGCCTAGAGGGGTAGGGGTTTTACACTGCTGGGCGCGGCCTGGCTAGGCACGTGGCCTGGATGGATCAGCCAGCCAGCCGAGTAGCTCGGCCCGAAGGCCGAGCAGTCCAAGGGGGGCGTGGCCCCCCCGGCTGTCCGAACCGACAGTGCCATGCGGAGCCGCCCTCCCAAACCGGCCGACTAGTCCGGCCGGCCTTCTGGCGCAAGCGTCCCGCACGGGCGGGCCGTGGGTCTTCCAACACGGCGCCCTCCTGGCCGTGGCTTTGCTCCACCCGGCCGACTGACGGGCCAGATAGTCCTTCTGCCGAAGCGGCCCGTAAAGTGGGTCATGGTTCCCGCTGCATAGCTGGTGCGACGGCGCCGGCTTCCTCCGTCGTGGCCTGCACTGGCCGCGGCCCCTCATCCCTAGCACGACACGATGATGCCGTGCTTCCTCCACCGCGGACCGCTTGGCCACGACTTTTCTTTGAGGGTGCGACGACGGCCCTTGCGCTGCCAGTCTCTTCCACGTTCCGCTTCCGATCGTTGATTCTAAAAGATCAAGTTCTAGCGGAGGGTCATCGGTCCGTGTTCGTTCGGCCCGCACCCTCCGCGTTAAGCGATAGAAATAGGCCAAGACAATCGAAGAAATACAACGACGAATCAAGGCACAATTTTAATCCTTTAAAACTTGAACATAACCCCTACCTTGAAAATTGACGTCGCATGTCGGGCATCGTGGAAGACGGCGTCGTGGGGAAAGGATTCGTAGGCGATGTCGGAGTGCGTCTGAGGAGGAAACGACGTCTCCTCACTTGTCGCGGAGAAGAGAATAGTTGGCGCGTCGTCGTTCTTCATAGAACCGGCGTTCTTCATTGAATAAGTCACCGTTCTTCGTTGGAGAAGAAAATATTCTCTCAAGAGCTCTCTCCCCCTTAACACAACGAAAGCCCTCCCCACCATAAAATAATAAGCTACCCTTATTATTTTATTAACACAATCCATTTAAAATTCAAATATTCAAACACTTAATTAATTAAAAGAAGAGGTTCCATTAATTAATTAAGGTATGTTGGAATGAGTTAAGAGAGGGAGAGGGAGAGGAAGGGTCCTCATAAATTAAAGGGGTTGTCAATTTAATGGAGTGAGGGAGGTGGAGAGTTTGGCAATTAAAGGGGTGTTTCCAATTTAATGAAGGGGGTTTTAAGGAGTTTAGGGGAAAATGAAAGGTTGGGGCTCGTGTGGCCCCACCTCTCATTTATCCACACATGGGAAGTTGAGTGGTTGTGGGCCCCACCAACAACTTCCCATGGGAGGGTTTAACTTCCAAAGATATAAAATAAAATTGTTCTAACAATTTTATTTTTTTTAAACTAATTCCCCAATTAATAATTTACAACCCGCATAAAAAGCTACTGCGGTAAAGGTCCCCTTAAGCAATTACCGGCGCTGCGAGTTCATTGGTGCCCTCGAATTTCAATTCTGAGCACTGGTTCAAAAGATAGAAAAACCTGCTCATTCGTTCACTGAACGTACCTGAGCTAAACTTCATAAATTGATTCCGGGCACACCGGGCCTCAGAATCGAGTGCCATCAGAAGATACAGACTCGTAAAATTCCAAAGAAATTAATAAAAAAATTTCCTTGAAATTTCCATGTCTTTACAGTTTTTTCCATCAACACATTGTGGGAGTGTGATCACAAAATATCAAATGTTGCAAGGAGTTTTATCTAGAGATTAATGGTTACCGATTATTTTGGGAACTGTTTATACTATAAATGATAAGTTCTGATTTGATTCTTAGTATGAGTTGGCTAGTTATATACTAGACTCATATCAATTTTTAACATAGTAGAGTTACCTTTTTTTATCTTTGGAAGGAGGAAACTATTATCACCAAGGTGAGTGGTATCTTCAGGCTGGTCATGCAGGACTAATTCCATGTAGATTGTATTGTCTCATGACTTAAATAACCAGTATTACTCTAGATGATGGTGGAATGTAGTGGTATTATTTTCATCAAGTGGTAGACTATTTTTGAGATGTTTTTCCTAACAAGTTATATGGGTTACTACCCAAGCAAGAGATTGAGTTTATGATTGAGTTGGTTCCAAGAGTAGAACTAGATTCTATCAATACTTACAGAATAGAACCAACAAAGCTTTAGGAGTTGAAAGTCTTGTTGGAATATTTGGAAACTAAATGTTTTATATTTACAAGTATATCTTCTCGGGGCTCTCCATTTCTCTTCTCCAAGAAGGATAATGATACTTTGCATTTGTGTGTGGATTATTGGAGATTGAACCAAATGACATTCAAGAACCAATATCCTCTTCCATGTATCAACGGTATCTTTGGTCAGCTGAGAGGTGATAAGATCTTCTCCAAGATCTATTTGAGAATAGGATACAATTAGTTGAGGGAAAGACTATCAAACATACCTCATACTACTTTTAGGAGTAGGTATGTATTGTATGAATTCATTGTGATGCTGTTTAATTTGACTAATTCACTAGAAGTATTCATGACCTTGATTAATTGAATCTTTCATCCATTTCTAGACCAATTTGTGGTGGTTTTTTTCAACAATATCTTAGTGTACTCCCATTCAGTAGGAGATCATTCCAAACATCTTGAAATCATCCTAATTATGTTGAGAGATCATCATATTTATGCCAAGATAACTAAATGCAGTTTCTGAATTGATAAAGTGAACTTCTTAGGTCATGTAATCTTAGTGTTAGGAGTGTTAGTGGAACCATATAAAGTTTTAACCATGATATCTTGGGAGAATCCAAATAATTTCTTCGAGATTCAGATATTTTTGGGTTTACTAGGTTATTATCAGTGCTTTATCTAGGATTTTTCCGATTTTAAAACACCAATTTTAGGGATGACCAAGAAAGGGGTGATTTTTTTTGGTAAAATTATTATGAGCGAGATTTTATAGAGATTAAAGGAAATGTGACCTCAAAACCTATCCTCACTTTACTTGTTCCAAGTAAATCATATACTGTATACTATGATGCATATGGAGTTAGAATTAGTGTAGTTCTGATGTAGGAGGATTGAGTGGTTGCTTATGGCTCTAGACATCTGAGACCACATGCAAGGAATTACCCTAATCACGATTTGGAGTTAGCAATAATGGTATATTCCCTGAGGTACTAGATACATTATCTCACGGGTAAGAACTTTTTGGTATACATAAACCATAAGATACTTGGGTATATATTTTCTTAGTGGGACCTGAACCTTTAGAAGAGGAGATGGGTTGAGTATCTGTAGTCTTTCGACTTCGAGTTGGCTTATACACTAGTTAAGGGAACATTTTTTGTCGATGCATTGAGATAAAAGATGCAGACAGAGGCAATAGGGGAGTCTTGAGATTAGTGTAAAGTGATTCCCCTCTTTTTAGACATGCATATTGATGTCTAGTAGTCTCATGGATGAGTGTCTATGACTTCGATGTCTGTTATACCCATGATTTTGGACTAGATTAAGACATAGAAGTTATCTAATCTAGAGGGATTAGTTTTGAGAGACAACTTATATGGTGGGTAGACACCATCAAGATGGTCTCTTGGTAGTGAAAATTATCTTATTTTCTATGGATGAGTATGGGTTCCTATGAGATTTCATGAAGAGATGATGAGGGAGTTTCATGCTTCTAGATGGGCAGTATATCCTGGGTTGACAAAGATGTATCCTGATCTCCATAAACAAAACTGGTGGTCAGGAATGAAGAATAAGTTAGTAGGATTTATGGAGATATGTTTCACTTTCTAATTGGTGAAGGCAAAGCATCAAAGGATAGCTGGGATTTTGAATCCTTTTCCCATTCTAGAGTGGAAATGGGATGATGTCACTATGGTTTTTGTGATAGGATTACCTAGGAAAACCCATAAGAGTGATTCTTTATGGGTGATTATGGATTTACTGATGAAGGTTTTCCACTTCTTTCCTATCATGGAGACCTTTACAATTTATAATTTGGGTAGTCTTTATGTGAGTGAGGTAGTTTGGTTGCACGGTGTTCTAAGGAGTATCATTTTATATAGAGATCCTCGTTTCACATCATGATTCTAAAAGGGTATCCATAAGGCTCTTGGATCATAGGTTCTTTTGAGTAAAAACTATCAACCTAAGACTTATGGTTAATCTAAGAGTACTATTCAGGTTCTGAAGGATATGTTACAAGCATGTGTTCTGGATTTTGGTGGTTGATGGGAGTAGTATATGGAACTCATGGAGTTTTATTATAGTAAAAGATTCCAAGAATCTATCCGAATAGAACCTTTTGAAGATTTATATGGAATTACATACCATTCACCTATTTATTGTCTAGAGGTAGGTGAGTCAGTGCTTGTTGGGCTTAGTCTTGTGTATGATATTTCTAAGCAAGTTCAGTTGATCAAACAATGGTTGGTGACCGCACAGAGTAGACAAAAATATTATGTTGACCGTCAGAGATGACCTTTAGAGTTTGAGTTTAGTCATCATATTTTCCTTCATGTGTCACCTAGTTTGGGGCAATTACGTATCAAGAAATAGGGAAAGATATCATTCAGGTTTGTCAGGCCATTTGAGATAGTGGAAAAGGTCGGTCTAGTGGCATAACAATTAACCCTTCCACAACGATAAGGTTCCATGTATAACATGTTTCATGTGATATAAATTAAATTATATCATTCATACCCTTATCACATGATAGACGTATCAGACATAAAGATTAGTGTTGATGCTTCCTTTGAAGATCATCCGATATGAATTATGGACCGTAGTGAGAAGTATCTCTGGGGTGGGGTGATTCCTTTGGTTCGAGTGTAGTGGAGACATGGGCGAGTTCAAGAGGAGACCTTGGAGAGGGAGTATGATATATGAGAACTATGACCATACTTTTTCACTAAGACCCCATAGTGATGCTTGGATCATCTTGGGAATGAGCTGTTATATGGCAGGGAGGTTGTAATATCCCGTCTTTTTCTAGGCATGTCCCCTTTTGAGTTTTTTGTTTGATCCTTGGTGGTTGTGTCTTGTTCAGATATAGAGAGCCTTTGTTTTAGAAAATGAATTAAACTATAGGGATGTATGTTTGTTAGAATTAATGGAGTTTGGGTATAAATGGGTCAATTATTACCAATGTTTCTTGGTAAGTTGAGAATCCTTGAAGGGGGTTCAGGTTTTAATAAAGAATCTGAGCTAAAAACTATTTGTAGGAGAATTAAACTCTATGTAAAGGTATTAAATGTTGTGTAAACATCTTCTATACACTTTTCATGAAAAAAATATAGGGTGTTAATTGGTTAAAAATCATGTAATGTTTGGTCTAATTAAATAATAAAATGAGGTGATGGTTTTTTCAGTATATCCCACTAAAAAGAATTTCATGATGTGCAACTATATTAAACACCATGTAATTCACCAAGAAGGTTTTTAAAAAGGGTCATGTAGCTGATTTTATTCTCACTCACATGTATATTTTCTCCTCTTGACCTAGGGTGATAATCCAGGTGATTTTGGGTCCCTTCCCTCTATTTTAGACATCTTGTTTGTGAAATCAATCCCAGGTATGTTGATTTACTTTGGTTTCCCCTTCTATTCCATCACTTTAAGATCATTGTGATGTAAATCCATTGATCAGTTGTGTTGTTGGTTTTGATACTGATCAGTTATGATCTAAGAAACTTCTTATAAACATCTGTGCCTTGTTCCTTGTTAGTGAATTCTTATATAAGCATTTGTTGATCGTCAGTTAATGGTAGGGGGTCTAAACCTTAACCCTAAGTTTTGATATTTTTCAAGTATGTGCAATATTAAAATTGGACCAACATACATTCACCTCAATTGATTAAATTATAAATTTTATTATTCCTTAGAGTCCCTTTGGATCCAATTGGTTATTAATATGGGTTATGGCTACCATTAAAGTGAGTGAACCCTTGATTATAAATGAACTGTTTAATGTCTTAAAGTGTGTTTAGAAAGGCATAGGTTTTTGGTGTTTTATTGATATAGATTCACCTTATCTTGGATTTTTTATTGAGTTAACTAGCATGTTATTGGTTATGATGATTTGATAAATGAAATGTGTAATTGAATGATAAATGGAAATTTTCATAATTAACCATTGATCCTGATGATGTGATATTGTGATATCCATATTACCATGCCATGTGTTGTGATTTATTATGTTGTAATGCTTATATGGGGTGTTTTCCTGGTTGATAAATGTTGAAATTTTTATATAGGGGGATATTCCCATTGACACATGCTGAAATTATTATATACCAAGATATGCCTTGAGACATGATGAAATGCTTATATAGTAGCCTATGCCTAGTGACACATGTTGAAATGCATATACACTAGTCTTGGACCTAATAAATGCTAAAATTATTATATACTGGGCTCATCCCTAATTGATTGTTGAAATGCTTATATAATTGGTTTTGACCCAGATTTGTGTAATTTATATACTTTGGTTATAAGGTTATGGTTGGCATAGTCGTAATAAATGATCAAAGAGGGGAAAGTAGTCTCCAACCATAGACAAAAAGGCTCTTGATGAAGTGCAGGATCAGGTGGTCGAACAAAGTGTTAGAGCTGGAGTATTGGAAGCAGACAAAGGGGAGTATCTAAAGCTCATTATTTATTCCAATGAAGAACTACTATAAGGATTTATCTGAATCAAATCTTCAAGATAAGAGGTTAATAGAATTTATGAGAGAAGTCTTTGAGTTGACATCAATGAGGTGAAAAGGGAGTGGATCCATAAACAAAACCAAATTATGGCTATAGGTTTCAATGAACGTAAAATCAACTTGGAGGAATTCATTCATACATGGGACAGAATGGATAATCATTTTGAAGAACTTATCAATAATGACCCGAATATCTAGGTAACTTCTCTTAAATGGGAACTATATATGGTGGATAACTCTAGAAATATTAGTCTGGTCTTTGGAAATTATGTGAGTTCCTTCAGTATGTACTAAACTTTATTTTGTTCTGCATGGTTCCCCACTTCTCCCTTAAAGTGGCTTTGAAATAAAAATTTATTTTGGTCATTCCAGTACGGCACCGATGAAGGTTATGTTTTAACATAGTTATATGGTTATGGTTGTCATGGTTGTGAGACATGCCCAGAGATATTCTGGTATGGAACTGAAGCAGGTTGATGAGGTATTAATTTAATTGTTTAATTAATTAATACACCTGTTTATTGAATTATTTCATACAATTATTATCCATATGGTTATGTTTAGACATAGTGGTGTCGACCTACTAAGTTATAATCACACCCTATTCAGGTCACCATTTGGTACCCAAGAAGATTATATGGATGTAGGTTTGGATAAAGGAAAGAGACCTTGATGTTGAGTGTTTTCTTACTAGATGGGCTAGAGTTTGGAGATGGGATCAGCATGGGGTTTGGGACCAAGGAAATTTGAGTATTTTGTTGAGTCTTCTAGTCTTTTTATTTTTTATTACTTCTAGAATGGAATTTAGTTACATTCTAGCATATCATTACATTATTCCTTCATTATTTATTGGATTATCCAGCTGGATTTTATTGTTGGTATCCCACTGTATTTTATTTTTTCCATTATTTCCACACTCTAATATTTATTTATTGTTATTGGTATTGGATTATTCCTATATGTTTTAACTATATAACTAGGGGGTATAGTATCCCCACTATACTTAGCACACCCTATTGCTAGTCAACAACCTATAGCATACGAGGAGGCACATTTGAGTTCTTATAACCAACCCTTTCTGGCCACATGAGAGAGTGCTGGATTAGGGGATGTTACAACTCAAAACTAAGGTTATTCCATAACCATGTAAAATTTTCATTAAAAACCATCCCAATATAATTACTTATTTTCACACACACATACTTGGAATTCCCTTAGAATCATCTTAAGTGTCAAATTTATCTACCAATCAATACTCAAATTCCACTAGGTACACTTCCCAAGTTCAATCCCACTATCAAATAATCAATGGTTGTGAAATTCCATTTTCCTACCATTGATTCCAATTATAATTTCTCATTCAACATTTAAAGATGGTTAATCATCACTCACCCCAATCCCACTCGTGGTCAAACCTATCCAAGGTCATATCTTAAGGGAATACCATTTTCTATAGTTCAAGGCACATTATTATGGGATTTCAATAAAGTTAATTTCAATTTAAAACATTTAATTTAACTAAAGTCAAGACATGATAAGTCTAGCTTGACTGTGTAACTACATCACTTGTGGAAAATAAAAATACTAAGATTTAGTCTTAAGGACCACTTACCTTATGACTAGTGAAACCCACCATAAAGTATCATCCACTAGTTTGGATTTATTTGGGAGAAAACAATAAAGCATACAAATTCCCAAAAAATGGGGCATATTATCCAAAACTAATGAAACACTACTCGAAAATGAAATAAAACCAAAATGGAAGGGAGAGTAGAGGTATAATCACTAAGGGATATTGATTGAAAGTGATATAATCCAAAATAGACACTAGATAGGGGAGAACCATACATGAAAGAGGGAAGCAAGGTCCACATGTTTGAGAAGGTATACTGGCCCTTTTAGGGGCCAAAACATGCATAATAGGAAGAGGGGGTTTCCTTAGGTAGAATGATAGGGCCTCCACTAATTAAAACTTTCCTAAGGGGCCACTGTCAAGCTACTTGACACCCACTGACTACCCATTGTGTCTAGAAGCCCTTACTGGGATACTAGACACACCACTGGCTAGCTGATGGCACTCTGGTAGCCTTGTTGCAGGCCCTGACTCCTCTTGGTCCCTTAAAATGCTTCTGTTACCACCCTGAACACCCTTTTCACACGTAATTACACACGTTTAAGGTGTTCCAACTTTTGAACTTCCCTCTTAAATCTTGGTTAAAAAACCAACCCCTCCACCAACCAAAAACTCAAATTTTCCCTAAGCCTCTAGGCTCGTCCAAACACTCAGTCCTTATAAACTCCCCACTATAACACTACCTGTAATTAATAATTCTTGGTGTCCATCCAACTATACCACCTGAATAACATCATTTTTTTGATTCAAAATGACCACATTATGTTTCTAAATTCCCCATGCACTTCCAAATCATAGCTCCAAAGAAAATACACAAGGCCACTCAAATCTGAGCCAATTCTCGTATTCCCTATTGAACATTGTGATGATTCTTACCTGAGATTGTATGCTTTGAGAAATGATCATATAACTATTCCATTGATTACCCAGGATATGGTGATTCCCACCATATGTATTAGCTTATAAGGATGATTCCAAACCTCAGTGACTCTTACCATCATATTTTCCTATTGGAGAACATTTCTAGCAGTCCACTGACTCACTTGGCATGGTTCCTGATGTAACACACCTCAAAATGCACAATATTACTAATAAACATTGCTAATACTCTCATTTACATCTTCAAATCCAAAAATGACATGCCTCCGTTGTCCATACACAACCTGAACATGCCAAATTTCCATCAAATTTCCATGGGAAAAACCAAAACAATGTTTGTTGCATCCAAAAATACTCTCCAGATGCGATTTCTAACCCACCACATCTAACTTCATAAGATAACACAACGAAAACCTCCTCCAGTCAACCTGTATAAAAAAGGTCGACTTCCACCAATATCCCGTCCCACCTTTTGATCCCAATTATTAGTTCTAAATGAATCCCAAAACTAACCAAGCATGCATATCATAGTCCAAACTTGACTCCTGATGTAATTTTATAATTACAAACCTTAGCTGACCAAACTCATGGACACTCATATTTCACTGTCGATGTGCCTTTAAAACTCTTAACCATGACACCCTTATCTCCATAAGTATCCTATTGTTGTCCCAAGAACACACTGAGGTCTAACCCTAACCTTAGGGTGTAATTCCATGGTTAAGACACTAACCACTCACACTCTTCACCATAATCCGACTCAAGCACCTACATGACACCATGCCCAACCAAGATTGGATCAAACCATTTCATCTTGAGTCCAAATTTTTTTCTTAGATTTCAACTAGAAACGTATAGAGATTAACCTCTATAATTCCTTGAGGAATCTATATTTCATTAAAAACACACATGCAATTACATCTAGTACTGCCACAATCATCCAAAGACTGGTTCCACACATCCAAAAATCTTATCACATAAGGTCCATACAACCATGAATAACATGATACTCCCCACTATAGGAGTTTAATTGTCGTTATTCCACTATTGTTAATAACCTGATATTAATATCCCACATGTCATTCATCACCAAACACAAATGTCGTATGTAGCTAAACTAACTCATACCCAAGTACCACTCCTGATGCCAAACATTGCCTACTCCTTGCTCCCAAAATACCACCCTCAGTACTCGATGAGACTCATTCAAGTGAGGGTTACACCCTCCACAATATATGGTGGTATCCCTACCATATTTATTTCCTTACACTTCCCCTCAAGAATTGTCCCCAATGGGCACTGCCTTCGGTACACACGTGTCACTCCTCCCAAGATACACCATTGTCCCATCAAACCCTAACCAGTGTTGATCTCTCAGATCTACCACCACACAACACTAAATCTAAACCAATCGCACCATTTTCAACTAAGGGGTTTTTATTTCCAACCAAACCTTGGGCATATATGCCTGCAACACCTCATCAAGGTCATTGGTCTTCAACATGCACACGACTACCCATCGAACCAAAACTTGGGAGGCACCATGCTTACTAGAACATACTTCCTTAATCCCTCAATTCAATACTAGTGCACACTATTTCACTATATGATCACATATCCTGAATCATGATCCCATGATTCACATCACATCCAAACCAGGCTCGTATGCCAAAAGCACTTCCCACACTCACACACAAGTCACTCTTACTTAACAGGGAGCACCCTCAACAATCCTTTTCAAAAAATGGTACTCTACTTGTTCCATGGTCCATAACATGACCACATTCCACCTAAAATCATTACATGACTATGATACTCTAACTCCACTTACACTAAGTTTCTGGAAACATACCTCAAAATTGATAGATCCAGGCACTTGACTGCTCCTACCCTAACCCCAAACTCAATGCCAAGCACTGACACCTTAGGTTATTTCTCATTCAAATCCATAAAAGGCATAATAATGCCTATTTAATACAATATTTATCACCTCATGTGCACCAATATAATCCCCAATCATCACTTCAATTCCATATAGACCAAAGGCTCTCACCTTCACATCATCCAACCTCACCGAGACCCAAAGGACACAACTCCACAGTGACCAGTTCACAAAACTCAACTCATCATCCCATGAGTCAAGCACCACTAATCTTAGAATCATGTTACTAATAAATAAATAGACCATACTCCTATCATGTCACTTCCATTAATAAGAGATATCCCAGATACCCTCTTATAATCATCCTAACATGCTACATGTGCCACGACTACTCACATGAACAACCATCACCCAAGAATCACATCTAGAAACCAAAACACCTACCTTTGTAGGAATTGAATACCCAAAACACATCCAAAATAGTAAGGTCCTGACATTAGAATGATCCTTCCATTCAGAACCAACCTATACACAAGGCTTGAGCACCCTAGGTGCTCAACCAAAACTACTTCATCACTTGGTATCATCAAACATGCACCAAACATTTAATACAAGGAACATACCCATGATTTACATACCTAAGGAATATCAAAATATTGTATCAACCCCTCTTATAGGTTACCCTAAAAAATAACAAGGCGTTGACCCACTGTCTCGAGTCACTCTCTAGGGTCACTAGGTTCTCCCACCTAGCTCATAAACTGATGTCTCACTAAAGACACCAATCATGAGATGAAACCCATATTTATACTAAAGTATCATGACAACTAGAATGTTAAACACCCAACTTAGGGTTCTCATAAACTAGGTACTCTCTAGTCCCTCTTGACCCTTCTAGGTTCAATACTTTACATAGGTAAGACCCAAACCACAAGAACGTCATAACTTGGGCACTCACAGCAGCCCTAATCACCCATACACCGAGTCAAGCTAAGTAAACAAGGCCTATGAGTTACCTTATCCACTTAAGATTAACCACTTTACAAGTTTACATTATTAAACCATTACCATTTCACAGGGGTCAAAAAACTTGTTTGGTTAAATAGAATGTCATTCACAAGATATAGAGGAATACACTTTATAGGTTTTTTTCTAAAATTTTATTTAACCCAACCATCACTTTCTAGGAAACTCACATTTTACAAATAATTCCATTACCACAGGCTACAAGGTTTGGTTGAATAGTGTTCCATTCATAAGTTATAGAAGAATATGCTTTATAAGTTATTTACTAGCACTCTATTTACCCAACACCATTATTTAATAATTAATCTACCTTTTTAATAAGTTACACTTTTACTATATCCAAGATCTAACAAGATTTAAAATTTCTAATGCATGATTAAATAAAGTGTCATTAATATGATATGAGGGAAAAAACCTTATATGATTCCTTATAACACCTTATTTAATCAAGATCACTATCAGTTCCTATATATATATGCCTAGGCATCAAGAGTTCATCCTGAGAATTATTCAAGTAATATTCCACCATATCCATATATGGAAAACACCATATAGGACATTGCAGAAACTTTAAATACCAACCCCATTATTTAAAATAAAATAAATACCATAGTTCAACTTAAATTAGACAAATATAATCAATAAAATATAATTACAACTAAAACAAATCACAATTAACATGAAATAAAAATATAAAACCCATGTCCCTAACATGATGTGTGTCATGAGAATCCCTACGCACCTAGAATAATGCATAAATACTACCACGACCTCTTTCTATATTGGTCCAAGAGTAAAAATATCATAATACAATAACATTGAAAAGAAAGCGAGTAACTCAAAGTGAAAATAAAATACAACCATAATGAATAAAATCTAAAGAACAATATGTCCCATCCCCAGCAACTTGGGGTTTCCCCCATGCATGGGTTGATCACTCCCAGGAACAAGCTTATTTCCATGTTCCAACACACTCCTAATACCCTATAAACCTTTACCAAATAGTAAAACAAAATAAAAATATCTTTGATACCATTTTGTAACGAGGTACCCCAGGATCCACTAAACTGGTTCTCCAAGCCGGTGTTCCACATATACTAAGGAATGCCTCCCCATACTTTATAGGCTACCAACTAGTAGGAGGAGCCTATGAGGTTACCATAGAGAGACTATGACCTCATTATCAGAGTATCCAAGTATTAGAAATAATATAAACACAGATAAAAGTCTAGACAAACATCACAAAAAAAGATAGGGAAAGTGCCAAAAATAAATATAGTATCAAGATACTAAAATAATGAATAATTTTATAAATTCCATAACTGAACCCCCATTTTAGATCAAATACAAGGTATAAAAAAATAAAAGTAAAAGTAAAAGTAAACTCATCCCTAACTAGTATCGAGTTCCACCTGGTCCAGACATCCACACTCCACTACAAGCATGTCAAGAAAAACCTTTATCCATGGGACCTTGCACTAAACCTGAAACCTGAAAATAGGTAGCCTTCTTCTCATTAACCTAAGTAACATGGAGGCCCCTATAGGGTGTGAGTATAACTTATAAATCCACCACCAATGACAGCCATAAAAATAACCAGTCTATACATGTCAAGTTCATCCAAAAGTGAGATAAATAAAAATTACCATTTATAATATCAATAGTGATTAGTTTAACAATTTAAATAAAAGGAAAATTAAACCCCCTCAATGAATAGGCTCTACAATGACACCCAACATCGGTCCATACCTACTTTGTCTAGTGAAAATGTTTCTTTGATCTAGGTAATATATCTCATAACTCATGTCGGTTCCAAGCTACATAACCAAGGCAACCATAACCATGAAACATAGGGGAATCCATGAGGGATACTCTAGGAATTCCTCCCTTACCAAGTAAATCCATAATTAGAGGAATTTATCCATGACATGCCTCTCAGTACTATCTAAAATAATCCAAGGAACCCAACCTTGGAATTATCTAAATTGAATCCATGAAACCACCCATACAAAGCATTCAGAGTATTTGGATTGATCAAAATCTAGGTCCACAACCATGGAATTTTACCGTGTATAATCAAGCCAAATATAGGGACCTTATCCTGTGAAATTCAAAAAGGTAACCCGAGGGAATCCACAACATTAATCCTTGGAATTAAATACATAATACATCACTTTAATCCAAGAGGGAGCCACCCTAAGACATTCAAAATAATTAATTAGTAAGTAATCCAAGGTATCTCATGTAATTCCTTATCTTTGGACATCCTTGGATCCAATGAGGCATCCTCCCATGGAATCCAAGAAAGTCCCATAATGGAATACATGATCACTCAAATAATTCTATCCATTTCATGTCCCAAAATAAATCCAAAGGGTGACACCCAAGGCATTAGACACATAATAGCCATGTGAACAAGAAAAAATAACTAAAAAAATACCAAAACATCACTAGATCCCATTCCATTACACTTCCTGATTACCATTTCATAAAAACCATATCATTTCCTAAGGGTTGATTAAATAAGATGCCATTGACAAGATATAAGGGAAAATTCCTTATAGGTTTCTCACTATAACTCTATTTGATCAAAACCATCATTTTACTTTTCAATAAAATTCAAAATTTAAAAAATTTCATTGTAGGGAATTGTACCCTTTTTATAACGATGGTTCCATATCTTACTCAAAACTAGGTTCATTCTATAACCACACAAACTTTCCATTAAAAACCATCCCAACATAATTACCCATTTTTTCAAACACTTAGAATTATATTTGGCTCATCTCAAGGGTTAAATTTATCTACTAATCAACACTCACATTCCAATAGGTAAACTTCCCAAGATGAATCCTATTATCCAACTATCAATGGCTATGTAATTATATTTTACAACCATTGATTCTAATTATAACTTCTCATTTAACCTTTAAATCTAATTAATCATCACTAACCCTAAGCCCACTCATGGTCAAACCTATTCAAGGCCATCTCTCAAGGTAATACCATTTTCTACAGTTCAAGGAACATTATCATGGGTGTTCAATCAAGTCAAACTAAATTTAAAACATTTAATTTAATTAAAGTTAAGACACGACATGGAAGAATTGACCACAAAACTATATAACTTATGGAAAATAAAAAGACCATGGGTTAGGATTATAGACCACCTACCTTATTCCTAGCAAATCCCACTCATTGAGTATTGATAGTTGGTTTGGCTTGAATCAGGTAAAAATGAGAAACCAAACAAATTCTTTGAAAATGGGACATATTAGCCAAAATTAATGAAGCACTACCATATAATGAAATAAAACCAAAAGGAAAGAGATATGAGAGGTATTATCACCAAGGTATCTTGATTGAAAGTGATAGAATCCAAAATGGACACTAGATAGGGGAGAAACATCCATGGAAGAAGGAAGGGATCTCCATGAATTTAAGAAGGTCTACTGGCCAGTTTTGGGGGACGAATCCTATATAAGAGGAAGAGGGGGAGGCCCTGGGTAAAATGATGGGGTTTTGCTACATTAAAAACCACCTAGGGGGCCAATGACTAGACATTGTGTCTAGCAGCCCTTACTGGGCTCTTGGACTCACCATCGGCTAGCCGGTGGCATTAAAGGAGCCTTTTTGGAAGCCCCAACTCCTCATGAGACCGCTAAATGCTTCCATGAACACCCCAAACCCCATTTTCACATGTAATTAGACACATTCAAGGAATTCCAGCCTTTAAATTAACTTCTTGAAGCCAAGTTCAAAAATTGACCCCTCCGCCAACCAAAAAATAAAATATCCCCCAAACCTACAATCTCATATAAACAACCAAACCTTACAAGGTGTGTTTGAGGTTAAGTAGAATCCACTAGTCCAAACACCAGTTAAGTGGTATTGGGAAACAAAAATAACAACTAGAAAGATCATCCTTACTATGTTCACTCCCAGATCAATCTTAAGCCACAAAAATCACCACCACCCTATTCACCACCATGATCCTTCATGTGTCTCCAAAAATCATTATATTTTAGCTTTAAATAAGTCATATCCACTCCACATCTACCAATACCATCTAAGAAATATGTGTCATCTGCATAGACACAACCTGTATGGGCACAAGGTCTATGTAGGGGTGTGTGTAAACATACTTAGTGGAACACCCCAAAACCACAAAGGAATGATGAGAAAAATATAGTTAGCTCAAAACATCAAAATAAGAAGGTAGTTGAGATTAAGTTAAGGAAATATCTATATATTCTCCACCACTATAAGTCTTAGGGTCACATAGAAGTCCTAATCATATTAGATCCAATCTTAAAGGGTTAAATAATTAAGGATAATTGAAGAACCAAAAAGCCCATAAATTTTGAAGTTGATAGCATAGTTATACATCACATATTAAGGAAACCAAGAGGTTATTAAGGATCACCAGTCTCAAAGTATCTGATTTTCTCGGCCTTTCTTCCACACTACTACTAGAATCCATTAATGGGGAAACTACTCCCCTCTAATGTATGCACATAAAACAAGGGAGTATCACACATTATTGTTCATTATATCATGACAACACTTTAGAAAAATAAATGTAAACCCACAATAAGACTAAAGATAAATTTCATTAAAGGGAGTATTGACCCTTACTATCATAACCACTTGACTATGAATTAAGATGGAGAACCTAGAACATAAGAAAATGTATCACCCCTCACAACCTAGATACATGATAAAATAACATGAAATAACAAGTATATGAACCAAAAAAATCATGAAACATGTGTTAAATTTATAGAATCATAAATGAGGACTTACATATCTTTAAGTAGAAAACAACGAACATGAGTAGCACATAATAGGTGGGATCGGTATAAAATATATAAGAGTAAAAATTAACACCATATATAGAGGAAACACTCCCTAAATAACACACAAAAAACACATAGCATTTGGGGGGGGATAACTCAATCGACAATATGGGGGACCTATTCCTTACTGAACAAAACACAATAGATAAGAGAGGATACATGACCATGTGAATGCTCTGATCTTTATGCGTGAATCCTATCATCGACCCTACAAAGATAAATTACAATACCATATATATCACCTAAAAATGGTATATTATGGTCTAATGTAATGCACCATCATGATATATATAGAAAAATACTCTATAGATATAATTTATTTATCCAAAACTGACACACGGTGAGGAAGTGGTCAAAAACACCCCACACAGGTAGTGCATTCTATATAATGACCCTTGGGTGCACTGCATGACATGTTTTGGAGATAAAGGAAGTGAATTAGGTGCATAAAATTCAATGTGTGGGGTAATATATAGGTGCATGGATCCTACATAGGTTGTGTGTTGTGAATTTCCCCCACCCCCAAGTTAGTTCGGGCATACCCTAACCGATTTGGTCACCCGTCCGGTCATGTTACTGGACAGTCTGGGTTAGTGCTCACTAGACTATGTGCATGCCTGGGCTATGATTTGGGAAAACCCATGAAACTCGAACTGTAAGGGGGTTTGAGCCAAGAAATAGCCCTTCTCATATCATTACCATATGTTGGGTAGTTGATCATCCAATCATGGTCGATCAAATGGTCATGGCTGGTACCCTAACCCCCTTTCCTCCATGCACTACATATTTACCTCCTCTACCCAAGACACCACTTGCACCATCTCCCACTGATGTGGTTAGCCCTCATCACACATCAAGATATCCATCCTGACCTCACACCACCCTACCACCATATATCTATGCTACTATCACCACCTCCCTTCACTATATACCACCTTGTTCCACCTACCCTTTACTTGATCTGAAACATGTCATGACTACCTTTATCAAGATTCACCATGCCATAAGAAGGAGAGGAGAGGGAGGGAGGGGGGAGAGATCATGTGAGGGAGGGAGGGAGGGAGGGGTGTGGGGAGTGCATGAGATAGTGATATATATATATATATATATATATATATATATATATATATAGAGAGAGAGAGAGAGAGAGAGAGAGAGATAGAGAGTATGACCCCTCATTCCTCATCGATCCACCATCAAAATTAGATAATTATATTAAACAAAAATTAGTATTAAATGATTTTTAACCAAAAAATCCCATGGTGTAGGGATTAAAATATAAGAACTAGGATCTGATAAACCACAAAAAGGATTATATAAAAATTATAAAATCATTTTCCCTAATTCAATTATGAAGGATATAGGTTTCAAATTCATAAACTTAGTGAAAAATTCATGAAAAATTGACCAAGACCAAAATAACAAAGCCCCACCTTGAATTTGGATCACTCATTGATGCATATCACATTTTCATTAATTTTCATTGGCAATGAAAACAATTTCAATCTTAGATTTCACATCCAAAATCCTATATATATATATATATATATATATATTTCTATATAAATAGGGAAAGCCCTATGTTTTGTGATATTTTATTAAAATACCCATCATCAGGGTCGAACCTTGTAAGTGTTGATGTAAACTCAAATTATAACACTCATAGTGTAAAATCCCTATTTTGGATGTGAAAACATGCCAGGATTTTCCATTTAAGGATTTTATTGGAAGGAAAAACATTATTATCATGAATTCTTGTGCAAAAACTAAAAAAATATAGTATATTAAATATATTTTTATTAAGACTCTATAACTCTTGAAACTTAACATTGGCTCAACAAACCATCTAAAAAAATACTATTATAAATATTTTAAAGGTTGAAATCAAAAAAAATATAGGTCACTACATCCTCCTCATATTTAAAACTTTTTGTCTCTAAAAATTAAAAAACTAGGGTTCCCCAAAAATAATGTTTGCAAAAAAAATATTATATGGAAATAAACCCACCTTTGAAAGAACTTACTTTGTCTTCAGAGGTACGAGTTCTAAAAAAACTTGGCACACCATCACCTAGGAAGGTAACATCCTATATTATCACACTGATCATTTAATCTAGCTCATATTAAAGCATGGCCTCGATGGAAACACACATATACTCCACACAGGTCTCAATAAGCCCTTTCACCCATAACCTCTCCTTATCTAAAGGTTTACCTACCACATGGGATGAAATTAATCTGCATCCCACTAAAATCCATCTAAAAATGTTTGTTACTAAGGCTAACCCTAGTGAGAGCACTCTTCTTCCCACCTTTAAAGAGTGTTCTTGATTGTTTTCATGTGATAATAACTCATCTATGCTGCATTTCGCCATCGAGCACTTTCACAAAAATTTCAAACTAATTCCAAGAGAGTTTCATGGTAGTATGACCCCCAATTCCTAAATCAATTTTATATTATCTCATTTTCACAAGGAATTGTCACTAGGTCATGGAATAAAGGTTACATGACCCTTCTTTCCCAATATAAACATTCACGAGAATCCGCTATCCACATCCTGATCTCAAATAGGCCTGCATCCACTATCGAAGACAACTTGGTTATGTTGTCATTTCTCTTTAATGAAAATACCAACAAGCACATCAATAATAAAACCAACCTCAATCAAACTACTTATCACCACATCATTGACCATGGGATAACCAAATATACCACAATATGAAGTATATGGTTCTGACTATTTAGATGAACCCACTCTATCAGATCCAGACCTTGAGATAACACCAACCAAAAATAGAGTAATCTAAAACCATAACCTCTCAAGAAAACTTCCCCCCCACCATATAACAAGAGTTGTCATGTGATGGGTACACCAAAAAATATCCATTAGGTGCACCACACTAAGGGTCATGCTACACTAGTCCAATATCCACTCATGATATACATATCTATATTTAATAAAAACACAAAGAGGAAACCACTTTCCTCCTGGGGAAGTGATTGGCGTACTCCTCATATTTAGGAAAATCCTTTAGGTTCATTACTTAAGAACACCCAGACATACTAGAAACATAAGTTGACATCACTATTGTAGTCTTCTTTCACATAATGGAAGAGTGTGAGGACAACACCATTGATTAAAAGTAAGAAACATATCCCTATAAATGTAAGATTCATCCACTTAGAAGCTAGAAACTCATGTTCCTCCTCCATTAACTAGAAATAGAGTCCTCTACTATAATCATAAACCAACATTCCACTATAATGACACTTTGATATCATCAACCAACATAACATAAACTTCATTAATACTAATTCTACCCCATGAATCCATATCTCATGCTATGAGAGGTCACTACACATGTGACACTCTCATTATAAGACTAGGGAAATTTCTTGAATTCCCAACATGAAACTCCTCAAACCAATGCAATGAAGGATCTGGTCCATCATTTTATTGGAAATACACTAAATGTGTATATTTTATTTAACATTATATGATAAGTAGTGACATGAATGTGATGCATTTCATGGCCTATAATATTCTTCATTGTAAATAATCATTTTATTATCCTGTTTAACTTAATCATAGAGTACAATAGGGCTTATGATATATATTTCCTAGGATGTAAATTCATGTGTTTTTAAATGTTCTACCATGAATTTTATAATGGTCATAAATCACGAGATGATTCATTTATGGATTTACATGTTATATACATTCATTAAAACATTTAATTCATGAATACTCAATGGGAGGTAATGTTTGGCTTCCATGAGATAACATTTGGAGTATGAATTACTCTTCATTAAATAATAGAGACTATAAAATGGGATTTTGTAACTCCTGTCTAAGTACCCTTGTTGCAACCATAGTTGGTTGAAACTCACTTTGATCTTGTATCACTATTTTTCTTGAGAAAAAGTCACTAGTAACCATTTGGTGATCAAGAATCCTCATGATATGAGCAATGATCTTCTAGCTAGTATACTAATCGTAGAGGAAAGATACTTTTTTTTTCACTTCAGTGATCTCTATCAAGCATCAAGGAGTTGATATGGAGGTAGTTTTGTTTTAGGTACACTATTATGTTCTTTTATTTTCATTGCACACTACATCTATTGAAGATAGATCGAGCTTGTTCATGAATTTCTTACACTGCTAAGTTTATTAGATGAACTCCCTAAATCACATCAGTGGTGTTATATCTTTTTTTTATTTAGTATATCAATATGTTATTTTTATTTTTTAAGGAACTTGTTTATTGTAAATAATTTAAGTTGATAACGTAACATATGATATAATGAAAAAATTCTGTTTTGGTTAGCCATAGTGTATGAAAATTCTATATTGTAAAGTAAGATATAGTGGATACCCACATATTTGAATTGTGGCATAGGAAAAAATATGATATATAATAAAATATGACTTAGTATCAAGTAACCTAAAAATAGAGTATTGTAGTGTAAATATGATATCAAAAATATCATATAATATGATTAGATCCTTAAAAGATCACATGTTGTAAGCAAAGATAGAAATCATAGTTTAAGATTGAATTTATATCATAGAATATGATTGATAAACATTGTTCCTATCTTTTATTAATCATAATTTATGATTGATAATACATATTATTAGTAACAAAATACTTTATAGGTAATAAATGTTAAAATTTTATATTTTTGATATTTTTTCTTATGGTTTATAATTTTTTTTATAAATTATAATTGTTAGGAATTATAAAATGATATTTTTTCATGTTTAAAAATATATATGAAATGTTAATATTGAAATATATTGTTTTAGAAAATAAATAAATAAATAAATTATTTATTAATTCCTTATAATATCTATTTTTATAAAATTTTTATGAAATGTGAATATTGTGTATGCTTTATTATGAGGTAAATTGATTATAGTAGATTTTCAATCCTTGAATTACATACTAGGAATGAAAATATAAGATTTATTTTTCATCTATATTTACCTTGATTTATTATTAAAGTTTTTAGATAAAATTTAGTTTTTAAGTATATTTTATTCATATTATGTTTTAGAGTTAATGATTTGGATTCTCTATTAAGTAAAGTCTCTCTAAGGAGTGAGACTTGGGATCAGACTTCCCACTAACTTGGAGTCTTATGTATTTTTCTAGAAAGGTGGGGGTTGGATATCTATTTATCTATGGTAAATCATGTAGATTTTTTCAATGTCATATAACTACAACCTTTACATTATGTACCTTATACTTGAGGTGAATTTGAATATGTATGAATATGTTTGAATTCTATTTTTGGGTGAGTAACACAAACTTGTAGGTTGTGTAAAGAGTTTCACATTAATATTGTGTAAATATATTAATTTGGTGGTTGGAATAAGGATTCCAAACTAAATCATTAGAAGTATTCATATACAAAGTAATAAAACATGATAAGATAAAATTTGAATATGATATAATAGTTATGGATTTAATAAGAATGTGATGTATATTAAATTGGTGACTATTTTAAGAAAAACCTTAAAATACTTAGTGTGATATTCCTTCCAAAAAAACACTTATCAATAACTTGATCATTTAGTATGGGTGACCTTAACCATTAGGTGCCCAAGGATTATCTTATATAAGGAAAATGAGTTATGAGGTGACCCTAACTGGTAGGTTCTTTGTTCATGGAGTTTTCTTTGGGTTAAATTTAACTAGGAAACCCTAACCATTAGGATACCAGAGGAATATAGTTAAGTGAACCCATATGATGGATTTGGATAAAATTGTTATCCAATCATCCTTAAAAGAATCATATATGATTTGATTGATAATAGTTTTCTACCAGATATAGTCATGGATTATTTACATGCTCAAACTGGTGTAAATTATGGTGAAATATTGATCTTGTATCACTAAATGGATATTATATTTGGGGTCATCATTTTTGTTGGGTTACTTTCATTAAAATTAATTGATGAAAAAAATATAAAACATGAAACTCATCCATAGATATGTCTTTTTTGTATATTATGGGTGACATAATGATAATAATTTTGAGATACCTTATAGGTATGTCCTATAAAATAGTTCTAGATTGATGTCTATGTTTGAGAAGTGTTCAAAAAAATAAGGATTCCTAGAATCTAAACTTAAATGTTATAGAGGTCAATTTCACTGACTCTAACTCAAGGGCAATAGATATTGGGTGTGCATCACACATTTGTGTTGATAAAAATAGAATCAAAGATAAGATATAATTAAAAAGGGGTGATGCATATCTAAATGTTGGAAATGGAACAAGAGTTGGTGCATCATAAGTTAACACATTTGATCTGACTTTACCAAGTGGAATAAATCTGGAATTGAAAAACTATTATTATATTCCCATCATAATTTTTTCGATTCCTATATATTGTTTAGAAAAGAGAGGATTTTTATTTATTACTGAGAATAATAATCTTTTTATATATAATAATGAATTTTTTATAGCATTTGGAATATGATAAATAACTGATATATTCTATATATGAATAATATTTTCTATAAAATTCAAAATAATAAGGTTAAAGTTGTTTATAATCCCACTTTGGAATTGTCTCCATGGATATATAAATTAGAAATTCATATAAAGACTCTGTATAAATAGATTTTTGGAACCATTAAATTATAAATCGTTGCATACATTATAATCTTGTTTATTAAGAAATTTTACCAAATAACCTTTTAGTGGAAAGGGTTAAAAGGCTTGTGGATTTTTGGATCTCATACATAGTGATGTATGTGGATAAATGAGTACATAATCATGTGTTGGTTTTAGGTACTTCGTTACTTTTACTGATGAATTTATTCGGTTTGGTTATGTGTTTCTAATGAGGCACAAGTATGAAACTTTTGAAAATTTAAAATATTTTCAGAATAAAGTATAAAATCAATTAGGAAAAAGTATTAAGATTTTATAATCAGATCAAGGTGGAGAATACTTGATATAGGTATTCACTGATCATCTGAGGGGTCATGGAATTGTTCCATAACTCACTCCACTTAGAATACCATAGTGTAATTGTGTGTCTAGGAGAAGGAATCATAATTTTTTTAACATGGTTTAGTCAATGATGAGTTAGTGTGGCCTTTATATTTTATTATGGGTTTATGATTTAGAGACTGTTTTATTCCTAACTAGTTATATTCCATCTAAATCAGTCATAAATACACTATATGATATTTGGATTGATAAACATCCCAATATTTCTTTTATAAAAATTTTGGGTTTTGAAACTTATGTATGACATTTGTATTATTATAAAATCAACCCTAAATATATGAAATTATTATTTATTGGTTATCCCAAAGAGAGTGCTGGATATTAATTTTATAATTCTATTAAACAAAAAGTGTTTGTGGATTGATGTTGTGTTTTCTATGAGAAGGAACACATAATTCGATGAGTAATTAGAAGGAAAGATAAACTTGGAGAAGTTCAAGATTAATAAATAGGAAGTGTTCCTAAGATAGAAGTTGAGTTAGTTCTATAGAGAGTTATAGAATATGAACTGACTTAAGTTACATAAGAACTACAAAGATTTAGTGGTATTCATTAGGTTCTCATGAGATATGTAATTCTCATGGAAAATGATGATGTGGTAATGTTCATAGAAGATGAACCTGATATATTCCTAGAGTCCATTGAGAGTTTAGATTTAAAAAATGGTTCAAAGACATGAAATTTGAAATGGAATCCATGTACACTAACCAAGTTTGGAACTTGGTGGATACAATTGAAGGGGTGAGACCCATATGGTGAAAGTGAGTTTTCTATAAGAAAACTGATGTGGATGGTAGAGTGTCTACCTATAAAGCACAAATGGTGAAAAAAAATTCATGAAAATTCATGGTATTGAATATGAAGAAACATTTATTATTAAGATAAATTATATTCAGATATTTATTATCATAGTGACTCATTTTGATTATGAGATATATCAAATGGATATCAAAACATCTTCTGTAATTGGAATTTATTCAAGGATGTATTCATGATATAACCTATTGAAGTTTCAAATGTTTCTTATAAGTTATGCATGTTAAAAAGATCCATTTATGGATTGAATCATTCTTATCATAGTTTGAATATCAAATTTGGTGATGTAATCAAATAGTTTAGTTTCATAAAAAACATGAATGATTCTTATGTATATAAGTAGATTAGTGGAATTGTTGTAGTGTTTATGATATTGTATATGGATATCATACTTATCAAAAATGTCATCTTGAATTTTCATTCTATAAATATTTGGTTGGGAAAATTATTCTCAATAAAATACATTGGTTAAATAGCCTACACACTAGATATGAAGATCTATAGAGATAGATCAAAGAGGCTATTTGGATTAAGTCAAGAAACATATATTGATAAAGTGTTAAAATAGTTTAATAGAGAGAAATATAAAAGGGGTCTTTATTAGTGTTTCATGGATTGAATCTTAGAAAGATTCAGGATCCTTATAAGGAGTTATAAAGGAGGGATACAATACCCTATCTATTTTACATAGGCTCTATCATGTATGCAATAATATGTACTCAACCTAACACTGCCTATTCTTTCTGTATTACTAATAGATACCAATCAAATATCAGGGAGAGTTACTAGATAGTTGTTAAGAACATACTTAAGTGCCTAAAAATAATGAAGTATGTGTTCTTGGTCTTTGAAGATATATTGATCTATGTGTAAAGGGTTAGATAGATTTGATTTTCCAACCTGATAGAGATGATTTGAAAAATCAATACGTTTTCATGTTTTTCATAAATGGTAGAGATATTAATTGAAATATTTTTAAAAAATACACCATAGAGGACTTGAAAAAAAGGAAGAGTACATTTCTACATTAGATGCTACAAAGGTGGATATTTAGATAAGGAAGTTCATTTTTCAACATGAGGTGGTTCTTAACATCGAGGGATAAACCAAGATTTATTGTGACAATAATAGATCCATTACTCAAGACAAGGAACCCCGATCTCACCGAAGGACTAGACACATAATTCACAAATACCCTCTTATATTATAGATCATTAATATGGGTGATGTTAAGATCTTTTGGGTGGTTAAAAATGCTAATCTAGTGGATCCACTGATCAAACCATTAGGACAATAAAAACATAAGGGTCATGCTGAGTCTCTTGGTGTATAATATATAAGAGATTTATGTAATGTTTGGATAATGTATTATGACATTATAATAAAAGGAAATCTCTATTTATCAATCATTCATATGTGCTACAATTTACTTTACATGAATAGTATAATGATAATATCCCCTAAAAGTTTGACTTTGAGTTGTCCAAAATTGATGATTATCATAAAGTATTATGGGTTGATGATATGTTAAAGATTAACACGAGTAGTGTACTCATGAGATAATGAGCGGATAATTATTATTTATACTAACCTTCCAAATTATATCCCATGAAATTCCATAAAATCATCAATATATGTAGGGGTGTATGCTTATTATCAATCATTTTACATGAGGTTGGTGAGATACCTAGCATGGTAACCTTCATACTTTGATATATTTCTTATGAAAACCTTTATTATTAGATAATCATGGGTGGTTTAGTATGTTTATGATCATGTCATTGATTTTATATCAAATAAGATGAGTTTTTTACATTTTTATCATGAGAAAATACAATTGGACCTTGATGGAATTTGACAAAGGAAATGCATGTCCATTATTAGTCGAGTCACATATAACGTGTTCAACTACTTAGATGAAGGAAAAGTGATGTGCTCATCCACTAGATGAATGACATGTGATATATTCATCAACCATGTTAGTCTTTTTTATAGAATCAAGAAAGTTTGAGATGGTGTATACTAGATTAACATTATTCCTTTTCTAGTGGTTACTAGGTGTCATGGAAAAAGGGAGTATATAGGAATATATATAATGTGTATGATACAACTTTAGGTGGACATGCTAATATGTATATATGAGTATGTTTGATGGGGATTACACTATACCCCTTAATAGCTTGAGTAGCACCAATGTTTTTCTATAGGAATTATTACATTCATGAAATTAGGATTTCATATTTTTTAACACTACTAAGTCCCATAGACTCACATAGTTTGGAATTTAGATAATGATTTAGTTTTAGAAAAAGTCTTCATTCTAAAATTGAGATATTTTGATAAACCTATACAAAAGTATTTTGTATGGATTCACAAAGAGTTTTGAAGTTTTTATATAAATTATTTATGGCATTTTAGTGAAAACTTGGGATTATTGAAAATTAACTAAAAGGTTATATCATATTTAATGATATAACCTATATCATAAGTAGATACATGTGTGTGATGCATGTCATAGCCTACGATATACTTATATCATAAATAAGCATTTTATGCTTATATTTTCCTCAATAGTATAGTATGATAGGTATTATGATATATGTTACATGGGTTACAAAGGCTTTTATTTATATATTTTCTCACACATGGTTTCAATAGTCATGATTTATGAGATGATTAATTTTTGAATTTTCACACTATATACATTAATTGAAACATTTAATGAATGGATACTCAATGAGAAGTAATGTTTGACTTCCATGAGATGACAACTGATGTATGAATCACTCTTCATTAAATGAAGATTGGATATAAAAGGAGATTTGATAAATCATTTTTGAGCACCCTAGTTACAATTATATCTTGTCAAAACTCTCTTTAATCTAACATCACTATTTTTTGAGAAAAAGGTTCTAGAACCCCTTCAGTGATCAAGAATACTCATGATACAATCATGGATCTTCTGGATGGTGTACTGCCTATGGAGGCAAGATAATTTTAACACTTCAGTGATCTCCATCAAGAATATAGGAGTTGAGTTAGAGGAATTCATGTTTTAGGTACACTATTATGTTCTTAATTTTTCATTTCATGTCATTTGTATTAAAGATAAAACATCCATGTTCATGGGTTCATTATAATAATAAGTTCATTATATGAACTCACAAAATCCCATTACATTTCACTTATAAATACTAGCACACCATCTCCAAAATGCAAGCCGATTCATACATCAGTTTCTTATCAAGGGAAAACCATGGTTCCCTTCAAAAGCATTGTGTATTAATATACACTCATGGGAAGTAAATTCTCATCCATGAATATGGTGTATAAATCCATGATTACAGTCTTATGGGTAGCCGACTATAATTTATTGAGGGTGGATTCCACTTGCCACACCCGAGGGGAGATTAATCACCATAGAAGGTGGAAACTACCTCTTTTTCTCAATCTATAATACCTGAAGACACTATTAATGGGTAACCAAAAATCATACTGAGGTAGGTACCATTTTATCCCATCTCTACCAAGAAGGAATCTCTTGAAAGAATTATTTCTCTAATAAATGTAAACTTACTTCACCCAAAGGGGTGAGTGAAAGAAAATCTTCATTAGTGGAAACTATCTTGCTACCAAGGTTCAGGCTAGTAGTTCCATTGGAATCTCCAACTACTGATCATATGTTTTAAAAAATAATAACTCTCACCAGAACTATCTATTACAAGGGACAATAAAGAGGGGGATACATATCATACTCTAAATTTCATCCATTGATGCTTTTCCATAGCCATCCATCATATACATATTTCTATATCTTTATATACCATAACTTATTTCCTAACAATAATTAAACTAATATGGTGATGATGATTGGGGAACATAACATCATCCATCCCCATATGCTCCTACAACACCTATTTTCTAACTGAAACTTCTCTTTATTAGGTAACTATCTTCAATAAGAAAATATCTGATTTCGATGATATATTCTATGTGGAGTTCCATCCCTGAAACCACATAGTCTATCTTTAGATAAAATTATAACCTTATCCCACAACCAGGGTGCATCCCTGCCATGAATCTTTAATCTATTAATACTCATCTGGGGGACATCGACATGGGTATTGCTTCCTATAAACACAATCCCAGCTTGAAACCTCTCCCTCTAGAGTCTTCACTTGAACCAATAACCTTGAAAAATTCCACCACAAAATATGTCCTAAAAATAGCTTATGAGGTCCATAGGCCTCATCACATACTCGAACATAATCACATTGTCCTATAGAGGGTCCAACATCCTCGGATAATACCCCATCTAGAACAAGGGTTCCAAATCTAACCATAGCAGAGTAGTCTTATCATGAGTTCAATAAAAAAATTATCCACTAACGAATCAATATACCATATAGGGAACTCAACAAAAAAAACATCATATGGGAAACAAAAGTATAAAGTAAGTGGAAACTCAAGTCCCAGACTCCAACAAAATATTTTTTTCTTTAGGATCATTCTCTCCTTGTAAACCCATGAGGGCTCTATCACTGGAACACATGTAACATATCCATCATACAGTCTCATATAAATAAGTGGGAATTACTATTCACTCTAAAATAAAGATATACACTAAGTGTAAATAGGATAGAAATTACCTCATACCAAGGGGTAATAATATCTCTCAATAAAACCTCTAAAACAATGCCTCATCACTTGATAACTAGTGGTGAGATTCCCAACTATAGGCATGGTCATGTCATGACCCTAACTCCACACACATACTGGTTATCAATGGGTAGAACCCAAAATTTGGTAGGATAAACCCACAAGGTTTAGAACATATCTCGGCAAGCTAACACAAGATGTGAATGAAAGATCATAATTGAGTGGTATATGATACATGTACTGACTTTCTTGTACCCTTAAATGATATCTTGGATCTATGGTTCAACTAATAGTTTATCAGAGTTATGATAAAACAATACAACGATCATCACACCTATGCTAGTCTCCCTGGTTTGATAACTGAACTCAATACCCCCTTAACATCATCACCCTAAACTCCCAAACCAGTAATCATATGACTACTAACTCCAAACTCTATCCCTCTAACTCAATCAATCTGATACCACTATAACATGACCTGACCCACTGGGTATTCCTAGGTTGGAATTAAGCTGAGTGTGGAACCCCAAGCCCACCTCTAATAGGATAGGGTTTTGTGACTAACACTGTGTAAGTGTATCATACAATATGGAAGGCCTTAGTCTATATTAACTTTCAAACGACACATATCTTCAATTAATAAGATATCCAAAACACTATTAATATATATATATATATATATAAACAATTTAACTTTATAAAACACATTCATGAGACCTAAAAATAAAGTATAATGCTACATAGTAAAATACCAAAGGAATTGTACATATGAAAAGACTATGAATCTATCAGGCATAATACACTAGAAAGACCAACCCTGCTAAGTGTACTCCTAGATCAATCTCTAGTCATAATGATTACCACCAGCATCATGAAACACTAATCTTTATTATGAATTTCCAAGTGCATTATCTAAAAAAACAAAACACACATTGGCAAAAGAATCATGTTGGGGTAAGTGTAAACATACTATGTAAGATGCCCTGAAACCACAAAGGAAATATAAAGAAATTAGTAAACTCAAAACACCATAATAAAAATGTATTGGTGAGTAATTTAAATAAATATACATATATTCTCAACCACTATAAGTTTTAAAGATACATAGAAGTCTTGTTCATCTCACCTGCAATCCTCAAGGGTTTTACCTCATGAGAAACTAAGGATTATTAGAGAACTGAAAATCCCAAAAAGTTTCAAGTTAATAACTTATCTATACATCACATGTCAAGGAAACCATGAGGTTTCTAAATATCACAATTCATGAATTATCTGATATACCTAGTCTTTCTTCCACACTGCCACTAGATTACATTAAGCGGGAACCCACTCCTTGCTAAGGTATGCACATAAATAAAGGTAGCATCACACATTAATATTCACTGTAACATACCACTATTATATAAACATAATGAGGAACTCAAATTGAGACCAATGATAAATATCGGTCAAGGGAGTACTAACTCCTATTATCATATCCACCCAACTATGATTTAATAGAGAGAATATGTATTATAGGAAAAAGTATCATCCATTATAGCCTAGATATAGGAGAAAACAACACACAAACCCAATTATTTGAACTACTCAAAGAACAACACCTGCATCAAATTTTTCAAATAAAAAACGAGTACCCTTATCTCATCAAGAAGCACACATAAAATGAGAGTAACACATAATAGGTGGAAGTAGCACAAAATAGATGAGAGTATAAACTAAATTCATAAATAAAGTACTTTCACCCTAACTAACACAAAAAAGCACATAATATATGATGGGGTGTTACCTAACTCAATAAGTAATATGGAGTACCCATGCCTTATTGATAACTTCATAGTATATAAGGGGGAATCCCAAACCATGTGAATTCTCTGATCACCATATCTGAGCACCACCATCAGTATGAAGAGTTAAATCCTAAAATTTACTATCTTTCCCTATAAATGGTATTGAATATCCAAGTGGACTACACCATCATGATCTATATGAAAAAAATACCCAGGATAAACTATTTAATTTCTCCAAACTAACACATGGTGATGAAATGGTGAAAAACACCCCACAAAAGTGGTTTGGAATAAGTGGTGGCCCCGGGGCATGCCCACCTGGGTGATTAATGCTCCATTAATGGGTGAATAGAATCCATGAACACTGAACATTCCCCCCCACCCTCGGGCTGGGCTGGGAGGACCCAACTCAGTTTGGTCACTTACTTAGCCATGTGACCGGGGCGCTTGGGTCAATGCATGCTAAGACACATGTACCTGGACTCCATGTTACCTGACCTGGCTTGCAAGGGGGTTAGGCCAGGAACTAGAGTGTTCCATTCAAACCACAATATGGTGGATATCTACCCATACAATCATGGATGATCAGACAGTTGGGGGTGGTACCCTAGCCCCCAGTTTGACTCCTCACATTGTGTCACAACCTCCTATGCTTGGACTACCACTTACACTGCTAAACACTGATGCGATCGACCTCCATCACACGATGAACTCACTATCCTAGCCTCAAATCTCCCCACCACTATATTCCCATGTCATCATAACTACCTCTCTTTGTTGCGGACCACCTCAGACAACCTCCCCTTCGCCCGATCCACCACACATCATAACTACCTTGCCTGAGACACCCCACACTACGAGAAGTATAGGGGTAGAGAGAGAAGGATTAGAGATATATAAAATATATCCCCTAATTCCTTATCAATTTTAAATCAAAATAACAAAATCACATTGGAAAAAAATTAGGGTTAAATGATTTATACCCTAAGAATCTGATGGTGTAGGGATTGAAATCCAAGAATGGGGATCTGATAAAACATAAATCAGATTAAATAAAAATTAGAAAATGTTCTACCCTAATTAAATTATATAGGATGGAGGTTCTAAATTCATAACCTTATCATAAAATTCATGAATAATGGAGTAACACTAAAATAATAAAGACCTACCTTTAGTTTGGATCACTCATTGACAAAGATCACATTCACTATAGTTTCCATTGATGATGTTGATGATTCATTTATTCAATTTAATATATTATATAGATTATAAAAAATACTCTCTAGATCTCCATCCATATCTCCCAATTCTCTCTCAATCTCTCTAATTTTAGGGTTTATGGTAGATGACCCTAGAATTATAGAAAAATTAGTTTAAATAGATGAAGTCCTAGGTTTTTTGGTATTTTATTAAAGTAACTACCACCGGGGTCATCCCTAAAAACTGATAAATATAACTCAAATTAGAACTAATAGGGTAAACTTACCATTTTAAATGAAACTACAAGATTTAATTTCCTATATAAGGATTTTATTGGAAGTAAAATAATTATTCCCATGAACGTGCGTGTGTAGACTAAAAATATATATATTATTTTAAATATATTTTTATTGAATATATTCAACACATGAAACTCCACATTGGATCAATTAACTATCTTAAAAATACTATTAGAAACATTTTAAAGGTTTTTATTTCAAAAATACGGGTCACTACATGGAATTAGAAAGATCCCCATTTATTTTTAAGTCATAAATCATGTGTGTTATATGTATGTGTATACCTTATAGTGGATTGGAGTTTTTTTTCATATGTGAACATCAATTAAACACCACAATACTTGGATAAAAACATAACATCAATGTATTTTAATATATACTTGGAACCAACACATTCCATCCAATTCATCAAAGCATTAACATCATTGAAACATAGAATTTTTTTTAACATATCATCAACTAGATGCACCCTATCACACTTGAGATAGAATAAAAACACCATAATTACATCACAACAACACCATAAACACCATAGTACAAATAAAGTAGATATTTACTTTGTGTCATGTGTTTAATGAAAGTGTGAGTTTGTTTTATTTGTTTTAACCATGGGATTTTAATAATGCATAATAGATATTAGATCTGATTGAAACATTTAGTGAACTCCATAATTAATCAAGTAGAAGTGTTTGATTGTAACATTTTAGAAATAAGTTTAATCAATGATAATGTTGATGAACCTTCCTAAGTTTTAAGAAGTTTTGAATGTGAACAAAAAATGACAATAAATCCATAGATAAATACACAGGAAACCAATGTGAAATTATCACATTACCTCCACTGACATATGTGTTTAGTATTAGAATGAATTGAGAAGTGAGTATCAATTATTACACATGAGACTATTACACCCTCCCTCAATAGGTACCCATTAATGGTGTGCAACACCCATGGATACAAATATCTAGATATACTCAAGGAATTTGATGTGGGATTACTACTCACATAACCTCTATATATAGTCAATATTTTTTTAGGGTTAATTTTAATTTTTTATGATGGAATATATATCAAACAATTATATTCTCTTATGTGAAATATTAAACTCATTATAGGACTTGATACATTTAATATGAAATAAATAAATATCATCTTATTTATTCATTATAGAACACAAGAAATTAAAGATAAATATATTCCATAACATTAATAAAATTATAGAAGTATAATAAAAACAAGTAAATAACATAACTAGAATTTGGAAATTTGATGGGTCATGGTATCTTATAAACACCACAACCATGAGAATAACTATAATAAGAAAACAAGATATTATAAATAAGCTATGAATTTTGTAAAAGAAATTTAGAGAATCTCAAGTGAAAAATAATTGAATGAAATGTGTATGATTTAAGGGTTATATATAGAATAACAAAAGGTAATATGACCTAGGCATGAAAAATGGGTGGTTAGAGCCTAAATGGGCTATTCCATTTTAGGTATGCTTGTTTTGGACTATTATTAATATAGGATAAAATTCATAAGCCCAACCTATTTTTCACTTGGTTCAAGAATGCTCATGAGCCTGCTATTTTTTTACAAGGTAGAATAGCATGAACTACAAAAAAACCATATACAATAAATACCAACCATGTAACCAAAAACCTAGAGAATATTCTTGAGTTAACTATTAACATAATCAGGATACACCAGTATAACCCAATGGACTCAATCCCATTATTAACAATAGAAAATTCCACCGAGCATGGTGGAAGATGAATGATCACTATAACATAGTTCCATATCTAATCAAATAATACAATGGTCTTGGTCTATCTAATGAAGGTTGGGGTTGGAAGCACATCTCATCTCAAGAAACCCAAGGAACCCAATTTGAAACACCCAGGAAAATCCAGCACAAAAAGGATAGTAAAAAGAAACACGAGTCATTAATCAAAATAAATACTAGAATGTATAAAATGATCCATAAACTTTATAATAAATAAAAGGTGATCAATGGAGGTAATTAATAAATAAAGTTCATATCAAATTTTTCATCTGTCATCACATCCCCTTTAACAAAGGATTTTGAAGATCTAGTCCCACTACATCACGTATCTATGTATTAGACTCTACTCCTTGTATTCTGGGACTCTCATATTTATAAATTGTTACACATGGATCCATAAAGCATCAGCAAAATGATGTCTTCAAAGATGGATGATATGATATGGATGAGTTTAGGGATTGAGTTGTGGTGGTGGGAGTGGGGCATCTGTATTATGTATGGGGATGAGATGGGGATGAGGATAAATATTTATAGGGAGGGGAGAGGGGAATGGATATAGATGGGAGAAATGTAGGGTTCATAAATAGAGTAATAAGGGTGAGGATCGAAGATATGGGTATGATAAGATGGGATAATAAGGAGTGTGGTAGGGATTGATGGAGATAAAACGATGGTATGGAATGGGGAAATGGGAGGGAGACAATGAGGATATAGGGTGGGGTGTAGGTGGATACAAAATCTCAATGATATTTTTTTTAAAAAAACTAGGATTATTCACACCCATATGTCATACCATGATTCTATGGGTTTAATCATATGGATACGAACATATTTTTATATGTATATATAGGCCCATTTTAAAAATGGGTAGAAAAATATGAAACTGAATCATACCATAATTGTGGGTTATCCCATAAATCCCATGGTCCTAGGCCTATTTTATCATGCCTAATACGACTGTTTTAATGGGTAAAGTTGTAAAAACCTATGTCATCATGGGTTATAGAATTCATTGTAAGTTTAAATTTTTGGTTATGAAGCACAAATCATTTCAAGAATCAGGATTCAGACCATAATTCCAAGCATTGGAGCATCCCAAGGAGATGTTTTTGGATATGTATTGGGGACTATGAGGTATTTTGGGTTCTTGGGGTGAATCTTGGGAGCTTTAGGTTGAAGTTTAAAAATTTTAAAAGGGTTTTACCCTATTTCACAGTCACCACATAGTTTTAGAAAACCATTTAAGTAAACCATATGGGTTGGTTTTTCTTGGGGTGTTAGCACATGGTTTTTACATAGTTATAAATAATATATGAGAAAATTATAATTTAAGTTTCAGAGGGATCTGCATAGTTAGCATATGGTTTGGAAAACATTGCATCCAAACCATGCTAGGAGGTGCAGTTTGGACATTTCCAACTACACGGTTGGTGCACAATTTCGTAAAATATGCGGCCAAACCATGTGAAAAATAGAACCTTGGAAAATGTGGTTTTCATGGTTGGAATATTGTTTTTAAAACCACACAAAAAACTATGTGACTATCCATATTTCTTAAAAAATGGAAAATTACCAATTTCCCTATAAAATTTTAAGTCACCCAACCCCTCTCTTCCCCTTCCCTCTTAAACACCAGACTAGGGATTCCCCTATCTCTTTCAATCACCCCTTAGTTTGGGGTGATTTATTTGAATTAATTTAGTGATTTGTGGTGAATTCCATCCTCTAATCACTTCATTATTCTTTCCTCTTGTATTAATTAATTCATGGTTGTCTCTAGCTAGGGTTTTCTTGATGATTCCACTAGAGTTTGGTAGAGTGATCCTGATATGATAGAGTTTTTTCTCGGCATGGATAAAGGATATACTAAGAAGATGAATTCACACCATTACTCAAAATTTCATTATAGGCATGACACCATATATATTTTTATTCCATTTAATTTAAATTTAATGAAATTGGCTATTGACAGGGTGTTAGGTGTTAGGAATTTTGCTTGTAATGGTTCTAGGAGTTCACCTTAGACCTTATGTGGGTGGTTCGTCATTGTTTTAGTGTGGAAATATGAATAAGTGGGTGTTTTGGTAGTTATGACTCATTGGTTTAATTTTTATAATTAATAATAAATGTTTATAATTAATTATTGATAATGTGTTTATTGAGATACGAGCTCAGGATATTGATGAAACTTGTAAGGGGCTTGGATGATCTTGGGTGAGAGTGACCAAACAATGTTTTAAAGAAAATAACTTTGATTGAGGTAAGTGGTTCCTAGACATATCCCATTGGTAAATTCAATTAATATGTGCTTGTGATATGTGGTCTCACCACCTATTATCAATTGACCATCTATTTAAAATGAAATGAAACATTACTTTAAATCCTTTGAAATAAACAAAGTGTTGAGGCACACAATGAAACTTTGATCACTAAATTGATACCTCAACCACCGATGTATGAGGTCTTGATTGTAACACCCCAAGCTTCTACGGTACGTTTCCCTTCAAATAATGCGATAGCGTGTGTTGTACGCAACCTCGAGTTCTAACACACACCACAACTAATTAAACTAGCCGTTGTGAATAGTAATACCTACTTTTTGAAATCATATATATTCTATATTTCAAAATGGACTTCATTTTTGGATTCAGAATATCAAAATTAGCCTAGGGTGAAATTTTGGTACATTTCGGATAACTTTCATATTTTGATGAATAGTGAAAATTTCTAAATTTTAATTAAAAACAACTTTTTTAATCAAAATAATTAATAGTGATAAATTATGAATTTGAGTGGTTTTAAAGTATATTTAGAATATATTTTTACCATTCAATTTAATGTTTATCATTGGACATAATTTTACAATTAAACCGAACATAAACAAGTGTCAATCTTTTGATAGTTATTATCTCTTAAAAACACGCTTTTTGTTTTGACAGCGGGAATTAATTTTAAATTAATTTCTGCCACTTCTGTTTTTTGAATTTAGGAAAATGGATTCCATATTTGGAATCAGGATGTTCAAATTGTGTAAATAGGTAACTTTTATTTTTAGACATTTTGAATAGTTACTGTGGTAAATATTTTATTTACCATGGTTAAAGGGTAAATCCGGTAAATAAGGGTTAAAAAAAATAATATTATAATAATAAAAAATTACCCTAAAACCTGTCCTAACCTTATTGGTGGACACATACCCGACCATGGGCATCCTTTGGTCAATTTGGGGACCCCTTGGAGCCACTTGTATGTGGTAGGGACACATTATATTAATAAAGTTAAAATAAAAATAAAAATGGCATAAGCTTACATCTTTTAGAAGAACAATTTTTACATAGGGTTATACATGTTGGATTTTCGATTATAAATATTCATTAGAAAGATAAAAAGATTTCCTACATAATGATATTTTATTTATAATTTTTAGACATTATATAATTTATTTTATTTATGACACAATGATGATGCAGTAATTACTAAAATAGTGAAAAATAAAAATAATTGATCTTATAAATACCCAAACAATTATAATATGAAACTTTTAATGAATTAAACTAATTTTATATGATAATATGATATATTAGGATTGATTTAATTGACTTTGTTCGAAGTAATCAATCTGTTAGGAGTTTCACAAAAATCAACTATTGAATAGTGTCAAAATTGACATAAAAGAGTTCTTAAAACAAATATTATATTATTAATTGATATTAAATTCCTAAAAATCTAAGGTTCGGCCAAGAGACTTATATTATGATAGGTTCCTCATTAATGGACCACTTGGGGGTCGCTTGGATGTATATAGTAAGTTTATTAACCATATTATATAAAAATACAAAGAGACATTGTAAAAGTGAAACTAATTAACTTAGAGTTAATACTTAAAGATAAGGTTAATATAAGTACCCAAACCTGTCTAAATTCTATTGGATGAGTTGTTTTAGACCTATCCACACCTCATCCTTTGAATAGTCAACTTTGGAGCCTTTGTAAACCGAATAAGAATTTATTATAAATTAATATTTCTAACTTTTCCAAAGGTGCCCCTCACCCCTCTTATAAAAGGGCACTCCTCCTTCTCATTTCTTCACACCTTCAAAGCCTTTTGGTTCGGCCAAACTCTGCCCACATACTCTACCAAAATCCCTCAATACAACCTAGAGGCCTTAGTTTGATCAGAAAGCCAACCTAAGGAGCCCTTTTGATCAAATCAAAAGGAAGAACCCGAAGAAGAGGTAATGATTTCACCACCCTTTTCTAAGTTCATTTCTTCTTCCACTTCTTCTTCCTTTGTTCTTACCATTCTGAAATAATAACTCCAGTATCTCACATATACTGTGATGTTATTATAAATATGGTACAATCATATTCAGTATTCTATCCACCCTTTGAATAACATGTCACCATACGTGCGTACGTACGGCTTACCGTCTCCACGTCGTGGTGTAATTGTTATTCAATATAATATTATTTGGATGGGTATAATAATGATGTGTAACTCATGTAAATAATAAATATAACATGTTAATGATTCTTTATATATGATATACCATCCATTTATATATTATTTTAATATCAAAAGAATGATATTGTCGCTCGTGCGTACGTACGGACTACCGTCTCCACGAACGCGATGAGATTCATTCTCCATCGTAACCATTCAAGTATAATTATCATTTGATGATTTAAAAATGATGTTTAAGGACTAGATATAATTCTGGATATGAATAAGATACAACAACCATGGCTTATGTAACAAAACATATAAAGAAAATGAGTAAGTTAACACCCGAAACGACGATAATTCTAAGATATTATTAACAAATCAATGTTAAAAGATCATATATGATATCATATTAATATATATGATTCTTGTATAATTTAATAACAACTATTTCACCATTATACAGGAGGTTAACCTACCCCAACCAAGGAAAAGTACAAGGTAAGGGTTATTTCACAATCTCTTCATTATCCGAGGTTGTTTATATGTAATAATCTACTGGGATCTCTTTATCATCCACATCCATGTTTCTTCAAAATGTATTTCAAAACATTTTTACTATTTACAAGAATATGGGTTAAAGTCATTTATACCCTTGTTTGACTTTTTATAAGAGGTTTATAAAGGAATCTTTCCGTCGTTTTCAAAACAAGGTCCTTTTTAACCTTTTCGACAAAATTGAGGTAAGAATGTTTTTTTTAACTTATACGGCGGGTGCGGTTATTTTCCGCCGTTATAAAATCTTCAAAGCTTTCCTTACAAGCTTATAAGAATATTTTCAAAGAAAATGTTTTATTTTATATGGATCTTAAATGATTTCAAAATAAAAGGAGATATTTCTTTAAAAAGAATTTTGATTTCATCTATGTCAACATCCTTTGATGGATTTTAAGATTATTTGAAGTTGATTTATTATGATACAAAACTTCTATATTGTATTGAAGGTTTTGTGATATGTTTGACTGTGGATGTGCTATTTTTATACCATTCATAGTTTTTTGTGAAAGTATTGACATTTCGTATGCTAGTTTTAATACGAATGTTTATGTTATGTTTAAACCTTTTCATATGGGAATGCATTGGACTTAATAAGTGACGGGTGGAGCCCGCTATAGCTCCTCGATGCATCGGTAGGTCTCATGAGACAAACTAGTGTCTTGGCACAAGGCCTTGACAAAATCTTATTTGTAGTCTTGGCACGAGGCCTTGGCTATGTGGTTATGATAGTCTGGCATTATGCATTCCAACATTATGAAAGTGGTTATTTATTTTTGCATGTGATTATTCGATTAGTGGAATATCCATGTGAATAAGTAAATGGCATTATTTCATTTTATTTATGCCATACCATGTTGAAAGTTCATGTTTAAAAGGCTTTTGTTTTAGTTATACATTGCCTTAAATGTTTATTCTTATTGATGAAAGTTTCCGCTATATTGTTATCCTTACTGGGCATTTGAGCTCACCCCTTTTCTATGTTTTATTTTTCCCAGGTAGTGAAGAAGTAATTTATGAATGACTTGCAGGGATATTATGAGGGGTTAATAGTGTGGATATGAAGACTTTGTTGTTGTAGTAGTTTTTCACTTTGAAATGTAATGTAAAACTTTATGATTATATCTAGTGTTTCCAAGGCTACTAAACCAATCGGTCTTTCGAGATTTGATCTTTCTTGTGATCATGCCAATGTTATGTAATTATTGCACCGACTCTGGGTAGCTGGGGTCGGGGCGTTACAGTTGGTATCAGAGGAAGTTTAGTACAAACCTTGGAAGCTAGATTTAGATAAACTCTGATTAGAGCACGTAGACCTAAGATGAACTTTGAGGATTAGTATAGAAGAACTTCCTAGAATTTTGGTATTGTAGAGACTTTGTGAGTTTTGCGAGCAATACATCCCTGTCTGGATACGAGCAGGTAGAGGCGGCTCTGGCACAGATGTACCTAGGGGTAAAACCTGAAAACACCGCTTTGAGCTAGACTCGAACGGGAACTGGTGCACGACAACGGGCCTTGCTGCACTCTTGGTTACGACACTCCCGGGGGATATGCTTAGGATAACTCTCACTTTCTTTACAAATCATTATGAAGGGTTTATGAGTATATACTTCCTCAAAGGAAACATATTTATGATTATGGATTATATCCATAGATAGTTCAATTTATGTTAAGTGTTTTATAAGTATGGGATTATGTATTTTGATTCATAAACTGATCTAGTTTATGCCATTGTTTAGAAATGGCGCCTAGTGGAAGAAATGGAAACCGTATCAATGCACGCACTCCATGTAGGGATTTCCCTCCTGCTCAAGATAATTATAGTGGGGCTGGTGATGCAACTGGTGCTGATCAGTTAATCACCGTACTGGGACAACTTACTCAGGTTATGAATAATAACCTTACCCGTATGGAGCACCCTGATCCGCAGCGTGGAGGATCAATGTTAGATCGATTCATGAGACAACAACCACCAACGTTCAATGGAAGTACAAATCCCTTAGTAGCTGAGCAATGGATATTTTCCCTAGAGAAAATATTTCAGGCTTTGGGGAGTAGTGAAAGGGAAAAAGTTACCATGGCAGTTTACCGCCTCACTGGAGATGCTGATCAATGGTGGTCATTGATTCAAAACATGAAGGAAGATGATGAAGTATCAAACATGGAATGGAGGGAGTTCAAAGATCTGTTTTTAGAAAAATACTTTCCTCGCGACCATCGAGCAGATATGGAAAGGCAATTTCTGAGTCTGAGACAAAAGGAGGATGAGAATGTCACAAAGTATGAGGCTAACTTTACAAGGTTAGCGAGGTATGCTGGAGATTATATTCGCAACCCAAGAAGTAAGATTGATCGTTTCTTTGATGGGTTAAAACCATTTCTCCGTCGAGCATTAGTCTCACTATCCTTTTCATCGTACGAAGACATTGTCTCATGTGCTATCAAGACCGAAAAGGAATTCTCTAAGTCTTATGACTTTAAAGCAAAGCAAGAGAAGAAGAGACCTGCTGATCAATCTGGGAATGGAAATAAGGGGAAGAAGGGAAAGGTTGAATATCCATCTTGTGGTAAGTGCGGGAAGAAACACCCCGGTGCTTGCCTGAAGGGAATGGGAGTCTGTTACAAGTGTGGTGAAAAAGGCCACCAAGCTCATGATTGCAAGGGGAAGAAGGAAGCTACCAACGTTCAGTGCTACAATTGCAGGGAGATGGGGCATTATGCAAATGCATGTCCTAAGCGTCAGGAGAACTTACCTCAGAAAAGGCCAAGGGATCAAGGCCAGGCTTATGCTATCACTACTGCTGAGGTAGAAACTCCGAAAGACGTGGTGGCAGGTAATTTAATGGTTTCCTCAAGTTTAGCAAATGCATTATTTGATTCTGGATCATCGCATTGTTTCATATCTTCCCAGTTTGCTAAGAAAATTAGATATTTCCAATTTGATTTAATAAGGGAGTTGTCAGTTAAAACTCCTAAGGGAAGTATCGTTGCAACAAAGTTTTGTGAATCAGTCCCCATTAGAGCACATAAATTTTCTTTATCTGCTGATTTCATCGTCATACCTATGATTGAGTTTGATATAATCCTCGGTATGGACTGGCTTTCGGACTATGATGCGAAGATTTATTGTAAGAAGAAAGAGGTTACGATTCTTGATGATAATGATAAGGAACACCTTATTTTTAGAGCAGAATCGTCACCACCTAATTCTTATTTAGACCCACCCCCAGTAGCTCAACTTAATTCAATTATTGGGGAGGAAGAGAATGAAATAACTGTCGGTGAGGAAAGGAATGTTCAAATAGAGGATGTACCTGTTGTGAAAGAATTTGTAGATGTATTTCCGGAAGATTTACCTGGACATCCTCCAGAACGAGAAGTTGAGTTTTCTATTGATTTGATTCCTGGATCAAGGCCTATATCGAAGACCCCTTATAGAATGGCCACTGTAGAGTTAGTCGAACTAAAGAAACAACTAGAGGAATTGAGTAATAAGGGATTTATTCGCCCTAGTGTTTCTCCATGGGGAGCCCCTGTTCTTTTTGTTAAAAAGAAAGATGGATCTATGAGGTTATGTATCGACTACAGGGAGATCAATGCTATAACGATAAAGAACAAGTATCCCCTACCTCGTATTGATGATTTATTTGACCAACTTCATGGAGCTCAATACTTTTCAAAGATTGACCTTCGATCTGGATACCATCAGTTGTGTGTAAAGAAGGAAGACATTCCGAAGACAGCATTTCGAACCAGGTACGGGCATTACGAGTTTACTGTAATGCCGTTTGGATTGACTAATGCACCCTCTGTATTCATGGATCTGATGAATAGAGTTTTCAAGGAGTATCTCGATGAATTTGTGGTGGTATTTATTGATGATATCTTGGTATACTCCAAAACCTACGAAGATCATGAAAATCACTTGCGCATTATCTTGAAGACTCTGAGGAGGCATGAATTATATGGAAAGTTTAGCAAGTGTGAATTCTGGCTTCAGGAGATTTCTTTTCTTGGCCATATTGTCTCTAAAGATGGAATCTCTGTTGATCCTTCTAAGACCAAGGCAATCCAAGAATGGCCAGCACCTACGAGTATAACTGAGGTACGTAGTTTTATTGGCTTGGCAGGTTATTATCGACGTTTCGTCCAGAATTTTGCCCGATTGGCTAACCCATTAACGAAGCTCACACGTAAAGGGGTTAAATTTGTTTGGACAAAAGAGTGTGAAGAATGTTTCGAAGAACTGAAGAGAAGATTAGTCAATGCTCCTATATTGACTTTACCATCGGGGAATGATGGGTTCGTTATTTATAGTGATGCATCAAAGAAAGGACTTGGCTGTGTCCTTATGCAGAATGATAGAGTTATTGCCTATGCATCACGACAGTTGAAAATTCATGAACAAAACTATCCTACTCATGATCTTGAGTTAGCAGCTGTGATCTTTGCTTTGAAGATATGGAGGCACTACCTCTATGGTGAAAAATGTGAGATTTATACTGATCACAAGAGTTTGAAGTATATTTTCTCACAAAAAGAACTCAACATGAGGCAAAGGAGATGGCTTGAATTACTCAAGGATTATGATTGTACGATACACTACCACCCGGGGAAGGCAAACAAGGTGGCAGATGCTTTGAGTAGAAAAGACCATGGAGTTTTGAACAATATGAGAATTGAAAGGGATCCAATTTTCATGGATCTAGTGAAAATGGACATGGGAATAACCAGGGAAGGTGAAACATCAATGCTTTTTCAAATGGTTGCCAAACCATCTTTACTAGAAAGGATTAAGAGTTCTCAGACCGATGATGACGAATTCCAAAAGAAGATTAAAGCTGTGAATGATGGGAGATTGAGAGACTTTGTGTATGAAGATGGAATTTTGAAATTCGGGAAGAGACTTTGTGTTCCCAATATACCTGATCTAAAAAGGGAATTGCTGGATGATGCTCATAGTTCCAATTTCTCTATACACCCTGGGAGCACCAAAATGTATAGAGATTTGAAGGAACATTTTTGGTGGGACAACATGAAGAGGGAGATTGCTGATTTTGTGTCAAGGTGTATGGTTTGTCAACAAGTGAAAGCTGGAAGGCAACAGCCTGGAGGAGTCATGCAACCTCTTCCCATACCGGAGTGGAAATGGGACAATATTACGATGGACTTTGTCATGGGGCTACCAAAGACTCCTAGAAGGAACGATGCAATATGGGTTATTGTTGATCGTCTTACCAAGTCAGCACATTTTCTTGCTATAAGAGAAGATCTACCCCTGGAACGTCTAGCAAGACTATACATTAATGAAGTTGTGAGACTTCATGGAGTTCTCCTATCGATTGTTTCTGATCGTGATCCCCGTTTTACTTCAAGATTTTGGAAAAGTCTTCAGAAATCCCTGGATACTGAACTTCATTTGAGCACTGCTTACCACCCTCAGACAGACGGACAATCAGAACGGACTATTCAGACCTTAGAAGACATGTTGAGATCTTGCTCACTTGATTTTCAGGGTTTGTGGGATCAATATTTACCTCTGGTAGAATTTTCCTATAACAATAGCTTCCATTCGAGTATACAAATGGCACCATATGAAGCGTTATACGGAAAGAGATGTCGTACACCAACCTGTTGGGATGACGTTGGTGAAAGAAAACTTGTAGGCCCAGAACTGGTGGAGGAAACGGTGGAAAAGGTGAAGGTAATCCAAAATCACATCAAAGCAGCTCAAAGTAGGCAGAAGAGCTATGCCGATAATCGAAGGAAGGATTTGGAATTTCAAGTCGGTGATCATGTTTTCCTAAAGGTATCTCCGTGGAAGGGAGTCATACGTTTTGGTAAGAAAGGTAAATTGAGTCCCAGGTACATCGGACCTTTCGAAATTCTAGAACGAATTGGGGCTGTAGCTTACCGATTGGCAATGCCGCCAAGTCTCTCCAAAGTTCACGATGTGTTCCACGTATCTCTGTTGAGAAAATACATGCCTGACCCAACGCATGTACTCACCTATGAGGAATTAGAACTGGAACCCGATCTGTCTTATTGCGAAGAGCCCGTCAGGATTCTTGATACAAGAGAACAAGTACTGAGAAACCGGACGACGCGTCTGGTAAAAGTTTTGTGGAGGAATCATAAGATGGAAGAGGCAACGTGGGAACCCAAGGAACTTATGATGAAGAACCACCCGAGTCTTTTTATGCAGTAATACCCTAGAAATTGCGAGGACGCAATTATTTGAAGGAGGGGAGAATGTAACACCCCAAGCTTCTACGGTACGTTTCCCTTCAAATAATGCGATAGCGTGTGTTGTACGCAACCTCGAGTTCTAACACACACCACAACTAATTAAACTAGCCGTTGTGAATAGTAATACCTACTTTTTGAAATCATATATATTCTATATTTCAAAATGGACTTCATTTTTGGATTCAGAATATCAAAATTAGCCTAGGGTGAAATTTTGGTACATTTCGGATAACTTTCATATTTTGATGAATAGTGAAAATTTCTAAATTTTAATTAAAAACAACTTTTTTAATCAAAATAATTAATAGTGATAAATTATGAATTTGAGTGGTTTTAAAGTATATTTAGAATATATTTTTACCATTCAATTTAATGTTTATCATTGGACATAATTTTACAATTAAACCGAACATAAACAAGTGTCAATCTTTTGATAGTTATTATCTCTTAAAAACACGCTTTTTGTTTTGACAGCGGGAATTAATTTTAAATTAATTTCTGCCACTTCTGTTTTTTGAATTTAGGAAAATGGATTCCATATTTGGAATCAGGATGTTCAAATTGTGTAAATAGGTAACTTTTATTTTTAGACATTTTGAATAGTTACTGTGGTAAATATTTTATTTACCATGGTTAAAGGGTAAATCCGGTAAATAAGGGTTAAAAAAAATAATATTATAATAATAAAAAATTACCCTAAAACCTGTCCTAACCTTATTGGTGGACACATACCCGACCATGGGCATCCTTTGGTCAATTTGGGGACCCCTTGGAGCCACTTGTATGTGGTAGGGACACATTATATTAATAAAGTTAAAATAAAAATAAAAATGGCATAAGCTTACATCTTTTAGAAGAACAATTTTTACATAGGGTTATACATGTTGGATTTTCGATTATAAATATTCATTAGAAAGCTAAAAAGATTTCCTACATAATGATATTTTATTTATAATTTTTAGACATTATATAATTTATTTTATTTATGACACAATGATGATGCAGTAATTACTAAAATAGTGAAAAATAAAAATAATTGATCTTATAAATACCCAAATAATTATAATATTAAACTTTTAATGAATTAAACTAATTTTATATGATAATATGATATATTAGGATTGATTTAATTGACTTTGTTCGAAGTAATCAATCTGTTAGGAGTTTCACAAAAATCAACTATTGAATAGTGTCAAAATTGACATAAAAGAGTTCTTAAAACAAATATTATATTATTAATTGATATTAAATTCCTAAAAATCTAAGGTTCGGCCAAGAGACTTATATTATGATAGGTTCCTCATTAATGGACCACTTGGGGGTCGCTTGGATGTATATAGTAAGTTTATTAACCATATTATATAAAAATACAAAGAGACATTGTAAAAGTGAAACTAATTAACTTAGAGTTAATACTTAAAGATAAGGTTAATATAAGTACCCAAACCTGTCTAAATTCTATTGGATGAGTTGTTTTAGACCTATCCACACCTCATCCTTTGAATAGTCAACTTTGGAGCCTTTGTAAACCGAATATGAATTTATTATAAATTAATATTTCTAACTTTTCCAAAGGTGCCCCTCACCCCTCTTATAAAAGGGCACTCCTCCTTCTCATTTCTTCACACCTTCAAAGCCTTTTGGTTCGGCCAAACTCTGCCCACATACTCTACCAACATCCCTCAATACAACCTAGAGGCCTTAGTTTGATCAGAAAGCCAACCTAAGGAGCCCTTTTGATCAAATCAAAAGGAAGAACCCGAAGAAGAGGTAATGATTTCACCACCCTTTTCTAAGTTCATTTCTTCTTCCACTTCTTCTTCCTTTGTTCTTACCATTCTGAAATAATAACTCCAGTATCTCACATATACTGTGATGTTATTATAAATATGGTACAATCATATTCAGTATTCTATCCACCCTTTGAATAACATGTCACCATACGTGCGTACGTACGGCTTACCGTCTCCACGTCGTGGTGTAATTGTTATTCAATATAATATTATTTGGATGGGTATAATAATGATGTGTAACTCATGTAAATAATAAATATAACATGTTAATGATTCTTTATATATGATATACCATCCATTTATATATTATTTTAATATCAAAAGAATGATATTGTCGCTCGTGCGTACGTACGGACTACCGTCTCCACGAACGCGATGAGATTCATTCTCCATCGTAACCATTCAAGTATAATTATCATTTGATGATTTAAAAATGATGTTTAAGGACTAGATATAATTCTGGATATGAATAAGATACAACAACCATGGCTTATGTAACAAAACATATAAAGAAAATGAGTAAGTTAACACCCGAAACGACGATAATTCTAAGATATTATTAACAAATCAATGTTAAAAGATCATATATGATATCATATTAATATATATGATTCTTGTATAATTTAATAACAACTATTTCACCATTATACAGGAGGTTAACCTACCCCAACCAAGGAAAAGTACAAGGTAAGGGTTATTTCACAATCTCTTCATTATCCGAGGTTGTTTATATGTAATAATCTACTGGGATCTCTTTATCATCCACATCCATGTTTCTTCAAAATGTATTTCAAAACATTTTTACTATTTACAAGAATATGGGTTAAAGTCATTTATACCCTTGTTTGACTTTTTATAAGAGGTTTATAAAGGAATCTTTCCGTCGTTTTCAAAACAAGGTCCTTTTTAACCTTTTCGACAAAATTGAGGTAAGAATGTTTTTTTTAACTTATACGGCGGGTGCGGTTATTTTCCGCCATTATAAAATCTTCAAAGCTTTCCTTACAAGCTTATAAGAATATTTTCAAAGAAAATGTTTTATTTTATATGGATCTTAAATGATTTCAAAATAAAAGGAGATATTTCTTTAAAAAGAATTTTGATTTCATCTATGTCAACATCCTTTGATGGATTTTAAGATTATTTGAAGTTGATTTATTATGATACAAAACTTCTATATTGTATTGAAGGTTTTGTGATATGTTTGACTGTGGATGTGCTATTTTTATACCATTCATAGTTTTTTGTGAAAGTATTGACATTTCGTATGCTAGTTTTAATACGAATGTTTATGTTATGTTTAAACCTTTTCATATGGGAATGCATTGGACTTAATAAGTGACGGGTGGAGCCCGCTATAGCTCCTCGATGCATCGGTAGGTCTCATGAGACAAACTAGTGTCTTGGCACAAGGCCTTGACAAAATCTTATTTGTAGTCTTGGCACGAGGCCTTGGCTATGTGGTTATGATAGTCTGGCATTATGCATTCCAACATTATGAAAGTGGTTATTTATTTTTGCATGTGATTATTCGATTAGTGGAATATCCATGTGAATAAGTAAATGGCATTATTTCATTTTATTTATGCCATACCATGTTGAAAGTTCATGTTTAAAAGGCTTTTGTTTTAGTTATACATTGCCTTAAATGTTTATTCTTATTGATGAAAGTTTCCGCTATATTGTTATCCTTACTGGGCATTTGAGCTCACCCCTTTTCTATGTTTTATTTTTCCCAGGTAGTGAAGAAGTAATTTATGAATGACTTGCAGGGATATTATGAGGGGTTAATAGTGTGGATATGAAGACTTTGTTGTTGTAGTAGTTTTTCACTTTGAAATGTAATGTAAAACTTTATGATTATATCTAGTGTTTCCAAGGCTACTAAACCAATCGGTCTTTCGAGATTTGATCTTTCTTGTGATCATGCCAATGTTATGTAATTATTGCACCGACTCTGGGTAGCTGGGGTCGGGGCGTTACAGTTGGTATCAGAGGAAGTTTAGTACAAACCTTGGAAGCTAGATTTAGATAAACTCTGATTAGAGCACGTAGACCTAAGATGAACTTTGAGGATTAGTATAGAAGAACTTCCTAGAATTTTGGTATTGTAGAGACTTTGTGAGTTTTGCGAGCAATACATCCCTGTCTGGATACGAGCAGGTAGAGGCGGCTCTGGCACAGATGTACCTAGGGGTAAAACCTGAAAACACCGCTTTGAGCTAGACTCGAACGGGAACTGGTGCACGACAACGGTCCTTGCTGCACTCTTGGTTACGACACTCCCGGGGGATATGCTTAGGATAACTCTCACTTTCTTTACAAATCATTATGAAGGGTTTATGAGTATATACTTCCTCAAAGGAAACATATTTATGATTATGGATTATATCCATAGATAGTTCAATTTATGTTAAGTGTTTTATAAGTATGGGATTATGTATTTTGATTCATAAACTGATCTAGTTTATGCCATTGTTTAGAAATGGCGCCTAGTGGAAGAAATGGAAACCGTATCAATGCACGCACTCCATGTAGGGATTTCCCTCCTGCTCAAGATAATTATAGTGGGGCTGGTGATGCAACTGGTGCTGATCAGTTAATCACCGTACTGGGACAACTTACTCAGGTTATGAATAATAACCTTACCCGTATGGAGCACCCTGATCCGCAGCGTGGAGGATCAATGTTAGATCGATTCATGAGACAACAACCACCAACGTTCAATGGAAGTACAAATCCCTTAGTAGCTGAGCAATGGATATTTTCCCTAGAGAAAATATTTCAGGCTTTGGGGAGTAGTGAAAGGGAAAAAGTTACCATGGCAGTTTACCGCCTCACTGGAGATGCTGATCAATGGTGGTCATTGATTCAAAACATGAAGGAAGATGATGAAGTATCAAACATGGAATGGAGGGAGTTCAAAGATCTGTTTTTAGAAAAATACTTTCCTCGCGACCATCGAGCAGATATGGAAAGGCAATTTCTGAGTCTGAGACAAAAGGAGGATGAGAATGTCACAAAGTATGAGGCTAACTTTACAAGGTTAGCGAGGTATGCTGGAGATTATATTCGCAACCCAAGAAGTAAGATTGATCGTTTCTTTGATGGGTTAAAACCATTTCTCCGTCGAGCATTAGTCTCACTATCCTTTTCATCGTACGAAGACATTGTCTCATGTGCTATCAAGACCGAAAAGGAATTCTCTAAGTCTTATGACTTTAAAGCAAAGCAAGAGAAGAAGAGACCTGCTGATCAATCTGGGAATGGAAATAAGGGGAAGAAGGGAAAGGTTGAATATCCATCTTGTGGTAAGTGCGGGAAGAAACACCCCGGTGCTTGCCTGAAGGGAATGGGAGTCTGTTACAAGTGTGGTGAAAAAGGCCACCAAGCTCATGATTGCAAGGGGAAGAAGGAAGCTACCAACGTTCAGTGCTACAATTGCAGGGAGATGGGGCATTATGCAAATGCATGTCCTAAGCGTCAGGAGAACTTACCTCAGAAAAGGCCAAGGGATCAAGGCCAGGCTTATGCTATCACTACTGCTGAGGTAGAAACTCCGAAAGACGTGGTGGCAGGTAATTTAATGGTTTCCTCAAGTTTAGCAAATGCATTATTTGATTCTGGATCATCGCATTGTTTCATATCTTCCCAGTTTGCTAAGAAAATTAGATATTTCCAATTTGATTTAATAAGGGAGTTGTCAGTTAAAACTCCTAAGGGAAGTATCGTTGCAACAAAGTTTTGTGAATCAGTCCCCATTAGAGCACATAAATTTTCTTTATCTGCTGATTTCATCGTCATACCTATGATTGAGTTTGATATAATCCTCGGTATGGACTGGCTTTCGGACTATGATGCGAAGATTTATTGTAAGAAGAAAGAGGTTACGATTCTTGATGATAATGATAAGGAACACCTTATTTTTAGAGCAGAATCGTCACCACCTAATTCTTATTTAGACCCACCCCCAGTAGCTCAACTTAATTCAATTATTGGGGAGGAAGAGAATGAAATAACTGTCGGTGAGGAAAGGAATGTTCAAATAGAGGATGTACCTGTTGTGAAAGAATTTGTAGATGTATTTCCGGAAGATTTACCTGGACATCCTCCAGAACGAGAAGTTGAGTTTTCTATTGATTTGATTCCTGGATCAAGGCCTATATCGAAGACCCCTTATAGAATGGCCACTGTAGAGTTAGTCGAACTAAAGAAACAACTAGAGGAATTGAGTAATAAGGGATTTATTCGCCCTAGTGTTTCTCCATGGGGAGCCCCTGTTCTTTTTGTTAAAAAGAAAGATGGATCTATGAGGTTATGTATCGACTACAGGGAGATCAATGCTATAACGATAAAGAACAAGTATCCCCTACCTCGTATTGATGATTTATTTGACCAACTTCATGGAGCTCAATACTTTTCAAAGATTGACCTTCGATCTGGATACCATCAGTTGTGTGTAAAGAAGGAAGACATTCCGAAGACAGCATTTCGAACCAGGTACGGGCATTACGAGTTTACTGTAATGCCGTTTGGATTGACTAATGCACCCTCTGTATTCATGGATCTGATGAATAGAGTTTTCAAGGAGTATCTCGATGAATTTGTGGTGGTATTTATTGATGATATCTTGGTATACTCCAAAACCTACGAAGATCATGAAAATCACTTGCGCATTATCTTGAAGACTCTGAGGAGGCATGAATTATATGGAAAGTTTAGCAAGTGTGAATTCTGGCTTCAGGAGATTTCTTTTCTTGGCCATATTGTCTCTAAAGATGGAATCTCTGTTGATCCTTCTAAGACCAAGGCAATCCAAGAATGGCCAGCACCTACGAGTATAACTGAGGTACGTAGTTTTATTGGCTTGGCAGGTTATTATCGACGTTTCGTCCAGAATTTTGCCCGATTGGCTAACCCATTAACGAAGCTCACACGTAAAGGGGTTAAATTTGTTTGGACAAAAGAGTGTGAAGAATGTTTCGAAGAACTGAAGAGAAGATTAGTCAATGCTCCTATATTGACTTTACCATCGGGGAATGATGGGTTCGTTATTTATAGTGATGCATCAAAGAAAGGACTTGGCTGTGTCCTTATGCAGAATGATAGAGTTATTGCCTATGCATCACGACAGTTGAAAATTCATGAACAAAACTATCCTACTCATGATCTTGAGTTAGCAGCTGTGATCTTTGCTTTGAAGATATGGAGGCACTACCTCTATGGTGAAAAATGTGAGATTTATACTGATCACAAGAGTTTGAAGTATATTTTCTCACAAAAAGAACTCAACATGAGGCAAAGGAGATGGCTTGAATTACTCAAGGATTATGATTGTACGATACACTACCACCCGGGGAAGGCAAACAAGGTGGCAGATGCTTTGAGTAGAAAAGACCATGGAGTTTTGAACAATATGAGAATTGAAAGGGATCCAATTTTCATGGATCTAGTGAAAATGGACATGGGAATAACCAGGGAAGGTGAAACATCAATGCTTTTTCAAATGGTTGCCAAACCATCTTTACTAGAAAGGATTAAGAGTTCTCAGACCGATGATGACGAATTCCAAAAGAAGATTAAAGCTGTGAATGATGGGAGATTGAGAGACTTTGTGTATGAAGATGGAATTTTGAAATTCGGGAAGAGACTTTGTGTTCCCAATATACCTGATCTAAAAAGGGAATTGCTGGATGATGCTCATAGTTCCAATTTCTCTATACACCCTGGGAGCACCAAAATGTATAGAGATTTGAAGGAACATTTTTGGTGGGACAACATGAAGAGGGAGATTGCTGATTTTGTGTCAAGGTGTATGGTTTGTCAACAAGTGAAAGCTGGAAGGCAACAGCCTGGAGGAGTCATGCAACCTCTTCCCATACCGGAGTGGAAATGGGACAATATTACGATGGACTTTGTCATGGGGCTACCAAAGACTCCTAGAAGGAACGATGCAATATGGGTTATTGTTGATCGTCTTACCAAGTCAGCACATTTTCTTGCTATAAGAGAAGATCTACCCCTGGAACGTCTAGCAAGACTATACATTAATGAAGTTGTGAGACTTCATGGAGTTCTCCTATCGATTGTTTCTGATCGTGATCCCCGTTTTACTTCAAGATTTTGGAAAAGTCTTCAGAAATCCCTGGATACTGAACTTCATTTGAGCACTGCTTACCACCCTCAGACAGACGGACAATCAGAACGGACTATTCAGACCTTAGAAGACATGTTGAGATCTTGCTCACTTGATTTTCAGGGTTTGTGGGATCAATATTTACCTCTGGTAGAATTTTCCTATAACAATAGCTTCCATTCGAGTATACAAATGGCACCATATGAAGCGTTATACGGAAAGAGATGTCGTACACCAACCTGTTGGGATGACGTTGGTGAAAGAAAACTTGTAGGCCCAGAACTGGTGGAGGAAACGGTGGAAAAGGTGAAGGTAATCCAAAATCACATCAAAGCAGCTCAAAGTAGGCAGAAGAGCTATGCCGATAATCGAAGGAAGGATTTGGAATTTCAAGTCGGTGATCATGTTTTCCTAAAGGTATCTCCGTGGAAGGGAGTCATACGTTTTGGTAAGAAAGGTAAATTGAGTCCCAGGTACATCGGACCTTTCGAAATTCTAGAACGAATTGGGGCTGTAGCTTACCGATTGGCAATGCCGCCAAGTCTCTCCAAAGTTCACGATGTGTTCCACGTATCTCTGTTGAGAAAATACATGCCTGACCCAACGCATGTACTCACCTATGAGGAATTAGAACTGGAACCCGATCTGTCTTATTGCGAAGAGCCCGTCAGGATTCTTGATACAAGAGAACAAGTACTGAGAAACCGGACGACGCGTCTGGTAAAAGTTTTGTGGAGGAATCATAAGATGGAAGAGGCAACGTGGGAACCCAAGGAACTTATGATGAAGAACCACCCGAGTCTTTTTATGCAGTAATACCCTAGAAATTGCGAGGACGCAATTATTTGAAGGAGGGGAGAATGTAACACCCCAAGCTTCTACGGTACGTTTCCCTTCAAATAATGCGATAGCGTGTGTTGTACGCAACCTCGAGTTCTAACACACACCACAACTAATTAAACTAGCCGTTGTGAATAGTAATACCTACTTTTTGAAATCATATATATTCTATATTTCAAAATGGACTTCATTTTTGGATTCAGAATATCAAAATTAGCCTAGGGTGAAATTTTGGTACATTTCGGATAACTTTCATATTTTGATGAATAGTGAAAATTTCTAAATTTTAATTAAAAACAACTTTTTTAATCAAAATAATTAATAGTGATAAATTATGAATTTGAGTGGTTTTAAAGTATATTTAGAATATATTTTTACCATTCAATTTAATGTTTATCATTGGACATAATTTTACAATTAAACCGAACATAAACAAGTGTCAATCTTTTGATAGTTATTATCTCTTAAAAACACGCTTTTTGTTTTGACAGCGGGAATTAATTTTAAATTAATTTCTGCCACTTCTGTTTTTTGAATTTAGGAAAATGGATTCCATATTTGGAATCAGGATGTTCAAATTGTGTAAATAGGTAACTTTTATTTTTAGACATTTTGAATAGTTACTGTGGTAAATATTTTATTTACCATGGTTAAAGGGTAAATCCGGTAAATAAGGGTTAAAAAAAATAATATTATAATAATAAAAAATTACCCTAAAACCTATCCTAACCTTATTGGTGGACACATACCCGACCATGGGCATCCTTTGGTCAATTTGGGGACCCCTTGGAGCCACTTGTATGTGGTAGGGACACATTATATTAATAAAGTTAAAATAAAAATAAAAATGGCATAAGCTTACATCTTTTAGAAGAACAATTTTTACATAGGGTTATACATGTTGGATTTTCGATTATAAATATTCATTAGAAAGCTAAAAAGATTTCCTACATAATGATATTTTATTTATAATTTTTAGACATTATATAATTTATTTTATTTATGACACAATGATGATGCAGTAATTACTAAAATAGTGAAAAATAAAAATAATTGATCTTATAAATACCCAAATAATTATAATATGAAACTTTTAATGAATTAAACTAATTTTCTATGATAATATGATATATTAGGATTGATTTAATTGACTTTGTTCGAAGTAATCAATCTGTTAGGAGTTTCACAAAAATCAACTATTGAATAGTGTCAAAATTGACATAAAAGAGTTCTTAAAACAAATATTATATTATTAATTGATATTAAATTCCTAAAAATCTAAGGTTCGGCCAAGAGACTTATATTATGATAGGTTCCTCATTAATGGACCACTTGGGGGTCGCTTGGATGTATATAGTAAGTTTATTAACCATATTATATAAAAATACAAAGAGACATTGTAAAAGTGAAACTAATTAACTTAGAGTTAATACTTAAAGATAAGGTTAATATAAGTACCCAAACCTGTCTAAATTCTATTGGATGAGTTGTTTTAGACCTATCCACACCTCATCCTTTGAATAGTCAACTTTGGAGCCTTTTTAAACCGAATATGAATTTATTATAAATTAATATTTCTAACTTTTCCAAAGGTGCCCCTCACCCCTCTTATAAAAGGGCACTCCTCCTTCTCATTTCTTCACACCTTCAAAGCCTTTTGGTTCGGCCAAACTCTGCCCACATACTCTCTCAAAATCCCTCAATACAACCTAGAGGCCTTAGTTTGATCAGAAAGCCAACCTAAGGAGCCCTTTTGATCAAATCAAAAGGAAGAACCCGAAGAAGAGGTAATGATTTCACCACCCTTTTCTAAGTTCATTTCTTCTTCCACTTCTTCTTCCTTTGTTCTTACCATTCTGAAATAATAACTCCAGTATCTCACATATACTGTGATGTTATTATAAATATGGTACAATCATATTCAGTATTCTATCCACCCTTTGAATAACATGTCACCATACGTGCGTACGTACGACTTACCGTCTCCACGTCGTGGTGTAATTGTTATTCAATATAATATTATTTGGATGGGTATAATAATGATGTGTAACTCATGTAAATAATAAATATAACATGTTAATGATTCTTTATATATGATATACCATCCATTTATATATTATTTTAATATCAAAAGAATGATATTGTCGCTCGTGCGTACGTACGGACTACCGTCTCCACGAACGCGATGAGATTCATTCTCCATCGTAACCATTCAAGTATAATTATCATTTGATGATTTAAAAATGATGTTTAAGGACTAGATATAATTCTGGATATGAATAAGATACAACAACCATGGCTTATGTAACAAAACATATAAAGAAAATGAGTAAGTTAACACCCGAAACGACGATAATTCTAAGATATTATTAACAAATCAATGTTAAAAGATCATATATGATATCATATTAATATATATGATTCTTGTATAATTTAATAACAACTATTTCACCATTATACAGGAGGTTAACCTACCCCAACCAAGTAAAAGTACAAGGTAAGGGTTATTTCACAATCTCTTCATTATCCGAGGTTGTTTATATGTAATAATCTACTGGGATCTCTTTATCATCCACATCCATGTTTCTTCAAAATGTATTTCAAAACATTTTTACTATTTACAAGAATATGGGTTAAAGTCATTTATACCCTTGTTTGACTTTTTATAAGAGGTTTATAAAGGAATCTTTCCGTCGTTTTCAAAACAAGGTCCTTTTTAACCTTTTCGACAAAATTGAGGTAAGAATGTTTTTTTTAACTTATACGGCGGGTGCGGTTATTTTCCGCCGTTATAAAATCTTCAAAGCTTTCCTTACAAGCTTATAAGAATAATTTCAAAGAAAATGTTTTATTTTATATGGATCTTAAATGATTTCAAAATAAAAGGAGATATTTCTTTAAAAAGAATTTTGATTTCATCTATGTCAACATCCTTTGATGGATTTTAAGATTATTTGAAGTTGATTTATTATGATACAAAACTTCTATATTGTATTGAAGGTTTTGTGATATGTTTGACTGTGGATGTGCTATTTTTATACCATTCATAGTTTTTTGTGAAAGTATTGACATTTCGTATGCTAGTTTTAATACGAATGTTTATGTTATGTTTAAACCTTTTCATATGGGAATGCATTGGACTTAATAAGTGACGGGTGGAGCCCGCTATAGCTCCTCGATGCATCGGTAGGTCTCATGAGACAAACTAGTGTCTTGGCACAAGGCCTTGACAAAATCTTATTTGTAGTCTTGGCACGAGGCCTTGGCTATGTGGTTATGATAGTCTGGCATTATGCATTCCAACATTATGAAAGTGGTTATTTATTTTTGCATGTGATTATTCGATTAGTGGAATATCCATGTGAATAAGTAAATGGCATTATTTCATTTTATTTATGCCATACCATGTTGAAAGTTCATGTTTAAAAGGCTTTTGTTTTAGTTATACATTGCCTTAAATGTTTATTCTTATTGATGAAAGTTTCCGCTATATTGTTATCCTTAATGGGCATTTGAGCTCACCCCTTTTCTATGTTTTATTTTTCCTAGGTAGTGAAGAAGTAATTTATGAATGACTTGCAGGGATATTATGAGGGGTTAATAGTGTGGATATGAAGACTTTGTTGTTGTAGTAGTTTTTCACTTTGAAATGTAATGTAAAACTTTATGATTATATCTAGTGTTTCCAAGGCTACTAAACCAATCGGTCTTTCGAGATTTGATCTTTCTTGTGATCATGCCAATGTTATGTAATTATTGCACCGACTCTGGGTAGCTGGGGTCGGGGCGTTACATTGATTATGAAAATGTTTTATTAGATATATGGAATCTAGGGGGTATGAATTAAATGAAATGAATATATGAACATAGAGGGCATTGGTATAGGTTCATTATCTCCCCTAAGTAGGGATAAGTGATTAATCAAGTATGGACAACCCTAGGTGTCTCTTTAGAACCTAAGGTCAGGTCATGTGAGCTATAAGATGCCTTAGAGGCTTGGTTTGGATTATTTGAGACCGGGGAAAGTGTTCCTAACATATTAGTATGTGAGAACCTAGTTAGGAATACCCTGAGTGTATTTATGGGAGGATGGGTGAGAGAATTGACTTAGGATGACCTTGGGAATTGAGATAGTCATTATACCATCCCTCTAGAGTGATGTGGCCATGGTTTTACCTAGTATTCCAATGAATCTTTGATATTATTATGTAGATTTTGAGGGATGATGTTTCATTTGAATGATAGGTTTTAGACTTAGGATTGGGAATGAGATTGAGGATCCCAAGTAGGGTGTTTGGATAATAGTCTGAATTAAGGGACCTCAGTGGGTGAACTAATTTCATGTTGACCTTGAAGAGTGGGGTAGTGTATAGAGGTAAGTATTATTAACTTCAGTGACATCTTAGAAACCAAAATTTGAATGTGTGAGTCCGCTATGGATGTAGAGATAGAGAAAAGTAAAAAGGAACTTAGTGGATTCCCTAAAGATGAGATAAGGGTGTAGATGGGTTCAACATGATGGTATTGGGTGATCAAGTCAGTCTTGAAGAGTTTATCCCAAGTATATAGGTGGTCAAAAATGAATTCTCTGAGATTTGGGGTTAGGCTCGAGTGGCTAGCACCTTGGTGACAAGCTAGTAAACTTAGGGATGAGTTGTGATGTTTGGTGTGCGTGTGTTGTGTAATGGTCATTGGGAGAGAGGATTACCCTAATTTATTATGTGAATGATGTTTCCATGTGAGGAGAAAGTATGCCTCTGGGTTCTAGGTGATTTTATGCTTTCCCATTAGGGTGAAGATATGCCTCTAAGTTTTTGGATGACCTAATTTCCAAGTAGGGTGCGAGTACACCCATGATTTTATGAATGACATGATACACTATATATATTTTCCTAAAAGGGTTCAGGTACACACCTAAGTTTCTAGATAACATTATATATGGTTTCTTAGAAGGGCGTGGGTATGCCCCTGAGTTTCTTGATGATAGTATATATGGTTTCCAAGTAGGGTGCAGGTACACCCCTGAGCTTCTAGATGACATTATATATGATTTATTAGTAGGGTGTGGGTATTACCCTGGGTTTACATAAGAAATTATATATGGTTTATTGATAGGGTTCATGTATACCCCCTAAGTTTCCAGATGAAAAAATATATAGTTTACTGACAGGGTGTGGGTATGCCCCTGAGTTTCCAAATGACATTATATATGATTTATTGCAAGGATGAATTCATAAATCAGAGTTTCCACATGATGTAAAGTTTTAAAATAGGGATCAAACTTTTCCTTGAGTTTCTTAATAATGTAGGTTTTGTTGTACCTCTCGTTCCCCTCGTTGTTTGATTTTCATGATCACAATCACCTTATTATTTGTCTAATATTGTTTGAAGTGTTTTTGAATGATAGGCACAAGGTTGCCAAGAAGATTGGACCAAGAATGGACAAGAAGTGGACTGAATTTCAGTCCACCGGCCAACCGGTGTGATAGCACCGGCCAGCCGGTGGACCTGGCAGAGGCATTGCCCACTGCCAGGTTCCACCGGTCAGCCGGTGGCTCTGTCACCGGCCAGCCGGTGGCACCCAGATGAATAGTGAGACCTACTGTCTCACCACCGGCCAGCCGGTAGCCTTCTCACCGGCCAGCCGGTGGCTCCTGGGCAGAAGCACTCTCCACATTCCAAGGCACCGGCCAGCCGGTGGCCCTGTACCGGCCAGCCGGTAGCCCAGTCAAACTAGCCGTTGGCTTTGACCAGTCAACCCTCTTTTGGCCTCCAACGGCTCCGAGGCCCTTTACAACGGCTCCGAAGACTCCCCAAGGGTTCCATGCCTATAAATAAAGGCCAAGGAAGCCCCGGACACAAGCCGGATCATATACCAAGCCAACGGACACATTTTCCATCATTTGGCGTACCTCCGGTGGACTTCCTTCAAGGAACCCACCTTGCTCCAACAACTTCCACATCCAAGGAGCTCCTTCAAAGAAGCTTGGAAGCGGCCTTCAACATCTCCAATCAATCAAAGGCGCCCAAGGCTTCTCCCAATACAGTTTTTCTTGTTTATTTATTTTGAGCTTAAAATTGGGTTTGTGCCTACAAACCCCAAACTCTTTCTTCATCCCTCTTTCTTTTGGGTTTCACATCACCATTAAGGTGTGAAGAGGTTTCTTCAAGCTTTTCCTTTTAGAAGGCTTGTGTCATAGGTGAGCTAGCCTTCACCTGTAAGAAGGCTAGTGGGTTCTTGCTCAACCATCAAAAGCAAGTGGGTTCTTGCTAAACCACTAAAAGCAAGCTGTAATAGGTCCTAGTGCTACCTCAAAGCCTAGTGGGTTTCTTGCTAAAACCATTGAAAAGCAAGCGGTAGGAATCTCTCAACGGTTGAGTTGGGAGCGGAGACGTAGGCCGGGTTTTGGCCGAACTCCGTTATCAATTTCTTGTGTGATTGCCTCTTTTATTTTCCGCTGCATTTCAACTTTGATTTTTAATTTGTTAATTCATTTTTTAAAAGGCAATTCACCCCCCCCTCTTGCCATCATTCCCTTGCTTCTTCCGCCCAACAATTGGTATCAGAGGGATAATTTGAGTAATACCTTAAACGGTTTCAAATTCAAAGATCCATTGTGATGGCATCTACCTCTTTCGCCCCCGAGGGCTACTCATTGGGTCGGGCTCCATTTTTTGATGGGACCGACTATAATTATTGGAAAACCCGCATGACCACTTTTTTAAGAAGCATAGGATATCCGATTTACAAAATTGTCATGCAAGGTTATTCTTTGTCTTCCCCCGACGAATCCAAATGGACCCCCGCCGATATTAAGAATTTTGAGCTTGATGGCAAAGCCATGAATGCTCTTCATTGCGGGTTAGATAGAAATGAATTTAATCGTGTATCCACTTGCACCACTTCACATGAAATTTGGAAGCTTTTAGAAGTGACCCATGAAGGCACTAATAAAGTCAAAGATACTAGATTAGATATGTATAGACAAGACTTTGAATCTTTTTCAATGCATCCAAATGAGTCTATTTCTGAAATGTTTACACGCTTCACTGACGTTTGCAATGGTAGAAAATCTCTCGGTGATGATGTTTCAGCTGAAGCAATGGTCAAGAAGATCTTATGGGTCCTCCCGAGCTCATGGGCACCTAAGGTGACGGCTATCCAAGAAGCTAAGGATGTAAAGAACATGCCGGCCAAAGAGCTCATCGGATCCCTAATGACGTACGAGATCACGATGAGGAGGCAAGCTCAAAAGGAGGGCACACCAATCAAGACACCAAAGAACATCGCCCTCAAGGTACAAAAAGAAGTAAGATCATCCTCATCATCATCATCTTTATCTTCTTTATCATCAAGCGGTGACTCGGAAATGGAGAATCTAGCCCGCCAAATGCACAAATTTATGAAGAAACACAAGGAGAAGAAGAAATCTCGCAAGGCGCGAAAGCAAGAACCCACCGCAAGATCCGAGCCCAAGGTAAAATGCTACGGGTGCGGCCAAAAAGGGCATTACAAGCCCGATTTCCCACTCAACAAAAAACGGGCCACGCAAAAGGAAAAAGGAAAGAAAAAGGTCCTCAAGGCAACATGGAGTGACACCTCATCATCCTCCTCCTCCTCCTCCTCAAGCGACCAAGGTACAAAATGCCTAATGGCAAAACATGAGGTATCTTCCTCCTCTTTCTCCTCTTCCTCCTCTAGTTCTTCTAATTCATTTAATCATCTATCTTATGAAGAACTCTCACACGCTAGAGACCAACTAGAAAAAGGTTTTCATGAATTATCGTCAAAATTTGTTGCTTTAAAAAAGTCTTTCAAAAAACTCTCCTCCGAAAAAGAACAACTTCTCAAAGAGAAGGAGGAGATGTCCCTCAAAATCCAAAATTTTCCCGATGTTGATTCTTTAGAATCAACCATTAAAGACCTAAGGGAATCTCTAGCCAAGTTCACCCAAGGTTAACAAAATTTGTCCAAACTCTTAGGTTCTCAACGGGTTTCTAGAACCACCAATGGACTTGGCTACACCAATATAGCTTCTTCCTCCCATGCACCCACTGTTTTTGTAAGGGGGAGCTCTAGTTATAAATTTTGTAATTATTGTAAGAAACCCGGGCACCTTATTTATGAATGTAATTGTAAAAATGCCCGGTATGGTCAACCCAAAAGTATTTTCTTTTCGGACGAATTTTATAGGAGAAGACCCGCCATGAGACAAGTTTGGATTGAAAAATCCCTTCTTGCGAGTCTCTCCGGGCCAAAATTTATTTCCTTTCCCCGGTGAATCTTTTGTTTTATTTAGGGGGAGAAATTTTCTTAAATTCAAAAATCTCTTTCGATTCTTTTTTCAATTTAAATTTTCAATTGGTTTTTGATTCAAAACTTTCAATTCAAACTGTTATTTAAATTTTCATTTCAATTTTCAACTCTTGGTATCGAATTTTTCATTTCAAAACTTTCAATTCAAACTGTTATTCAACATTTTCATTTCAAAATTTTCGATTCAAAACTTTCAATTCAAATTTCAAAAATTTCAATTGATTTAAAATCTCCATATCCCTCAATCAAGTTTTATGCCCCGTGCTATTTTGATAATCACAAAGGGGGAGAAATTTCTTGATTGATTGGGGGAGAAACCTTTTGATCATGCTTAGCATTTATTTTCAATTTATTCATTAAAAGCATGCCTTTAATTCATGTTTTTACTTTAATTGATTTGGTGATTGTGATCATCAAAATAGGGGGAGATTGTTGTACCTCTCGTTCCCCTCGTTGTTTGATTTTCATGATCACAATCACCTTATTATTTGTCTAATATTGTTTGAAGTGTTTTTGAATGATAGGCACAAGGTTGCCAAGAAGATTGGCCCAAGAATGGACAAGAAGTGGACTGAATTTCAGTCCACCGGCCAACCGGTGTGATAGCACCGGCTAGCCGGTGGACCTGGCAGAGGCATTGCCCACTGCCAGGTTCCACCGGTCAGCCGGTGGCTCTGTCACCGGCCAGCCGGTGGCACCCAGATGAATAGTTAGACCTACTGTCTCACCACCGGCCAGCCGGTGGCCTTCTCACCGGCCAGCCGGTGGCTCCTGGGCAGAAGCACTCTCCACATTCCAAGGCACCGGCCAGCCGGTGGCCCTGTACCGGCCAGCCGGTAGCCCAGTCAAACTAGCCGTTGGCTTTGACCAGTCAACCCTCTTTTGGCCTCCAACGGCTCCGAGGCCCTTTACAACGGCTCCGAAGACTCCCCAAGGGTTCCATGCCTATAAATAAAGGCCAAGGAATCCCCGGACACAAGCCGGATCATATACCAAGCCAACGGACACATTTTCCATCATTTGGCGTACCTCCGGCGGACTTCCTTCAAGGAACCCACCTTGCTCCAACAACTTCCACATCCAAGGAGCTCCTTCAAAGAAGCTTGGAAGCGGCCTTCAACATCTCCAATCAATCAAAGGCGCCCAAGGCTTCTCCCAATACGGTTTTTCTTGTTTATTTATTTTGAGCTTAAAATTGGGTTTGTGCCTACAAACCCCAAACTCTTTCTTCATCCCTCTTTCTTTTGGGTTTCACATCACCATTAAGGTGTGAAGAGGTTTCTTCAAGCTTTTCCTTTTAAAAGGCTTGTGTCATAGGTGAGCTAGCCTTCACCTGTAAGAAGGCTAGTGGGTTCTTGCTCAACCATCAAAAGCAAGTGGGTTCTTGCTAAACCACTAAAAGCAAGCTGTAATAGGTCCTAGTGCTACCTCAAAGCCTAGTGGGTTTCTTGCTAAAACCATTGAAAATCAAGCAGTAGGAATCTCTCAACGGTTGAGTTGGGAGCGGAGACGTAGGCCGGGTTTTGGCCGAACTCCGTTATCAATTTCTTGTGTGATTGCCTCTTTTATTTTCTGCTGCATTTCAACTTTGATTTTTAATTTGTTAATTCATTTTTTAAAAGGCAATTCACCCCCCCTCTTGCCATCATTCCCTTGATTCTTCCGCCCAACAGGTTTTATGTTTCTTGATGGGGAGAGTCTTCCCCTAAGTTTCTATATGATCTTTTATATGTTTCCTGATAGGGAGAGTCTGCCTCTGGGTTCCAGATGACATGTTTCTAGGTAGGGTGGAAGTATGTCATTGAGTCCCCCAATGACTATTTTATATGCTCAGAGAAACTTTGACATCGACTAAAGTAGGTATAGTTAATTTTGAGTGTCATATTATAACTCATGGATCAACAATGTATTATTTTATTATATTGTTCATTGTTTTACTTATTTTGAGAATATCACTTGTGAATACACTACATTTACTTATTATATTAGGCACGAAAATGGCGGTACCCTATTGAGTTGTACTCACATCCTAATCAAGCATCTATGACAATTGGTCACTCAATAATACTTCACTATTCATAAAGTCAAGTTGGGTATAATCTTAGTGTTGCATGATCAAGAGGGATAACTTGGATGGGTCAAGAGATTTGGAAGAGTTGAGGATTGAGGATGGTAATAGATCCTATTTTATATTTTATGTTTCTATTGTTTATTTTTATATGTGGTTAGCCTATTGGGTGATCATTTGGTAAATATGCTTGTATGTTTCCACATTATATTTTTTATAACATTGTCATTTTTTTATTTATGTGTACTATGATTATTATTGTAATAAATGATATTTATTTATTTACACTATATTATTATGAGGGTATAGTATGCCCATGGTAACACCTTAAACCCTCATTTCTAGTAGGTATCCTCTAGCACATAGGGAGGTGTGACTGAGGTCCCTGTCACATCACTGGTCTATAAACTAGTGAGCAGTCACAAGATAGGGACATTAAAAAGTGGTATTAGAGAATTTTGTTTTGTCTTACTATATGGGTAGATGGTAGAAATTTGATATAGTAATGTGTCAGATTTTGTTATGGACTTTGTAATAGTTCATCACATACAAGTTTTTTGATGGGAAGTTTAGGTGACTAGGGACATGAGATTACTATTCTTGATTTTCTATATTATGTGTTTTCGACGCTTTTTTCAGGTTGCGTGCATCCGTCTATAGAGGACGTGAAACTATTGCCTTACATTCCTGCTTTCCAAAGGCGGGTGGAATCCGTCGCTTATTCAGGGATGTTTTCTCCTTGATTGAAATGGGATGATGGGATGTCGGTTTTTCCTTCTGTGGATTCCTCCTCGGAACTTGTCACCTAGTCCGGGTCTCCCTTAAATATTAAGTCATGGTTTGTGAATCTCATTCCCAGTGCCATATCTTTGTGGACGCTGGTTAATTACACTACTTCCGTTAGGACATTCCATGGGGTCTTGACATGGTAGCAACCTTCGGTCAGAGTAGATGACAACATCAGGCATGTTAGGGCATATCTAGATGCATGGAAATTGGGGAACCTATATTATTCCTCATAAGAGGGCATATAAAGGGGGTAAAACCCGAGGCATCCCGTGTTAGTCGCAGGGTATCTTATGTCGGAGGAATGTCTCTGAGGTTTTCCTTAGCTTCACATGTTTAACATAGGGTACGTCGTGAGTTTAACATCTTATAGAGATGGTTACGTCTAAGGTGTGTATTCTGAGGTTTTCCTCAGGCATCTCATGTTTAACACGAGGTAATCCGTGAGTTTTAATGTCTTGTGGAGATGGAATGAGGGTGATCAGAACATCCCATAGAGACAGATCAGATTGGTAGATCCCTCAGAGGAATCTCTTGGAGTGTTTACTAGGTAGATGGATCAGAACACTCAATAAGAGTAGACCCAAGATGGTGTGTCCCATAAAGGGAAGATGTCACACCGTGAAGGATGATATGGATACCGCTGAGGGTGGATCAGGGAGTGTTCACCCTAGAATGGGGGAACACCAAGGTTTACCATTGGTTGGGATTGAACCTCATGGAGGCTTCCTACGTACCCTGTGTAGAAAACAAGGATCAAAACCCATGTAGTTCAAAGGGGTGATGAATCGGGGTGTACACAAAACAATGACCCAGATACATGCTGGGGATTATATATGGAAAGTGGCCCATTGTAAGAGGGATAATCTTAGGTGGATGGTTATGGATGTTGTGGGGATTATGCATGGTTAGCTGCCTGGGTGCTGCAAGGAGCGGTGCTGGGATGAATGGCATGATCTCACTGGGATGTAGCGGCCCAGGTAAGAATTAGGATGGATGACAGAGAGTTTAATGAAGTGGAGGGGGAATGAGATAGAACTGACATGAGGATGATGATGATGTTGGGCTTGAGCCTTGAAGAGACTTCCTATGTATCTCCATAGTAGGGAATCAAAGTCAACGTAGTTCATCTGAAGATGACTTACCGTCGATTGGTGACTTCAACGGCCTACTGTTGATTGGGGGCACAACAACTTACTGTTGGATGTGGTCACAATGGCTTACTGCTGGATGGGGTTGACAATGGATTACCGCTAGATGGGGTTACAACAGATTACCACTGGATGGGGTCACAATGGCTTACCGTTGGATGGGGTTGATAATGACTTGCTGTTGGATGGGGTCACAATAGCTTACCATTGTATGGGGTTGACAAAGGCTTACCACTTTATGGGGTTGAACCTCATAGAGCCTTCCTACGTACCCTCTCTAGGAGATAAGGATCAAATCCCACATAGTTCAAGAGGAGTGGGAACCGATGTGAAGGAGGTCAGAACCAATGGGTGGTGGTCTTGATACTCAGGGAGGCTTACTACATACCTTGCCTTGGAAAGGATCAAAGTCCACGTAGTTCAAGTGAGTGTGGACTGATGTGAAGATGGTCGGGGCCAATGGATGGTGGACTTGAACCTCAGGGAGACTTCCTACATACCTTACCTTGGCAAGGATCAAAGTCCACATAGTTCAGGTGAGTGTGGACTGACGTGAAGATGGTCAGGACCAATGGATGGTGGGCTTGAACCTTAGGGAGGCTTCCTACGTACCTTGCCTTGGAAATAATCAAAGTCCACATAGTTTAGAATGGTGTGTGGAGATTTCACTCTAAGGTGGCCCAGAGAGGATGTCCTGGTTGGTGCTTGCTCTAAGCCCACATGAGTCATACTTGGTCTGAGAAACAAGTGGCAGCAAAGGCTTGCTGATCATGGCGTAAAGGTGCATCCATGAAGGGTGGTGAATGGGGCTTACGTGGGGGAAGCTGCCTGGGTGCCTCTATGAAGCGAAAATGGTGAATGGGGATTACACAAGGAAGCTGCCCATATGCCGCTATGGATGGGGCTTACACAAGGAAGCTGCCTGGGTGCCGCTATGGAGCGGTAATGGTTGATGGGGATTACGCAAGGAAGCTACCCGGGTGCCACTATAGAGCGGCAATGGTGGATGGGGCTTGCGTAAGGAAGCTATCCGGGTTCCTCTATGGAGCAGAAATGATGGTTGGGGCTTATGCAAGGGAGCTTCCCGTGTACCGCTATAAAGCGACAATGGATGGTTGGGGATTACGCAAGGAAGCTATCCGGGTGCCGCTATGGATTAGAAATGGTTAATGGGGCTTACGCAAGGAATCTACCTAGGTGCCGCTATAGAGCAGCAATGGTGGATGGGGCTTATGCAAGGAAGTTGCCCAAGTGCCGCTATGGAGTGGCAATGATGGCTGGGGATTATGCAAGGAAGCTGCCCGGGTGCCGCTATGGAGCGACAATGATGGTTGGGGATTACGCATGGAAGCTACCTGTGTGCCGCTATGGAGTGGCAATGGATGGATGGGGATTACACAAGGAAGCTTCCTGTAGGTCTTCCTCATGTCTGGCCATGAGGGCATCCCAACGCAGTGGTGGGTTAAGGCCTTCACTTATGCGCTAGTGTACAAGAGGGATAACACCAAGGGGAGTTGGAATCAGTCCGAACACAGGGATATGAAAAGTGTGAATCACATGCCCAACATTTGGAACGTAATGAGGGTGGTGTGGTGATGGAGGATAACTATTTACCGTGTTTGAAACATAGAATCCATATCACGTTAGCTTGAAATGGGGACAAAAAAATGAGGGTCAACTGCTGACCGTGTTCGAAACACAGGACCTGACTTGAAGTGTTGTCCAAAGTCTTACAGGGCATTGGCCCAGGACGGTAGGTGAGCCAATGCGTCATGGGACCAGGCCGTTAGGGGGTCCCTTCAAACATGGAAGAGGATGAAGATCCAAATGAAGGACGCACAGAGCATGAGGTGGAGTGATGGAAGGTTTGAACGGATTCCAATGCTCCTGAAATTATGCCACTATAATCATGGCATGAGGTATCTTATGCTTTTCACATAATCCATCTCTTACTTGGAACAAGAGGCATCCTATTATTGAATGATAGGATATCCTACAATTTAAATTCATTTAGAGAGGACTATTGGCATCTTACGCTTAGCGCATAAGACATCTCTTATTTGGATCAAGTGGCATCCTATGTTTGAATAATAGGGAACACTACAGTTTATAGTCATGTAGATAGGACTGTTGGCATCTCATGCTTAGAGCATGAGGCATCTCTTGTTTGGAGCAAGAGGCATCCTATGTTTAGAACATAGGGTGCACTACAGTTTATATTCATGTAGATAGGATTGTTGGCATCCTACGCTTGGCACATAAGGCATATATTGTTTGGATCAAGAGGCATACCATGTTTGAATAATAGGGAACACTATAGTTTATAGTCATGTAGATAGGACTGTTGGCATCTCATGATTGGAGCCTGAGGCATATCTTGTTTGGAGCAAGAGGCATCATATGTTTGGAACATAGGGTGAACTATAGTTTATATTCATGTAGATAGGAATGTTAGGCATAAGGCACCTAGAAATGGTTGGTGTTGGGACTTATGCAAGGGCGGACCATTCTGGTTCAACCTGGAATAGGAGTCAGGTGATGGGGTTCAGATGAGTTGCTTGAGGAATGGTTCAACTCAAGGTACTCGGGGGGATTGATGATGAGAATCTCAACTCATGACATAGGAAATGAACCAAGATAAATATAATGACTCAAGGCATTTCATGGTGTGTGGAGGAGTATCTCAAATCATGGCATCCCATAGGTGGAAGGTGGTTGCGCATAAGGGTGCAATGGAAATTGCCGATGTCCCGACCCGAAAAGTTCATGGTGCGACTCCATTTTTCATGGGGGTCAGTGGGTACGGGGGTGCATCCCCCGCGGTATGGACCAACGGGCGTAGGCCTGATCACTGTTTCGTGTAATATAGGCTACGCGCGGGATGGGTTGCATGCAAGAAGGAAGGATTGCGTGCAATAGGGAAGGCCTACGCATAATATTCCAGGAGTGCGCGCAATAGGGAAATCATGTGCGCAATATAGAAGGAGTGTGCGCAATAGGGGAGTCCTACATGCAATAGGGAAGGAGTGCATTCAATATGGGAGATGTGTGCACAAAAGGGGGTCATGTGTGCAATAGGGAAGGACTTGCGTGCAATAGGGGAGGTCGGCATGCTAAAGGGGACCTTTTCACACAATAGGGAATGTGTGCGCAATAGGGGAGGAATGCACACAATTGGACAAGTGCAACACTGGTGCGCGAAAAATTGTGCACCGTGGCATTGTTGCACACAAAAATTATTCTTTGCACACAAAATTGGTAATTTTGGCCCCTTTATGCACAAAAGTGATGTTTTGCGCACAAGATGGGGGGTTTTTCACGTAGGCACTGAAAATGCGGACTTACGCTCATTTGAGTGGCGACTGACCTTCGGGGGCCTTTCGGGAAGAAGGGGGTACACTTGTATTTATAGGCAGAAACTAGGGAGGTGGTGTGTGTAAAATTCCACATGCGCAAGTGGTTTTTTGTGCAAGGTGGCATGCGTAAAATTCCACGCACGCAAGTGGTTTTCCATGCAACCTGCAGCGAGCGCACGTGCAAAGAGGCATTTGACATCGCATTTGGCGCGGAATAGGTTTGCGCACGGGGTTGCATTCAAAATTACTTTATTGTGTAAAATATTCTATTCTTGCACTCAATATTCCTTTTTTCGTGCAAGATTCAATTTTTATGCACAAGATTCCCTTTTTACATGCAAATCCATACTTTGCCCCAAAACCATCCTGGATGGCCATTTCCAGCAGCCCGACTTCGAACAGCCGTAACTTCTAATTTGTAACTCCGTTTGGGCTCCATGACTAGTCAAATAAAATCTTTTAGAACAAGATATACTCCAGGGTCATATATAGAAGCATTAGGTGAATTATATGGACACATTTTCCAGTGTCAACATTATGGTTGAGATATTTATTTAAATATGATGTGTGTATTTGAGATTGATATTTATGGTTTTGGCACTTGGATCTCTGGTAAGAGGCCTATATACATAAATCATTCTGATCATGTAGGAATAACATGAAATTCACGTGATTTTATGTGATTGATATCAATGATGATAAGGGTTTAGCTATTTAAAGTTTCAATAATAACTTATATGGTGTTTTCCCATATAACTTGTTGATAGAATTCTACTCATTGAAACAAAAATATATTTTCTTCTGATGATAGGTCCCATGTATTCTATAGAGGGATGTTCCTTGATGATGACTATACCATTTGATCAGTTTTTTATTGAGATAAGTTTGATTAATTATTTAATTTACCTACTTTAAACTAGTGGAACAACAAGAAGGGGTTGAACCCACAAGGAAGGTTTGTATGGAAAATACAAGAAACATAAATCAAAGTAAACAATAAGAAAATTTTAATATGGTGTGATTTTAAAATACAATTATGATGAAATAGTAATTAAGTGAATAAAAAAGTGTGAGACTCTGAAGGGATGGGTGAATTTCAAGTAGCAGGTATAAGGTAGAAATAAGTGAGATACGTAGGTAAAATTATGATTTCTTGTTGCTAAATTGATTTTCCTTTATTCTTAGAAAATGAAAAAAATTGATTTATAATAGTCAAAGGTGTCATTAATATCTCCTATTGAAGATTTGGAGCTTAACCAGGTTAATTTAGTAGTCTTTTAACCACTAAAATTACAAAGACAAAGAAATATGAATGTTGGTTTGGTAAAGATATAATTTTGATTTGATTTTGAAAAAAAACAACCAAGTAGGATAAATGGTAAAATAGAGAATCAAAACATAAAAAAATTATTTTAACAAAATATTTTAGACAAAAACCTTGTTTGTGGCAACAAAATATAAGACATTCATATCAATAAAGCAGAAAATTAGGAGAAGGAAAATATGAGACTTCTTTAAAAATCTATCTCTAGTTCATGAACTATACTACTCAATTTTATGATTTATACCTTTACTTATTAGTTTTATGAATGGTTCAATGATTCAATTCTCTCTAAAATGATCAATCTCCCCTTTTGAATACATTTATGCACCTTCGTGAAAGGAATCCCAGCTTCACAGCTCATAGTCTTCTCCCCAAGTTGAATCAGTGGTCTCCACATGGTGCAGGTTATTATTGTTCTTATTTAGATAATTTGATCTTATTCTATCCTGATAATATCAAAATCCCACATGATATTGATTCATCTTTTTGATTCTTTGAAAATTTATGATAAACTCTTTGTAACCAGCTTCAAAGGATTAGGTTCATCTCAATTTTCTTCAGTTTTCAATTTGTGAAGTTGGGGAACCTAGTTATAGATCAATTAAAAGTACATTTGAATAGTGTTGTAATATGATATTACCTTGATGAAATATTTATTTTACCTTTATATAGATTCAAAATCTTGGTGATACCCTTATGTAAGTCCACTGATGCACTTAATGCACCCTTATGCGAGATCCTCCAATCGCTTGATACCTTTATCCAACACCCTTCAACCATAGTGACACCCAAACACAAGTTTTACATGACCTTTAAGGCCTTCATTTTTATTAATTTTTGATAAACCCCCTTTCAAGGGATGAGGGGGAACCCTTACAAGGCCCGTAGGCTCAGAGATTACATGGCCTGTAGGCTTATGAGATTACATGACCCAAAGGTATTAGGGAATTCAACCAGACTATCTATAAGGAACTGCCCCTCCCCAGAATTTGCAACCTAATAGTAGCTCTCCACCTTTTCATGACCTTCTGGCTAGGCTTCTCGTGTAAGCACAGGCTGGTATTGATGGCATAGCCATACCCTCTCATTCTGACAATCCATTTGGCTCTTCTCTGGTGAGTGCACCTGCTCTGAATCCTCTTCTGGGGATGCTCCTTTTTTTTAGTGTGTCTGGGGCCTGCATTCATATGTCCTTAAGGCCTTGGGGTGGCCCTAAGGCCTTAAGGTGGCCCGAAGGCCTTGAGAATCAAATGTACCAAAGGCCTTGGGTGGCTCGAAAGCCTTGAAGGACCCGAGAACCAAACTGGTGGCCTAAAGGCCCATATGTATGAATAGTTCTAGCTGCTACAGTACCGAACAATGCCTGCTACAGTGCCTACTACAGTACTACTACAATATTTCTACAGTAACTGGAAATATTCCTCCACCTGAATTTGATCTCGGGTCTCTTGGATGCACCTAGAGAGTCCTCACCAACTGGGCTGAGGCTCATGTGCAAGTTTTACATGACCTTGATATAGGTATTATATAATAAAGTTACCCTTATATGTGTCTCATCCATAGAGATAACCTTTACATGAGAACTTGACCATATTTACACAGCTTTCCATGAAATTTATGCAATGCCTCAGTGTGTTGGATGACCCTTATGTGAGTTGCTGAGTTTTAACATTACTAGAATCCTCCAAATCACCCATACATAGTAGTTTCCTATTTAAATGACCTTCACACATCTCATTAATTTTACCTTTATTTAGCGTAGTTCCAATGAAACTTACGTAGATCTATATTCTACAAAGCAGAATCAAACACTAATGAAAATATTCAATTCAAAGTGAAAAATAAAACTTAAATGAATACCAACTTCAAAATAAGAATAAACATTTATTCCAATAAAAAATATTAAAACTAAAAACATATAACCCTAAAAATGTTTATTATAAAACCCAAAATCCTAAAAATCACTTCCAAAATATTATTTCAATTAATTTCTCATAAAAATCAACCAAAATATAGGTTCTTAAAACATATAAAAAATAAAGCACATAACCTTTGAACATTTTAGCACCAAAATCAAAATTTAAAAGAATAATTCAATGGATTATAATTTCCACCTCAAAATGATGAGAATTATAAATTTTTATAATTAAATCACATTTCATCATCAAAACATTGATATTTTCATAAAAAATATATCGAAAAAATTTATTCAAAATATCATCGTCCCTCTGTGAAAGAGATGTATAGTTCCCCCTATTGGGTCAGTATAAGCACTTGATTCCTTGATATTGGTTCTATAGTAAAATGGGTTTGGTTACATAAGTGTTAATTACAACCTATATGGTGTTTTCCCATATAATTCCTTAGCGGAATTATAATTAACTGAACCATATGAATATGGTATTACTTTACATGAATAATCATGGGATGTTTCCATTATATATACATGGATGATATCACAATCCACAAGGGGGAAGTTTGTTATAAGGATTCTAGGTGTGGATTAGTGACATGGTATAGGATAATGACTTAGCATGTGATGCCTGATATGTATGTGTGTGTGATAAACATAAATTGGGTGTTTTAACATATGTGTTTCCTTGTGATATTTGATATGGGATCAGGGATGTTTCCTTGTGAGCTATGATCTATGAGAGGCATGGTTTATGGGATAGGTGGTATATCCTAGTTCCTTTGGTATGTGACTCATGATACTAGTGAGTTGAGTGATATATATTAGGGTAATTTATGATAGGGTATATCCTAGACTTGTGAGTTTTCTTCTGAGTGTGACACTGAACCTTGATACCCTGACTTGTGTTTAGTTTCAATGGACAAGATCAGTAGGATGCCTGGACCTTTTGATTTTGAGTCTGGATATCAATGAGGATTCAAATTGTGATTCTAGATGGTTGGATCTAATATATAAATAGAGTGGGTAGATGATTTTGGTTTTGAGATGATGCTCGAATGGCAACAGATCATGGGAATGGCCTTAACATGGGTGATATTACTTATTATTTTTTGAAAAAATCATCAAGTGAGATGATTTTGGATAGATGATATTGAAATGAATAATAGTCATGGTCTGTGATATGGGTGCCTAAGTCTAGGTTTGATAATATGTAACTCATGGGAGCATGAGTTGGGTTAAGTGATTGGGTGGTATGAGAGTGTACACCCTTCGAGTTTGGATGAGTTTGTGGTAGTATACACTATCTACTCATGTTTTCATATGATATGTGGATCGATAAATGATCGTATGTGAGTTGAGGACCTTGATAAAATTTTTATGGGCTTGGTTTCCTAGGATTTTGATGAGATTTGGGGGGTGTCCCTCTATGGTGATGATGACACTATTGATGGATGGTGTCAGGGGTTGACAAGTGGTGAGAATATCTCAAGAGGAGCAACACATGTTTGATATTGGATCCTATTAAAGCTGAGCTTGAGGATAAGTGAAAGGAAATCTATGTGGTAGGGATTGTATGTAGGATTTTGGAGGGTGTGACCCTCATTAAAAATAAAATTTTATTGGATGCTAATGATGGTGTTCCTGGTGAGACGTGAATGGGTAGTGATTGATGTTTCACATTGGCACTCAAGTATGAGTGGGACAACCATGTCCAGTTATTATGTGTTAATGGATGGAGCTTTATCCATAAATATCAATGTTTTGGTTTATTGGAGTGATGATAATGGCACTTCTATGGTGGGGAGTAGATTATCATTCATGGATTTTCAACCTCATGTTGGAGAGGTATTGTGTGTGATGAGACCGATTATTGTACAATCAATGTGGAATTTGGATTTCAATGAACAAATGGATTTTAATTTATCTTCTACCTTGGAGAATACCATTTTTGAGACTTGGATGCGACATTGGATGGAGTCTTTTCATTGAAATCAGGCTCAGGGTGGTTTTGGATGTGATTCAAGGGTGAGTTAGATCAAAGATACACTAGTTCTTAGAGTTATAGAATGTGATCTAGTTTTATTGGTTGGTGGTCCAATCATGGAATTACATAGAGTGTTGGGTTTTAATTTTGGTGTGGGTATTTAGATGATATCTTTAATCCTCTATGGGTTAAGGCATCATGGCCAGATGATGAGATAGTGTGCTGGTGGCTACAATAAGGAATTTTTGGGAAGAGTCAACAAATGGAGAACTAATCAATGTTTTTTCATGAAACTGGGCATGGTGATATGGAAACTACACTGAGCATGTCACTTTACCACTAAGAATTCATTTTAAATAGCTGATTCCAATGATCACCATGGCTTGAGATCATCCTTTATAATTTGAGATTCCTGGAGGGGAGTGCCATAAAACTGATGATGAATTGATTGATGACACCTTAGTGTATTAAGATAGATGGGATTCATTGCACAAAATATTAATATTATTGATGATTATGAGTGGGTGGATCATCTTTTTGATGGATAATGCACCCTCTTTTTGGAGTTTCACATCCAAAGATTTCCCAAATTTTAAGGACCGAGCAAAATGAGTTGATCATGGTTTGATGACCGAGATAGGTCGAGATTTGTTATTAGAGGACTATCAAGACTTCTTAGGTATTATAAGTTTTTTAGTGGGATTTTTTAAAACCCCATATCAATATGGGTTGTGAAATTTTGGGGAAGTTTTAATTTTTTGTCTCAAAGCAGGTTTCTTTTTCAGAATCGGGATTCAGTTTGGAATTTCAAGAGTTATAGCATCTCAAGGAGTTGTTTTTTGGATATGGATTGAGGTCTAGGAGGTGTTTTGAGTACTTAGGTTAATATTGGGATCTTTATGTTAAAGTTATAAATTTTAAAAAGTGTCCACCATATTGCATAGTTTTTGTATGGTTAGGGAAAAATATATGAGAAAATTGTGTGGGTTGGTTTTTTTTGGGTGTTAGTGCACAATTTGTTCATATTTGTAGAGAAACCATGAAAAAATTAAAATTTTAGTTTCATAGGGATATTCATAGTTAGTGAAAGGTTTGAAAAACTATGTGACTAAACCATAATAGGGCATAATGGTTATAAAATATCAACCGCACAGTTGGTGTATGATTTGGTAAATCATGTGACTAAATAATGTGAGGTGTGAAACCTTGAATGATGAGGTTAAATTGGTTTGAATGTGATTTAGAAAATTGTGAGGCAACCATGTGACTGCCAATATTTCTCAAAAAATTTAAAATTATCAATTCTTTTGGTTGAATTTTAAGTCACCCCACCCTCTCTTCTCCTTCCCTCTCACATGAAGGAACAAAGAGTCCCCCATTCTCTCCTTCAATTTCAACTTGGTTTGAGGAAATCTATTGACATTTTTTAGTGATTTTAGGTGAGTTTCCTCTCATCCTTCCTCCATTATTATCTCCTATATAATTTTTAGTTGTATCTAACTAGGTCTTCATTGATGATTCCACCATAGTTTAGTGTAATAATCCTAATATGATGAGGTTTTTTCTCAGTGTGGATAGATGATGTTATAATAGGATGAATTCATGTTTTTATCACTATTTTTTTGAGTTACGTCTCTCTATATCCTATTCTAGGGTTTTCAATTTAAATTTAATAAAATTAACTATTGATTGTGCGTTTAGTGTTATTGATTTTTCCCATAATGTTGCTGAGTGTGTGCCTTAAATCTTCCACAAGTGGTTGGTCATTATTTTGGGGTGGTGATATTCCTCAGTGAGTGTTTCAATATTTATGAGTTATTGATTTAATTTGGATAATTAATTATAATTGTTTATAATTAATTATTGATTATGTGTGGCTTGAGATAGGATCATGGGATGTTGATGGAGCTTGTACAAGGTTTGGATGAGCTTGGGTGAGAGAGGATGATCTTTATTTAAAAGGAAATTACTCTGATTGGGGTAGGTGTTCCTTTAACATCTCCCTTAAGTAAATATGTTTTATATGTGATTGTGATATGTGGTCTGTCCACTAGAGAATGATTGAACCACTATTTAAAATGAAATGGAATATTTATTAAACCTTTAGGAAATAAACAAAGTGTCATGGGGCATGATGGTCTCTTCAATTTATTAGGATAAATTAGTGTTTTGGTTGTATTTTTTGTCAATAGAATAATATGAAATTATGCTGAGAAGGTAATAGAAGTTCAGATAAAAGAAGGATTTGTGTGAAAATTTTCCAATCATATCTAGACCATAGGAAGATGATCAGACTCACCACCATAACCAGGAAGAATTTTTTGATTAAAGTGTTGATTTTGTTATCAATAAAGAAAATAAATCACCTCACATTGTAAGATTTAGTGACCAAAATTATAATCGTAATCAAAGGATTGGATAAAAAAACTAAAGAAATTCCATCAGATTGGGAAGAAGTTTTATTAAATAAAAGGTTCTACAGACTCACCTTTTGTTCAGAATAATGTTTCGATTGAAATGAGGGAGAGAATAATAGTATACATGAATCCAACAAAAACTGATAATGTTTTTTTGATCTTGGAAGTCTCATAAATCATATGTTTCTAGGAAATCTTGTGATGTAATCCTTATGAAGGAAATGGGGATAACAAGTTCTGCCAATCATATTGAGGTTTGGTTGGAAATAAATAACTCACTGGAAGAATGGGAAGTTACAATACTTACCAATGTAAGTCATATGATTCTATTCCAAGTCTAAACATTTTCAAAGTCATGATGAAGTCATGATTACAAGATGGAGTTTGTAGAAGAATAATGTTTGTGAAGAAAAATTTTTCCAGTCTCAGCTCATCAGTGTGAAGATCACTGGACACAAAATTGTTTTAAGGATGAGATGTTTTGTTAAAAATGTGAGAAGATGAAGATTCTTATTTTTAGTCAGAACAATAATCCAAAAGAAATAAATATTCAAAGAAAGAATTCAGTGTGTATCATAATCAGAAAAGGAAAGAAGTTTCTCAAGTCAAAGCTACTGACACCAGTCCATCAGAAGTTGTGTGCCACTGATCATTGGAGTAATCTTAACACTGATAATTATACACAGTTATGGTTGAAAAAGGTAATCAAAGGAAGAATTATTTTGTTAAAAGTTTTTGGGACCAATGAAAAATTTTAAGTTGTTGAGACCGATGAAAAATAGAATCTGAGAGCGATCAAAAATATAGTCAACCATTTTCATCAATATGAATTGTTGGTTGTCTTCAATTAGTTCAAGAGAAAAGAAATGATATGATTTCTTTTTCTGATTAAGTGGGTCAATAGAGAAAGAAGAACTATTTAGTTTCTATCAAATGGGTCAAGATTCATCAGAATAAATGTGGTGTCGACCATCAGACTGTAAGTGAGACCGATCTAACATAGTGAAGAAGAGATTGATCTATCAGATGTGTAATGACACTGATAACATCATCAGAAGTAGGATAATATCTCTAAAGAAAATAATAAAAGGAGATTTGTTTCAAGAATCCAAAAAAGTGTTGTCAAAAGGGATCTTAAAAGGTTGTTTGAATATGTTTAGAATAATTGAAAAAATATTTAGAGGTTTCCACTATGTTTATGAAAAAATAAAAGAAAACTTAAGTCTAACGAAGTAGAAACAATGCTAATGGTAGAATGGTTTTAATGTGATATTGATTTTTGTTGGTACAGACTATTGGATTGGGTAGTGTGTGTTCAGTTGGTTCCAAGAATTGTAATGAGAAGACATTTTTTTTCATATCATTCAATTGGTGCAGAGAAATATAATAAATAATATGATCTCTTCATCATAATGGGGAAATTTTAATGATAATTAGAATTGGATTGAATATTGTGAAGAAAGTTTGAAGTGAGTTGAAGTTGTGAGAAGATTCCAGAAGGTTCGATAAGAAACTAGAAGAGTTGATAAGAACTGAAGAAGTCAAATATGCACCCAAAATTTAAGGGAAATTGAAGTTTGGAGAAATTTGGTTAAGGGGGAATGTTTTTTAGAATCCCACCTAAACCAATTTTGGAACACCTATAAATTGTGTAAGTACTTTGAAATTTCTAACACTGGAGTACTATTCATGGGTGAATAAGAGAGAAGGAGAAGCACTGAAGAGTTTTAGAGAGAAGGAGTTTCCAGATTGAGATTTCCAAAAGAAGTTTGTCAGACAGAATAAGAAGAAGAAGGATGATCATATTCAGAGTTTTTGGATCAAACTTAACAGTCAGAATGGGATTTCCAAACTAGATAAGAATTAGTTTATCATTGTTTTATTGGTATTCTAGTAGAGTTATATTATTAGACAGAGTAATCAGACTGATAAATCAGACTGGGGAATCATACTGAGTATCATTATGAAGTCTATGGAAGTTCTTACCTACTACTGGGTAGGAAAGTGAAGAATTTTTTTGAATATTATATTTGTAAAAGTTGATAAGGTAGAACCATAATATGTTTTGAAGTAATTGGCGAAATTTTCTTAACTTTTTACAAAAAATTTATTACATCATTCAACACTGCTTATAGTATATACATTATTGTATTAAACATAGTACTATACAAGTTTAAGGGAATATCCTACTCATTATATCCACACAAAATGAATTTTTTTCTATTGGATTGTGTGGTATTGGATTTTTTCCATACCATACCGAGGACATAGCTACTCTTGTTGAGTAGTGAACCTTGTAAATTTTTGTGTTCCTATGGATGTGTGATTGTTTTTTAGTAAGGTAACAACTCTTTAATATGAGGTGAAGGTTGTTTCAAAAGAAAGTAGAATTAAAATAAAAATATATAACTAATTAACCCCTCCCCCTCTCAGTGATACTTAGATTCTGGCTGGGAAATTACAAGTGGTATCAGAGGGAGGTTCCCTTCATTTAATCTTTACTGAAGTTTTTGAAGAAGAAGTTGTTACGGAGAATCTGAGTTGTGTGAACAGTAAGGATATTCCAATCTTAAATGATAGGAATTATCATATCTAGAAATATTGAATGATTCCATATCTTATTTCTCTTGGGTTTTATGTTTCTAAATCCGCTACAAGTGGTTTTCCCCTCTTATTGTGAATGATCCTCTTATATCTATTGATAAGAAGAATCTTGAGAATGATGGAAGAGATAAAAATGATTTACTCTCATCATTATCTTAAAGTGATTTTATTAGAGTAAAGGGTGTTTCCACTGCCAAAGGTATCTGGGATAAGATGAAGAACATTTTTTAAGGCAATAAAAAAGTGAAGAAGGAAAAATTAAAAATATAGAGATTGAAGTATAAAGATATAAAAATGGATGGGTATGAATATTTTGGAGACTTATTTACCAGGGTGAATAGAATTTCACTATTAGATTTCTTGGTTAAAAGTTAAAAGATAAAATATCCTACTATTGTTGAAAATATCTTGAGAATTCTTCATGAAAAGTTTGATGCCAAAGTTTCCTCATTGGAAGATAGAGATCTAGAAAAAGTATCTATGGATTATTTTCATAGTAATCTAATTACTTATGAAATGAGAATGGAGAAAGTTATGAAGGTAAAAACAAAATTTGATCATGAAATGTATTTCAAGGCCACCAAGAAAGAAAATCCTAAGAAGGATCTTAAATAAGAAGTTGAAGATTCTGATTCTTAAAATGAGGTATGTAAACGTCTTGATGAAATTTTATCCTTATTTTCTAAAAATATGAAAATAGGTATAGGAAAGTATAAAGGTAAACTTCCCTTAAAATGTTTTGGATATGAAGACATTAGGAACTTTGTTTCCAATTGTTCTCAAAGAGGTGATAATAAGAAAGTGATGAAGAAGAAAGCGATGAAGAAGAAAGCAGGACAAGAAGATCATGGAAGAAACAAGGTGATAAGGAAAAGTATTATTCCAAGGGAAAAGATAAGAAGATATATAAATCGAAAAGAAGAATATTTTTGTCTAAGGATGATAATAGTGAAGAGTTTAGAAATTTTTCTGAAGAAAACATTTTTATTCAAATAGTTTATGAGGAAATTTTTGATAGTAATGAAAGTAGTTGTTCTGAAGAAGAAGATAATGAAGTTGAATTAAAAAAGTTTATTTTTAAGGTCAAAGAAAATAATTTCATTAAAACAGTTTAAAATGAAGAGTTTAAAATAATTATTTATAAAGAATAAGAAACTCAATTAGAATCTCATCTGAAAGAATAATTAAAAGATTTTTTAGAAAGATCAGAAGGCTTGATAAAGATATCGGGAAATTAAGAAATAAAAATTATTCAATAAAAAATAAAGAATTTTTTTCCTGATGATAAATTTAAGATACTATAATAGATTTATGAATTAAATATTTTTTTGAGAAATAAAATAATCATAATATACATCTATAAGTAAAGTTAAAGGTAAATGAAGAAGATTTAGAGATTATCCAACAAAAACTTTCAAAAGATAAAAAACGGGTTACAAGTTTCATGAATTCTATCTCTGATGTTGGTGAAATTTATAGTAAGGGTAAACATGAGAAGGATCAGAAATCACCTTAAAATGTTGAAAAGAAAGGTGAAGTTGTTTATGAGAATAAGAAAGATTGGAAAGTTATGTATGTGGCCAAAACCAACAAATTCAATAAGTTAGAATATTTTCAAAATTATGATCCCTAAAAAGTTTCTAAAACTTCTAGTTATGAGAAGGCTAATAAGAAATATGAGTTGAAAAAGAATATTTCGGGCAATAAAAGAAAGGTTGGTGGTCAACAAAGTTCTGATAATAAGGTTGCTGAGAAACATGCTCATAAATCTGGATAGTATGAAAGTTTCTTTAAAGACGCGGAAATTTCAAGGAATTTTTTTTCTTAATTTCCTTATAATTTTACGAGTATGCGGTTTCTAACGGCGCCTGATTCCGAGGCCCGGAGTGCCCGGAATAGTCCGTCGAAGTTTAGTTAAGTTTATTTTAACGCGTGTAAGCAGTTTTCCTGAAAAAGCGGAATAACTCTTGAATGGTTGCTCAGATCAGAAATCTGAGGGCACCGTTGCACTCAGGATGGCGGGATTACCCTAGGCGCGACTTAAGTTTAGTCGGCGCGAGCCTCCTATGAGAAATCCCAAAAATGGATTAACTGTCAATAAAATAATTAAATAAATTATTTTATTTTTCAAATGCTTATAACTCAAAAACGGTAGCTCAAATTAAAAATCTGAGACCACCGCTGAACTTGTGGGGGAATGCTTTATTTAAGTAGATACTAACTTTGGCCGGTGCGGGCCACCAGAAAAAGTTAGTTTTTGGCCACAAATAAAATAATTAAATGACAATTATTTTATTGTAAAATTCATAACTTCTAAACGGTGACTCGGATTGAAAATCCGAGAGTACCGTTGGGTTCGTTGGGGCATGTTTCACCTAGGAAGAGCCTAACCTTGACCGCAGTGGGTCGAGGGTGACTGATAATAATTTTCCGAACTTTTTTTCGGGTATGTTCAGTAAACGTACGTTCATAATTTTATATCTTTTGAACCGGTGCTCAGAATTGAAATCTGAGGGCACCGTTGAACTCAGAACACTGAGTTTCTCCTAACAATGACTTAACTTTGGCCGGCAAGGGCCGAGAGAAAAAGTTATTTTTCGGGCCTTTCGAGAAAAAATAATAAAATAATTTAAATGAGTTATTTTATTTTCTTTCTCCCTTTGGAGTGGAGGACGGTGACAGGGAGGTGACGATGCACATCAATGAGGCTCATTAATGGATCATTAAACTCATAGCGTAACGACGCTTTAATGACGCCATTATGGCAACGCTGTGACGTGCTCCTTTATATACCTTGGCACATCAAAAATATGTGGGGAAGGAAATTGGAGGATTCTCTGGCGAACCCCTGATGGACTTCCACCCCGACGAAGAACGACGAAGAACGTTGGTTCCTTGGAGATTGACGACGCCGTGTATCGTGATGCCTACGATCATCTTCTCCGCGATGCCATGTACCACGATGCCGAAAAACGCCTTCTTCGAGGTAGGGGTTTTGAGTTCAAATTTAATGAATTAAATTTGTGCTTTGCCTTGTCAAAGTTGTTTTATGTTAATTTGGACACCTGTTATCAAATTAACGGGAGGAGGTCGGACCGCATGAACATGGTCGATCCTCCTCCCCCTTTGTTGATGTTCACCGTTGCGGTTTGGGACAAAGGCGGCGCGGTGCAGCGGCACCGCGCAGAAATGAGGAATATCACTGCGACGAAAGAGCGCGACACTGTCGCGCCACACCGTTGAGACCGAAAGAGCCCGTGGCCTGAGTCGGGTCGCGGCGGAGAGGCGCGGTGCCGTTGCGCCGCGCCAGAGCTTCAAGAAAGGCCGTGGCCGGGGTGGGCCGCGGCGGAGGGGCGCGGCGCCGTCGCACCGCGATGGTCGGACAAAGGTCGGGGCCTAGGGTCGCGGCGGTGCAGGGAGGGGCGGCCGGAAACCGACCGCCGACGCTTGGAGGGCGGGACAGCGGGGTCCTGCCGCGACACACCGGCCGACCGTTCGGTAAAAATCTAGGGGCGTAACCCCCGGCTAGGTCACCTAGGGCAGACCCCACAGGGGTCCGCTGTTTTCCAATTAAGGGGGGCTGCGCCCCCTTTTACATTCGCTCAGCCCACGGGCGACCGCACCGCACCGGACCGGCCGCGCCGGGCTGGGCCACCCGCGCCGGGCCGGGCCGCCCGCGCCGGGCCGGACCCCCGTGCTGGGTTGGGCTGGGCGGTGCCCTAATTGGCCGGACCCAGACCCGGGTCGGGTCGAACCGGTTCAGGCCAACCCAGGGGGTTATGGGCCGGGTCGGTCCGGGCCCAAACCGCCCTAAAATCGGACAGTTTTGTTTAAACGCCTGTAACTTGGGCTACGGGCCTCCGATTGGCGCACCGTCAGTTGCAACACGATCCTTGGATAGAGACGGTCGTTTTGGTATATTAAACTCAAGGTTTTGGAGAACTTTATGTACGACCGGGTTGGTTCGAACACGAAACCAATCGGGCCCTTGGATCGGAAACGCTTATAACTTGAGCTCCGGACGTCCGATTGACGTGCCGTCGACTTTGTTGGTTTCCTCTTAGTGAGACGGTCTGTTTGGATTACTCCGATCAAGGTTTGGATGCAGTTGGTGTATGGTCGGGTTGGTTTTGACTTAAAAACCAACCGAGCCCCTTGGACGAAAAAGCCAATAACTCTCAGACCAGACGTCCGATTGACGCGCCGTCTATCGCGTTGAGTTACTCTTGATGAGACGGAACTTTGGGATACATAAACTCCTGACTTCATGTCAGTTGATGTATCGACCCCCTTGGCTCTTGGAGAGGACCCTCCCGGAACGAGTGTGCTGTGTGCGGGAATCCTAGAGCTGGTTGCGACGAAGATGACTTCCGTACTAGGATCCTCTGTGGGTTCAACGCGGAAGACTACCGTACTGGGATCCTCCGTGGGTTCGACGGGGACGACTACCATACTGGCATCCTCCATGGGTTCGACGAGGATGACTATTGTACTGGGATCCTCCGTGGGTTCGACTACCGTGCTGGGATCCTCCGTGGGTTCGACGACGATGACTACTCTACTTGGATCCTCCGTGGGTTCGGCAACGATGACTACTAAAATTGGATCCTATGTGTGTTTGGTGGAGGAGATGATTCAGAGGCTACATCTAATCATCTCCACCCCTCTTTGTGAGTAGTATACCTGCGTGAGCTGAGTCTTGACTTTAAATCATTATCTTCAATGTGATTGACTTGATATCCTGTGTGGATTGAGTTATGCTTTCCTGTGTGGATTGGGTTGCGAACTCCTATGTGGAATGGGTTATGTTTTCCTGTGTGGAACGGGTTGTACTTGGGATCATGTGCTGGAGCCGAGATGGAATTGATGACTTAGGTATATGTATGGGCATATACCTAAGTAGAGTTAGTTGTTACTTCGTGATTGTATCATTTCCTTGTGGTTTATCCTTCGTGGATTCTTGGAGACCTTCGGGGGTCTCGGGGTCCCTACTGAGTAGCGTATACTCACCCCTGCACGGGCTTCGCCCGCACTACATTGTATTGGTTGCAGACGACGGACAACGTTGATCGTGATTGTGGCCTGAGGGGCGGGACGGTACCCGGAGGTGGACAATCAGGTGGGACGTACTCGGTACAGACGGACAGACTCGAGGAGCCGACGAGACTGACTGTACTCACCCTTCAGGTGGGAGTTCCTAGAGGACACCCTAGCGGTTGCTGCTTGTCTTTCAGTTGTTGTACTTCACTTTTCAGTTGTACTGCACTTTCAGTTGGGTTTGTATACTGGCCAATTTACTTTTCAGTACTTACCTGTGTATACAGTTTACTTAGTGTTTACTTCAGTTTGTGTACTCTATGGTGTTTGTTTCCTTTTATAAAGGCAATACCTTCCCTTTTTATCGGGATTTACACATTTGGTGCTAGTCGCCATCCCCTGGCCTATGGAAGGCGGGCTTGGGGTAGTCACAGCACGGGCCCCGAGGACGGGTCGTGATAAATTGGTATCAGAGGAGTTTGGTTCTACCACAAAACTCAGGACTCTGATCTTTCTTCTATGTGAAGCAATAATGTTAAGGGTATTGAGTGTGGTTATCAGTCCAGGGAGTCTAGTGTTGGTGTGGCAGCCGTCATATCCATACACCAGGACCCTGACTTCTGATTTCCGACTCAGTGCACGAAAACATTGATTGCTTATGTGTTTTAAAAGTTTTATTTGTGATTACTTTGTGTCAACTCACCAAGAATACTGTGTAGAACGTGGTGCACCTGTTCCTTTTTAGGATGGCCCCACGACGACAGCCAACTAGGTTTCCGAGTGTTGTACGAGATGACATCCCACCGAGCGACGAGGCCTTGGTGCAAGGCCCCTTTACAGCGGAGGCATCGGCGGTACCTCCACCTGTCGAGCCACCGATGCCACCAGCTCTAGCCGCTGAGAGTGCACGCAGCCTTAGTGCACTACACGAGTTTTAGCATCAGAGACCGCCCAGGTTCCATGGAGATTCAGACCCTCAGGCAGCTGAGGATTGGCTGGAGGCTGTTGTACGAGTTTTCAGGTTAGTGGGGACACCGGCTGACCTCATGGTGATCCTTGTAGCAAGTCTCCTGCACACGACAACAGGTAAATGGTGGAGCCTGATGCTCCAGGTGCACGACGAGGTATCACTTATTTGGACGGACTTCGAGAGACTCTTCCGCTTGGAGTTCGTACCATCCACCCTCCGTGCGGTGTGCATTCAGGAGTTACTACAGCCGCGGAAGGGCAGCATGATCGTGTCCCAGTACTCAGAATGGTTTACAGATATCTCACGCTACTCCACAAATATGGTACGAGACCCATTCTTCAGGGCCCATACCTTCGAGCAGGAACTGAGGCATGAGATCAGGGCTTTGATGATCTCCCTCAACATCCCGACGCAAGCAGGGGTGTTGGAGAGATCCCTTCTAGTGGAGAGTTTTCTCGCTGAGCAGTCACCAGCGGTGAGACCCTCCGCAGGATGACCCGTAGCGGAGTCTTCTGCAGCTGGAAGTAGAAAGTTGACGCAGAGGTCCAAGCGGGTCAGGCCCTCAGATGAGCAATCTCAGGATGCAGATTTGATTGTATGGGGCACACTAAGGAGAGTTAGCCACATGAGGAGCAGGCAGTGCTATGCATGCGGCGGGCAGGGTCACATGGCTCAAGACTACCCGACCCGTCCTGCAGATGAGCAGCAGGCGGTAGAGGGACCTCCTAGGCAGAGGTTCGACCATGGCGGTCCGCAGGGAGCAGGCGGACGAGGAAGAGGAGTTGGCCGAGCAGCGGGTGGTGGGCGACGCTTTGAGGCCCTACCACCACCACCACCAGGAAGACCACCCCGACCGCAGGGAACAGGTGGACATGGGAGATCACAACTTCAGGCAGCTGAGGCTTATGACCATGGATCTCTGGGAGCAGATGGACAGGAGCGAGACTAGCTCCAATCATGGAGACTTTTGTTCATGTTGCTTCTGGCTGTTTTGATGTTTTGTGTCTTTGTACCATGAGCTACAGTAATAAAATACCCTTGTTCTTGAGATGTTTTCTTCCCTGTCCTTTTTATGTAGTGGATACTGAGAGGTTTTGGTTAAAACTGTTGACTTGACCCTCACTTTCGAGATTCCTACTGGAGGATACCTAGTGACCACACACTGCTGCCGACAGTGTGACTCGACCCTTGGAGGCGAGAGTGATGGTTGAATATCTTGGTAGTGGCGTCGAGGCCTTACGATGTCATCCATGGCATGAATTAGTATCATTCATTTCAGGATTGACTGTATTAGGCAAAGAACGTGGTTCATCCAGGGGATGAGGCCAGATTTCTCTTATCGGCAGAGGAGAAATCTCAGCAGCTCTTGGGTAGAACATAGACAAAGAAGGGTGGAGTTGAGTTCTTACATTTGGCTAGGGGATGAGGCCACTGAAGTTCGAGGGTGACGACCACATCTTCTTATGGGTCTCACCTCGATGGGGTCTATGGAGATTTGGTTGGGGCGGTAAGTTATCTCCGCGTTTCATCTGACCTTTCCACCTCAGATGCACCGGGTGCACGACGTCTTCCACATATCTTAGTTGGGAAGATGCGTGCATGAACTGTCCCTCATCATCGACCATGGAAGTCTAGATATCGATGACAAGGCGACCTTCATGGGGTTTCAGTAGAGGTTGAGGATCGACAGGATAAGGTCCTACGAGGACAGTCGATTCCTCTTGTGTTCTTTTTCTGGCAGCACGGGAACCTCCAGGGTAGCACATGGGAGCGGGAGGCTCAGATGCGTGCTTGGTACTTCCTTTGGTTTCCCTAGTTTGTGTTATAGCTTTACGGGGATGTAAATCCCTGAGGTGGGAGTAATGTAAAGACCCGAAAATTTCATGGATTTTTTTTTCTTAATTTCCTTGGAATTTTATGAGTATGCGGTTTCTGACGACGCCTGATTCCGAGGCCCGGAGTGCCCGAAATGGTCCGTCGAAGTTTTGTTAAGTTTATTTTAACGCGCGTAAGCAGTTTTCCTGAAAAATCGGAATAACTCTTGAATGGTTGCTTGAATCAGAAATCCGAGGGCACCGTTGCGCTCAGGATGGCGGGATTACCCTAGGCGCGACTTAATTTTAGTCGGCACGAGCCTCTTATGAGAAATGCAAAAAATGGCTTAACCGTAAATAAAATAATTAAATAAATTATTTTATTTTTCAAATGCTTATAACTCACAAAAGGAAGCTTGGATTAAAAATCCGAGACCACCGCTGAACTTTTTAGGGCATGCTTTATTTAAGAAGATACTAACTTTGGCTGGCGCGTGCCACCAGAAAAAGTTAGTTTTTAGCCACAAATAAAATAATTAAATTACAATTATTTTATTGTAAAATTCATAACTTCTAAACGGTGACTCAGATTGAAAATCTGATAGTACCGTTGGGTTCGTTGGGGCGTGTTTCACCTAGGAAGAGCCTAACCTTGACCGCAGTGGGTCGAGGGTGACTGATAATAATTTTCCGAACATTTTTTCGGGTACGTTCAGTAAACTTACGTTCAGAATTTTATATCTTTTGAACCGGTGATCAGAATTGAAATATGAGGCCACCGTTGAACTCAGAACATCGAGTTTCTCCTAAAAATGACTTAACTTTGGCCGGCAAGGGCCGATAGAAAAAGTTATTTTTCGGGCCTTTCGAGAAAAAATAATAAAATAATTTAAATGAGTTATTTTATTTTGTTTCTCCCTTTGGAGTGGCGGACGACGACAGGGCGGTGATGATGCACATCAATGAGGTTCATTCATGGATCATTAAACTCATAGCGTAACGACGCTTTAATGACGCCATTATGGAAACGCTGCGACGTGCTCCTTTATATACCTTGGCACATCAAGAATATGTGGGGAAGGAAATTAGAGGATTCTCTGGCGAACCCATGACGGACTTCCACCCCGACGAAGAACGACGAAGAATATTGGTTCCTTGGAGATTGACGACGCTGTGTACTGCGACGCCTACGATCCTCTTCTCCATGATGCCGTGTACCGCGACGCCGACGAACGCCTTCTTCGAGGTAGAGGTTTTGAGTTCAAATTTAATGGATTAAATTTGTGCTTTGCCTTGTCGAAGTTGTTTTATGTTTATTTGGCCACCTGTTATCAAATTATCGGGAGGAGGTCGGACCGAATGAACACAGTCGATCCTCCTCCCCCTTTGTTGATGTTCACTGTTGCGGTTTGGGAAGAAGGTGGCGCGGTGCAACGACACCGCGTAGAAACGAGGAATGTCACCACGACGGAGGAGCGCGGCACCGTCGCGCCACGCCGTTGAGACCAAAAGAGCCCGCGGACGGAGTCGGGCCGCGGTGGAGAGGCGCAACGCCATTGTGCCGCGCCGGAGCTTCAAGAAGGGCCGTGGCGGAGGGGCGTGGTGCTGTCGCGCTGTGCCGGTCAGACAAAGGCCGCGGCCTAGGGCCGCGGCGGTGCGGGGAGGTGCGGCCGGAAACCGACCGCCGGTGCTTGGAGGGCGGGACTGCGGGGTACTGCGGCGGCACACTGGCCGACCAACACGGCCGGCCTTTCGGTAAAAATCCGGGGATCGTAACCCCCAGCCAGGTCACCTAGGGCGGACCCCACAGGGGTCCGCCATTTGCCAATAAAGGGGGGTTGTGCCCCCTTTTCCGTCCGCTCAGCCCGCGGGCGACCGCACCGCACCGGGCCGCCCGCACCGGGCCGAGCTGCGCCAGCCGGGCCGGGGCGCGCCCTAATGGTTTGGACCCAGACCCGGGTCGGGTCGACCTGGTTCGGACCGACCCAGGGGGTTATGGGCCGGGTCGGTCCGAGCCCAAACCCCCCTAAAATCGGACAGTTTTGTTTAAACGCTCGTAACTTGGGCAACGAGCCTCCGATTGGAACACTATCAGTTGCAACACGATCCTTGGATTGAGACGGTCATTTCGGTATATTAAACTCAAGGTTTCAGAGAACTTTGGGTATGGCTGGGTTGGTTCGAACACGAAACCAACCGGGCCCTTGGAGCGGAAATACTTATAACTTGAGCTCAGGACGTCCGATTGACGTGCCGTCGACTTTGTTGGTTTTCTCTTAGTGGGAAGGTCCTTTTAGCTTAGTCCGCTCAAGGTTTGAATGAAATTGGAGTACGGTCGGGTTGGTTTTGATTTAAAAACCAACCGGGTCCCTCGGACGAAAAAGCCAATAACTCTCAGACCGGGCGTCCGATTGACGCGCCATCTGTCGCTTTGAGTTCCTATTGACGAGATGGAACCCTGGGATACATCAACTCCAGAATTCGTGTCAGTTGATGTATTGAACCTCTTGGATCGTGGAGCGGACCCTCCCGGAATGAGCGTGCTGTGTGCAGGAATCCTAGAGCTGGCTGCGACGAAGATGACTTCCGTACTAGGATCCTCTGTTGGTTCGACGAGGAGGACTACCGTACTGGGATCCTCCGTGGGTTCGAAGAGGATGACTACCATACTAGGATCCTCCATGGGTTCGATGAGGATGACTATTGTACTGGGATCCTCCGTGGGTTCGACTACCGTGCTGGGATCCTCCGTGGGTTCGACGATGATGACTACTATACTTGGATCCTCCGTGGGTTCGGTAGCGATGACTACTAAACTTGGATCCTACGTGGGTTCGACAGAGGAGATGATTCAGAGGCTATATCTAATCATCTCCACCCCTCTTTGTGAGTAATATACCTACATGATCTGAGTCTTGACTTTCAATCATTATCTTCGATGTGATTGACTTGATATCCTGTGTGGATTGAGTTATGCTTTCCTGTGTGGATTGGGCTGCAAACTTCTATGTGGAATGGGTTATGTTTTCCTGTGCAGACTGGGATGTACTTGGGCTCATGTGCTGGAGCCGAGCTGGAATTGATGACTTAGGTATATGTATGGGCATATACCTAAGTAGAGTTAGTTGTTACTTCATGATTGTATCATTTCCTTGTGGTTTATCCTTCGTGGATTCTGGGAGACCTTCTGGGGTCTCAGGGTCCCTACGGAGTAGCATATACTCACCCCTGCATGGGCTTCGACCGTACTACGTTGTGTTGGTTGCAGATGACAGACAACGCTGATCGTGATTGAGGCCTGAGGGGCGGGACGGTACCCGGAGGTGGACAATCAGGTGGGACGTACTCGGTAGGGACAGACAGACTCTAGGAGCCGACGAGACTGACTGTACTCACCCTTCAGGTGGGAGTTCCTAGAGGATGCCCTGACAGTTGCTGCTTGTCTTTCAGTTGTTGTACTTTACTTTTCAGTTGTACTGCACTTTAAGTTGGGTTTGTATACTAGCCCATTTACTTTTCAACACTTACCTATGTATACAGTTTACTTAGTGTTTACTTCAGTTTGCGTACTCTGTGGTGTTTTTTTCCTTTTATAAAGGCAATACCTTCCCTTCTATCGGGATTTACACCTTTGGTGATAGTCGTCAGCCCCTGGCCTATGGAAGACGGGCTTGGGGTAGTCACAGCACGAGCCCCGAGGACGGGTCGTGACAAATTGGTATCAGAGGAGTTCGTTTCTACCGCAGAACTCAGGACTCTGATCTTTCTTCTATGTGAAGAAACATTGTTAAGGGTATTGAGTGTGGTTATCAGTCTGGGGAGTCCAGTGTTGGTGCGGCGGCCGACGTATCCATACACCAGGACCCTGACTTCTGATTTCCGACTCAGTGCATGAAAACATTGATTGCTTATGCGTTTTAAAAGTTTTCTTTGTGATTACTTTGTGTCAGCTCACCAGGTATACTGTGTTGACCGTGGTTCACCTGTTACTTTTCAGGATGGCCCCACGATGGCAGCCAGCTAGGGTTACGAGTGTTGTACGAGATGGTATCCCACTGAGCGACGAGGCCTCAGTGTAGGGCTCCTTTACAGTGGAGGCACCGGCGGTACCTCTACCCTTCGATCCACCGATGCCACCAGCTCCAGCCACTGAGAGTGCACGTCGGCTTAGTGCACTGCACGAGTTTCAGCATCAAAGACCACCCAGGTTCCACAGAGAGACGGACCCTCAGGCAGCCTAGGATTGGCTGTAGGCTGTTGTACAAGTTTTCAAGTTAGTGGGGACACCAACTGACCTCATGGTGATCCTTGCAATGAGTCTCCTGCACGTGGCAGCAGGTAGATGGTGGAGCATGATGCTCCAGGTGCACGGCGAGGCATCACTTCTTTGGATGGACTTTGAGAGCCTATTTCTTTCGGAGTCCGTACCATCCACCCTCCGTGTGGTGTGCATTCAGGAGTTAGTACAGCTGCGGCAGGGCAACATGACCATGGCCCATTACTCGACAAGGTTTACTGATCTCTCGCGCTACTCCACAGATATTGTATGGGACCCGTTCTTCAGGGCCCGAACCTTCAAGCAGGGACTAAGGCATGAGATCAGGGCTTCGATGATCTCCCTTAACATCCTGACGCATGTGGGGGTGTTGGAGAGATCCCTTTTAGTGGAGAGTTTTCTCGCCGAGCAGTCACCAGCGGCGAGACCCTCCGCAGGGCGACCCGTAGTGGAGTCTTCTGCAGTTGGAAATAGACAGTTGACGCAGAGTTCTAAGCGGGCCAGGCCCTCAGATGAGCAATATGAAGATACAGATTCGACTGTACGGGGAACACTAAGGAGATCCATCTACACGAGGAGCAGGCAGTGCTATGCATGCGGCGGGCAGGGTCACATGGCTCGAGACTGCCCGATCCGTCCTCCAGATGAGTAGCAGGTGGTAGAGGGACCTCCCAGGAAGAGGTTCAACCATGGCGGTCCGTAGGGAGCAGGCGGATGAGGTAGAGGAGCTGGCTGATCAGCAGGTGGTGGGAGACGCTTTGAGGCACTACCACCACCACCACCACCAGGAAGACCACCCCGACCGTAGGGAACAAGTGGACAGGGGAGATCTCAGCTTCAGGCAGCTAAGGCTTACGACCATGGAGCTCTGGGAGCAGATGGACATGAGCGAGACTAGCACCAGTCATGGATACCTTTGTTCATGTTGCTTCTGGCTTTGTTGATGTTTTGTGTCTTTGTACCTTGAGCTGCAGTAATAAAAGACACTTGTTCTTGAGACGTTTTCTTCCCTGTCCTTTTTATGTAGTGGATACTGAGAGGTTCCAGTTAAAACCGTTGACTTGACCCTCACTTTCGAGAATCCTACTGGAGGAGACCTAGCGACCACACACTGCTGCCGACAGTGTGACTCGACCCTTGGAGGCGAGAGTAACAGTTGGATCTCTTGGTAGTGGCGTCGAGGCCTTACGAAGTCATCCATGTAATGAAATAGTATCATTCATGTCAGGATTGACTGTATTAGGCAAAGAACGTGATTCATCCAGGGGATGAGGCCAAATTTCTCTTATCGTCAGAGGAGAAATCTCAGCAGCTCTTGGGTAGAACGTAGACAAATAAGGTTGGAGTTGAGTTCTTACATTTGGCTAGGGGACGAGGCCACTGGAGTTCGAGGGTGACGACCACGTCTTCTTACGGGTCTCACCTCAATGGGGTCTGTGGAGATTTGGTCGGGATGGCAAGTTATCTTCGCGTTTCATCTGGCCTTTCCACCTCAGATGCACCGGGTGCACGACCTCTTCCACGTATCTTAGTTGGGAAGATGCATGCATGAACTGTCCCACATCATCGACCATGGAAGTCTAGATATCGATGAAGAGGCGACCTTCAAGGGGTTTCAGTAGAGGTTGAGGATCGACAGGAGCGGGTCCTACGAGGATGGTCGATTCCTCTTGTGTGCTTTTACTGGCAGCACGGGAACCTCCAGGGTAGCACATGGGAGCGGGAGGCTCAGATGCGTGCTCGGTACTTCCTTTGGTTTCCCTAGTTTGTGTTATAACTTTACGGGGACGTAAAGCCCTGAGGTGGGAGTAATGTAAGGACCCGGAAATTTCAAGGAATTTTTTTTCTTAATTTCCTTGGAATTTTACTAGTATGTGGTTTCTGACGGTGCCTGATTCTGAGGCCCGGAGTGCCCGGAATGGTCCGTCGAAGTTTTGTTAAGTTTATTTTAATGCGCGTAAGCAGTTTTCATGAAAAAGCGGAATAAATCTTGAATGGTTGTTCGGATCAGAAATCTGAGGGCACCGTTGTGCTCAGGATGGCGGGATTACCCTAGGCGCGACTTAAGTTTAGTCGGCGTGGGCCTCCTATGAGAAATCCCAAAAATGGCTTAACTGTAAATAAAATAATTAAATAAATTATTTTATTTTTCAAATGCTTATAACTCACAAACGGTAGCTCGGATTAAAAATCCGAGACCACCGCTGAACTTGTGAGGGGATGCTTTATTTAAGTAGATACTAACTTTGGTCGGCGTGGGCCACCATAAAAAGTTAGTTTTTGGCCACAAATAAAATAATTAAATGACAATTATTTTATTGTAAAATCCATAACTTCTAAACAGTGACTCAAATTGAAAATCTGAGAGTACCATTGGGTTCGTTGGGGCGTGTTTCACCTAGGCAGAGCCTAACCTTGACCGCAGTGGGTCGAGGGTGACTGATAATAATTTTCCGAACTTTTTTTCGGGTACGTTCAGTAAATGTACGTTCAGAATTTTATATCTTTTGAACCGGTGCTCAGAATTGAAATCTGAGGTCACCGTTGAACTCAGAACACCGAGTTTCTCCTAAAAATGGCTTAACTTTTGCCGGCAAGGGCTGAGAGAAAAAGTTATTTTTCGGGCCTTTTGAGAAAAAATAATAAAATAATTTAAATGAGTTATTTTATTTTCTTTCTCCCTTTGGAGTGGCGGATGGCGACAGGGCAGTGAAGATGCACATCAATGAGGTTCATTAATGGATCATTAAACTCATAGCATAACGACGCTTTAATGACGCCATTATAACAATGCTGCGACGTGCTTCTTTATATACCTTGGCACATCAAGAATATGTGTGGAAGGAAATTGGAGGATTCTCTGGCAAACCCCTGACGGACTTCCACCCCGATGAAGAACGAAGAAGAATGATGGTTCCTTGGAGATCGATGACGCCGTGTACCGCGACGCCTATGATCCTCTTCTCCGCGACGCCTATACCGCGACGCCGACGAACACCTTCTTAGAGGTAGGGGTTTTGAGTTCAAATTTAATGGATTAAATTTGTGCTTTGCCTTGTCGAAGTTGTTTTATGTTAATTTGGCCACCTGTTATCAAATTAACGGGAGGAGGTCGGACCGCACGAACACGGTCGATCCTCCTGCCCCTTTGTTGATGTTCACTGTTTCGGTTTGGAACGAAGGCGGCGCGGGGCAACAACACTGCGCGGAAATGAGGAATATCACCGCAGTGAAGGAGCGCGACATCGCCGCACCATGCCGTTGAGATCAAAAGAGCCCGCGACCGGAGTCGGGCCGCGGTGGAGAGGCGCGACACCATTGCACCGCACCGGAGCTTCAAGAAGGTCCGTGGCCGAGGTGGCCCGCGGCGTAGGGGCGCGGCGCTGTCGCGTGGCGCCTGTCGGACAAAGGCCGCGGCCTAGCGCCGCGACGGTGCAGGGAGGGGCGGCCGGAAACCGGCCGCCAACGCTTGGAGGGCGAGACCGCGGGGTCCCGCGGCGGCACACCGGCCGACCGTTTGGTAAAAATCCAGGGGTCGTAACCCCCGGCCAGGTCACCTAGGGCGGACCCCACAGGGGTCCGCCATTTGCCAATCAAGGGGGGATGCGCCCCCTTTTTTGTCTGCTCAGCCCGTGGGCGACCGCACCGCATCGGACCGGCTGCGCCGGGTCGGGTCGCCCGTGCCGGGCCGAACCGCCCGCGCCGGGCCGGGCCGCCCACGCCGGGCCAGACCCCCACGCTGGGCCGGTCTGTGCCCTAATGGGCCGGACCTGGCCCGGGTCGGGTCGACCCGGTTCGGGCCGACCCAGGGGGTTATGGGCCGGCTCGGTCCGGGCCCAAACCCCCCTAAAATCGGATAGTTTCATTTAAACGCCCGTAACTTGGGCTACGAGCCTCCGATTGGCGCACCATCAGTTGAGAAGCGATCCTTGGATTGAGTCGGGCGTTTTGGTATATTAAAATCAAGGTTTCGAAGAACTTTGGCTATGTCCGGTTTGGTTCGAACACGAAACCAACCGGGCCCTCAGAGTGGAAACACTTATAACTTGATCTCTAGACGTCCGATTGACGTGCCGTCGACTTTTTTGGTTTCCTCTTAGTGAGACGGTCCTTTTGGATTACTCTGATCGAGGTTTGGATGCAGTTGGAGTACGGTCGGGTTGGTTTTGACTTAAAAACCAACTGGGCCCCTGGGACGAAAAAACCAATAACTCTCAGACCGGGCGTCCGATTGACGCGTCGTCTGTCGCGTTGAGTTCCTCTTGACGAGATGGAACTTTGGGATACATCAACTCTGGACTTCGTGTCAGTTTATGTATTGAACCCCTTGGCTCGTGGAGTGGACCCTCCCGGAACGAGCGTGCTGTGTGCGGGAATCCTAGAGCTGGCTGTGACGAAGATTACTTCCGTACTAGGATCCTCTGTGGGTTCAACGAGGACAACTACCGTACTGGGATCCTCTGTGGGTTTGACAAGGACGACTACCGTACTGGGATCCTCCGTGGGTTCAACAAGGATGACTATTGTACTGGGATACTCCGTGGGTTCGACTACCATGCTGGGATCCTCTGTGGGTTCGACGACGATGACTACTATACTTGGATCCTCCGTGGGTTCGGCAGCGATGACTACTAAACTTGGATCCTACGTGGGTTCGGCAGAGGAGATGATTCAAAGGTTACATCTAATCATCTCCACCCCTCTTCGTGAGTAGTATTCCTGCGTGAGTTGAGTCTTGAATTTTAATCATTATCTTCGATGTGATTGACTTGATATCCTGTGTGGATTGAGTTATGCTTTCCAGTGTGGATTGGGTTGCGAACTCCTATGCGGAATGGGTTATGTTTTCCTGTGTGGACCGGGTTGTACTTGGCCTTGTGTTCTAGAGCCGAGATGGAATTGATGACTTAGGTATATGTATGGTCATATACCTAAGTAGAGTTAGTTGTTACTTCGTGATTGTATCATTTCCTTGTGGTTTATCCTTCGTGGATTCTGGGAGACCTTCGGGGGTCTCAGGGTCCCTACTGAGTAGCGTATACTCACCCCTACATGGGCTTCGCCCGCACTACGTTGTGTTGGTTGCAGACGACGGACAACGCTGATCATGATTGAGGCCTGAGGGGCGGGACAGTACCCAGAGGTGGACAATCAGGTTGGACGTACTCGGTACGGACGGATGAACTCGAGGAGCCGATGAGACTGATTGTACTCACCCTTCAGGTGGGAGTTCCTAGAGGATGCCCTGGATATTGCTGCTTGTCTTTCAGTTGTTGTACTTTACTTTTCATTTGTACTGCACTTTCAGTTGGGTTTGTATAATGGCCCATTTACTTTTCAGCACTTACCTGTGTATACAGTTTACTCAGTGTTTACTTTAGTTTTCTTACTCTGTGGTGTTTGCTTCCTTTTATAAAGGCAATTTCTTCCCTTTTTATCGGAATTTACACCTTTGGTGCTAGTCTCCAACCCCTGGCCTATGGAAGGCGGGCTTGAGGTAGTCATGGAACAGGCCCCGAGGATGAGTCGTGATAGTTTCAAAGGAAAATATTCTTTTTATGGGTACTTCTAGTATTATAGTGGATTTGAGCATAGATCAAATATGTGTTGGTATAATCAACAACATTACAACTATTACATGAATTACAAAAGGAAAAGTTTTCGGGGGAGTCAATACTCTCAAAATAAGAATTCTAATAAGGGTGTTTTGAAATTTAGGAAAAGTAAACATATTGAGTCTGTAAATAAATAATGATTAGTTATCTGGCCAGAACAAGTTGACATGGCTAAAAAGTTGGAATAAGCACAAAAATCAGTGTAAGAAAAGAATAATAAAAATATTTCTGAATATGTGTGAAAAATTGATAAAAATATATCAATAGATTATGGTTTTAAGATTATAAAAATAAATAAGATATGTGAGAAAGTAGGGAATTCCTCAAAAAGTTGTTTGGATATTTTTCTAGAGAAAAAACAAATCATGGACAAGTTATTATAAACTAATTGTAACAAAGATATTACTAAAGATAAGGAGAAGTTGATAGCTGTATCAAAATATTCTATAAAGGAAAAGAAAGTTGTTACAAGATCTGAGAAGGATGAATAGAAGGAAGAAAACAAATCCAATACAAAATCCAAGAAAAAGAATAAAAAGTAAAGACTGAGAGAGGAATATTAGTTCAATTGTTTATTCTAAAGAACAACTAAGGTTCCTCCTTATTACCAATTTTTTATAATTTTACTAACTTGAAGGGAATTAAAGGAGTTAAAATAAGGAAGTAGGTGTTGTTGAGTCTCTTACTTATCTTGAAAAATAAAGTTACGAGGTTACAAAATATAAATTTTTGGAAAGTTGTGTTTATATAATTGAAATTTATGATATTCTTGTTGATATGGGTGTATGTTACTTTTATCATAAATAGATATTTTCAAAATTTCCCCATATATGATAATGTTTAAAGGTATTACATGAAAGTTGTGTTATGGAAAACATTGATAATCTTGATTATACACTCTTGTTTTCTACATTGGGTTCACCCACATAGACTTAGAGTTGTTTAATTAAAGGCTCTTTGTTAATAAAATCATGTGATACTTATATTATCCTAAAGAATAATTTCATGATTTTGAGATGAAGAGTTCCAAACCTTGGAAATGAGATCATTTTTCAATAAGGGGGGAACTTTTCATAATGATCCTGTTGAATTTTATTGTCAATAAGGAGGAGATAAAAGGAAAGGGGGAAAGAGTTAAGAAATAGGGGGATCAAGAAAATAATGGGGAGAATAAAAAGTGATAAAATAAAACTAAATATGTTATTGTTTTAATGTGGGTATTGACAAAAAACACAAAGGGGGATATTGTTAGGACTAATTTGTGTTTTAGTTGTATTTTTTTTAATAGAACAATATGTAATTATATTGAGAAGGTAATGAAAGTTCAAATAGAAGAATGATGTGTGTGAAAATTTTTCAATCAAATCTAGACCATAGGAAGATGATCATACTCAACATCATAATCAGGAAGAAGTTTTTTATAAAATTTTTGTCTTTTATTATCAAAAAATAAAGGAAATTACCTCATGTTGTAAGATTTGGTGATTAGAATCAAAATCATAATAAGAGTATTGGATGAAAAAAAACTGAAGAAAGACCATCGAATTGGGAATAATTTTTTTGGAAGAAAAGGTTCATTAGACTCACCTTGGGTTCATAATGAAGTTTTGATCATAATGAGGAATAGAATCTAAGTCTACATGAATACAACAAAAATTGATGATGCTTTTATGATATTTTAATTCTTATAAATCAGAATTTGTAAGGAAAATTGTGATGTAAGACTTATGAAGGTAAGGATGAGAACAAGTGCTTCCAATTGTATTGAGGTTTGGTTAGAAAGAAAGAAGTCACCAGAAGAATGGGAAGTTACAATACTTCCCAATGAAAGTCATACTATACTATGTTGATCCTAAACATTTTCAAAGTCATGAGGAAGTCATGATTACAAGATGAAAATTTTATAAGAATAATATTGTGAAGAAAAAGTTTTCCGGTCTTATCTCATCGATGTGAAGATCACTAGATGTATAATTGTTTAAAGGCTGAGATGTTTTGTTTGTAACATGATAAGATGAAGATAATGGTTTTAAGTTAGACAAATAATCCACCAGATATAAATGTTTGGATAAAGAAATCAAGGTGTATCAAAATTAGAGAATGAAATTGGTTTCTGAAGTTGAAGCTGCCGACATCGGTCCATCTGACGCGGTGTGCCACCAATCATTAGAGTAATCCTAAAACCGATCATCAGACACAGTAATGGTTGTAAAAGGTAATCAAAGGCATATTTTTTTTAAAAGTTGTTGGGACCGATGAAGAAGTTTATGTTTTTGAGACTGATGAAAAATAGAATCAGAGACCAATCAACAATATAGTCAACCATTTTCATCAAGATTAATCGTTGGTTGTCTTAAATTAGGTCAAGATAAAAGAAATGATCTGATTTTTTTTCTTATCATATGGATCAGGGGAGAAATAAGAAATTTTTATTTTGTATCAAATGGGTCAAGAGTCATCAGACTAAATGTGGTGCTGACCATCAGACTGTAAATGAAATCGATCCAATAGAGTGAAGTAGAGACCAATCTTTCAGATATGCACTGACACTGATAACATCATCAGACACAGAATCATTATCCTGAAGAAAAGAAGAAAATTATATTTGTTTCAAGAAGCCACAAAAGTGTTATCAAAAGGGATATTGAAATGTTGTTTTAATAAGTTTATATTAAGTTAAAAAATATTTATAAGTTTCCACTATGTTTATGGAAAAAGAAAAGGAAAATAAAGTCTAATGAAGTAGAAATAATGTTTATGGTAGAATAGTTTTAATGTGATATTGATTTTTGTTAGTAAAAAGCATCAGATTGGGTAGTGTGTGTTCAGTTGGTTTCAATAATTGTAATGAGAGGACATGTGTTTTCATATCATTCAATTGGTGCGTATCAATGTAATGAAGATTCTTCTATCTTCATTGTAATGGGGAAATCGTAATGAAAATCAGATTTGACTGAAGATTGTGAAGAAACTATAAAGGGATTTAAAGTTTTGAGAATATTTGAGAAGGTTTGAGAAGAAATAAGAAAAGTTGATAAGTGATGAATAATTCAAAGATGCACATGAATTTTAAGGGAAATTGAAGTTTAGGGAAATTTGGTTAAGTGGGAAAGTTTTTATGAATCCCAACTAAACTAATTTTTGAACACCTATAAATAGTGTAAATACTTTCTGCTTTATGAAAGTTAAGTACTATTCATGGGTGAAGAAGATAGAAGGTGGAATGTTGAAGAGTTTTAGAGAGAAATAGTTTTTAGATTGGGCTTTCCTAATGAAGTTTTCTGTAAAGAAGAAGAAGAATAAGAAGAAAGATAGTATTCAGAGTTTACAGATCAGACTAAGAAATTAGACTAGTATTTCCAGACCGGGGCATAAGTAGTTCAGAATTGTTTCAATGGTATTCTAGAAGAGTTATATTATCAAATTAAGAAATCAGACTGGAAAATCAGATTGGGAAATCAGTCTGAGTATCATTATGAAGTCTATGGAAGTCCTTACCCGCTTCTTGGTAGGAAAGTGAAGAATTGTTTTGAAGATTATTTTTGTGAATGTTGATAAGGAAAAACAATAACATGTTATAAATCAACTGGTAAAATTTTCTTAACTTTTCACAAAAATTGTATTACATCATTCTGTGCTACTTGAAGCACATACACTATTATATTGAACATTGTGCTACATGAGTGTAATGGCATATCCTACTAATTGTATCCACACAAAAATAATGTTTTCTAGCAGATTGTGTGGTATCATATTGTTTCCATATCATACTAAGGATGTAAATACTCTTGTTGATTAGTGAATCTTGTAAATTCTTACGTTCTTATGGATTTTTGATTGTTTTGTTTTCATCAAGGTAACAAATCTTTTACAGGAGGTGAAGGTTGTTTCAAAATAAAGGAAACTTAAAAGAAAAAGATATCACTAATTCACTCTCCCCTTCTTAGTGATACTTAGATTCTAGATGGAAAATTATAGAATTTTGGATTTATTCCTCATTTATCGATGATTGATGGATTGATTATGAAAATGTGTTATGAGATACATGGAACAATAGAGGGTATGAATTAAATAATATTAATGGATGAATGTAGATGACTTTGGTATAGGTGCCTTATATCCTTTGAGCAGGGTGTAGTAATGGACTAGGTATTTACAACCCTGGGTGTCACCTTAGAATCTAGGGATATGCCATGTGGGCATTGATATTACTTAGATCCTTGGGATAAATGATTTGATAGTGGGGAGAGTGTTCCTCCCCACTAGTGTGTGAGCACCTAGGTGGGTATACCCTAGTTGTATTTATAGGAGGTTGGGTGAAAGGACTAACCTTGGATGACCTTGGTAAGTGAGATGGGAATTATGAAATTTGTCTAGAGTGGTGATGGTATGATTTTTCCTAAGAGGTCAATGAGTCCTTAACATTATTATGGTGAGATTGAGGGATGGGGTATCTTCTGAACGAAAGGTTTCTCCCCCTAGGATTATGAATGAGATTGAAGATCCCAAGTAGGTTGTATAGACTATGGTGTGTCCTAAGGGACCTCGGAGGGTTCCCTTATTATTTTATTTTACCCTTGGATAGAGGGGCAGTGTAAAGAGGAAGGTATTTTTGATTTTGGTGTCACCTTAAAAACTGAAGGTTGATGATGTGAGCTCATTGTATTGGTAGTTCTTGAGATAGGTTTGAAGGAACATAAGGTATTATCTATGGTTGAGATAAGGGTGCTGATGGGTATGAAGAGATGATATTGGGTGAATGAGTGAGTCTTTAGGAGTTAATACTAGGTGTCTAGGAGTACTTAGAGGTGTGCCTTGAGATGTGGTTCTAGGCCCAAGTGGCCAATTCCCTGGTGAATAGTTGGTGAGATTAGGGATGGGTGGCGATACCCAATGCATGTTTGATGTTTAAAGATCCCGAAGATAGAGGATTACCATATTTCTTGATGTTATTGATGTTTCCTAGTTAGAAGTTGGCACACCATTAGGTTCCAGATGATTTTTATGCATTTCCCAAGAGGGTGAGAATATTCCCTTGAGTTTCTAGATGACCTGATTTTCTAGTAGGGTGTGGTCATGCTGCTGAGTTTCTAAATGATATGATACATTTTAAATAGTTTCTTAGAGGGGTGAGGGTATACCCTTGAGTTTCAAAATTACATTATATATGGTTTCTTATTAGGGTGATGGAATTCCCCTAAGTTTTCAAATGAAATTATATATGGTTTCCTAGTATAGTGTGGGTGCACCCATGATTTTCTATATGATACTATATATGGATTCCTATCAGGATATAGGTACACCCCTGGGGTTTTATATGAAATTATATATGGTTTAATAGCAGGGTGAAAGTATACCCCTGAGTTTTTAAATGAAATTATATATAGTTTCCTAATAGGGTGTGTGTATTCCCCTGAGTTTCCAGATGACATTATATTTGATTTCCTAGATGGTTGCATGCATTCCCTTGAGTTTATAGACAACATTTTATACGATTTCATGATAGGGTGTGGGAACAACCACGAGTTTATAAATGATGTACAATTTCAGGGTATGGAGGGGATGCACCCCTGAGTTTCCTAATGATGTAGGTTTTATGTTTCCTTGTGGGGAGAGTGTTCCTCCAAATTTCCAGATGATCTGGTATATGTTTCCCAATAAGGAGAGTCTTCCCCTAGGTTCTAGATGATGTGTTTCTATCCATGGCACAAGTACGCTCCTAAGTACTTTGATGACCATGTGACACGATCATAGATACTCTAGCACTATCTAAAGCATGTATGATCAATCCTAGGTGTCAACTTAGAACCCTTGGATCAACAATTAATTATTTTATTATGGTGCCCATTGTTTTACTTATTCTAAGCATATCACTCATGAATACATTTAATTTACCAGTTATACTAGGGTCTTAATTTTTGGTTCCCTATCAAGTTATACTCACACCCTAATTGGTCATCCATGACACTTGGGTACCTAATAATACTTCACAATTCATAGGTTTAGGTAGGTCAAAGGATCGATGTTACATGATTGAGCAGGATAACTCAAATGAGTCTGAATATTTGGATTAGGTGGGGCTCAAGGATGGAAGTAGAGATTCTTATATATTTTTTTGTTTTTTTATTTGTATATGTATTCATCCTAGTGGGTGATTGGTTGGGATGTGTGCCTATATTCTTTCACATAACATTTTTTTTAACATTATTTTTTTGTCATTTCTGTGTACAATGATTATTGCTATGGTAGAAAATTCTTGGTTATTTCCATTGTATTTTTTACTTTTATATGGGGATATATTCTCCCCAATATAACACCTTATACCCTTATTTCTAGTTAGAAACCTCTGTAATATGGGGGGACACACTTGAGGTCACTATAATATCATTAATCCGAGCATTTTTGAGTGGTCTCAAGTCGGGGATGTTACAAAAGTAGCCAATGGAAATATGATCATTGGAATATCAAACTAATAATTAGAATAGTAAGGTAATAATTATAATTAAATAATGAAATAAAAAAAATTAACCATTAAAAATATTTAACATCAATCAAAATTAATACATTTTTTATATAAAAAGTAATTAATAATCTACAAATAATAAGGAAATAATATGGTAAATCATCGAAAAAATAATTACCCTATTCACCCAAAACATGTAGTTCTAAGTAACTGAGAGGTTTTATTTAAAAATTAAATATCAAGAACTTATAGAATTATTATAAAAAAATAGATTTCAAATTTAGATTTAGGTAATTGAAATTATGAAATAATAAAGTTTTGGTATTTTCCATGTGTAATACCCCGAACCAGATTTCCTGAACATCACCCATTAGGGAACCCGAGCGGGGGTCTCCGCATGACCTCAAACGCACCTTACCTATGATAAAGGATAAAAAATTGTAGAAAGGTATTAAAATAGTCATGTATATACTATTACCATAAAAATAATCTCTAATGTATTTCTCTAATCTACCAAAAATTCATCATAACCCATCTATGGGACGAATAAATCCAAAACCTATAGATAATAACTGGGATCCAATAGGGCCCCCATATACCATAATAGAAAGTAGTAAAATAGTATATATGATGAATTGAAATATAATAAAGCAACGAAAATAGATTAATTTGTATAACATGCATCATCATATAAATAAAATAGTGACACAATGGATGGTACATGTGTAGAATGATATCTAAAAAGTAAACTATAATGGAATCTAACCCTACTCACATAATTACTCTCCTGAATCCTTGACCTTTATAGACTGAAATAACCAAAACATGTGTCTATCTCCAAGAAATACCTATTATTTAAAGAAAAATGAAGGTCTACCCATGTACATCAAAACCCATGTTGTGTACATGGATAGGGGTGAGTCTAATGACCCAATAGGAACCCCTAATGCCTCAACAAACTGAATGATACTATGATAAAATAAATGTACATAAAATATATATAAGGTTTCAAATAATTCTTGTGGAATACACTCACCTAGAATCATAACACATGATGTATATATAAGCAAACATGTTAGGTTGTAGTTTGCTAACCCAGAAACCTCAACATCTAACCTCACTTTCTTCAGCCAATGCTAGTATAAGAATTTGCCTCATACCACAAATACCAATCCATACTTGAGGATTTAGGGTAAGGTTCCATACCAAGCCTAAACATTACCCTCTTACCTAGGGTAAGTCCCATACCAAACCTTAACAACATCATAAAAAGTCTTGACATATACCCTCTTACTCAATGTAGGGTTATATAATCACATCCCATATCACAGTTGGGCCTAGAACAATGTCCTATCACTCATGGTGGTCCTTCATCAGGTACTAAATCATATCCCATATCAAGTACATGAACACATCCTTCTCACTCAAGGGATTCCACCCACCAAGTCCCATACCAATTTTCTGAACACACCTTCTCACTCATGGTAGGCCACACATCAACATATCAATCCAACCTTCTCACTCAAGGTTGGACACAAATTACATATTTACCACTACCTTCCCACTCAAGGTAGGTTCATATATATCACATCATTACCACTTCCTTATCACTCAAGTTAGGGTCTTATATCTTATCCTGACCACTACCTTGTCACTCAAGGTAAGGCCCTATATCACATCCAGGCCACTACCTTTCTCACTCAAGGAAGGGTCATATATCAGGCCCCAACCACTACATTCTCACTCAAGGTAGGTATCCATATCACATCTTGACTACTTCCTCCTAACTCAAGGTAGGGTCCTATATCATCATCTTTGATCCTAACCTTCTTACTTAAGGGTTTTCCCCACATCAAAAATCACACACCATCCTATAATGACCCTCTATCCTCACACTCAAGATATAATCACAATTATCTGTATCAACATATTACATAGCAAGTAGTACGAACAATAATAAAATAATACAATAACTAACACTTGTACATCACTAAAAAAACCACTACAGGGATAACCCTATGGATTATCCCTTACAATCCCATATGTGTTACTCACTTAGACCATGTCCATGCATCCTACCCCTTCACAACTGAATTATTTACTATCCAGGACCATGTGCCAAACCACTAGGTCATCTAAGCCTTAACCATGCCTGGAGAACTCACTATAGGCCTAATCTACCCAATATAACAACCCTACCTAACTTCATAGTTCCTTCGAACCTAATATATTTTATCTATCACTACCCTATAAGGGGCCAATCACCTCATTAAAATCCACTTCACTTTGATACCAAAAGAATACATTATCAAGGTGACTCATGCACCCACATGCATGATATTCTATAAAATTGCATATAAATTACATAACATGGTCAAGGATTCCTACAAAATTATGTTTCACTACACTATAAGGGTTCAATTACCTCATTCAAATCCACTTAGTCACTTTGATACCAAAATAATACATTATCGAGGTGAATCATGCACCCACATGAATGATATTCTATAAAACCACACATAAATTCCATAACATGGTCAACGATTCCTAAAAAATCACATATCATCATGAAATAATAGGAACATACCATGAAATATTAATCAATAAGAAAGTCAAAATAAACCAATACATATAAAATAGGGATTTTTTCACATGAGGTCAACCAGACAGAAATAATTATCAAACCAATACCTTTTAAATTTTCCTTAAAAACCAAGTAAAATCCTATTTATAAGACTTTTCAAAAATTAAACACATGTCATCTTTACTCATGTAATGTCCCTTGTCTAAAATCCCAGATAAAATGTTCTTTAAAAAACCCCACATTTTTTGGAATATCATTTCAAAAACATCACCTAAAATCATTCAATTTACCTTGAAACTTAATTTTAAACCATTCCTTTAAAATTAAATTTTACTAAAACCCCACTTTTAAATACACATTTAAAAGGAATCACATTTTCCTTTATAATTAAACTCACTCCACCAAGTAATCTATAAATAGGGCCATCAAAACTTGTTCGACCAAGTCACCACCAACAAATCATCTAATAATCTATTTGATCATTGTTAAATATTAGTTCGATCTGAGACCATCCAAATTTATGGGTAAAAATTATAAAAATCATAAAACATGATAAAAATAATTATAGTTATAGAATAAAAACATAAAATCACTAATTGAGAAATATACTTAAGAATTATAAGGCCACCTACTTCATTTAGAGTTAACAAAAACTCTACTCATCAAGAAACTATGGTTGATTAACTCCAATCAAAATAAATCCAATAATATGAAAAAATCCATAATTTAAGGAAAAACTAAAATAAAATAAGATAATGGTTATAGAAACCATAAATAAGTACCCAAGAGTAGTTATACTTACCTATAGATGCTCCCTAGAATAGGCAACATGAAAATCTTACAATATTTGATGAAGATCTTCCTTGGGGATAAGCAGTCCTAAGAGATAATACAATATGGGAAGTTTCATATTATTTAGGATGAAAATTTAATAAACCCCCTTTTCATTTTATCTAATCAATTTATTAATATTTTAGAAAAAATGAAAAAATATCATCAAACTCGTTTTTTTGGAAAACACTAGGACCCTTACTTATAGATCCTTATATATGGGGTGACCCTTACATATAAACCTATTATATATGATCCATCCGAAATTGAAAATTTTATAACCATACTTCAAAAACTCCGCCCTTTCTATAAAAAATCATCTTTTGAAACTCCCTATTAATCTCTCCTTCTAAAAATCATCTTTCAGAACAACTCTTCTAATATTCCTAAAAATTCTTATATAATTTCAAAAAAATCATATTTAACCTTTACATATTGACCAAGTAATACTTACATATCATAGGGTGACTTCCAAACTTAACCATTTTCTAAAGTTTATACATAAGGTAAAATTCTTATTTACCAAAATAATTCTTACATATCATAAGGGAAATCATTATGTATCACTATACGTAATATTTTCCTTCACATGTAAGGTTCCTACCTTAAAAAAAATTCAATCTGTAATATTTTTTTCCAATAAATAATATTTTTTCCCATGCATAATTTTTTACCTTAAACAAAAAAACCTATATGCAAGGTTTTACCTTTAGATATAAAAAACTACACATAAGTGGTTTCCATTAGAAAAACCTATAATTCATATATTTTTCAATATATAAGTTTTTAGAAAAAGATAAAAAACCAAAACATATGGTTTTTAACTTAGTAAAAACCTTCAATATAATGTAATAACCATGCTCATAAACCCTCTAACCAACTCATCTTCTAATGGACTTGCTTTTGGTAGATCTTCTTTTGTTGGACCTACTTTTGGTAGATCTACTTTTTGTAGATTTACTTTTGGAATTCTAGACCTTGGTTGAGTTTCTCTCTCAATACCATCCGAATTTAGAAATTAAACCTTTGAATTATCTCCTTTTGATAGTTCCAACTATTAAGTATAAAATGGTTTCCCATGGTTGGTCATTTAAAAAATTATAACTTCTAAATTACTTAAGATCTATAACCCCCAGACCAGTGTATGTTCACATCTCCCAATCATGATGCATTAATTACTAGAGGCATCACAGAATCATCAAAATTCCCACACCAAATTCTGAACCTGACACTCAGTGTAATTTCATGGTTGGATTCTCGACCAACTAAAATATCCATCGTACTTCACCCATAACTACCGACATGTATCTGGTTTGAATCACTCCCATATTGCACCAAATTCTTCCCTGATCCCAATTCATACCCTCAAAGTTCATAAAAAACTACATCCAAATCCAAAATATGATATTCACTAAGGAACTAGATAAATCATATCTATCAACACACTAATATTCTAATACCATCACGACCATCCACCAATGGTTTCCACTGTATCCATAACCCTTCCAATATGAGGGTCACACATCCAAGACCGATTCAATGATCCCCACCATAAGTGTATCTTAATTATCTCCCCACTAAACCAAAACTCTTAATCTCCACAATCCATGTCCTATCCATTTATGAATGTAATAACTAAGTGTGACTATCCTACTCATACCCATGCTCCAACACAAGACATTGATCATTTCCTATTCCTCACTTACTATGAATTTCATCTGAAACATTCACCAAAATCCACCTATAATGAGGGTTACACCCTTTAATATCCAATGGTGCACTCCCCATCACTTGGATTCACCTTACACTACTCTAGGAGCTCAATGCCCGATAGGTTCAATTATCACATGTGTGTTTCTCTTCTTTATCCATGCTTATACCATCCTTGAAAACCCTATCAAGGACTAATCTAAAATCAATCATACCATAGTACTCCAATCCATCTTTGATATTACCTCTCTCATCATAGGAACACCTTCAATTTCATTACAACTTTAGGACACTATGCTTCTATTATTCCACTCTGATCAAATAATGATTACTATTATCTTATTGGAATCATTTCACCTTAAGCTAACCATAACAACTCTCAGATCCAAAAACTAATTTCCCAAGCACCCCACTCATCACCATAACTAAACACCAAGAGAGTGATCAACCACACCCATAAATCCCAAGACACCAAATTTATGATAACTAATTAATCTCTAGGATTATAGTTCTACCCACAATAATAATCCTCTCAAAATGGTCGATAATAGATAACATTGATCCCCACAATAGGAATCACTTACCAAAAACACATTTTAAGTTGTCTAATTATCAAAAACTTCAAAAATAACATCCATACACTCAATCCCAACACTAAACACCCATCATATAAGCCTAAAACATGTGTCTCTATTTAAATAACCACATCATACCCACTGAAGGCACAATTCAAATACCCAGGTTATCCCTAGTCTACCATTAAAAACTAAGAAAACATAGTCTAGATTGTCACTGATTTCTTATTCAACCAGATTTTTTTTCATTAATAAAAAATATCTTGAGTTTCAAAACTACCCCTTGAAACCCAGTGGTTTTCTAACAAAATCATAATGTCAAACCCCCTATCCTAGTCAGTCCTTTCCTTTTCTGAAAACTAATCCCATTTTTAAAACCATTTTGAAACCAAATTCCAAAATAATTTTTCCTCATATCTTTCAAGACCAGAGTATCCTAAAATATTTAAAGTAAAATGAAATTATAAAACCATTACACATTACTTATGCCACCTCATGGGTTTTCTTTTTTAAAATAGGTTTTTTTTCAAAAATAAAATATCATGAAAATCATTTCCTTATGAAGTTCAGACAATAAAAATCCACAATAAATCAAACAAAACCCTTGAATCCATATTAATATAATAACCACTCATAATATATTTAAGAAAACATTGAATATATTATAAGTTTCTTCAATTAATATTATATTAATATGATGAAACATGTCAAACAACACTAGCCATAGGTGCATGTATCATGTCCTAAACATGCCACTATCATAATTCACGAACAAGGTGACCATATACAATTCAATCACTATGATTCATACTAATTATCATCCATTACACATTAAGATTCTCAATCCATCACCTCACTCATCCTAGAGTGCCTAGTCACAACACTAGACATCCATTTTAAACTTGGGTTTCAACCAAAGCCATGTTGGCTAGGCATGCTACCAATCTACCTCCCAAGTCTTGTAAACTTATCACCACCTCTAGCTAAGACTATCCTAACCAAACACATGATTTTATACCATTTTTTAAATCCCCAACCTAGAGGGTTTACACATGACCATAGGCACACCTCCCCATATGCCAAAGGCTACTAACCAGTTCCAATGGAATAAAATAGTCATTTATAGGTTATTATATAAAAAATAAGCTCTAGGGTCATGTTTTAATCTACAAAAAATTCAAAATTTCCCATATATATGGTGTATAAACCCAAAACATGTGGAAAATTAACCATGATCTAAGAGGTCCCCCACCATCCAGAATATAAAGTAGTAAAATAGTTTATATGATGCATAAAAACATAATGGAGTATAAATAATAGATTCATATGCATAACCAACATCATTATATAAATACAATAACTCAAGGGTAGTTACATGTGTAGAATGATAATTGAAAAGTAAAATATAACGACCTCTGAACCAACTCACGTAATCACCCTATTGAATACCTTTCCTACACAACCTTCTAGACCTAAATGATGTGTCCAACTCTAAGTAATTTCTATTCCTAAAATAAAACATGAACATTTATCCACATACATCGAAACCCATGATGTGTATATGGATAAGGTTGTGATTCCAATAACCTAGTAGAAATCCCTAATTACACAACACACTGAATACTACTATGATAAAATTGATGTGGATACAACATATATAAGGGTTCAAGTCATGCTCGCACAAAAAAACCACCCTGTTGGCACCCATAATTATACACCATGAACTTTTCCTTCAGAGATTCAAAAAGTATAGAGACTATGAAAAAAATACCAATGTATTTTTCACAAAGGGATTAGAAGTGACTTGATTTGGGATTCATTTTATAAGGGATTATATTTTAGCCCTTATTATATCCATTTTACTTAGATGAATATTTTAGGTATTTTATTGACACTATTTAGACAAAAAAATTGGTAAGCCATGATAACCATCCATTCAACTCAACCAGGGGAAATATGGGAGTTTCCTCAACCACACCCCGAGAGCCACCTAGTCATCCAATTAGGAGATTGAAGGTGTTAACGAGTATAATGCTCATGGTGAGTATGCATGGCGTGTGATAGTGTGTCTAAGTGGGATAAAAAATGGGAGGGAGTGACTAGTGAGGGAATGGTGCATGTATTTCAGGTGTTGAACCCATTGTTGGATCGATGAAATACTAACACAGAATCACTTATTAATCATGAAGCTCCTATCTGAGAAATCGATGTGGGATAGGAAATAGCATGGAACTGTTCTAACACTTTAAAAAATATGTATATAATATATTCTATTCGATCACTTCTCACATCATATTCATCCTCTTGCTCCTTCACTTCACACACTAACACCCCTGGTTTGACACAACAAATCACACTCGATTCCCACTTCACCCTGATGCTCAACGACCACCATGTTAGCATTGTTTGATGATAAAATTAAGATAAAATATACATGATTGATGTAACAAAGCCATGAATATGACTTTATTCCACATGAAACCAAATCAACTACATTAATACAACCATATGATCTGTGAAAATCTATCGTGAGAGTTTCTAAAGATCATGTGATTGAAGTAGTGATGATCATGTGAAATAGCCTTGACATAATATGGATCACATGAAAATCAATAAATGTTTTTAGTGCATGAGGGTTCTATATTTTGGAAAATTGATCATCTGGACACCATGGTAATTCATGACCAAGAAATGGATCATGTGAAGTGATCTTGCAATCATGTGATTATCCCAACGACACATGAAGTCTCTAAAGAACTCAACCTTTGATGAGGTGACTGTCCATTGGAGTATTGTGTGATCACATGAAGTATAATCATGTGAAGCCAATAATATGAAGTGGGATAAGATCAACTACCCCAACACCATGCATGTAACCATTGTTGGTACTCTGATGTAGATATCCATTCCAAAGCATCACTTGAAGTGAAGTTCGATTACACAACCATAGGAATCCATTGAGAGAAGCACTATGAATCACATGATAATATGGAAATGATCAGGTGAGGAAATGCATACATCACCATTAATTCAAATAAAAAAATGTAACTCCCCTTCGTGGGAGGCTTCCACCTTTGGAAGTTTTATTTATTTTCTCATATAAGGTCATTTTATTAATGAGGAAATATCATACAAAGATTTCATGCGATAACGTGATGCTGATCATGCGAAGCCCCCATCGACTCAAGATACTACACATGGAATCTTCCCCATGGAAAGAGGCATCAACATAATCCAATATATACCTATATAAACCCTTACTCCCCTTAAAAAACACACATGAGGGGGAGATGGAGGAGAATATATAAAGAGAAAATGGATGGATACTAACAGAGGTGATAAAGCATCAACTACTACCTTTAGAGGATAACTACATGTAACCATGAGACTCCCATCATGAGAACCCAACATAGGGCACCTTCAAGAGAATCAATCACATAATCAAATTAAGATAAAAAAATCGCATGATAAATATAATATCATTAAAACCCTCTATTTCGAAAAAAATTATCATGAAACCCCTATGACGCAGGATGCCTCCCCAAGTTCAACTGGTCTAGATAGACAACCCTCAATGCATTCCATCTATGTGAACAATTCCCCCATGCAGTCTTGAACAAGAGATCACACAAACCCTCAGTCTCTCAATGTTTTTATATAGCCTTGTACATTAATTCCTTGATATGTATACCTATTTACATAATTTGGTTGGTCACACGATTGCCTCATAAGGAATGAATACCCTTAGAAATGCACACTTAGTTCACCTGGATTAGACATATACCCTTATCATGAGAACATCCCTTGACATGTGGCCTAGATATACATTTTATCCCATGGACATATATTCCTATTTCCATGAAAACCCTAGGATTGTGAAAATTCACCCCTCTTGCCATGCAATTCTAGGGATGCACGGAATCAATGTGAATCCTTGTACATGCACCCCTATCTCCATGAAAATCATAGGATGTGTGGCCTTGACATAGAAAATAGACCATAAACTCCTCCTTCTATAAAAACCATTATTCTTACGACCTTGAGCATGATACCATTGAAAAAATTTCTTCAACCCTCAGATGTGCACTCTTTGTCATGCATGCAATCATGGACATGTTCACAAGACCCCATCATGTGACTCTATTAAGATCACGTGATCACATGACTCACTAGTCTTTTAGTGCCCTAATTTAGCCCTAGACATGCTAATATTTTCATGCGAAGGTCCATTTACACATCAACATTGTCATGTGATCTTCCGGACAAGTGAGGTTGATCATAAAAAGACATCCTGGACAATTAAATTTGATCACGTGAAGACATACCAAAAAAGTTAGTTTGATCAGGTGAAGGAATCCTGAACAAGTCAGTTGATTGTGGAAAATGAACCAGACATGTCCTCTTTGATCATGTGAAGACATACTATACAAGTCACTTTGATCACGCGAATGCATCCTGGACAAGTCAATTGATCATGGGAAAGGCCTTGGACATGTCCACTTTGATCATGCAAAGGAATACTAGAAAATTAACTTTGATCATGGAAAGGAATCATGGAAATTTGACCATGCAAAAATCCTTGGACATGTCTAATTTGATCATGTGAAGACATCCTAGACAAGACAACTGATCATACAAAAGACCCTAAACATGTCATCTTCAATCATGAAAATCATATTAGACATGTTTTAAGGACACCCATGTATGAACCTTCCATGTCATACCAACACCCTGAATACACCGAGCATATAATCAAGACATGTTGGGAATAAAATCAATACATGTTGGTAAGGTAATCAAGATGTGTCATGCAGACACCTTGGACATGTCAGGCAGACACACTAGGACATGTCAACCATGTTCAGCAGACACACTTAGACTTGCACCATATAAACCCTCAGCCAGTAACCTTCAACCAAATACCCTATTTATAAGGAGAGTGTCCTTAATGGCTTAGGGTTACACACTAATGAAACCCTATTTATGTCGTGCTCTCAAACGGGCCCTCCATGTTGTACTAATAATATTAAACATACCTTTCATGGTCATAATCTCACTTTATCTGTTATAATATATAGAATGAATATGAAACATGGGAATCCATCCTGGTATAAGACCCTAAATTTCCTAAAACTTTGGAATAATAATAATGTCTCTAAGTATAATCACCCACCCCAACCCATCAGTTGGTTATGGGGTAATTAAACTATAAGGACTCTAATTCCTGTCCAAATAGGGTACGTAAGACACCTTCCTAAGGCTTAAGTTTCAATGGGAATCCACCCTGGTGTAAGTCCCTCCATATTCCAATTAACTTGGCTCATAGAAAACAAATCTTCCTATGAGTCTATCATACTTCCTCATCCATTGGTGGGTGAGAAGTGGGATTGTACATGAGCATCCTTTAAATTGTAATCCCCAACCATGCCCTAAAGTACCTCAAACCCATCAGTGGGTTAGGGATGAATTGAACTATGATGACTCTAATTCTTATCCAAATAGGGTACGTAGGATGACTTCCTAAGGCCTGAGTTTCAATGGGTATCCACCCTGGTGTATGTCCATTTCACGAACCAACCTGGGTTGACCCTGAACCGGTCACCCAAGCTGGTCTGCAACATGACCCGAGAGGCGTTCCCGATCCTCTTAGGCTGGCGACAAGCGCCCGGGCATCAACAGAGGCTATGGGAACAATTTCGCCCAATATAAATAAACAAAGCAACATAAATAATATAGAACAATGCAGAATAAACAAACCAAGTAAAGTGACTAGAAAAGAACAAAAGTAAATAAAGCTAACCAAACTCGACGACTGGACTAACTCCGTGTGACCTCGTGGTTCACTCTCCGACTCAACTAATCAAGCGTCACCCATGGAGAGCACACTCAAGCTGTATGCTGCACAAACACTAAAAACAGAAAATAACTATAGGCGCGAGTATTAAAAATCAGTAGGCTAGCCCGATATCTATTCCCAATGCACTACCTTTAAAATAAAGAAACATCATTTCAAGTTTGAACTAAGATTTATAAAAGTATGTTTTTCTAAATATTTTACTTAAAAACAAAGTATGAACCATTGCCCTTAACCTTTTCCAAATTTGGGTTCATTTCATTAGTGTCAATGTCTTTTTAGAAAGGGAAAGTGATGTTTACATTTTTCAAATTTGTACAAAGATGATTAAACACATTCATTTGAAAAGCATTTCTAGAAATAAAGTAAAAACCAATTTATCACTTTCCAAGGAAAACAATATGAAAAAAAGCACAAAATTAAGTACACAACAAGGGAAATGTAGAAATACATAAAATTACCAAATCATCACTACAAGTAACTGAAAATTCAACAGACATGGGTGAACCTAGGTGATCAAGAATAATCCAGAAGACACCAATACATGAGATATCATCCTCATTGACATGTCACACATGATGAAATCAAAATGCCAAATACTCTAGACCATCCTTTCTCAGGAAGGCCGAGGGAAAATCCCATAGTAATAAACCCAATATATCCACCTACTATAGGCCACTGGTCAGTACCATAACCTACCAGTGCAGTAATAATTCTTAGAATATTCTCTCAATATGCCGGATTCCCATGTCTCAAGTATTTAGAAGAGGGGGTGAGCCAACCGATGTCAGCCGAGCATCCAATCACATACACACACATATATATAATAACAATAATGCACAACAGACATCACCCCTAGCCACTCCATGGGACAACTTCTTGACTTTTTAAACCATTTGAGCACTCGAGAGCCTCTAAGCGTGGGATCCTAAAAAATCAATCGCAACCAAGGCAGGAGAGTTATCTCATGAGGGTTTTCATCAAAACAATTACATCATTTTACATAAAGTGCCAAACAGGCATTAAACAACTTTCACAATCACCACTAAAAAAAGGTATAACTTCTTTATAAGACCAAAACCAGTTTGAAACCACTTAAGAAGCCCCAAAACACTACTTCACAGGCTGTTAATATTTTTATAAAACCAAACCAAACCATTTTATTTTTTCCAAATAAATTGTAAGAGCCAACCGAGCAATTTTTCATGAGAACCAGAATACTTGTTCATGATTCATAATAAATCATTTATCATTAAAACAGAACAACATTTGATATTCTGTAAATTATGTTTAAAATCCAAATGAGCATTCTTTCTCTATTGGGTTTCCATTCGTCAAGAAAATATTTCAAGCATCGTGTATAAAATAAACGGCTATTTTTACACCAAATAATCATTTAAAAAGTAATTATCTTATATTACTTCTCATTTATTAAAATTAATAAAATATTTAATTGAAAAATTATCGTATGCAATCATAAAAAAATGACACCATTTTCAAACTACAATAATTGAATTATAACTTTTCATAATAAATGAATTAATCTTAAGTTGCATAATAATATTTAGCATATGTATTTATATAGGGCGCAAACAGAAGGAAATAAAGTAACTTAAATTTTAAAAGTATTGCAACGGGAACCTACCTTGAGATCGGTGTGCGATGAAAATGCAACCTCGAAACCAAGGCGTGATGACAAGTAAACTTCAAAAACAAGGCACGACGACGATGCTTGCTCGAAAACGCCCTGTGCGGGTCCTAAAAATCCCAACCCTACCAATAAAAACCCACCATCAACTAAATCCCATAATCCAACAAGAGTAAGATGATAATAATAATAATGATAATAAGAGTAAGAATAAGAATAAGAATAATAATGATAATAATAATAATAATAATAATAATAATAATAATAATAATAATAATAAAAATAACAACAACAACAACAACAACAATAATAATAATAACAACAACAACAACAACAAAAATAATAATAATAATAATAACAAAAACAACAACAACAAAAATAACAATAATAATAATAATAATAACAATAATAGCAACAACAACAAAAATAATAATAATAATGATAATAATAATAACAATAAAAATAAAAATAATAATAATAATAAAAGTAAACATAAAAATAAAAATAAAAGAAGCGTTTTAAGGAGGGGGGGTCTCACAACTTTAGGGAGGTTCGACGCTAGTGGGAGGCCTAGCTGGAGAAGATAAGGTTTTCCAGAGGTGTTGTAGATAGGGGAGGAGGAGAGGAGGGAAGTCAAGCGACCTGGATGGGGGCTGATGCTGACAAAGGAAGGGAGTCAGGGTCGGGGCGCTCAGACAGGTGCGCTGAAGGAGGGCCGCACGAAGGGGGTGAGGAGGGCCGACGACTATTGGGTGTATCAGGCAGGAGGGGAGAGTCGCATCCAGGGGGCTCCATTATAAGAAGGGGGAGCCAAGGCAGTGGGATTACACGCTGAGAAGGAGGGAGACACGTTCCTCCTATTCATGCCGCACACCAGGAAGAAGGGCTGTTGCGCGGGCGACATGTGTTGCGAGGGAAGCAGGAGGCGGGCTATGAGGAGGAGGAGGTGGACCCGACTGCTGGGTCGCCACGACAAGGAGAGTAGAGGTAGCTTTAGGGATGATGCACTGGGAAAATTGGGCTAGGTCACGCCACACACACTCACAAAAGGAGAGGCTAAATAGAGATAGAAAAAAAGGGGAAACCCTAAAAAGAGATAAATAAAAAATAAAAAATAAAACTTAAAAGAATAATTATTCCACACAACTAATAATAATAATTCTAAAATTAACAATTAAGAGGAATAATAATAACAATTACAAGGATTATAATAATAAGAATAGAAATCATAATCAAAATCATAATAATAATTATTATATAGACAAAATAGTGGTGATAAAAATAGTATTAATAACAATAGTAATAAAGATTAATGACAAAACATATTTAATAATAATAATACTATTATCTACAACATTGACAATGTCATTAATTAATTACTCATAACATAATGATAAAAATAATAATGATAATAATAATCATAACAATTAAAATAAAAATGATAAAAATATTCATTTCATCTTAATAGTAATAATAAAAATAATTATTAACAGCAACAAAATTTTAATTGACAACAATATATGTGCGCTTTAAATATAAAAACTCTTTATTTAATTTTTTTTCCAAAGACAACGGGATGTGCAGTTACCCAAGCGGAGCTATGTAGAGTTTCCAAAATGTGTTCCGCTCGTGTGCCCAACAATGTAGCCTCAAAAAGTGCACTTTTTAACATAGACTCAAAAAATTTTGTTTGGAACTCACCCCAAACCCCAGAAAAATTATTTAAGAATAAATAAAACATAAAATAAAACAGATGCCTAGGTCGAGGTGTGACAATTATCCCCACCATAACACTTTCCACCCCCGGAAAGCCACACCACCATCCAGCCGATCGATCAACACCTAAGGATTCCACATAAACACGATCTAACCTTTTAACCCAAGGACATTCCATCGACGACCAATGGGACTCAACCTCATTTCCCGAAATAAATCACCAGCAGAGGGGGGGGGGGTGAATGGGCTCCCCACCATAAGAACTCAACTATCATATGCTAACGACTTAAGAGAAAACGTAAAGAGACGGTGGGTCTCACCACCATAAAGAACCAACCTACTAATGACCAAACGGAAAACCAGCTTAGATATGCACGAGGCCTTACTCAATCTAGAAAGGGAACAAAAAGGACCTTTAAACCACTTACTCTCATCCGAACGAGATAAGTGATGAATAGAGAACTCTGTACGAACCAAAAACCCTAACCCCATGGGAGGGGAGGGAGGGCCCAAGGATTGGATCAATGAAACTATGACAGAAAATTAATCACGGATCACCACTTCGGGATGGACACAAACCAAAGCCGTAACCGATTTACATCGGTGGTCCATGAAAGGCCACTAATCGGCGAATGACATCCCAAAAATGCACCATTATTGAAATTGCATGAGGGATAAGTCTATCACATTGCTTTTGTGATGAGAGAGGATTTACAATGACAGAGAAACCAAAATAGAAATGCTAAACTGTCTCACTGTGACGATAGGGGCACGACCTTAAACAGACTCCTTAAAATTCCCTGGGGGTTCCTGACTACACGCTGGCTTCACTCCGAGGCCTTTTGGCTGGAGCTCTGATGGATGAAACATCTCCTTCCTCGTAGTCAGGTTCTGATAATCCCAATAAGAAACTTACATCTTTTTATCTAATAGTTGAAGGGATAAAATTATGAAATATAACCATGCTGGTGTTGAAAACTAGAGTTAATCAAAAGACCCAGGACATCCCATACATGTCAAAACCCAAAACACCATCAGTAAATCTGCAATGATAAAATATCCTTTACACTGAAAGGAAACTTACACCAGAAACTTTGAACAAAAACCCAACAACACATCACTTCTAAGAACTTCCTCTGTGACGTTTTCAAGCAACACCCCGACAGAATCGTCGCAAGTGACCCAGGCATCCACATGCCTAGTAGGGCTTCAGAGGGATTGGGCACAACAAATTCTTATGACCCATCTTGCCACACTGATAACACATGAGGATATCTCTCTCCGAAGAGGTTGATAAAAGATCCCGAGGCCTCTTGATTCCACAACCTGCTCCATCGCCTTTCGATCGATTAACCATATTTTTGTTGGAAGTCTCCCCACTACTCCTAAGAATTGGAGGGAGGACCACTTAGAGAACTCCCACCATCATTGATTAGACATGAAAATCTTGTCTTTCCACATCAAAAAATGAAGTTAGGTTGGATGCCGATACCTTAGATTGTAGATCTAGGCAGAGACCCACCTCAAAGCATCGAACCTTCATGGGGTCATTCGTGGCATACCCTGAATCGTAAGGGACTAGCTCCACAAAGCACTGGAAATATTATAACACCAATCTGTCGCCTTGCTGCAAACAACACATCTTCATTCCCTTTCTCACCCTTTCTTCATTAGAGAAATACTGATGAATGAACAAGGCCTTGAAAAACTCCCAAGTAAGATCTTGACAAGTCTTGTTCCGAGACACTGACTTCCACCACATCCACGGTGAACCTTCAAGCATGAAGGTCACAAACTTGACCTTCAACGACTCGGGCAACTCAATGAGGTTAAAGTACCTTTCAATCTTCCGCATCCACTCCTCCACTACGAAGGGTCTGCTTGAACATAAAAGAGAGGTGGATCCAGCTTCAGAAATTCAAGCATAAAATCCTTAGGTTGTTCAACTGCACTATGATCACCATCAAAGCCTCAAAGGGATAACCGTTGGAAAAGGAAAAGTCAAAAACCCAATCAAGGCAAACTCAATAAATAAAAATCCTCAAAAACCAACACCTCATATGTGAAAGGCTCTAAACACAAGAAAAAGAGCCATCATAAAATCAAAACATTTCTTTTGAAAACATCTTTAATTTAAAATGATCTTGGTGGGTTAAACCCTCACCATTGGTATTATTTAGAGTCTCACTCACATGCATGTATCCATACCACCCCAGGCATCCATCCGCCAAACCAGACATCCATTCATAATCCAACATACTACTATGCATGTGAGCGCCTCAAGGAACACCGAGGCCATAACAAAGTAACTTCATTTTCCAAAAACAAATCATTCATACCACTTCTTTTAAAATAGTCCACAAATTAAACATGTCATTTCAAACAACCATTTTTTTTCAAAACCCCTTTTTCTTCAAATTTGAATCACTCTCAGAAGTCACAGGAGACCCAAAACATCTCAAACAGGGAACTAGTGTCGGTGGGAGACTTGACCATATGGTTGGCGGCCATATGTCAATCACATCACTTACACGGAGAGTCTTTTTTGGACCATGCCCCTAGCACCACATGGCTTTCCAGGACATGCGGCTTAGGACTATTATCCCAACTCCCTTTTTCGTATCCCAATCACAAAACATTTCTATAAAAACCCAAATAAATAAATTAAAACGGACTTCCCATGGAAACCTGAGGATCCGTACGGGCAAGAGTTCGCGATGCTCTTCCCACACCTACCCCTCAAGTCCCAACAATCCTACTCCATCTACCTTGACATCCCAAATAACAAAGGGTGCTCTGAAAAGTGAGGTCCTCCAAGATATGACCCGCTCTGATACCATTTTGTCACAAACCAACCCGGGTCGACCCTGAACCGGTCACCCGAGCCAGTCCGCAACATGACCCGAGAGGCGTTCCCGATCCTCCCGGGCTAGCGACAAGTGCCAGGGCATCAACAGAGGCTGTGGGAATGATTTCCCCCAATATAAATAAATAAATAAATAGAAATAATATAGAACAACGCAAAAAATAAACAAACCAAGTAAAGCGACTAAACAAGAAAAAAATTAAATAAATCTAACCAAACTCGACGACCAAACTAACTCCGTGTGACCTTGCTGGTCACTCTCCGACTCAATGAATCAAGCGTCTCCCATGGAGAGCACACTTAATATATATCCCTAAAAAACACTAAAAATATAAAAGAACTATAAGCGTGAGTATTAAAACTCAGTAGGCTAGCCCGATATCTATTCCCAATGAAATACCTTTAAAATAAAGAAACATCATTCCAAGTTTGAACTACAATTTATAAAAGTATTTTTTTTCTAAATATTTTACTTAAAAACAAAGTACGAACCATTTCCCTTAACCTTTTCCAAATTTGGGTTCATTTAATTAGTGTCAATGTCTTTTTAGAAATGGAAAGTGATGTTTACATTTTTCAAATTTGTACAAAGAGGATTAAACACTTTCATTTGAAAACCATTTCTAGAAAGCAAGTCAAAACCAATTTATCACTTTCCAAGGAAAACAATATGAAAAAATGCACAAAATTAAGTATACAGCAAGGGCAATGTAGAAATATATACAAGTACCAAATCATCACTGAAAATAACTTAAAATTCAATAGACATGGGTGAACCTAGAAGATCAAGAATAATCCAGAAGACACCAGTACATGAGATATCATCCTCATTGACATGTCACACACAATGAAATCAAAACGCCCAATACGCTCGACCATCCTTTCTCAGGCAGGACAAGGGAAAATCCCATAGTAATAAACCCAATATATCCACCTACTATAGGCCAATGGTCAGTACCATAACCTACCAGTGCATCAATCATTCTTAGAATATTCTCTCAATATGCCAGATTCCCATGTCTCAAGTATTTAGAAGAGGGGGTGAGCCAACTGATGCCAGCCAAGCATCCAATCACACACACACACACACATATAATAACAATAATTCACAACAGACATCACCATGATCCACTCCATGGGACAACTTATTTCCTTTTTAAACCATTCGATCACTTGGGAGCCTCTAAGCGTGGGCTCCCAAACAATCAGTCATAACCAAGGTAGGAGAGTTATCCCATGAGGGTTTTCATCAAAACAATTACATCATTTTCCATAAAGTGCCAAACGAGCATTAAACACCTTTCACAATCACCACTAAAAAATAGTTATAACTTCTTTATAAGACCAAAACCAGTTTGAAACCACTTAAGGATCCCCAAAACACTACTTCATAGGCTGCCAATATTTTTATAAAACCAAACCAAACCATTTTATTTTTTCCAAATAAACTGTAAGATCCAACCAGACAATTTCTCATGCGAACCAGAATACTTGTTCACACTTCAGAAGAAATCATTTATCATTAAAACAGAACAACATTTGATATTCTTCTAATTATGTTTAAAATCCAAACAAGCATTCTTTATCTATTGGGTTTCCATTCGTTAAGAAAATATTTCAAGCGTCATGTATAAAATAAACGGATCTTTTTACACCAAATAATCATTTAAAAATAATTATATTATATTAATTCTCATTTATTAAAATTAATAAAATATTTAATTGAAAAATTATTGTGCGCAATCATAACAAAACGACACTATTTTCACACTACAAGAATTGAATTATAACTTTCCATAATAAATGAATTAATCTTAAGTTGCATAATAATATTTAGCATATGTATTTATATAGGGCGCAAACAGCAGGAAATAAAGTTACTTAAATTTTAAAAGAAGTGCAACATGAACCTACCTTGATATCGGTGTGCGACGAAAATGAAACCTCAGAAACAAGGCACAACAACAAGTAAACTTCAGAAATAAGGCACGATGACAACTCTCGCTCGAAAACGCCCTGAGCGGGTCCTAAAAATCCCAACCCTACCAATAAAACCCCCCCATAAACTAAAGCCCATAATCTAACAAGAGTAAGATGATAATAATAAGAATGATAATGAGAGTAAGAATAGGAATAAGAATAATGATAAAAACAATAATAATATTACTACTACTACTAATAATAATAATAAGAATAAAAATAACAACAACAACAACAACAACAACAAAAACAAGAATAATAATAATAATAATAATAAGAACAACAATGAAAACAACAACAATAATAATAATAACAACAATAACAATAATAATAATAGAATAATAACAACAATAATAACAATAACAATAATAATAATAATAATAATAATAACAATAATAACAACAACAACAATAACAACAACAACAAAAACACCAACAACAACAAAAACAAAAACAAAAACAACACCACCACCACCAACAATAATAATAAAAGTCAAAATAAAAATAAAAACAAAATAAGCGTTTCAAGGAGGGGGGTCTCATGGCTCGAGGGAGGTTCGGTGCTGGCGGGAGGCCTCATCGGAAGAGAGAAGGTTGGACGGAGGTGCTGCGGGTGCTGCGGACAGGGGAGGAGGAGAGGAGGGAAGTCAAGTGGCATGGCTGGGGGCTGCTGTGGACAAAGGAAGGAAGCTGGGGTCGAGGCACTTAGACAGGTGCGCTGAAGGAGGGCCGCACGAAGGGGGTGAGGAGGGCCGACGACTGTTGGGTGCGTCGGGTAGGAGGGGAGAGCGGCATCCGGGGGGTGCCGCTGGAAGAAGGGGGAGCTGAGGTAGTGGGATTCCACGCTGATAAAGAGGGCGACGAGGTCCTCCTGTTCATGCCGCACACCAGGAAGAAGGGCTGTTGCGCGGGTGACAGGTGCTGCGAGGGAAGCAGGAGGCGAGCTACAGGGAGGAGGAGGCAGAGCCGGCTGCTGGGTCTCCGTGGCAAGGAGAGGAGATGTGGCTATGGGAATGATGCGCTGGGAAAATTGGGCCAGGTTACGCCGCACACACTCACAAAAGGAGAGGCTAAATGGAGAGAGAAAAAAAAGGGTAAACCCTAAAAAGAGATAAAAAAATAAAAAATAAAACTTAAAAGAATAATTATTCCTCACAACTAAGAATAATAATTCTAAAATTAAAAATTAATAGGAATAATAATAACAATTACAAGGATAATAATAATAATAATAGAAATCATAATCAAAATCATAATAATAATTATTATATGGACAAAATAGTGGTGATAAAAATAGTATTAATAATAATAGCAATAATGATTAATGACAAAACATATTTAATAATAATAATACTATTATCTGCAACATTAACAACGCCATTAATTAATTACTCATAACATAATGATAAAAATAATAATGATAATAATAATCATAACAATTAAAATAAAAATGATAAAAATATTCATTTCATCTTAATAGTAATAATAAAAATAATTATTAACAGCAAAAAAATTTTAATTGACAACAATAGATGTGTGCTTTAAATATAAAAAATCTTTATTTAATTTTTTTTCCAAAGACAGCAGGATACACAGTTACCCGAGCAGAGCCGTGCAGAGTTTCCAAAATGTGTTCCGCTCGCGTGCCCAACGGTGTCAACTCAAAAAGCGCACCTTTTAACATAGACTAAAAAATTTCATCTGGGACTCACCCCGAACCCTAGAAAAATTATTTAAGAATAAATAAATAATAAAATAAAACACACGCCTAGGTCGAGGTGTGACAATCCCTCTATATTTCTACTCCCTTGGCTCATAGAACCTAAATATTCCTATGATTCTATCATCATTCCTTGTCCATTAGTGGATGAGAACTGGGATTGTACACTAGCATCCTTTTAAGTGTAAGACCCGACCATTCCCTAAAGTACTTCAAAACCATAAGTGGGTTAGGGAAAAATTAAACTATGAGGACTCTGATTCCTATAAAAATAGGGTACACAGGACACCTTCCTAAGGCTCAAGTTCTAATGGGAACTAACCCTGGTGTAAGTCCCTCTATATTCCAATTACCTTGGATCATAGAACCCAAATATTACTATGAGTCTATCATCCTTCCTCATCCATCAATGGATGAGAAGTGGGCTTGTACATGGACATCCTTTTAAGTGTAATCCCCAACAATGCCTTAAAGTACCTCAAACCCATCAGTGGGTTAAGGATGAACATAACTATAAGGAATCTGATTCCTATCCAAACAAGATATGTAGGACACCTTCCTAAGGTATGAGCTCCAATGGGCATCCAACCTAGTGTAAGTCCCTCTATATCTCAAATATTCTTAACTCATGGGATTGAATTATCCCATAATTACACCATCCTTTCTCACCCATCAGTGGATGAGAAGTGGGTTTATACACGAGAATCCTTTTAAGTGTAAGTCTCAACCATTCCATTAAGTACCTCAAACCCATCAACAGGTTATGGAAAAAACAAACTATGATGACTCTGATTCCTGTTATGAACATGATATGCAGGATGCCTTCCTAAGGCTCAAGATCCATATCATATTCTACACAATACTGGTAATCATACCTCTTAAAGGGAAACATTATATTGTAACCCCCACAACAATATTCTCTCATGTGATGTGTCCAATCTTATGATACCTATTGTTTCTCACAATGATCATGAATCACATGATATTATAGACTAGAGATGATTTTACTAATAAAATGTTGAGGATGCCCCCAGCGTAGGACCTTAATTGGGATGTAAGCCTAATTAGATATCATCTTCACTCAAGGTTTCATACTTATGATGATGCAATTCATATAAACCTTATATGCATAAGTCCCGCTCAAGGCCTCTGTTGTCACATCTTTTACATGACCAACACCCATACCACAAACTATGTGGACTCTGATATCTATCTTAACAGGATACTTAAGATGTCTCTTCAAGGATAAATACCTATAACATCCTTACTATATGATGTTAAAATACAAGGTATAGTCCAATCATATGACCTTAAACTATGTTAATTGAACTAAATGGGTTTTTATTCCTGTTATCATATGATATGTAGGGTGTCTCATAGAGGTTCAATCCCATCTCCAAGATACCAACCGCCTATCTTAATGATAATAAACTCTATATTACTCGAACATGGATATAAAATAAAGCATTATAAATAGTGGATTATAAGTACATACAATGAGATACATATACCCTTTAGGGGTACCAACAAGATGATAATGGCATAGTGGATCTTGAGATAGGTGTATTTAGCTCCCATGAGTAGGGAGTAGTGATGGAATAGGTGTGGTCAACCTTGGGTGTCGCCTTAGAACTTGAGGGTGGACCATGATGAGGCTTGAAATGTCTTAGAGCACTGGGCTAGTCGATTAGAGAGCAGGGTGAGTGTTCCTCCCACACTAGAATGTGAGTAACCGAGTGGGTATACCCTAGGTAGATTAATGATAGGTTGGGTGAGTGGAACGACCTGGGATAACATTAGGAAGTGGGATGTTCATTATTCCATCTATTAAGAGTAATGCCAATGTAGATTATTCTATGAGGCTAGTGAGGTCACATGATGATTGTGATGACATTGAGGGATTCCATGCTCTTTGAATGATGGGATTGTCCTAAAATATGTTATTGAGATATAGGAACCCATGTAAAGTTTTCATGTTATGATGTGTACCAAAGGATCCTAGTATGGTTGCAGTGATGATGATGGGTTGTGCAATTAGGAGGCCAACCCATGTTATTTTATATGAGATGATACCAGGAAGATTCTACCCTTGAATATGGAATCTGGAAGGCCCAAGAGATATCTTGGGATTTAACATTATTTCCTATATTGAATTCCAAGGTTGTTACTTGAGATTCATTAGTATTACCTATATAGATTAATACCTCAAGTGTGACCTAGATTCGACTTTTTATGCTTGATGCCATGGATTCCTAATACACATGGGATCCAGTTTATATGCTTGATGACTATGGATGCCTAGTACACCTAGTATTAGAATTCTACACCTGATGACTATGGATTCCTAGTATTCCTTGGATTCAAGTTCTATTCTTGATGATAATGGATGCCTAATACACATATGATCTAACTATCTGATGACCATGGATGTCTAGTACACTCAGGATCCAACTACATGATGAATATGGTTTCCTAGTATGCCTAGGATCCATCTTCCATGATTGATGACTATGTATGCTTAGTACACTTAGGATCTAACTTTTTACACTTGATGACTATATATGCCTAGGATACTTCCTAGGATCCAACCATTGAGACTGCTACTAAATGGATACTTGAGATACTTCTTAGGATCCGACTTATGCCCGATGAATTATGGGATGCTTAGGATACTTCCTAGTATTTTTCTTTTATTCATGACAACATATTGTGTTTGGAGACACTCCAGTACTGGCCAAAGTTGGTATAGTCAATCTTAAGTGTCACCATATAATCTGAGGATCAACAATGATTATTTATTTATGCTTCCACATTTGTTTTATTTATTCTTCTAAACATATCACATGTGAATTCACTGTGTTTAATGATTATGTTTGGAATCCCATTGGTGGTTCCCTACTAAGTTTCCCCCACACCCTACTCATCTATCCATGACACTTGAGTACCCGAATAGATTTAACCATTCACATAGGGTAGAAGCCTTGTGTTACATGATCGAGTGAGATAACTCAGATAAAGTCTAGATATTTATATGTGATGAGGCATGTGGATGATAGTAAATAATCCTTTATTTATTTTTTATATGTATTCTACCTAGTGGGAAATCAGTTGTGATGTATGACTATATGCTTCTGCATTCCACTTGTTATAGCATTTTTGTTTATTATTCTGCATACTCTAAAGATTTTTTATGAATGTTGTTTGATTTTTCCACTATTAATAAACACTATGATATGGGATAATAGTCTCCCCATGGTAACTTCCTGACCCATCCCTCCAAAGGTACCCCTCCTAGGCCGAAAATAAAGGAAGAGAGATAATGACCCTCGATTCCCGCCTTCAGTAGGCCCCAGGTTAGTGACTAGAATCAAGGGTATAAAAATCCTAAAAATGGGAGGCATTACCCTTTATAATAATAGGATCAAGAGATAGGATATAAATGATTAATAAAATCCATGTTACGACATAAGATAAACAAAAACAAAATCATCCCAAAATGCATGTATAAGTAAAACAAATATGGATATGTCTCTAAATAAATTCCCAAAAGAAAAGCTGAGGCAACAAAACAATAACAATCCAAAGGTCTGATATAGTAATATCCAACAAAATCCATGTAATCCACCTGAAAACCTAAAAGCATTTGGTATATATGTAGGGTGAGAATACAAGTATACTCAGTAGGATCATACACAAAGTCTCTCATGCACATGTGAAAAGGAGAATACTAATGTACCAGTGAGAAAATAGTAGAACCAATAGCACCTAAATAGGTCAACTAACCAATACCATCCTCACCATGACACGATCACCAAATAATGCATCCAAGTATAATAACGAAATAAGAATAATATCAATAAGGTTACCCCACACTGCTTTCCCACTGAGTTACTGCTTTCACACCCCAAATTCATACATAATATCACTCCCATATCTTCCATATAACACATCCCATCATATAAAATCTCTCCCAAAGATACCTAGGACAAAAAATCATGCCAAGAACCCCTTATGAAACTATCCATCACATCTCACCCAAAAACATCTGGGCTATCACATCATGTCTTGTCTGAAGACACGTGGGCCATCATATCATATCACATCTCAAACACTACCATAACTAGAATAGTAGTGTATTGTAAACATGAATGACATAAACCTCCTACCATCATCTTACCAAGCACAAACCCCACCATAATCCATCTCACCAAACATCCTCACAATTAAATTTTGACTTGTGGCCATCACAACCCATGAATATCAACATTGTCTGGAAGAGATAGAGGGAAAGAGGGGGTAACTATCCATCCATCCTCATTACCGAGATGTTTGGAAAAACACCCCCAAATATATGGGTATCAACACACGGTGCTTGATGCGGGTGGGGTGTGTATAGAAATCATAAGTAAAATTCAAGGTATATATATATATATATATAAATCCACACACAATCCTAACCCATGGGTTCACAATAAGAGAACTATCTAACTCAAAAAATCACCACCGAACCTCACAACACCACCACTTTCACTACCACCAATAAATTAAAAACACCACACAACAAGACACAAGCCACATTCCACCATTTCTTTTCAGATTAAGCCAATTTCTAGATTTCCCATTTCTATATAATTTCATTCATTAAACCTGTTCATTTTCTAACTCATTCATTTAATTATTTCCGCCTGTTTAACTAACATTTAACAACAAAAATCTAAGACAAACTTCCAATTTTAATTCATTCATTACTCATTCAATCCATGCCATTACTATTCATTATTAACCAATTAATTTTGATACTACCTGATATACTAGCATAACACATTACAACACAACACAACACAACACAACACAACACAACACAACACAACACAAAAACTATCTATCTCATGCAAAAAATCCCAAATAATCACCATTTCACAACCACAAACACCTCTTCGTTACAAATACCACATCACTATCACTTCCTATCACAACCATGCCATATTGATACCACAAAACTCATCAAATCTTCCCCCATAGCACAACCACACATCACAACTGCCACATACCACATCCACTTCTCATTACATCACCACACCTACAACACAACTACATATCACATGTAACATCCCATTACTTATTTTTATGTGTTTTAACCCATTGATTTGAGTACACAATATTTGGATCTCTTTGTTGGGTTGTTTTCGGTATTTTACCAAATCCTTTTTGAAGGATTCTGGGCCTTTGCATGGTTTGTGCATGGTTAAACAAAGTGTGAAACTTGTTTCATGGTTTGAAAATAGTTTAGAAAAAATGTGAAACTTGTTGCACAATTTGTGCAAGGTTTAAAAAAAGTGTACAACCTATTGCATGGTTTATGCATGGTTACTATTAACCATGCGAATTTTCCCAACAAAACGTGCATGCGATAATTAAAGTTATGAAAATTGTAATTAAAATCAAAAAACCCACCTAAATAATCTCAAACTACTACCACTCAATTATAATCTGATCCTTAGGGTTTTGGTATCCCTATAGAGACATTTATGCTCCCAAAACATCATCTCTTGGTAGATCGAAGCACCAATCTAAGCAAAGATATTTTCTTTCAGTGAGTTATTTTATTCTTAATCTTGGATCTCCTTTATCCTATTGATTCCTTCTTTATAAAGGTTGTGAAATCCTTGAGTTTTTTTTGATCTTGATCGATTGATTTTTAATTAAATATCTAGGATCTCCTCTACCTTCTTTCAATATCTATCTTCTTAGATCTGGTGATCGCCATCGAAGGCAACACATCTCAGATTCATTATGGTCGGATTCCTTATTTTCCCAGTAGGTGTTTCTACGACTTTACTTAGTTTTGGGATTCATTGTTTCTTGATAAATTCATGGATGTGTGTTTCTTGAATTCTAACACATGTTATATGATTTTTTTCCATTTAATTCCTCATAAATTATTCTTTGAACAATTTCTCTTTAAATTAAACATGATATGATTTAAATGTATTTGATATTGATCCATCTCAATATTTTATGAATTTTTTAAATGACATGTTTATTTGGTTTTGTTTTAAAAGAACTTTTAAAATGTTATTTTGCTAAAATTGAGGGATTTGGCTCAGGTTTTGATTTATTAAATGGGATTTGACCTGAGTTTTAATTTATTAAATGAAATTACTTGAATTTAATTAAATTAATTAAACTATTTTATGTTTTCTAAATATTTTAAAATTATTTAATTTATTAAATGACCAAGAACCCCCTTTGAATGATTTTACCTTGTTTTAGAATTGGTGTTCTTGGGTTATTTAAAATAAATGTGATGAGGTTGGAATGGGACAGAGGGAAATATGAGGAGATGATAGAGGCGGAGAATATATGTTACTACAACTAGGTGTGGAGAAACTTACCAGCAACAAGGCAATGGAATGCAACCCAGAGGTTGGTGTGGGTTCTGGCGTAGGGAAGGAAGTCACGACACACCAATACAATCTGAAGGTTATTGATGTGTTCAATCAGCTGCAGTAGGACCTTGAGAGTCCCTCTAACCTACCAGGGGGTGCGATTTCCTCAATTAGGACCCCATTCATCTTGGGAAATAGGTTTTAAGGAATTGTAGAGGTAGGGTTGGGAGATAGATCACCTGTTTCAGTTGAGGTAGATTAAATTAACAGGAAGAGCCTCGATGACCTTAATATGGAAGTTGGGAACACTGACCATGATTATCCAGATTGTACTACTGGAAGTGGGGTGGAGGAATCCATTGAATACAGTAAGGGTTTATCTGTAGGGGAGTTCAGTCTAAGGAGCAATAGGAGAAACAGGAGGAGGATGGGTAGGAAGGAATAATCATCCTTTCCACCTCCTATGAAGACTCGGTCATCAAAAAAGAAAATGGATGAGAAGTTGGAAAGTGAGGTCAAGTGTCAACTGAAACCACCTGGTCAGTTTGAACTATCCTTGGAGTTGATTTTAAGTTTGGATGATGAGGTTCCAGAGTAGGTGTTATTTCTCAATGCCTCGGAAGAGGAAGTGGCCAAGATGATGGGACAAGATATTGAAGTGAATCTTAATGAGGAAAAATATATTTGGGTTGACAAAAAGGACATGATCCTGGTTGGGGGCTTCAATAAGGGGATGATCAGGATCGAGGAGTACATTCAGGTCTGGGATAAACTGACTTATGCACTTAAAGACCTGATAAGGGGAGATCCGCATACTCAGGTATCTGCTATATCCTAGATATTGTTTAGGGATATGGTATCCGACAGAGTTAAATTTTTTTTCAACAATTCTGATTTACCATTTTCTGACTAATGCTTGGGTGATCACTTTTTCTTGATGTGTTTGGAAATAAGGAAGTTCTTCTTTAGTTTGTGTGTTTCGAGGTGAATTTGGGTGTTTCAATTCCAGCATGTTATATGGTTCTGCCTTAGATGAGGTTAATAGCACAAGGCCGTCACTTCTGCATGTCACTTGGATCGGAAGAAAGATAGGGTATGGCTTGGCCATTTTTTTCATGCCCGTACATCTTTGCACGAGACTGTTTGACGAGTTCTCATGCTTTGGTGGAGGCCTTTTAATGCTGAGTTACTAGGGAGAGACAGGACCAATATTTTTCTTGGGGTTCTTTTTTTCTATTCTTTTTGGTTGTTTGATGGAATTGGGGTTTCTCACTTCTCCTTTAAAAGTGATTTGATAATAATAAAAAAAATAAAAAAAGGTTTTTAAATGGAAAATTGAAATATTTGAAATGGTGAATGGTATGGATTTATTTTTTGTTTTAAAAATGAATTCCCCATTATTGATTTTGTACTAGAGCACATGCAAGCCTTAGTTCGTTAGTGTGTTAATTGGACTACACTCTTTGATTCTATAATGTTCTAAAATAATAATGCAGCATGTCACATACCTGATAGGATGGTGATGAAGTCACCTTTGGCCATACCAAAGGGACGTGAGTATAAACATATTACCATGACACCTTTAGTGTGTGGATTCCTTTATCCTGGAACTATCATACCTTCTTAGGCATATGACTATGTGGATCACTTGTTTGTATGTTAAATATATGATATTATTATTGAGAACTATTTTACATGCCTTGTCAATTTATATAATTTTTTTTATATAAAATGTTTTGTTAATCCATTTTTAGAAATATTCCATAATTTGAAATGTAAATCATGATTTTTTTAAATATGATTTTGAAATTCCAAACTTATTTATTTAAAATTGAAATATCGATACATGATAGCATTGGTTGTCACCATTTGGTACTAGAGTTTCCTTGATTACTTCATTTATTGTTATTATTCAAATTGAATCTATTGTATTGATTATTATTCATCATTACATATTAGGTTCATATTATCATCTTTTCTTGATTATATGATTTTATCTTGTGAAATGGTTTTCAAACTTTTTCAAGAATTTTTTTTTGTTTTTAAAAGGTGAAATGACATGTTTAACAAGTTTAGTTTAATAAATGATTTTTAAATTTTGAAAAATCTATTTTTAAACTAATACTCATACTTTACCATTTGTACTCTTATTTTATCATATTTGAATTTCCTTATGAAGTAATTACATAGAATCTTTGGTGGAATCCTACTGACCTCTTTAGCTCATAGTCTTATTGTACCTTTTTGTGTTTGTAACCCTTTATTATCATATATAAGGTGTTCATTCTCTCACCTTACTTTGTGGGTTTGTGATTGGGTGACCAAGGGTGGGTGACTTGGGACATGGTGAGTGGTCATGGACCACTAGGATGCAGGTTTTAGTGGTCATGTTCTGATTTCAATTTTTTTAGTGTCTCCTTATAATTAATATGTATATATTGATTGATATATATATAATGATGTTTCCACATTTTACTATGTTATTGTAATATTTTGAGGGAGAAATAATCCCCAACGGTTATTTATAGATTCCCAGGTTCTTGTCATCGACCTGTGGAGATCGAGAATGCTCTTTGGGCTAGTGAAAAATCAGCTTGGGTATCAGTTTAGATGGTATCTCGGGTTAGTTCATTACAAATGGTATCATAGGAGGTATTTTCTAAAGATAAATAATTTAATTTGAAATACTTATGTTATTTGTGGTGATTCATGGTAGAAATAAGATTAAGAATGTGTCAGGACTCAAGAGGTAATCCTTGAGCGGGTGCTTGATCACCACCCCTTGATGGTGAGACTTGAGTTTCCATGGATGTTGGAACTTTAGTATTTATTTTGAGTTATTGGTTTTCTAATGATAAATTATATTTATATTCCTAATTAGAATATATTTTATTTTGGGAATATCTTATTAGTTTTTGAACCGGAATGTAAGTATGACCAGAGTGGCGCCATGTTTTCATGGTCTGGTAAATTATGAGGAATCAGTGTGGATAATTTAGAAATCCATCCATGAACTGTTGTGAGGTTGTTGTGTGGTTTACTATCCCATATGATCAAGCCTATTATAGTTATAACTTGGTTCTAAACTTGAAACCTTATCCATTTTATTACAAGTGACTTCACTTATGTGAGGTCGATTATGTGGGTTATGGATGTGGGTTGTTTCATGATCTCATTTGGTTGTTTCAAATTTAATCCCTTGTTAATAATTTTAAATCCTTTATAAAAACTAAATTGCGTATTAATTTTTTTGGTATGTTCTTTGAGAAATGATTTCAATTAGCAAAGAGTGAGTTTTATGAAATGCTTGGTTTGGAAAACTAATTATCAAATACTATTATATGATGCGGTAAAACAATGTTTTAAGAATAAATTTTAGTTTATAATGGATTTAAATGGAAATGGTTTTGTTAATTGGAAAAAGGGGTTAATTATTTTGAAACCATGGAATAATTTAAAACTATTGGAAAAGAGTTTTTGAAATTGTGATTGATTTATAACAAGATTTATCATTTTGAAAGGAAAGAGTAATATTTTATAAATAGTGAAATCTTATACATTTTGAAATCAATAAAGTTTTGATTAAAATGGGTTGTGACTTTGTTTAAAAGATTATGTGCTCTTTTTGAGTGTTCTTTGATACTTGAGTTGGTATGCTTGTGTTTTTTTATGTTAAAAAATGTCTCCCAGAAATTACTTCAAGAAAGATATAATTTTGGTTAAACGGTCTGATCCTTGGGGCAGTTCTTCACAATTTCTAGAAGTTGAATCTCTTATCAATGACTCTACCCAAATTCCATATTTATTGGTGGATCTAGAGACTTTCCAACCTTTTAACCCCACCATTGAATTCCTGGATTGTCATCCACCTTCTTATAAAGGTGAGTGAGGTTATTTTAAGGCAGTGTAGTGGCATGAAGAAGTTGATGTGATCATTGATACTCTTAAGACTCCCAAATCTCTGAACATCAAGTCTATCCACTCTCTATTTTAGGTACTTGGCCAAGAGTGATGGGAAATTTTTATTACCTCTTATATTTATGAAATAATGTCTTGGGAATTCTTCAATTCAATCTCCATTTAATGGCAGCATCCTGAGGAAGTAAAGAAGGAGAAAGTTTCCAAGTTCTTGAGTTTCAGTAAAGATGATCTATTAGTTACGAAGTATTCCAAGAAGTTCTCATGTTTGGTATGTTTCATACTTGTAATTATTTGGAATGAATTAAATAAGGATATATCTTTTAGAAAATTTCTTCACCTAGACCTTGTAAATTACATGCCTATAAAATGGTTGATATCTTATCCATATATGCTTGAAAGGGCCTTTTCAGCTAAAGTGGATCTAGAAAAACAATAGGAATGGATAAATACCACTTTCCCTATTTAGTAAGTTCAGTCTCCTTGCTAAAATAAGAGGACTACCATGTGTTTCTAGTGTGGATAACCTGGTCATTCTAAGAAGTTGTGTTTGAAAGCTCTGAGAGTTTGTAAATTGTGTGGCTATTTGGGTCACCTTAAGAGGTTCTGTAAGTTGTTAGGCCAAAAAAGGTTGTTTCAGTTAGGGATATCAACTCCTTAATATGGGGAAGTAGATTATTCATGATAGTAGGGCTTTAACCATAGGACATGTAGTTAATATTTTCATATAGTGGAGGATTTTATGGTTTCTAACTTATTGTTTCTAATGTCAGAGTGGAAAATGTTTGAGTTTTTCTTCTTGTGGATTGTCTATTTTGGAAACCTTTTGTTTTGGGATCTATGCGATGATATCTTATGGAACATGGTTTGAGTCATTTTTGGATTGGTGATGTAATCATGATTTCCTTATCTTGACATCCTGTTTATTATTCCTTGGTGTGCCTCTTATTTTTACTTGATGGTTAGAGCTTAATTTTGATATACCTAATGATCTCCCTGGTGAGAGTGTAGTGCACAGTTGTGCACTGACCTGGATGTGTTAGATCTTTCCATTTGGACTTGGATAGACCATGGTAATGTACTTGGTTGACTATGAAAATGTATATTTTGATAGACTAGGCACCTGGTTGTGATGGCATTGTATTTGATGAGATAATCGAGGTATGTGGATCAATTTTGAAAATCCTATGTTACCATTGAGTACTTACCCTGGGTAGAAATCCTTTTTGTTTCTTTACCTTGATTATGTATGCTTGATCTTAGATGTTTATCCTTAGTGAGTGGTTTAATTATCTTCTTTCGGTTTTAGGGGATGTTATTCTCTTATGTTATACCATTTTGGTGAATCCTTAAATGGCGGGGAGACCTATGCTAGGTCTCCAGTCTTTCTCTTGTTTGTAGATGTGTGGTAATCTTGGTGTTTTGATCTTGGAGTAGTGTGTGTTGTTATCCTTTGGGCGTGTCTCTATTCTAGACCATGGACCATTCACCTCATAAGATGAGTGATGGGTTTCTTCTTATGTCACCGTGTTCTATCTTTCAGACTAGATGATTTTTTGGGATAAAAAGTCCTATGTTGGGGAGGTTGTAACATCTCGTTACTTGTTTTTATGTATTTTTACCCATTAATTTGAGTAAACAATGTTTGGATATCTTTTTTGGGATGTTTTTTTTCCACTAAAGTTTTTAAAGGATTCTAGGTCTTTTAATGGTTTGTGCATGGTTTGTGCATGGTTAAACAAAGTGTGCAACCTGTTGTATGGTTTACGCATTGTTTAGACAAAGTGTGAAACCTGTTGCATGGTTTGCACATGGTTTGAGCATGGTTTAAACAAAGTGTTCAGCCTGTTTCATGATTTTAACATGGTTTGTGTATGATTTAAATAAATTTTGAAACCTGTTTCATGGTTTTCACATGGTTAGTACCAACCGTGCAACTTTTCCCAGCAAACCTTGCACGCGATACTTAAAGTTACGAAAATTGTAATTAATATCATAAAACCCCCATAAATAACCCCAAACTCATCCCACTCGATAATAATCCAATCCTTAGGGGTTTGGGAGCCATCTATAGAAATTTTTTATCCCAAAACATCATCTCTTGATGGATCAAATCACCAATCGAAGCAGAGATCCTTTCTTTTAGTGAGTTATTTTCTTATTAATCTTAGATCTCCATTATCTGATTCATTATTCCTAAAGGTTGTGAAAGCCTTGATTTTTGTTGGATCTTTATTTATTGATGTGGAATTGTAGATCTAGGATCTTTTATCTCTTATTTCAAGATCTATCTTCTTAGATTTGGTGATCGCCATAGAAGGTGACACATCTCATATTTTTTGTGGTTGGATTTCTTATTTTCCAAGTAGGCGTTTTTATGCCTTTCCTTTGTTTTGTGATTAATTGTTGCATGATAAATTCATGGATGTGTGTTTCTTTATTTCTAACACATTTTCTAATATTTTTTCCCATTTAATTCCCCATAAATTATTCTTTGACCAATTTCTCTTTAAATTGAACATGGTATGATTTAAATGGATTTGATCTTGATCTCTCTCAATATTTTATAAATTATTTAAATGCCATGTTTGTTTGGTTTTTTTTCAAAGAAATTTTAAAAGGTTGTTTTGGTGAAATTTAGGGCTTTGGCCTAGGTTTTGATTTATTAAATGGGCTTTGGCTCGGGTTTTGATTTATTAAATGAACTTCCTTGATTTTGATTAAATTAATTGAACTATTTTATGTTTTCTAAATAGTTTAAAATTATTTAATTTATTAAATGACCAAGAACCCCCTTTTAATTATTTTACCCTTGTTTTTGAATTGGTGTTCTTGGGTTATCTAAAATAAATGATCTGTCTTCATGGAAAGAGGGTGTAAACCCATGTTTTGAAATGTATTAAATCCTTTTAAAATTGTAATACTTCATTTAAATGTTTTAGGGATGCTTTGAAATAAACTATTGATTTAAAGGCCTATTTGGAATTTTTATGATGAATTTTGAAAGGAAGCGGGTATTATTACCCTTTTGAATATTGAATTATATAAAAGGTTTTGAATTGAAATTTGGATGGATTGTGAAATTGGATGGAATTTTTTTGAAATTATATTGTGGAATATAATTTGTGGAAATTGATTTGATGTAATTTATTTAAATTTTATATTTGATAAAAATGGATTAAATTATTTTTGATAGAAACCTTTGGGTTTTATCATGGGAAAAGGCATGTTTTGATTAAAAACCCATTTTATGGGTTTTAAATGGAAAAATGGAATATTTAAAATGATGAATGGGATGAATTGATTTTTTTTAAAATGAATTGACCATCATTGATTTTTTACTAGAGAACATGCAAGCCTTAGTAGTTAGTGTGTTAATTGGACAACACTCTTTGATTCTAAAATGTTCTAAAACAATAATGCATCACGTCACATCCCTGATAGGATGGTGATGAAGTCGCCTTTGGTCGTACAAAAGGGAAGTTTGTAGACACATATTGTTGTGTCACCTTGAGTGTGTGGAGTTCTTTATCCTAGAACTATCATACCTTCTTAGTTATATGATAGTGTGGCTCACTTGTTTGTATTTGAAATATATCCCATTATTGTTGAGAACTATTTTACATGCCTTGTCAATTTATATAATCTATTTTATATAAATTTTTTATTAATACATTTGATTATAAATATTCCATCATTTGAAATGTAAATCATGATTTGTTTAAATATGATTTTGAAATTCCAAACTTGTTTATTTAAAATTGAAATCTTGATAAATGGTATCATTGGTTGTCACCATTTGTCATCGGAGTTTCCTTGCTTGCTTCATTTATTATTATTGTGAACCTTAACTCTATTGTTTTGATTCTTATTCATCTTTACATATCAGGTGCATATTCTTATCTTTTCTCGATTATCTGAATTTAGCTTGTAAAATGGTTTTCAAATCTTTTTAAGAAAATGTTTAGTTTTTAAAAGGTGAAATGGCATGTTTTACAGGTTTATTTTAATAAAAGATTTTTAAATGCTTGAAACTCTATTTTAAACTAATCATCATACTCTCCCATTTATACTCCTCTTTTTTAATATTTGAATTTCCTTATGAAGTAATTGCGTAGAATCTTTGGTGGAATCCTACTGGGAACTTTATCTCAAACCCTACTTGTACCTTTTGGATTTTGTAGCTCTTTATTATCTTATATCAGGTGTTCATTATCTCTCCTTCCTTTATGGGTTCAAGCTTGGGTGACCAAGGGTGGGTAAATTGGGACATGGTGGGTGGTCGTGGACCACTAGAAGAAAAGTTTTAGTGGTTATGTTCTGCTTTTAGTTTTCTTAGTGTCTCCTTGTACTTGATATGTATGTATTGATATATATATATATAATGATTTTTCCACATTGTACTATGTTATTGTAATATTTTTAGAGTGAAATCATTCCCAAAGATTATTTTTATATTCTTAGGTGCTTGTCGCCGACCTATGGAGATCGGGAATGCTCTTCGGGTTAGTGGCGAATCAGTTTGGGTATTAGCTTATATGGTATCCCAGGTTGGTTCATTATATCACAACACTTTTCACATCACATTCACAAAAAAATATTCATATCTATCAAGGGAATTTCATCACATCACAATTCTTTATTTCAAGGTAATTCTTACACAAGCCATAATTTCCATGTGCAGCCAATTTATTATCCAAATATAAGTGGTTACCCATTTATTCAAGGTGATGTAAATAAATCACACGAAAAGGGTTATGAAACTCATAAACTACAATATAAACAAATCCCCCAATGATCCTAATTTTTAGTGAGGCATCAAGCTTGAATAATCACAATATCAATAATATCAAAATCTATAAAAACATACGATTTAATTTCCCTTACCCTTTAATTTCAATTAAACTAATTATTTTTCTTTATTAGGTTAGTTATCTTCCCAAAAGATAATAAGATCATAACCCCTTCTGCATGATACACTAGAGGAGAAAATAAGGATCCCCTACCTCGGACAGAGATTTCTGATCTGCTTCACAATTTGAACCAAGTGGAAGGCCTCCACCAAGTATCACAAGGAAAGAAATCACCTTTACCAATCTAGAACATAATTACCACATCATTCCTCTATAAAAAACCACTATTTCCTAACATTATCCCCTCCTAGATGAAGAAATAAGGAGAAAAATAGGATAATAATAAGAGGGGAACTCACTTAAACCACTATAGATAGATCCTCTAAGGTTGGGGTCAAAATCCAATGAAAGGGGGATAAAAGAGCTCCTTGAGAAGTACTTGGATCTCCCAAGAAATGGGAGAAAGGTTGGAAAATTGGTTGGGTTCGAAGAGATTTAAGAATTTATAGGTAGTCTGAAAAACATAAGACCATGACGCATCCTAACCACCATGTCACAGAATTTATGAAAAATCACTAGACCACAACACACTGTGAAGGATCCTACTAAAACCTAGATGGTCAAAGCATCCTTAGAGTTCCATAGCTATCTCCACAATGCTGATATGGAAAATTAGTGAGGAGACTATTATACAAACAAATCCACTGCACCATAGAACCCTTTACAACCAAATAGGAGGCTATATTGCATCCTTAATCTATAATGAATCCACCCTGAAAAAGGTAAAACCCCTAAAAACTCACCTCCAGACTCCATGTCGCAGTTGAGCCTCCATACCACAACCACGTCAAAATTGGAAGTTGCATAAAAATCACTATCCTCGGGAACCCAATACTATAGTTTTCCTCTCCACATCATAGCATACACCCCTATAATGCATCCCCATGCTCCGCACTATAGAACTCTCTCTAGCTGGATTTTCCAACCAGCTCCTCCCTCTCCCTCCAAACTCCTCCAAATTTCCACCGAACGCCACCATCACCAAAATTCTCACAAAGTAATGGTCTTGAAGGTCTAGAATGTTACATCATACACCTCTCAAACTATTATCACCCTAAATAATCAAAACCAATTTATAAATAAAGAGGGAAAAGAGGCCTGAACAACCATACCACGAGATACCTCTCAAGGATCTCGTTACAACTGAAACACTGCCACCGACCAAACATCCCTCACACCCACATTACCACACCGCTTCATCATCCGCCCCACCAGAAATAAACCACCTCACTTACACATAACCATCCTCACAACCATATCAACCTCCAAAAATCCAAATCCAACAATCACCACAACTACCACCCAATAGAGCCCCAAACACCCAAATCAAGGAATTCCATCTCCCATTCCAAGATACTATCTACTTTGAGTGACACTAACTCTCCCAAAAAAATTTAATCATGCCATGGTATAAAACATCTTGAATAGGAATTAGGTTTTCATTTCTTCATATGCTTGAAGTGTTAATCACACATCACATCATCAAGGAAAAATCACATCTCATAAAACATCAAGATCCAAATATCACATCATCAAGCAAAAAATAACAAGAAAAAACTAAAAAAAACTATGGTTAATGTGAATAAATATTCATCTCGCACTCCCAAGTACTCTCCTATAGGATACCAAGCCTCCATAGCACACAAACCAAAGGAATAGTCCATCCACACCGCACCTTCCCCCAACGATCCTAGTTCTCTACCGAACGCTCCATGGACGTCACATCATCATCAATATCCAATTCTCCCCAATCTTTGACATGGGATTACTCATGAAGATATTTACAGATATGAGATACATAGAAGATGTTGTGAATCTAGTCCAGTCATGGTGGGAGTTCCAACTGATAAGCCACCTCCCCAACTCACCTCAACACCTCAAAAGGACCAACAAATCAGGTCAAGATCTTACCCCTGGAAAACTCTAATTCCCACATTGAGGAGAAAACATTAAGAACGCATGGTCCATAACCTCAAAATATAAGGGACTCCTACTATGATTGATATATGACTTCATCCAGTCCTGTGCTGCTTTTATCCTCTCATGAACAACCTAAACCTTCTATGTCAAGATATTCACCACATTGGGATGGAGAATTGATGACTCTCCAATATCATCCCAACACAAAGAAGAATGAAATGAATTCACATAAAAATACTCAAACAGGGCCATGTTGATGGATGATTTATAACTGTTATTATAAGAAAACTCAACCAAAGAAAAGTTTTTTCCCAAGATCCACTAAAGTCTAAGATGCATGTTCACAACATCCCCTCAAGCATCTAGATAGTCTGCTCCATCCGCCCATCTGTTTGAGGGTGTAAAGTAGTGTTGAAGAAAAAATAAGTTCCAAAAGCATGATTCAACCCCCTCTAGGCTTGAATGGTAAAACATTATTTCTGATCTAATGTAACAGACCCAAACCCGTACTCCCAGATTCGGTGCTAAAAACATAAACATTACATTTTTGGGTTTGATACCAATAAATGTAACCTATTTTTTTCCATCCAAAACTTACAGAATCAAAATAAAATATTATATCACTTACATAACTAATAACATTTTTGGTTTATAGTTTTAGATAATTAAGAAAAACTCTTACCTAAATGAAACCCATGACTTCAAGAGTGTATTTTTTCCAATATACCCATATTTTCATATTCCATATTAAGTCTTTAACATATCCCATAAAATTCTTCACATATCAAACCTTTCTAGACACAAATCATTTAACATCATTCTTCATAACCTGGGGAATAGTAAACATAAGAAGAAAGAGTACAAATGATTATTAAGGTTAAACATAAGCATTAACAATTTAATGTTATTAGTGAGAATAAGATGAGCATAAGGATATTATGACATAATCAAAGTGCATGATCATAACATAAGAGAATTCATACCCATCAATACCTAGATCATCAATCATAAAACATGGAATAAAGATTTAACAAAGGAAAGAGTAATTGGAATCAATAATAATGATCCATGTGATGTTAATATTGATAAAAAGAAATATTTATAACCCAGATCAAGTATAATGAAAATGTGTTTCTATCTTAGATCATTATCTTCATAAACCATGCTAGAAATAACTAGAGCCCAGTTAAATCCATTAGAAAAACTAGTTACCTACCTCCTTATTGCCTGTGAAGACAAAGAACATTACCCAATGCATTTGAGAGCTATAATGGAGCTCAAAATTCATACAATCTATATCGGGATCACCCATTCATCATGAGTTATAATGGGTCTCAATCCATCATATAAGTTGTATCGGGATCACCTGTTCATCATGAGATATAATGGGGATCAACCCCTCATATAAGCTATATCAGGATCACTATTCACCATTACTAATGTCCAAGTACCATTAATGAATAAAATATTTATAATAATTCACTTCTCAATATAATAATAAACATTATTCTTTCATTTTTTGATTCACTTGTGGAAAAGAAATGGGTTCCATGTCAATATTAAAATATATCCAGAGAAAGAATAAGGATGGTATCATCACAACATGAACATAATGGAGTGTAATTAATATCAAGGTTTTTTGATATTAATGAATGTGAATACCATTAAAATATCATTAAAAACATTCTTTAGGAAAATACCCCTTTTCACTTTTTAAAAAATCAATTTTAAAAAATAAAAATTCACAAAATATTATGAAAGTAATTTTATTTCAAAATAATTCTAGAAACTTATAAAGGAATATTTAAGGAAAATAATTTTCATGATGGTGGGAAAATTCATTCATGTTGTAAATGTTAAAAATAATAATTCTTTTCAAACATTTTGTAAAGGGAGTTAAAAATGACCCATTTGAAAAATGTTTTAAAAATTCCATTTTAAAACCTTTTAAAAGAAGGTCAAAGATCATGTGAAATAGATTTAAGAAATAATTTATTTTTAGAAAATATTTTTTTGAAAACATTTTAGAAAAAATGGATATGGAATAGAAAGATTCCCAATCTAAAAGAAGATATAAGATTAGTATAACTTACAAATGACCTTCTTGATATTTATTTAATCAATAAGGGAGGAAATTGAAATTAAACATGTAAAAAACATTCATAAATAGAGGATAATAAATGAGTCATGGTTCAAGAAAATAAGAGTATATGATTTCCCTCCAAGGAACCTTGAACATAAACAATCCCAAAGATAAAGAAGACTGTAACACAAAGTTTTTGCCACTTTGGTAACTTTTCAATCATAACACCCATGAAATAATAACTTCAAATGAAGCTTTAAATATCATGAACATAAGAACATTCCTGATATAACATGTAAAATGGGAAGTATATGCACCATATACAATAAATTAGGTGTATAACAATAAAATATGCCTCAATTAAAGTAAATTGAGATAAAATCTATTACCTCGAGTCCAAACTTTCCATGTATGTCCTTTAACTCCTATATAATAAAATCATATCAATTATTTGATTTATAAAGAATATTTTATAGGTTTAATACATTGTCATTAAACTATTTATTTCATTTATCTTAATGACATATTTAATTACTTAATCAGTTAAGTCCATGCCAAGTACTCTAAGAACATTCAGTCTATAATTTCAAAAAAACTTCATTGTGTTGACCATGGTCAAAGGGATCATTGTTACATCATTTACAAAATAATAATCATGAAATAATTATAATTTTTATACATCAATTATAATTTAAAAAATAATAATGAAATATGGTTATGAAAAATTAACTATGTTACAATCATAGAGATGGTAGGTCATACATACACATGAGTAATATTTTCATTTTTCAATGATCATTATGAAAAGAAGGTAAATATTATTTTATTTTTATAGAATGATAATAATATAATAAATAACATATTATTTATTTAAATATAATTATATATATTATCCATGTGATGTGGTGATGAAAAATAAATCACATCACTTTGTGGAGGCAGTAGTCCAAACAAACTCATGAACGACATTATCATTTTTTAGTGTATGAGAAGTTAAGAAAATAGATGATATATTACTTATATAGAATGATAAATATGTAATTAATATCATATATATAAATTTATTTCATCATTATAACTAGATTTTATATGTGGTGATGGAAAAAAAATTACATCGGTCCGCGAGACGGTAGTTCACCGTACACACGAATGATGGATTCCTTTCCCATTTGATGAAGGTTGGAGATGGATATAGGTTATGTAATTAAAATAATAACATATCAGTATATGGGAGACAATGAGGTTATTATATAATAATGGTTAAATAATATTTTAAGGATTTGTAAGAAGAAATAAAACAAAAATGCTCGGTTGAGAACGATACCTCTTCTTCAGACAACCTCTTAAAGTTTACACCAAAATATTTTCTTGGTTGGTTTTATGATAAAACCAAGGAATTTAGGATGAGACTAGGGATGAAATGAAGGAATTTTAGAAGGTATTTTATGAACCAAAATAATTTTTAAGTGTGAAGAAAAGAGGATAGGAGGTTCCCTTTTACAAGATAGGGGAGAGGCACTTTTGGAATTTCATAAAATATTAAATTAATATGAATTATTTTTCATGCTCATATGTATGAAAATTGATAATATTAGAATATAAGATTAGTAATTATCAAAATAATCTCATAAAATAAATTTTTCTATAATTTTAGATCAGGTTTTTACTCTTATTTTTTTTATCCCTTGTTAACCCTTTTTGATAATTAACATGATAACAACAATTTTACTATTTAGAGATCAATATAGTTACTATAAAAGAAAAATTAGACCATAAATGGACAATTATTGATATTTTAAACCATATAAAAATAAATTTTCTGATTTTTTTTGGAGTTTTAAATCATTTAATAAAATTTTGTTTATTATAAAATAACATTAATGTCAATTTTGGAACTATTCATTTAATTTGAATTTTAAAAATACAATAAAACTATTGAATTAAAATATAAGGAAATTAAACCTATTTAATATTTCATGTTTATTTAAAAAAATTATGTAATATAAAAATTCATTCAAATCATATTTCTTTTAACATTTTTAAAATCATTTTTTTTTATTAATTGAATAAATACTATATCAACATTGCGTAGGAATTTGAGGTAATTATTTAATCACTAAAAATTATAAATAAATTACCATGATAAGTAAAAATAATTTATCTTTCAAATGAATATTTATAACCAAATATACCTTATTTTATCCTTATGTAAAGACTTTAAAGATAATAAGAAAATGAGAATAACATTTTTGACTTTTCTTTACATAAAATATTATAAAAGTCAAAATAATTAAAAAAAGGGAAAAAGGTCATATATTAAAACTTTGGATTATTATGGATGATATATACTCATAAAATAAAATTAATGTATGTGTTAGGGTCATTTTTTGTCTTTATCATATTATTTTTAACCTTAATTTTTCGATTTACCTTTTACCATGATAAAAAAATTACTAAAGTTACTATTCATAATATCAAAAAATAAAAATGGAACTATTTAAAAAATATGGATCTACTGATTATAAATATGAAATATATTTTTCAAAATTAAATTCACAGAAGTGGAAAAAATTAATTTAATATTAAAACACAAAACACAATGAAAAATAGTTAAAAAAAATCCTTTTTAAGTATAAAAATGTTTTTATACAAAATTTTAGTATAAAATTCTTCCCAAGAAGTATAATTGGATTATTTTTAATAATAATTAACTAATTAAATTTTAAAAACAATCCAAAAATAGAATTTTACTTTGTAAATATTTTAAAAGAAAATACATTTTTTAATAAAAATCAGTATTTTCACTGTTCATTGAAAAATTAAACGTTTCAAAAAAAATAAAAAATTTAACATAGGATAATTTTGATATGTTAATTTAAAAAATAATATTTATTTTATCAAATAAAATTTCTAAAAGTTATATAAATTAATTATATTACTCTCATAAAAAAAATAAAAACCAGTTTTAAAGAAAACATATCTTTGAAGAATAAAATGGCTTTACTAAAAATTGAGTGCTTATTTCCTAAGAATTAATAAATAAATATTTATTAATTTGGACCTTTATATACATTTCATAAATTATTTAATCCTATTCATACCTTTCAATCCCATGACTAGGTTATAACAATCATATTTAAGTAATAATATTTTTTTGTTCGTTTAAGCTCGGTGTTGCGTATCTTATACGCTATCAATCTTAATCATTGATTTTAAAATCTTAGGATATTACATTCTAAAACTTTAATAAATTTCATCATCGTAATTTGAACTTGGGCTCGATATTGAAGGGATTGACATTTGAAAATACCTTTGTTGAAATCTCACATTATAAAAAGGGTTGATAAAACTTACACTTGAAAATAGAGAAAGAGAAGTATAAATTTCATCTATAATAACAAATACTAGGTTTAAAAATAGTATAACATTAGTGGGAATTTAAAATATATACATTTTAAAAAATATTAATGTCCAAATAATTATGGAAAGTGATAGAGACCATTGATCACAAGAAAGTGAATGTGATGGGAAAGTTAATAACCAAAAAACCATAAACCAAATAGGTCTAAAAGAGACCATCAATTCATAGAAAATGAAGGTAATATGATAAATTTTTTGTTTCAAAATCCTTTTCCATAGTTTAGGAATTCCTTTATTATCTATACTTAGAACTTAGGGAAATATACTTACTTGACAAGTAGATTTTCATCCTTTAATCAATTTCCACTACAATCTCATATTTTTCTCCAAACGATAAGTATTCAAGATGAATTTTTAATACTTGAATCAATAGAACCAACTTATAATGGATAAAATAATAGGGGTTTCCATGGGTCAGGTCGGGTTGAATTAGGGGCCTTTCTTGACCCGACCCGATCAAAAAAGGTCAGGTTGGGTCGGGTCAAGTCACATGCTTTGTGAGAAGCTGACCCGACCCAACTCAACCCGTTAGAGTCAGGTTACCCAACGCATGACCAATGGACCCAACCCAACCCAACCCTATGTGGGTCGGGTCAGTTAGGGTTGGGTTATATGTGTAAAACCCGACCCGATCCGACCCGACCCGATCCGACCCGCCCCGATGGACCCGTACTATGACCCGTGACCCAGTCCCCTAGACCCAGCTCCCCACCCCCATCCCCACCTGTAGCAGACTCCCCTCCCCCTATCCCCCTGCCTACAACATTCCCCACTCCCCCTGTAGTATCCTTCCCCCCCAGCCCCTACAACACCCCCTCCCCTCCCCCATCCCCTACAGCAGCCCCTCCCCCACAGTGTGACCTAGCCCCCTAGACCTAGTCCCCCCACCCCATCCCCACATGCAGCACTGAAGCCTCCCCTCCTCCTGCCTGCAACAGCCTCTCCTCCCCTCCTACAACATCCTTCTCACCCTCCCCCATCCACCTATAGACCCCACCCCTGCAGCAGCCCCTCCCCCACGATGTGACCAAATTTTCTTCCTTGATCCATTTGTCCAATCTCACGCCCCATATCCTAAAACATGTCAATAAAAACCATTCCTAACCACCGTAGAACTAAAAATATTCCTCCTAAAAAAATCTATCAAACAAAAAAATCTAAGATATCCTTGTACCATAAATCAATTACCATAATTTTAGAGATCTCTAGTATATGGCAGGCCTAGAAGATTCTGCTAGATGAATAAAAAATAGTTTTAAACCCCAAAATCAATCCCCCAATTATAACATTTAATACTCAAGAATTCATTACCATTCCAATATAATGCTACTCCCACATAACATAATATAGCAATCGAGATTAACCATGACTAGTATCTGACCTATGAGTAGATCAAGGAGGTAGAACCAATAATAATATAAAATGGATGGAAAAAAGAAACTTGTGATGGAAATTTCTAAACCCACCATTAGAGAAAAATAGTTCAACAAGAAGATATTAACACCTCAATATTAAATAATAATGAAACTAGAAAAAAGAGGGAAACAACATTGTGAGACCCCACCCACCTGAAGCAGTCCCCCAACCCCCACCCCCTGCCTACAACAGCCCCCTACCCTCCCCTCCCCCATCCCCCTACCTGCAACATCTCCCCTCCCCTCCCCTCCCCTCCCCTCCCCCTATCCCCTGCCTATAATAGCACTAGTAACCCCCTACAATAGCCTCCCCCTCCCCTCCCCTATCCCCTACCTATAACAGCACCAGTACCCCCCTATAACAGTATCCCCCTCCCTTAATCCATCCCCCCACAATGTCTCTGTCCACCCCCTATAGCATCCCCCCTCCCATACCCTACCCCCAGGTGAATTTTACTAACATGAAAAGCTAAAAATTTACAATTCAATTATACCCAATTACCAATTCACAGGTTAATTATTAGTTTATCATTCCAATGTTCCATTAATCCAATTGAAATCGCATGCCAATATTTAATTATATCAAGTTTTTATTACATACTAAGTGATTATGCCAAAATTCCAATTCAAAATTCATTCCATTTACAAAAACCAATTCATAATATCTATGGTGGAAACATTTCATAGGTTCAAAAAAATCAGTTTTTAGGATGGTGGTGTTGTCTATCATCAAAAACAAAGCATAATGAGAAACATAATAATAATTTAAGAAAGAACATGATACAAAAATTAACTACTCACTAGTTACTAACACTCCAGACCAGACCGCATGCACAATACAACATGTAGGAGGAGGAGGCGAGGTGATCCAATAGGGCTTTCTCCCGAATCCCAATTTCTCATGAGGTAAGGTGTTTGTTGGGGGAGGAGGTGAGCGAGGAGGTATTTTCTGGGTGGTTTCGGAGGTGTGAAACATGGAAAGAGGATGGGAGGATGGAAGGAGGGTTTTTCGTGAGGGAATGAGAAGAGAGAACAGAAGGAGAGTGAGGTGTTGGGAAGCTCAGGGAAGGAGGAGGAAGGAGGAGAGGGAGAAGGTAGGGTTTTGTCGCTTGTCGATCGCAAGGGAAAGAGGAGGGAGTAGGGTTTATTTCTTCACCACACAAGGGAAGGGTCGAGTTCGGGGAGAGAGGAGGAGGAGGCGAGAGTGTGAGGAAGGGAGGGAATAACCGGTCGGGCCATGACTTCAATAGGCGAGGGTTTTTTTTGGCAGACACCCATCGGGTCATGGGTCAGGTTGGGTATAAATGTCTCCAACCCGATACCCGAACCAACCCATGCATGGGTCGGCCAGACATAAACCCAACCCGATCTTTTTTCTATGTAACCCGACCCAACCCAGACCAACCCAGTCGGGTTAGGTTGAACCCGTCGGGTTGGGTCGGGTTTGTACACCCCTATAAAATAATCTACAAAAGGATAACACACTATTCCTCCTATCATTAGACATTAACCAAAACCAAAATGGTTATCAGAAGGTAATATAAAATTTTATATGAACAAACTACACCTTAATCTAAAAAATCCAATAATAACACCAAAGGTTTGATATAGATCCTTCTATAAATAAAAATATTTCAGATTAATATTGACACCCAAAAATCAGAATGATTTAACCACATATTCTTCCAAGATAAATTTAACATTTATCTCCAAATAAAAACAGTAATTCTTAAAGTTTCATACAAAAAATGCATATGACCTTATCACATAATCTCTAAGATGTGATAATGATTTCCATAAATAAATGATCTTATATCCCAAACAACCTTAATAACCTCAACATTAAGGAAATTTTTAACCTCAAAGGTTATCTCATACCTTTCAGTATACATCCCCAAAAGTGTAATAACATTATTTCAAAATAATACGTCATGTTAAACCTTATGGTTATATATAACTCAACCCAATAAAACATCTCTCAAAATATCCTTAGTCACCTTAAAATCTAATCACTTAAAACCACAAAAGGGGTGTCTAAGAATTTGAATTTATGATCAAACTTAAACTCATAAACCCATGATGTTATCTATAACTCTTAAAATAACCTCTCATGAAAACATCCTAATCTCCTGAGTCATATAAACCCCACTCTGATACCAAATATAATAGTTCTGAATCCGTACTCCTAGATCTGATGCTAAAACATAAAAATTACATTTTTTTCTTTGATACCAATAAATGTGACCCAATTTTTTCCATCTAAAAATTACGAAATCTAAAGGAAATATTGGATCAATTATATACCCAATAACCTTTTTAGTTTATAGTTTTATAGAATTAAGACAAACTCTTACATAAAGGACACCCATGAATTCAAGAGTGTATTTTTCCAACTATACCCATATTTTCATATTCCATATCAAGTCTTCAACATCTCTCATAAAATTATTCACATATGAAGCCATTATACACACAAATAAGTTAACATCATTATTAATAACCTGGGGAATATGAAACATAAGAAGGGTGAGATAAAATTATTAGTAAGGGTAAAAATAAGCATTAACAATTGAATTTAATTATTGAGAATAAGATGATCATAAGGGTATGATGACATAATCAAAGTGCATGAGCATGAAATAAGAGAATTCATACCCATAAATACCTGGATCATCAATCATGAAACATGGAATAAATATTTAATAAAATAAAGAGTCATTAGGATCAATAATCATGAGATATTTTATGTCAATATTGATCAAAAGAAACATTTATAACCCATATAAAGTATAACAAAATCACGTTTCTATCTTAGATCATTATATTTATAAACTGTGTTAGAAATAATTGGAACCCAGTTAAATACATTATAGAAACCACACCGGTTACCTCCCTCATTTCTTATAAAGACAAAAAACATTACCCAATTAACTGCAGAGCTATAACGGGGTTCAAACTTAGTATAAGCTATATTAGGTTCATCCATTCATCATGAGATATAATGGGGATCAACCCATCATATAAGTTATATCAGTCTCACATATTCATCATGATATATATTGGGTATCATCCCCTCATATAAGCTGTATCGAGCTCACTCGTCATCATAAAAAATTTCTTAGTACCATTCATGAATAAAACACTTATAATATTTCACTTCTAAATATAATAATAATCATTATTATTTCATTTATTGATTCACCTATGGAAAAGAAATGGGTTCCATGTCAATATCATAAACCATATAGAGAAAGAATAAGGATTGTATCATTAAAACATATACCCAGTGGAGTGTAAGTAACATCAAGGGTTTTTTTGACATTGATGAATGTAAATAACATTAAAATATCATTAAAAACATTCTTGAGGAAAATACCCTGTTTTCACTTTTTAAAAACTCAATTTCAAAAACTAAAAAATCACAAAAAATATTGTGAAAATACATTTATTTCAAAATAAAACTAGAAAATTATAAAGGAATATTTAAGTAAAATAATGGTCATGATGGAAGAGAAATCCATTCATGTTGTAAATGTTAAAAATAAACATTCTTTTCAAACATTTTTTAAAGGGAGTCAAAAGTGACCCATTTGAAAAACGTTATGAAATTTACTTTTTAAAAACCATTAAAAAATGGTCAAAGATCATGTGAAATAGATTTAATAAGTCATTAATTTTGATAAAAGAACATTTTTTTTATTTTTTTTTATAAAATATGGATATTTAAGAGAAATATTCCTGATCTAAAAGAAGATACAAGATCGATATCACTTACAAACGACCTTCTTGATGTTTATTTAATCAATAAGAAAGGAAATATAAATTAAAAATGTAAACTAAATTCATAAAAAGAGGATAATAAAATAGATATGGTTCAAGAAAATAAGAGTATATTATTTTACTCCAAGGAACCTTGAACATAAACAATCCTGAAAAGAAAGGAGATTGTAACATAAAGCCTTTGCCACTTTGGTAAATTTTCTATCATAAGCCCCATGAAAGAATAACTTCAAATGAAACTTTAAATCTCATTAAAATATGTAGATTCATGATATAACATATCAAATGGGAATTATATACACCATATGAAATAAATTAGGTTCATAACAATAAAATATGCCTCAATAAAAGTAAATTGAGATGAAATCCCTTACCACAAGTCCACAATTTCCACGAATGACCTTTAACTCATATATAATAAACCCATATCAATTATTTGATTTATTAAGAACATTTTCAAGGTTTAATACCTTATAATTAAACCATTTATTTCATTTATCTTAATTACATAGTTAATTAATTAATTAGTTAAGTCCATGTCTTGTACTTTGAGAACATTCGATCCAAAATTTCAAAACAGATTCAGTGTGTTGATTATGGTAAAAGGGATCATTGTTCCATTATATCCAGGATAATAATAATGAGGCTTCTGCCCCAACCTTTTAAAAAAAAATATACTTTTAAAACCAATCATTAAATATTGTTATGAAAAATTAACTATATTATAATCACGGAGACGGTAGACCATACATACGCATGAGTAACATTTCTATTTTTCAATGATCATTATGGAAAGAAGGTAAGTATTATTTTTTATTTATATAATGATAATAATATAATAAATAAAATATTATTGATTTAAATAAACTTATATATATCATCCATGTGATGTGGTGATGAAAAATGAATCACATCACTTCGCAGAGGTGGTAGTTTACATGTACTCACGAACGATGTTATCATTTTTCAGTGTATGAGAAGTTAAGAAAATGTATAATATATCAATTATATATAATTATAAATATTTAATGAATATAATATATATAAATTAAATCCATAATTATAACAATATTTTAGAGTTGGCGATGGAAAATAAATTACATCAATCAGTGAGGTGGTTGTCCACCGTACACACAAACGATGGATTCCTTTCCCATTTGATGGAGGTTGGAGATGATTATAGGTTAAGAAATTAACATAATAACATCTAAGAATATGTTAGATACTGATTTTATTATATCATCATGGTTAAAGAATATTTAATGTACATAGAAGAAGAAATAAAACAAAAACTATTGGTTAAGAACAATACCTCTTCTTCAGACAACCTCTTAAGGTTTACACCAAAAGATTCCCTAGGTTAGTTTTATGATCAAACCAAGGATTATAGTATATAATGATGGATGTAAGGAATGTATTTAGGAAGGTATTGTATGAAACAAATGGATTTTTAATTTTTAATAAAAGATGAGAGGAGGTTCCCTTTTATAAGAGAGGGGAGGGACACTTAAAATTTCTTAAAATATTAAATTAATATAAATTAATTTTAATGTTAAAATGGATAAAAATTAATAATATTAAAATATAATTTAATTATTAGTTTAAATAAACACATAAAATAAAATTTATACAATTCTATATAAGTTTTTTACCCTTATCCTTTTGTTTTAACCAGCGTTAACCCGTGTTAACAATTACCACGATAATGAATTTTTGATTATTTAGAGGTCAACATAGTTACTATAAAAGGGAAATTAGACCATAAATGGAAAATGTTTGATATTTTAAACTATAAACCAAATTTTTTTCTGAAAATAGTATTTTTTTAGTTTTAAATCATTTTATTAAATATTATTTATTATAAAATTACATTAATGTCAATTTTGGAACTATTCATTTAATTTGACTTTTAAAACTACAAGACAATAATGGAATTAGAATATAAGTAATTAAAACTATATAATATGTAATTTTTATCTAAAAAAATTACTTAACACAAAAATTCATTCAAATCATATTACTTTTAACATTTTTAAAATCATTTATTTTATTTTTCTATTAATTGAATAAATACTGTAACAGCGTTGCATATGCATTTAAGGTAATTATCTAATCACTAAAAATTAGAAATAAATAACCATGAAAAATAAAAATAAAGTATATTTAATATTAATATTTATAACTGAAAATACCTTCTTTTAGTCCTTATGTAAAAAATTTAGAGTTAATAAAATAAAGAGAATGACATTTTTGAATTTTCTTTACATAAAATATTATAAAGGTAAAAATCATATCCAAAAGGAAAAAAGGATATATATTCAAAATTTGGATGATTATTGAAGATATATAATCACCCAATAAAATTAATTCAAGTGTTACGGTCATTTTTTATTCCTTATCATATTACTTTTAACCTTAATTACCTGATTTACCATTTACCGTGGTAACATAAATTTCTAAAGTTACTATTCATAATGTAAAAAAATAAAAGGGAATATTTAACAAATTTATATTTTCTGATTCTAAATATAGAATACATTTTTCAAAATTCAATTCACATAAGTGGTAGAATTTAATTTAATATTAAAACGTAAAATGCAACGAAAAGTAGTTTTCTAGAAAAATTCATTTTTAAGTATAAAAATGTTTTTATAAAAAAATAAAGTATATAATTCATTTAAAATACTATAATTGGATTAGTTTTAATAAAAAATAACTAATTAAATTTTAAAACTAATACAAAAATAGAATTTTTCTTTGTAAATACTTTAAATGAAAATAAAATTTTCAATAAAAATTAGTATTTTTCACTATTCATTGAAAAATAAAACTTTTCAGAAAAATTTAAAAATTTCACCATAGGATATTTTTTTATATGATTATTTCAAAAATTATTTTTATTTTATAAAATAACATTTCTAAAATTTCTATAAATTAATTATATTATTTGCTACAAAAATAATAAAAACCATTTTTGAAGAAAACATATCTTTAAAGAATAAGAAGGCTTTACTAAAAATTGAGTTCTTATTTACAAAGAATTAATAAATAAATTTGTATTGATTGAAGACTTTATATATATTTCATAAATTATTTAATCCTATTCATAGCCACCAATTCAATGGATAGGTTATAATAGTCATATTTAAATAAAAATATTTAATGGTTTGTTTAAGCTCGATGCTGCATATCTTGTAAACTGTTAAACATAATCATTGATTTTAAAATATTAGGATATTACATCTGAGACAATGGACCTCAAAACTCCATGAAACCACACAACCTCATCAACATACCTCCTTTCTAAAACATCCATGATACCCTACTCCTTAATCGCTTGGAAGTGAGCCGATTTCATCAACTAATCCACTATTACCCTTATAACATCACAATCTCCCAAATATTGGGGTAGCCCTATTAAGAAGTCTAAAGTTCAAAAGGATTGAAAAAAATGAGAAGGGTGGGTGGGGGGGGGGGTTGAATCAGTTGTTAACTTTTATAATTTTCAAAATTTTAATAAACTTAACCCTTGCAACTTATTAATGTTTATAACTTTATCCTCTTTTAGTAAACACTCATGCATAAAAAGTAGGAAAGAAAGTAAAGCACATGAGATTTACAAGGTTTGACCTTAGTATGAGAACCTACATCCTTTCCATAACCACTTCCATGGATCTATGAAAATTCATTATAATGAGGAAGTGAATACAACTTATGAAAACTCTTATTAGACACCTTCTATATCTTTATAAGAATGATTATACTGACTCCTACTAGTTTACAAAGTTTTCTTACAAACAATTTAACCAAAAAAGAAAATATCACAAAAACTTTTTCTCCACAAAATTATGTCTAGGACCTCAGTTCGATGAACTTGAGTCTAATTGCCTCAGTCCGATTGGCTCATTATGATGGAATCATTATGATGAACCCTTTTCTCAAACTACACTTCTCAAACTCTGCTCAAATGATCAGCCTGATCTTTCTCAGTCCTATCTTCCCCAGTCTAATAAGAAAACTTTCAGCTGTCTGATCTTCTAATGAGATCTCTATCTAAAAAGTAACTCTTACTCAAACTCTATAGTTATCTTCCTTTTTTTTCACATCAAAAGGTTGCAAAGTACGAATGCATTATGAGTCTATTTATATGCATCCCATAATGGAAAATACAAGAAACTAAAAAACTTTTCACACTTACTTAAATTCAAAAACCTCTAAAATCAACTAATATTTGAACTTCATGTTTGACCAATTAAACTCTTCTGGAAACTTCTTGAATCATCTCGAGTCTTCTTAGAAATAATTCTTCTTTAACTTCCTAACTATTTTTCAGTATGATGGAACTTCCTAAACACATTACTATACAACTTCCTCAGCTCCTTATGATGAAAATTACTCATCTAATTCCAAATTGACTTTCCTCATCAGAGTTAGTCTGATTGAATTTCCTCCTTAGATTTTGTCCAATTAAATTTTCTTCTTGAAGTTAATCTTATTAACTTTTTTCCTCAGAGTTAGTCCAATTGAATTTCTTACTCAAAGTTAGTCCAATTAACTTTCCTTCCCAGAGTCAGTTCAATTAACTTTCCTTATCAAAGTTAGTATAATTGACTTTCCTCCTTAGATTCAGTCCGATTGACTTTCATCCTCAGAGTCAATCCAATTAACTTTCTTTCTCAAAGTCAGTCTGATTGACTTTCTTCCTTAGAGTTAGTCTGATTAAATTTCATTGTTAGAGTCAATCTGATGGAACTTCCTTAGCTTCAGTCTAATGGAATCCTCATTACGATATAATTCTAATTATTATGAAATTATCATTGTGATGGAATTCTCATTATGATATAATTCTCATTAAAATGTAATTAGCATTATAATAGAAACTCCACACTGAAACTTTGAAAATCTTCAAACCTCATTAGCTATAACTCATTCAGACTTCTGAAAACTCCTGTGCGTCGTACTTCTAGATCCGATATAAATTTTTTATTGGTTCCTAAAACTGATACAATATTTATGATTCCTCTATTTCTTCAATATATTTTATCATGAGAGTTTTCATGATTTATGAGAACTTAAATATTGGAAAAGCATCATCTGACTTAAGGTTAGAAAGTTTAATAACTTTATAACTCATGATATCACTATCTTCATTCAACCTCTTCAACAATATTCTGAATTTCTAACTCAGAAAATTATTTATAAAAAACATATTGTCTGATAGATCTTGAACTTCATGATGATGGATCTAAGACTGATGATTCATCCAGTCAACAATTTCATCTTTCTGATAACTTCTGTGTCTGGTGTTTCTCAGTCCGATATTCTACATCCAAAAAATAGCTTTCTAAAAAACAAAACTTTTCTCCCCATTTTGTGTTTGGGTTCAAACATTTAGAAAATTTCACATGTTTTTCAAAACCTTTCTTTTACAGAAGATTAGTTGTAAAAAAATACAAAACTTTGATAAATAAAAACATCACAAAGGTTTTTTAATCCCCCATTTGAATTTATTGACCACACTCATTAATTTTTTTTTTCAACTCTTAGAAAAATTTCACAACTCAAATTTTGTAAATAACTCATGTTTTTTACTTTTACTAAAAAAATCCTTTCTCAAAAGAGAGTATAACGAAACCGCACTACTGGATAAATTAATACTTTTGAAGGAATTCAATTCCTCAATGATAAAAAAATTTACAATAATGTTAAGATAAACTCCCCCTAAATTTTATTTTTCTCTCTCACTTTTCTTTTTCCCACTATTTTCTTTTTCTCTACCCCATTTTATGATAACCCCAGCTTTAGATTCATCTAATAAAGATAAGTAAAAAATTATTACAAAGTACAGAGTTTTTAATTTCTCTCCCCCATTTTCAACATAATCCAAAGCATGGTGGGGGACTTCCTTATGAGATTTACAAAGTCATTGGAGGATGATGAACATGAATTTACAGCCTCAAATCAGTAAACATTTCTTTTGACATTGATTTTGTGAAGATATCAACAATTTGATATTTCATTGAGATATATTCTTGAAAAACATCTCCAATAGAAACTTTCTCTTTTATAAAGTGAAACTTTATATCAATGTGTTTTGATTGTGAATGTTGGATAGTATTTTTAGAAATATCAATTGCACTTTGATTATCACAAAGCATCTTCAATGGTTTAGAAACTTTTACTTTCAAATATTCCAGCTGAAATTTCATCCACAACATCTGAGTACAAGCCTGAGTAGCTAAAATATATTCTGATTCCAATATGATCAAAGTTACTAAACTTTGTTTCTTATTACGAAAACTCACACAAGATTCACCCAAGAAAAATATTCCACTAGAAGTTGATTTTATATCATTACAATATACATCCCAATCAGCATCAATATAACCATGGAACTTCATCTCACAATTTATTTTGTATAAAAACCCATGTGAAGTTGTTTCTTTGACATATCTTATAATTATATTTACTACCAACATATGTGATTCTTTAAGATCAATCTAATATTTGGCACACAAAGTCACAACATAAACAATATCAGGTATTGAGATTGTGAGATAAATAAAGCTTCCTATCACCTTCCAAAATTCTTTCTAATTCACACTTTTTCTAGATTCATCTTGACACAACTTTGTGCTTACTGAAATTAGAGTAGAAACTTCTTTGGATTATTCCATCCTAATTTTTTTAACAATTATTTGGCATACATTTATTGAGATAATAAAATATACTTTTACTTTTATTGTACTTGTAATATAAGGAATAAAGTTAATTATCATAATATTGAAATTTCAAAATTCTTCTTCATTTCCCCATAAATTTATTTACAAACTTTTTCTTCATCTCCGGAAAAAATTATGTCATCCACATACACAATAACAATTAATGTGATGGAGTTAACTTCTTTCACATACAAGTTACTATCAACATTTCCTTTAAAAAAATCAACATTATCAAACAAATATCAAGTTTTGAATACAAGGAACGTGGGTCGTGTTTTAACCCATACAAAGATTTCTTCAATTTACAAACCTTGTTTTCATAATTATCAAGTAGAAAACCCTAAGGTTGTTCAATGTAAACTTCTTACTCTATCTCTCCATTTAAGAAATATGACTTTACATCTATATTATAAAATTTGTAATTTAGATGTGCAACCACTAATAAAAACATTCTAATAGTTTCTAATCTTGAAAATGGGGTAAACGTTTATTCAAAATTCAGACCTTCCACCTATTCATAACCTACAATTTTTTCCAATAACATTTTTACCATTTAGATGTGGTAAAAGTTCCCATGTTTCATTTTTCTCAATCTAATCCAACTATTCATTCATAGAATCCACCAATTCTTTTTGTTGAATAGCTTCTGAAACTAATTCTAGTTCAATTTTTGAGATAAGTGAAGTCTTATTCTCTAATATCAATGTTCTTCTGGTCTGAACTAGATCCTTCTGATTCCCAATGATGTTTTCAGTCTCAACATGCTTTTGTAAAGTAGGAAAGAATTGGTGTATTTTTAACAACATTAACATCATATGAATCCACAAACTTTTGTAAACATTTTTTTCCAACATTTTTAAATTCTTCCATTAGGTGAATAACCCATAAATATTCCTTCTTCATCTTTCTCATCAAACTTTACAAGATCTAGATTTTTAATTTTTAGCAAACATGGAATTACAAAAACTTTGAAGTATTTAAATGGAAGTTTTTTGTTATACCACATTTCGTAGAGAGTCATATTAGATTTCAAACTCAACAAACATCTGTTCTAAATACATACAATAATACTAATAGATTCTCTCTAATAAAACTTTAAAAGTTTGTATTCTACCAAAATGCTTCTTCCCATTTCCACCAAAATTCTATTCTTCCTTTCTACTACTCCATTTTGTTGTGGGGGTATATGGAGAAATATACAGATGTTTGATTACATGATTTATTAGATAAGTTTCAAAATTATTTCATGTGAATTATGTACCATTATATATTCTCAACTTCTTTATGTAAACCCTCATTTATTTCTCAACATCTTTTCTGAAAAATTTGATCATTTTAATAGCCTATAATTTGTGCTTCATAAACATGATGTTGGTCATTTGAGTGAAATCATCAATGAATTTGACAAAGTAAAAATAACCTTTTTTTATTGACGTCTCATCAGTCCACATAAATCATAATGAATAATTTGAAGAGGTCTGGTAGACTGAATCTCAACTTTCTTATTACTTTTATTAGTTATGTTCCCTTTTTGACAAGTTACACGAGCATATTATTATATTATTTTCAATTCTAGAAAATTTCATACAATATTAATATTAGAGAGTTTTTTTCTACCCAAGGTGGCCAAGTCTTTTGTGCCACAGCTTATTCTCATCTTCAGCACTTAGATAACATTATTTTTTATGTTCTCTAATCTGCCACTGGTTCTTTCTCCCCTAGTTACAACTTTTCCACATTCCATTATCCTAATGATACATAAATATTTTTCTAAAAAAAAACTTATTTTCCATCATAAAAAAGTTGACTTACACTAAGTAAGTTATGTTTTATCCCATCAACAAATATAACTTATTTAGATTTAAACCTTTTTAGATTTAAATTCCTTTGATTTTTAAGGAAACATCATTACCAAAAGTAACTCCTCCTGCCTGAATGGCCCGAAGGCCTTCATTTTTTATTTATTTTGATAACCCCTATTTCAAGGGATGAGAGGGAACCCTTACAAGGCCCATAGGCTCATAGATTACATGGCCCGTATGCTTAAGAGATTACATGACCCGAAGGTCTTTAGGGAATTCAACCAGACTATCTACAAGGAACTGCCCCTCCCCAGCATCTGCATCTTTGATAGTAGCTCTCCACCTTTGCATGACCGTCTGGCTAGGCTTCTCGTGCAAGCACAGGCTGGTACCGATGGCATAGCCATACCCTCTCATTCTGACAATCCATTTGGATCTGCTCTGGTGAGTGTACCTGCTCTGAATCCTCTTCTAGGGCTGCTCTTTTTTTGGAGTGTGTCTGGGCCTGCATTCATGTGGCCCAAAGGCCTTGGGGTGGCCCTAAGGCCTTAAGGTGGCCCGAAGGCCTTGAGAATCAACTGACCCGAAGGCCTTGGGTGGCCCGAAATCCTTGAAGGACCCGAGAACCAAACCAATGGCCTGAAGGCTCAGATGGATGAATAGTTCCGGATGCTACAATACCGAACAATGCCTGCTACAGTAACCCGGAAATATGCCTCCACCAGGATTTGATCCTGGGTCTCTTGGATGCACCTAGCGAGTCCTCACCAACTGGGCTGAGGCTCTTGTGCAACTCCTCCTACATTATGGATTTTAACATGTTTTGAGATTTTTATATCACCTGTCATGTGTGAAGAATAACCACTATCAAGTATCCAAAGGTCTGTTCCTTTTAATTTCTTTCAAATATATCTAAAAAACAAAAGCTCTTTACTAAATTTTATTCTTTCCAACTTCCTTTTCTTTTCTACCATAATAAAATTATTCCGGAAGGAGTGTCATGTATCTTTTGGCATGATGACTAACCTGATCACATCTTCTACAAACTTCTTCCATACATTCAAATTGATTTCTTGTTGGAAAGAATCTAACATCTTTATTTTTTTCTTTTTTAACTTCCTATGGGTTAGGAAAGTTGCTCACCCTTCTCCCACTATTTATTTCACTTTGTTTAAAACTACTTTTAGGAAGTGACAAGTTATACCAAAAATTATAATCCCTATTCCCATAGATTCCACAACACCAGCGAAATCCAAAAAATCTTGATTTTCTATTGAAGTACGGTCTTTATCTATAGAAACGTTGTTGAGGTCGATGAATTATTCCTTATTTAACATAATCTGGGTGTGGACCAACTTTCCTACTATGAGAGTTTTTAAATTTTGTAGATGTGATATGTTTCTCACACCCCTTATCAATCCAAACTTTCCCAACACTTTTCTTATCACGTGAAATGTTAGAAAGATTAAATGAAACATTATTTTTAGAGGGTGAGGATTTCACCTAATTCTTGATTTGAGATTTCTTAATAACTTTAGAAGTATCAAATTTTACTTCCAAGGATTTGTTGAAGTTTTCATTCATCTTACACAAGGTGCTTTCAGACTCAATAAGTTTTGATTGAAACTTGTTAACTTCTTCTTCCTTAGCTACCAAATACTTACTAAGATCTTCAACTGTATTTCTTTATAAAGAAATTCTAAGTTTGTAACTTAAGATCTATATAATGTATTCTTTTTCTTTCTTGGAAACATCCTTTTCACCTTCAATAACTTCTAAAATTTCTTTATTTATAATTATGATTTATTTCTTCATGAATCTATTTTTCTTAGGACATGAAACAAGTTCTGTTCTAAACTGACACTCTCTGTAAGATTATTCACCACCTTATTCCTCACTGTTTGAAGAGTCTTATATTTTCTCAACTTTTGTAATGAATGTTCTAACCTTTTTTGAACTCTCATCTTTTAAATAATTGTTTTTAGCTGAGTTTGATTTAGTTTTCTTTATCAACATATTTATCTTATTCCTAGTAAACTTATTCTTATATGTGTTGGATGAATTTTCTTATTTAGAATTTTTTCCAATTCTTCCATCAATATTTTTCATTATGATCATCTCAATATTCTTCAACTTTTTTCTTAGTACAATTAATAGAAAAGTTTTCAATTCCACCACACTCAAAACATTTGAGAGAATTTTTTCCTCCCTACTTTACTCTTACTCTCTAATAGTTCTTGGAGATAAGAGACATGATATTTTCATTTAACTCATCATCCTTATTATCTTCAGAATCAAAAAGAACAACATTATCAACATATTGAATTTTAATCTTTCTCATAGCTTCAAAATCCATTTCATCCTTCATCTTCTTTTTGAAAACTGGAGATTTTATCATTTCATAATCAATAAGAAATTTGTGAAATTCATCAAGAGATAAATCATCTTAATCTTTTAAAGAGTAAATTTTAGAATCAAACCTATCAAGAAAGTTTCTCATACGTTTCTTCAATATTATTGAATCTTATGGAACTTCTCCAAATCCTATGATGTTGTAAAAAAATTCATTTACCCTGTTGAATTATTCATCAATATTTTCTTCATATTTCATTATTATGTCTTCAAACAAGCTACACCAGATTTTTCGCTTTGTTTCCTTCACTTTAGTATTCACTTTGAAAATACTTTGCATCTTATCCCACATACTCTTTGAGTTTTTGTGACCGATCACCTTCATATAAAAATTTTATGAAAAAGACATAAGAATAACATTACTAGATTTTTCATCAACTTCAATATTTTAATTTATCAGCAAAAGTCATAGGAAAATCTTTCTCAATAGGTGGAAAACCAATTGTAGTAGCATCAACAACTTCTAGGACAAGAGATAAGAGATATGAAATCATCATGTTCTTTCAACCATAATAATTTTTTTTATCAAATGTAGAAATACCTATACTATTGACATAATTGAGATTATCCATGATAAGGATTCAATAAGACAACCTTCCCTTTTATACCAATTGAAGTTCCAAAGGATCGAAAAACAAATGATGGGGGGGGGGGTTGAATCAATTGTTAATTTTTATAAGTTTAAAACTTTTAATAAACTTAACCCCTAAAACCTGTTAGATTTAAAAACCTTATCATATTTTAGTAAATATTCATACATACAAAATTAGTAAATATATTAAAGAACATAATTTTTACAAGGTTTGGCCTTAGTGTGAGAACCTACATCCTTTCCATAGTCACTCCCATGGGTCTATGTAAATTCACTATAATAAATAAGTGAATAAAACTTCTACCAACTCCCACTATACACCTTATATCTCCTAATAAGAATGATTATACTAGCTCCTGTCATTTTACAAAGTCTTCTTACAAACAATTGATCCATAAAAGAAAAGATCACAAAAAAATTTTACTCCAAAAAAATATGCCTGAAACCTCAGTTCGATTACCCTTGGTTCAATTGCATATATCCGATTGACTCATTATGATGGAACTATTACGATGAACCCTTTTCTCAAACTTCACTTCTCAAACTCTACTCAACTGATCAGTCTGATCTTTCACAGTCCGACCTTCCTCAGTCATATCCTCCTCAGTTTGATAATAAAAATTTCAAATGTCTAATATTCTAATGAGATATATGTTTGGAAATTAACTATTACTCAAACTCTATAGTGCTCTGCCTTTTGTGAACATTAAAAGGTTGAAAAGTATGAATGTACTTTGTATCTATTTATAGGCATCCCAAATTGGAAAAGGTGGGAAAATTAAAAACATTCCCTACTTACTAAAATTCAAAAACCTTTGAAATTCACTCATATTTGAACTTCATGTTTGAACACTACAACTCTTCTAGAAACTTCTTAAATATTATTAATTCATCTTAGAAGTTAGCCTTCTATAACTTCCTAACTTTTCTTCAGTATGATGGAACTTCCTCAACTCATTACTATATAAATTCCTCATCTCATTACAACGGAACTTCCTTAGATAATTCCTAATTGAATTTACTCATTAGAGTTATTCTAATTGAATTTCTTCCATGGGGTTAGTCTGATTAACTTTCCTTCTCAAAGTCAGTCTAATTGAATTTACTCTTTAGAGTTAGTCTGATTGAATTTCCTCCTTAAAGCTAGTCTGATTAAGTTTCCTTATCAAAGTTAGTTTGATTAACTTTCCTTCTCAGAGTCAGTTTGACTGAATTTTATCCTCAAAGTATGTCTAATTAACTTTACTAATCATAGTCAGTCTGATTAACTTTCCTCCTTAGAGTCAGTCCGATTGACTTTCCACATCAAAGTCAGTTTGATTAACTTTCCTTCTCAAAATCAATTTGATGGAAATTCCTCAGCTTTAGTCTGATAGAATACTCATAACAATGGAATTATCAATACGACGGAATTATCATTACAATTTAATTCTCATTAATATGGAATTCTTATTACAATGGAAAATCTAGTCTATAACTTTGAAAATATTCAAACCTCCTTAGTTATAACTCATCCAGACTTATGAAAACTCTTGTTCCTGGTACTTATGGATCTGATGCAAACTTTGTCTTGATTCCTAGAACTGATACAATCTTTAAAATTCCTCTATTTCTTAAAAAGATTTGATAATGAGAGTTTTCATGATTTACGAGAACTTCAAGATTAGAAAAGCATCATCTGAATTAAGGTTATAAGGTTTAATAAATTTAAAGCTCCCGACATCACTATCTTCATTCAACCTCTTCAGCTACATTATGAATTTCTAACTTAACAACTTATTTCTAACAAAAATCATGTTTGATAGATCTTGAACTTCATGACAATGGATCTGGTAACAATGATGTATCCAGTAGAAAATTTCATCTCTCTGACAACTTCTGCATTTGGTGATGCTCAGTCTTATATTCTACGTAAAAAAAACAACTTTCTCAAAAATAAATCTTTATCCCCCTTTATGTTTGGGTTCGAAGATTCTAAAAATTTCACCTGTTTTTTCAAAAGAATATTTTTTTTCAAAAAATATTTTTTTTTAAAACAAAACATCACAAAGGTTCTTTAAATTCCATCAAAATTTTAATCTCATTTTCACTCATGAGTATTCAAGGGCTGCAAAAAACCACCATAAACATGGTGCTCAGCCTTTACCTACTAGAAAAATAATCAACGAGTCAAAAACTATTCCACCACCCATTTAATATTGGGCCACTATAATTGCGTTCTCAAGCCTCAATACATTTTAGATACTCCTAGTTGTACTGTCAAAGGTGATCTATGAAACTCATGAAAGACTCCCTCACATATATTTATTGGAAAAAATATCCTCCCCTGAAAAAATATATAGTTTTGAATATACTATGAAAATCCCTTTAGAGCATCTCTATGGCCAACACGATCATTCATAGTTACACTTGTGGGGACATAAATACTTAGAACCATAAGATATCACCACTTTTTGCTACATCAAGACACATCCCAAGCCCAAATGGAAGTATCATAAAACACCTTAAACACCACCCCTTCCCCTAGAAACTAGATCACCAGAGCACTAATCAATCTTCCCTTCAAGTAGCCGAATAATACCTAAAACTGACCAGTTTAAATAAAATCTTGGTCCTTCCTAGTTAAACCTATCAATGGTTCCAAAATCTGTGAGAAGTCAGATACGAACCTTCAGTAATATCCTGCAAGACCATGGAAGTCATAAACCTCCACCACATTCTTAGGTGCTACCCAAGAAACAACTACCTTAACATTAAATGACTATATGGACACACATTTCTGAGACACCACATACCCAAGGAAGTGCACCTACTGTGTCCAAAACTTACACTTGAAAAAATTTCATAGATCCAATGGCGTCAAAGAACCTACAAGAAAGATCCGATATTATTGGCATGATCCTCTTCTGACTTCAAGTATACCAATATATCTCTAATGAACATGTCTACAAAAAAGTATAGTAATTCATATAACACAGAGTTCATGAGTCCCATAAACATAGTTGGTGAATTTTTGACACCGAATGACATGAAAACAAACTCAAAGTGACCATACCTGTATATGAAGGAAGTATTTGGGATATCTCCCTCCTTCACCCTCAAATGATGATAACCAGACCAAAGATTGACCATAGAAAATAAACAGGACCCTATCACTTGTTCAATAAGATCATTTATCCTTAGAATAGGGTATTTTTTTTGATTATCACCTGCTTAAACCTCTAGTAGTCTATACACAACCTTAGACAACCATCCACCTTCTTGGTGAATAAAATTTGTGCACCCCATGATGACACACTAGTCTAGATGAAACCCTCCTACATTATATCATCTATTTGAATCCTTAACTCTTGTAACTCTAAAGGTGTTATTTGATAAGGAGACATCAAAATTGGAGAGGCACCAGGATTCAAATCTATCCCAAACTCGATATCATGTTGAGAGGGTAGTGTTAAAACCTATTCAGTAAAAACATCCAGAAACATACCAATGATCCTAGGAAATTACAACATTTTAACATCCATTAATTTCATGGGAAACTCATCCATGAAGGAAATAAGGGGCTCCACATGTCTACTGCCCACCTGACAACTCTGTTAGCCAATGAAAATTGCACACGGCTATCCACATAAAAGAACAATACTATCCCATGGAAGAGGTCAATAAAAACATGAATGGAATACAAAAAATATATGAAAATAATGACACCATAATAATTCATATATAGCAAGAAAATATCCCCATGGTACTGATGTGTCCCCATTATCAGTCTAAAACTCTGACACACATCAAACAAGTTGGTCTGAACTCCAACTGGTGTAGTCAACACTAGGGGAATTGGAAGCCTATATACATCTAGTCCTATAACATGGAATAAAGTGGGTGAAATAAAGTAGTGTGAAGCTATTGAATCAAAAAAATTACAAAAAAGGGTGGACGATAAGCTGATCATACCTCTAATGATATATAGCCCCTATGGTGCTTCTATCTCCACTGCATGCAACCGACCACACCCATATCCACTGCCTCTCTACTTATGTCCACCTCTATAGACATGCTCATTTCAAGGTCACTAAACATGAGGAACATCCTAAGGTCAGACTCTACCAACAATATCCCCTATTGTTGAAGCATAATCTTGATTCCCCTATTGATGAAATAATCTCACTGGTAGCTGCTACTAAGGCTGATGCTGAACTTGTCCACCTCCACCATAATGGGCTCAAATAACCATTGGGAACTGATTTTGATGGTGGAAATGAACCCCACAAAAGCACACACTAGGAAAAATCCCCTAGGAAAAGCATGAAAACCACTATCCCTAGATAGCCTAAAAGGAAACTGCTGAGGTCGACTCCCCGCTGGTCCAAAACTCAAAGGCCCTAACACTCGAGACTTGACACTGACAACTCTTCTCTTTGAGAAACCCTATTGGCTCCCCTCTCATGGTAAACCTCCTCATGAGTGCATATGCTCGATCACCTCCACCTTCTTATGAACCTCCAAATACATTGGAATCCTAAAAGGAGTAACTGCATACTGGATAGAAGGACAAAGTGCCTCCTAAATATGCCTCACATGGGACTCATCTCAGTAAAAAGATTGGGGGTGAAATGAAAAAGCTCCTTGAACTTGATTTCTGGCTCCCACATAGATATAATCCCCTACTGTAGAGAGAGAAAAATTTTCCTCTTCACTACATTCATAGTTGATGAAAGGAACTCTGCCTTTAACTCTTTCTGAAATTCGACTCAAGAAACATGTACCTCCTTCCATTCACTATGATACAACATCCACCCATGATGCTCTACCCCTCACATCTGACTAACTAGCAACGAGACCCAGTACTCTTCCAGGGCCTGGATAAAACTGAAATCTATCTCAAGCTCTTCCAACCATCTCTCTATCTCTAGATTGGAACCACTACCCTCGTACTTTCCTAAATCCTACTGCTGAAAAGCACACAATTTTTTCTACCACCGACCACCCTCATCAACCGAACCAACCCTTAGACAATCAATAAGATCATCATGTTGAACCTTTACTTCTTGAACCACACACAAATGATGACCAGTATCCATAGCTAAAAGGGAAACAATGAATTCCTAATTCTGGTAGTATGAAATTTTATTAATATTTTTTTAAATCATTTCAACATATTTTGACTTTTCCAAAACTACCCAATTCAAACAAGAACACAAGCCAATAATGATGAATTCACCTCTCCTAAGTCTATACCCTGCAAGTGGTTCCACATAACTTGGTCATTTGGTAAGGTTATATTCCTTGCATCAGATCATGTGGGTCCCTAAAATATTGTGTCCTATTCGGTCATCCCTGGCCTATATCACACACCAAGATCAACTGATGTTGTTGAATTAACAACCCATGAAACTCTCACAATGACTAACTCCAAACTCAATCCTATATATCAACTATCACCTTTGATACCACTTTATCATGACCCCTCCATCCAAAGGCATCCCTCCTCAGCCAAAAATGAAGGAAGCGAGATAATGACCCCCTGAGTCCTGCCTCTAGTAAGCCCCGAGTTGAAGAATGATACCAAAGTTATAAAAATTTCATAAATGAGAGGAGTTACCCTCTATAATAATATTATCAGGAGATAATATATCAACAATCAATCAAATTCATGAAATAACATATGATAAATAAAACCAAAACCATCCCATAATGCATGTATAAGTAAAATAGAAAGAGATAAAATTCTCTAAATAAATACCCAAAAGAAAATCTATGGTAGAAACACAACAACAGTTCAAATGTTCAAGCTAGTAATGTCCATAAAAGTCCACATAGTCCTCCTAAAAACCTAAAAATAGTTGGTATATATGCATGGTGAGCATACAAGTATACTCAGTAGGATCATACCCAAAGTCTCTCATTCACATGTGAAAAAGAGTATACTAATGCACTAGTGAGAAAATATCAGAACCTACATCACCCAAATAGGTAAACTAACCAATATTATCCTCACCATGGAATACTCACCAAATAACACATCCAAGTATAATAACATAATAAGAATAACATCAATAAGGGTACCCTACACTACTTTATCACTAGCTTGTCTCTCTCACACCCTAATGTCGTACGTCTTAGCACACCCATATCTTTCACATAACACATCCCATTACATCACATCTCACCCAAAGACACTTAGGCCACCACATCATTCCAATAATCATACATGAAACTAGTTATCACATCTAACTTAAAAACACTGGTCCATCACATCACATCACATCCCTCCTGAAGATGCCTAGGTTGTCACATCACATCACATATCATACACTGACATAAACAAAACAGTAGGGTAACATGAACATGAAGGACATAAACATCATGCCCTCTTATTACCCTGAACAACCCCACTATAATCCATCTCATCAAACATCCCTACAATGCACTTTTGACTTCTGTCCATTACAACCCGTGCATGTCAATGTCGCCTAGAAGGGAGAGTGGGAAAGAGGGGGTATCCAGCTAGCCATACCCATCACTAGGATATTGGGAAAACACCCCCCAAATATATGGGTGTTGGCACATAGTGGTTGATGCAGGTGGGGTGAGTACATAAATCACAAAGAAAATACAAGGTACATATACATATAAAGCTGCAAACAAGCCCAATATATGGGTTCACAACAAGAGAACTATCCAACTCACAACATCACCATCGAACCTCACAACACTGCCACTTTCACTATCACCACTAAACACAAAACACCAAACAAAAATCCACAAGCCACATTCTACCTTTTTTTTCAAATTAATGCAATTTCCAGTTTCCAATATCTAGACAATTTCATTCAATAAACCCATTTATTTTCCAACCCATTCATTTCATTATTTTAGCATGTTTAATTCACATTTAAAATCAACCATCTTATCCACACTTTCCATTTTAATTCATTCATTAACTATTCAACCCATGCTATTACCATTCATTATTAACAAATTATACCTGGGTAACTAGAACAACACAACACAACACAACACAACACAACACAACACAACACAACACAACACAACACAACACAACACAACACAACACAACACAACACAACACAACACAACACAACACAACACAACACAACACAACACAACACAACACGACACGACACGACACAACACAACACAACACAACACAACACAACACAACACAACACAACACAACACAACACAACACAACACCACACAACACAACACCACACAACACAACACAACACAACACAACACAACAACAACACAACACAACACAACACAACACAACACAACACAACACAACACAACACAACACAACACAACACAACACAACACAACACAACACAACACAACACAACACAACACAACACAACACAACACAACACAACAGACAACCACAACACAACACAACACAACACAACACAACACCAACACACACAACACAACACACAACACAACACAACACAACACGAAACAACACAACACAACACAACACAACACAACACAACACAACACAACACAACACAACCAACACAACACAACACAACACAACACAACACAACACAACACAACACAACACAACACAACACAACACAACACAACACAACACAACACAACACAACACAACACAACACAACAACACAACACAACAAACACGACACGCACGACACTACACAACACGACACACGACACGACACAACACAACACAACACAACACAACACACACAACACAACACAACACAACACAAACACAACACAACACAACACAACACAACACAACACAACACAACACAACAAACACAACACAACACAACACAACACAACACAACACACACAACACAACACAACACAACACAACACAACACAACACAACACAACACAACCAACACAACACAACACAACACAACACAACACAACACAACACAACACAACACAACACAACACAACACAACACAACACAACACAACACAACACAACACAACACAACACAACACAACACACACAACACAACACAACACAACACAACACAACACAACACAACACAACACAACACAACACAAACACAACAACACAACACAACACAACACAACACAACACAACACGACACGACACGACACGACACGACACGACACGACACGACACGACACAACACAACACAACACAACACAACACAACACAACACAACACAACACCACACAACACAACACAACACCACACAACACAACACAACACAACACAACACAACACAACACAACACAACACAACACAACACAACACAACACAACACAACACAACACAACACAACACAACACAACACAACACAACACAACACAACAGACCACAACACAACACAACACAACAAACACAACACAACACAACACAACACAACACAACACAACACAACACAACACAACACAACACAACACAACACAACACAACACAACACAACACAACACAACACAACACAACACAACACAACACAACACAACACAACACAACACAACACAACAAAACACAACACAACACAACACAACACAACACAACACAACACAACACAACACAACACAACACAACACAACACAACACAACACAACACAACACAACACAACACAACACAACACAACACGACACGACACGACACAACACAACACGACACGACACAAACACAACACAACACAACACAACACAACACAACACAACACAACACAACACAACACAACAAAAAAACCCATCTATCTCATGAAAAAAATACTAAATAATCACCATTTCATAAACATAAACACATATTAGTCATAATAACCACATCAAAACCACTTTCTATCACAAAATCCTCATATCATGACCATAAAATTCATCATATCTACCCTCATAACACAACCACAAATCACAACCACCACACACCACATCAAATTCTTATCACATAACCATCCCAAAACACAAACACACATCACAAAAAATTTCTCATCACATTCACATAACATTATTTAGATTTATCAAGCGTATTTCATCACATTACACTTCTTTATTTTAAGTCCATTCTCACACAATCCATAATTTCTATGTTCAAACCAATTTATTATTCGAATATAAGTGGTTATCCATTTATTCAATTTGATTCCAATAAATAACATGAAAAGGTTAAAAAACTCATCAACTAAAATTAAAGAAAATCCCACAACAACCACAATTTTTAGAGAGACATCAAGCCCAAACAATCACAATATCAATGATATCAAAAGCTATAAAACATGCAATTTAATTCCACCCCCTTTGATTTAAATTAAGTTGATTCTTTATCTTTATTAGGATGATGCATAATATCTTCCCAAAAGATAACAAGAGCATATCCCCTCCAACATGATACACTAGTGGAGAACTGAAGGATCCCCTAACCTAGACATAGATGTTCAAACTGCTACACAAGTTGAACCAAGATGAAGTCCACAACCAAGAACCACAAGGAATAAAATCACCTTTACCATCTAGAACATAAGGACAAAATCATTACACCATAAAAAAACCATCAAAACACACAATTTATTGGATAGTATTCTCTCATAGATGAAGAAATAGGGAGAAAAACAAGAGAATAAAAAGAGGTTAGCTCACTCAAACCACTATGGATTGATCCTCTAAGATTGGGGTCAAAAGAAACTGAAAGAGGGTTGAAAGAGCTCATTGCATTGGGATGCACTCAGGTCACCCAAGGAATGAGATAAAGGTTTAAAAAGTTTATAGGTTCAAATATATTTAAGAATTTATAGGTAGTCTAAAAAATAAAAGACCACGACACAACCTACCCACCACACTATAGAATTTATGAAAAGTCATAAGACCAAAACACAATATGAAGGACCACACTACAACCTGGTAGGCCAAAGTAGCCTTTGAGATATGTGGCTATCTCTATTCCCCATATTCATAAAATAGGGGAGGATAGGATACCATGATGCAACCAAAGCTACTACATGGCATACCCCTCAACAATCAAAGAGGAGTATATGCCACAACCCTGCTACATGGCGTAACCATCTCAAAAAAGTCAGAACCCCCATAAACTCACCCCAAAAATCCATGATACAAACCTGCCAACATTGGAAGTGGAATAAAAAACACCTTCCATGGGAACTATAAACTATATATATCCTCAGTACAATAAAACAACCAACCCTACGATGTATCCCAAGGCTCCACACTATAAAACTCTCTCCAGCTAGATTTTCTAGAAAGCTCCTCCCTCTCCCTCCAAAATCCTCCCAAATTCCATCATACACCTCCATCACCCGAATTACTATAAAGTAATGAGATGGAAGGTCTAGATCATTATAATAACACCCTAGATACTCTCTGATATTTGGTAGCTTCTGGAATATGGGGAGGCATGTAACAGTCCTCCCCAGGAGCTACTAAATTGGTGATTTTTTCCAACCCACCCCGTGGCCTCAGAAGTGCCTCCCCATATTCCAGAGGCTGCTAACTAGTGGTGAGGGTCTGTGAGGTTACCATGGAAAAAATATGACCACAATATTATAGTATCCTAGCAGCAGTAATAATAATAACACATATAACTAGCTGGATAAAAATCATAGACAAAGGCAAGGCAAGTGCTAAAAATAAATACTGCATAAAGATACTAAAATGATGAATAATGATATACATGCCATAACTGATCCATCATGGTGGATCATATACAAGGTACAACAAAATAAAATAAAATTTAAAGTAAATTCATACCTAATGGGTCCTAATTCTTACCTGGTCCTGATGTCCACACTATAATCCTATAATTCTAAACAAAACCTCAAGCCATATACCCTTGACCTAAACCTATAACATGAAAACAAGTAGCCTTTTTCTTGGGTACCCAAGTGTTATGGAATCCCAGGCAGAGTTTGAGTACAAATCAGTAGGCCACCACCAACAATGTCCCTAAAAATAATAAGTCTATACATGTAAAGTGCATGTAGAAGAAAGATAAATAAACATTACCATTTATCAGATTAATAGAGATTAATTTAAAATTTTAAATAAAATACATATTAAACCCTTATCGATGCATGGAATTTTCTGTACCACCAGAATTGATCCATACATGATTCAAACAACATCAATGTATCTCTAGTATAGGTAATAGATATTATAACTCATGCCAGTTCTAGGGTGTATAACCAAGGGAACCACAACTATGAAACATAGGGGAATCCATGGAGGGTCCAACGGGCATTCTTCCCATATCAAGTCAATCCATAATCTAATGAAGTTATACATGACGTTCCTATTAATTCTATATAGGAAAATAAAAGGAACCCAAACTTGGAATTCTATAAACTGAATCCATGTAACCACCCATCCAAATCATTCATATTATCTGGATTGACCAAAATCTAGGTCTACACCCATGGAATTATATCTCATATAATTAAGTAAAATCCAAGGAGCTCATCCTAGGACATTATCAAGGGTACCTATAATTAATCCAAAAAATTAATCTATGGAATTAAATACATAATACATCACCCAAATCCAAGGGGAAGATACATCAAGGAATTAATAGTAATGAATAAGTGAGGAATAAAAGGCAGATCATGACATTACTTAGCTTTGGACATCCTTAGATCCAATAAGGAATAATACCATGACATCTAAGTGATTCCCTTAATAGAATCCACACTCAATCAAGGAATTACTCTCATTTCATGTCCCAAACTAAATCCAGGGGGTGACACCCAAGACATTCCAAACATAATAGCCATATTCATAAGAAATCATAACTAACCAAATACCAAAACATCAATAGAGCCCATGTCATTACACTTCCTCATTACCATTTCATAAAAACTGTATCATTTCCCAAGAGTCGATTAAATAGGATTCCATTGAAAAGTTATAAGTGAAAAAACCTTATAGGTTTCTTAATATCACTCTATTTAATCAACACTATCATTTTATATTTCAATAAAATCAAAAAGTTAACAACCTTTATTTTAACACATGATAACCTTTTTATAACCATGTTTCCCCATTTTAATCATGTAAGATCTCATATTTTTCCAGGTACGTCCCTCTTTGAGTTTTTTATTTGAGCCTTGGTGGCTGTGTCTTGTTTAGAGACAGGGATACTTTATTTGAGAAAATGAATTAAAGTCTAAGGATATATGTTTTTTTAATTAATGGAGTCTAGGTATAAATGGGTAAAGTGTTACTAATTTTTCTTGGTAAATTTAGAAACCTTGAAGGGGGTTCAAGTTTTTATAAGTAAGATGAGTTAAAAACCCATATTTAGGAGAATTACACACCATGTAAAGGTATTACATGTTGTGTAAACATCTGAAAAACACATGTCATGAAACAAATATAGGGCCTGAATTGGTTACATGTCATGTAAGAATTACACATCATGTAATGTTCTAGATAATTGAATAATAAGTCTAGGTGATGATTTTTTTTGGTGTATTCCACTAAAAATAATTTCACAATGCGTAATTATAATACACACTATGTAATTCCCTAAGTAGGCTTTTAAAAAGTGTTGTGAGGCTGATTTTATTCTCACCTACGTGCATCTTTTCTCTTCATGATATAGGGTGATCATCTGGTCAATTTTGGGCCCCTTCCCTCTATTCTGAACATACTTTTTTGTGTGATCAATCCCCAATATATTATTTTTTTGCTTTGGTTTACCCTTATCTTTCACAAATATCCAATTTTTATGATGTAAATCCCTTGATCATTTGTGTTTTTTGTTTTGATATTGATCGGTTATGATCTAGGAACCTCCATGCGATCATCTATGCCTTATTCCTTATTGGTGAATTCTGCTGGAAGCATTGGTTGTTTGTCAGTTAAAGGTAGGGGGTCTAAAACTTAACCATATGGTTTGATATTTTTAAAGTATGTGAAATATTGCAACTACAACAACATACATGCACCTCAATTGATTAAATGATAAATTTGATTATTCCTTAGATTCCATTTGGATTCAATTAGGTATTAACCTAGATTGTGGCTACCATTTGAGTGAGAGAACCCTTGATTATAAATGAACTGTTTAATGGATTAAAGTGTGTTTAGCATGACATAGGTTTTGGGTGTTTGATTGATATAGATTAACCTTGTCTTGAATTTTTTTATTGAGATAACTGACATGTTATTGGTTATGACCAATTGATAAATGAAATATTTAATTTAAAGTTAAATGTTAATTTTTATAATTAACCATTGAGCCTGATGATGTGATATTTTGATATCCTTGTTGTTATGACATGTGTTGTGATTTTTTATACTGTAATGCTTATATGGGGTATTGGCCCAATTTGTATACTGTAATGATTATATGGGGAATTATCCCTGTTGATAAATACTAAAATTATTATATATAGGGATATTCCTAGTGACACATGCTGAAATGCTTATATATCAGGATATTCCCTAAGACATTCTAAAATTATTATATAGTGGGATATGCCTAATGACACATGTTGAAATGCTTATATACCGGGCTTAGCCCTGATAAATCCTGAAATGCTTATATACCAGGATCATCCCTGATTTATTGTTGAAATGCTTATATACTTAGTTTTTACCTAGATTTGTGTAATTTATATACCTTGGTTATAAGGTTATGGTTAGCATGTTCTTAATACATGCTCAGAGAAACTCTAGCATGGCGCTGAGGCGGGTTATGTTTTACCATAGTTATATGGTTATGGTTGGCATGGTTGTGAGACATGCTTAGAGATATTCTAGCATGGAGCTGAAACAAGTAGATGTGGTATTAATTTAATTGTTTAATTAATTAATAAACTTGTTTATTTCATTATTTCATACAATTATTATCATATTGATTATCTTTAGAAATGATGGTGTTGACCTAATAAGTTATACTCACACCCTATTTGGGCCACCATTTGGTACCCGAGAAGATTATATGGATGCAGGTTTGGACAAGGGAAAGGGACCTTACCATTGATTGTTTTCTTACTGGATTAGATGAAGTTTGGATATGGGGCCAACATGGGGTTCAAGATTGGGGACTTTTGAGTATTTTTTTGAGTCCACTAGTCTTTTATTTTTTATCACTTCTAGAAGGAAATTTAGTTACATTACATCACATCATTACATTTTTACTTTATTATTTATTAGATGATTTAACTAAATTTTATTTTTGGTATTATGTTGTATTGTATTGTTTCCATTTTTTCATCACTCTAATATTTATTTATTATTATTAGTATTGGATTGTTTTTCTATGTTTTAACTCTGTAACTATGGGGTATAGTCTACCCACTATACTTATCACACCTCGCTACTAGTTGGAAGCCTCTGGAATATGGGGAGGTGTGCTTGAGGTCTCATAACCAACCCCTTCTAGCCACGTGAGAGAGTTCCAGATCGGGGGATGCTACCAAGTGGCATCAAAGGTGGTTTATTTTATGTTTCTTTACTATTTGGGAAAGGTATAAAGGAGACTAGGATGTGTCGAGACTTGGAAATGAGATTGTGCATGGGTGTAGCTAACACATGTATGGTGGAAAATCTAAGTTCCTAGGGGTGGATTTCTGTTTATACTGTGTGTTTGTTAGAGTTGATGTTATTTCACCCTAAGTGATTCACATGTTGTGTGAGATTATAGTTTTATGATGTTATTGGTTTTTAAGATTTATACTCATGGCCTAGAATGTCACAAGATGAGTATACATGTATCATAATAGGTACATAGGGATATATATTAACATGCATTGTTCATGTTAGGTACATATTTATTTTCATGTGATATATACTTTCCTTTTTTAACTGTGATATCAGATACCTGTTATATCTAAGAAATGAACTATTATGTCATGATAAAACACTTTTAATCCATGTTTAGAGAGATCATGAGTCATTGGTTCTCTATTGTTTTAATATTTTGAGGTTGAATTTGTTATATTTTCTAAGGAGTGTGTTGTCTTATAGAGAAAATGACTCCTCGCCATCTTTGATTTGAGCATCAGGAGAGTGGAAATCAGCATGCTCCTAACACAGCTGAACCGAAGCTTCCTATAGTTCCTGAGGATCAGATGAATGTTCAACTTTGAGAAAGCTTCCTGAGAGTCATTAGATCCATGTAAATAGATATTTTTCACACTATTACTTCAATTTAGAAGATAATGAGAGAGTTTTAGCTGTAGAATTTTCCTATATTCACTGGATAGGGAGGCCCCTAGGCAGCTGAGTTCTGGATCAAGTCAGTCCAGACAATATTTAAGCATCTTGAGACACCCATAGATGGGAGGGTGAAACTTGATATATATATATATATATATATATGCTTTGTGGACCATCCAAGTGTTGGTGGGACATTCTAGAGAAATTAGGGTAGGAGGAGGAGTTATCTTGGAAGGAATTTGAGATGAAGTTCCTGAGCCATTTCTATCATGAGACATTGAGGGATGAAAAGTATCATGAGTTCATGCACCTGACATAGGAGGTAATTCAAATGTTGTACTATGTTGAAAATTTCACTGACCTGTAGTGCTTTGTACCATCTTTGGAAGATGATGAGATCTCTAGGGTGAGACATTTTTTAGGATGGTCTTCACTATAAGTTTAGGTCACAAGTGAACATGTTCCGTATGAGCAGTTTTGTAGACCTGATGAATAACACACTCATCACAAAAGGTAATATGAGAGATTCATTGAGCAGTGGACAAGAATTTTTATTAGGGAAGACTATGAACTCTTATTCTAGTGTAAATAAGAATCAATATAGAATTTTTTGTCAAGGAAGTAGTGGTTAGAGCAATCAGGGTAGTGGGCATCCATCTCAAGACCATATTCCATTGTAGTGATATCAGTGTGGAAATATGTGCCACAAATGGAATCAGTGTCCATACCCAAATTTTGAGTTTCTTATTTGTGGTAGATTGGGACACCTATAGATGTTTTGTATTTGAATTCAATAATAGAGTAGTGGTAGGGGATCAAGACATGTACTGGAGTCTGGGAAGGACTCAACTACTCCTCAGCGGACATGTAGTTGGAGTTCTATGAGACGTTCTGGTCGAGGTAGGGGATGTGGTACCCCAATGTAGGAACAGTAGTACCAGGTAGAGGGTATAGCTCAGGGGACTCATGATGAAGCCTAGGACAGAGGGGTTGGTCAGCTAAATGTTATGCAGACTATTTCGATTAGTGTGGACATAAGACCGTATACTGTCATAGGTGTGATTCTTGTATCATCTATCATTTATTGAATTTTGTTTAATAAAGGAGAATCATATTCCTTTTTTTATCTTAACTTTTTGTAAATGGTTTGGTATTATATGTAGAAAGTTTGGATGGTGTTTTTTTCACGACCCGTCCCCCGGGGCCCGTGTCGTAACTACCCCAAGCCCGCCTTCCATAGGCTAGGGGCTGGCGACTAGCACCAAAGGTGTAAATCCCTATAATTGGGAAGGCATTGCCTTTATAAATGTAAACACACACACACACAACCTGAGTACAAGCGGAAGCAAACACTAAGTAAACACTATAAAACAAAAGATGTGCTGGAAAGTAAAGGGGCCAGAAATAAAATCCCAACAGTAAAGTACAAGAAAAAGACAAAACAACAGGAAGGTGTCAAGCTGCTCCTGGATCGTCCTCTGGGGTTCCTACCTGAAGGGTAGGTACAAATGGCCACTTCAGCTCTCCACGTCCGTCTGTCACCCCCGGGTACCGTCTCATCGTGAAGTCCACCTCTGGGTACCGTCTAGATCTACAGGCCTCAACCACGATCAGTGTTGTCCGTCGTCTGCATCCAACACAACGAGGTATGGGCAAAGCCCGTGCAAGGGTGAGTATAACGATACTCAGTAGGGACCCCGAGACCATCAAGGTCTCACTAAAACCCAACAAGGATAAACCACAAAGAAAGATCTCAACAGATAACCTTTAATTAGGCATATGCCCATACATATACCTAAGTTATCAAGTAACCCATCTCAATCATGAGGAAAACACAAAGGTCATTGAATCAGCTCAAACCAGGATTTTTATTCATGATGTCGAAAACACGGTTGCTGGAGAACTCCTCCTCTATCGAGCATAGTAGTCCTGTCACGACTCCGAGGTGCTACTCACTAACCTTAGACTGCTGAGGTACTCCTCCTCTGTCGAGTACCGTGGGTCTTCCACCCCAACACAGTAGTGCTCCCCGCCATGGGTCTGCCACCCCAACACAGTAGCGCTCCCCCTAATAGCCTACAGAGGTACTCCTCCTGCCGAGTACCGCGGGTATGCCGCCCCAACACAGTAGTGCTCCTCTGCCATGGGTCTGTCGCCCCAACACAGTAGAGATCCCCACTGGGCTAGTCAATTCACTCTGAAATGAATCAGACAAGTAGTCATTAGGTCTCAGCCAGCTACAAGGTCACCGTACTCCATATGCTCATCTCTGGGAGGATCCTCTTCACGAGCTACTGATCGATACTTCCAATTGTCACGTAATCTCACGTGGAAGCATCTCAAAGGACCGCCTCGTCATAGGGGTCACAACGCAACAGACGGCGCGTCAAACAGACGCCCGGTCCATGAGTTATTAGCATTTCTGTTCTAGGGGTCCGGTTGGATTTTGGGTATAATCCAACCCAACCATACTCTAACTTCATACATACCTCAGGTGAAGTATTCCAAAAGAACCGTCTCATCAAGAGGAATCCAACATAGTCGACGACACATCAACTGGACGTCCGATCCTTAAATTATAAGCGTTTTCACTCTGAGGGCCCAGTTGGAATTACGCTCGTTCCAAACCCGGCCATTTTCCAAAGTCGTTCAAAACTCACTAAGAGTAACGAAAAAAGACCGCCTTGTTGCAAGGGTCTTACTTCCACAGATACCACGTCGATCAGACGCGTGACCTTTAAAAAATTCATGTTTATGTGAAAAGGGCCTGATCCGTTAGGCCCGATGGGCTGATGGGTCGGGTCAAATCAGTTTTGGAGGGTCCGTCCCGGAAAAGGGGTCGGACCGGCCTGGTGAGTCACGCGACCTGGCCCGGCGGGGTGCGGCCCGGCTTGGCCCTGCCCGACACGGCTCGGCTGGGTGCGGCCCGGCTTGTAGCACCCCAAACATTTTATGGTACGTTTTTCTTAAATACATTCTATTCATCACTGTGTTCCTTCGAAACAACACTAGGTTATTTAGGAGATAGTTAAAACCTAGCCATTAAACATAAATTTCTCAATTCTACGTTTTGAATTTTGAAAAATGGTCATCTAGAGTTGTGTTCAGTAAGTCATTTGGAGTCTGATAGAACAAACTTGATTTTTGGTGAATAGTAACACACCCATATGAATAGTAATATGAATAGTAATATGAATAGTAACATACCCTTATGAATAGAAAATAATAATATTATTTTATTTTCTTAAGGCAATAACATAATGATATCTTAATTAGTTTTTCAATGAGAAATAAAACTAGTTGCACTTTAAGATTGTTATTTTTCGAATTAACTATGACCTTATTTAAAAATTAAATTAAAAATATTTAGAAAATTATTTTTGAAAAATGGATTTCACTTTTGAAATCTACATGTCGATAAATGGTTAGGGTGAATTTTGGGAATTTTTCTGAAACAGTTGATTTTTTAGTGAATAGTAAAAAAATACAATTTTTAGTTTCGGTGTGTTTATGACATCATTAATGATGAAATGATGATTTCATAAATATGGTCGACTTGTGTATAGTTAAATAACATGTGAGGTGTCCCAAGTGTCTTATACCATGGGAAAAAACCATGGGCAAGCCCATGGTTTTGCAAAAAACCACTCATGAGGTGTCCCTTGAAAATTATTAAAATAATCCATCACTTTTCCTATAAATACCAACTCTTCCCTTCATTTAATTCATTCCCAATTCTCCCTCAACTAAGTTCTGGCCTCCTTACCTTCATATTAGTCCTCCAAAGGTTTTCTCAAGACCTCAAGGTCCCAAACTTCAAGTTCTAAGGGTTACTCTATAAGGTAAGGAAATTCTCAATTTCTTTCTTTTTTCCTTTCAAGTTCTCTTTTATGTGGTATAACTTTCAAGTTTTCATACCATGTTATTATTTTTCTTCTTATTATTAATCTACACTATATTATTATTCATTTTTGTAATGGGTGACCCTTGTCCCCTCTCTTTTTAATATTTTATAAAACCATGTTACGTAGCCGTTAGGCTGCCGAATTTTTGTAAGCGATTTCAAAATTATTCTTTTATTTTGAGTTATTTATTTATTATTTCTTCATATATTCTTACCCAAGAGGAAAAAAATCTCAAGAATATTGTATATACTTTATGTTATCATGTTCATGATAAATTTATCATCAATATTCTTCTTTCCCCCACTTGTTCAAGGAATTAAAAACATTGTCCGTGACGTGTCGAATTACCGACATCGTAGATGAAGTAATTTCAGTTTCCATTAATTCTTTCACGTATGTTGATGAAACCAAATATATGGTTAAAACAGGTCATAATAAATGTGTTTTATCTTTATTAATGTTCTGTAATCTTTACACATTCCTAATATGGAATAAAAATACAAAACAATTTTATTTAGCACAAAAACTGCCAAGCCAAATTCAAGCGTTTATCTTTAAACTCATCGAATGAGTCATCATCATAGTATATAACCATAATCATTATAAGATCATTTATGTCTCTTTAAATTCACTAATAATGTATATTAACAATTCTGGATGTTTAACCATATTTCAAAACAAATTCCATTCATGAATATAAGTAAACAAAGCATGAAACCAAGTAAGAAAATGTTTCCAAAACAATAAAATTGAATCTCTTAAATCCATCAAAAAGACCATTAATGAACTAAATAAGGTTATACCATATCAATTAAATATAAAATAGGTTCTTTAATTATGAATTAATAATCCTAATTTGTTTATTCAGTTCTTTAAAAACAAGACAAGAACACCTTCAAGCATAAGGTAAGGGATTCTCTCTCACACTTTTGTTCAAGAATATCCCCTTTGTTGTGACTAAATTTGTATTGTGAACCTAATAATACTTATGTGGTGTAACTAATTCACATTTGAGATCACTTTCCATTTGAAATTATGTTTTATTTAAATATCCATAATCTCATGTCATGGATATGTTTATTGTCTAAACCATATACCATTTCACATACGGTGTATATTTGGGATGTTATTGATGAATCCGTATTCTATACTCTATACAGATATTGAAAAGGCATATTTCTCTTGTATTGAATCACTGTATAAAGAATTATTTGGATGTATAGGTGTGTGGGGCCCACTACAGCCCCTCGATGTATCAGTAGGTCTCATGAGACAAAACGGTTGGGCGACAGACCCTTCGAGTTTGTTTCCAAAAAATCAGACGGGTTTCTACCCACAACAGTAAACCGTTTTTACGGTATTATGGTTTCATGTGCCAGATACATGACGTCTAGTTAATAAGAATTCTATTTTTTCATTATCATTTATTATTATTATTATCCATGAGGTTTTCACTATGACAAAATCTATGGATGCAGTTTCATTCTCAGTTTATTATTGGAATTAGTTATTCATTTATTCACTATTCCATTTTTATTATGTCATATCGATTGTGATTAACTTATTATTATACTCATGCTTCTGCTATTTGTAACCCTTACTGAGCATTTGAGCTCACCCCTTTCATTGTCTACCTTCGACAGGTGATGAAGAGAAGGCCTTTTTTTGAGTTCTTGTGGTCGCAGTTTTTAGTTTTTGTTTTGTATTGTATTTTGTAACCTTTCCCAATGTAATTGGAGTTACATATATGTATCTAGTTTCTTAAAATACTACTAAACTGATCGTTCCTTCGGGATTTTCATTCCTTCTAACCATGCCAATATCACAAGTAATGCACCGACTCTAGCCTAGAGGGGTCGGGGTGTTACAGTTAGTATCAGAGGAAGTTTAGTAGAACACTTGGAAACTAGACTAGAAAATTTATAATAGGGAACACAGCCCTAAGGTAGTATTTGAGGATAAATGTACAAGAATATCCTGGTATTTTGGTAAGGAATAGATTATGTGGATATTTTAAGCAATATGTCCCTATCTGGATATGAGTAGGTAGAGGCAGCTCTGGGACAGATGTATCTAGGGGTAAGACCCGAAAACACCGCTTTGAGCTAGACTCGAACGAGAACTAGTGAACGACAATGGGCCTTGATGCACTATTGGTTACAACACTCCTGGGGGATATGCTTAGGATAATTCATGTTTTCTTTACAAGCCATTATGAAGGAGTTAATGTAAATTTTTCCTTAGAGGAACCATGTTTATAAGATTAGCTATGCATAGAATTTCAATCTATGTTGAGTAATTTTCTATTTGAGATTCATAAACTAATATAGTGTATCCTATTATTTAGAAATGGAATCTAATGGAAGAATGGGAATCAATACTCGTGGGCAAGGTAGGGATCTCCCTACTGAGCAAGTAAACACAGTCAACGTTGAAGAAGATCAGATCATGAACATATTGGGACAACTTACTCAAGTTGTAACGAATAACCATTCAACACCCGTGTTAGATAGTTTCATGCGGAATAAGCCCCCATATTTCAACAGGACTACTAATCCAGTGGTAGCTGAGCAATGGATCAAGTCCCTTGAAAAGATTTTAATGGAGTTAAGATGCAATGAGAATTAAAAGGTAGTACTGGAGGTATATTGTCTCAAGGGTGATGCTGATCAATGGTGGTCCCTGATTCAAAATACCACATAGGAAGAAGAAATAGAAGATATATAATGGAGTACTTTTAAGGAAATATTCTACGAGAAATATTTCCCTCGTGAGCAACGAACTGAAATGAAGCAGAAATTCCTTAGCTTGAAACAAAGGGAAGAAGACAGTGTTGCTGAGTATGAGGCTACCTTCACAAGGCTGGCCAGGTATGCCGTAGATTACATATGTGACTCAGTAGACAAGATTGATCATTTCTTTGAAGGTCTTAATCCAAGTCTTTGGAGGGAAATGGCTTCTCAAACATTTTCATCATATGATGGAATCGTATCAAGTGCCATCAAAACAGAGAAGGAATTTGCGAGATCAAAACTTTTCAAAGGAAGCCAAGATAAGAAGAGGTATTCTGATAACAAAGGAAAAGGAGAAGCACCAAAGAAGAGTAAGGGAACGAATAGTTTCCCATTATGTGAGAACTGTGGAAATAATCATCCTAGGAAATGCTTGAAAGGCAAGGGAGTCTGCTATAACTATAGAGAAAAGGGTCATCGATATGATGAATGCAAGGGGAAGAAACAATTCAATGATGTTCAATGCTACAATTGCAGAGAGATGGGACACTATTCAAATGAGTGTCCTAAGTGCCAAGGAAAAATGCCTCATAAAAATCCAAGAGAGCAAGGGAGAGCCTATGCGATTACAACCACAGAGGTTGATGTTCCTAGTGACGTGGTGGCAGGTACTTTAATTGTTTCCTCAAACTTAACCAACACTTTATTTGATTATGGATCATCACATTCATTTATATCCTCTCAGTTTTCCAAGAAAATTAGATATGTCCAATTTGATTTAAGAAAGGAATTGTCAGTCAAAAATACCATGGGATGTATCGTTGCAACAAAGGCATGTCGACTAGTCCCCCTCCAAACACCAAAATGTGCTTTAGTTGTTAGCCTTATCATCATACCCATGACTGAATTTGATATAATTCTCGGTATGGATTGGATATAAAATTATGATGTGAGGATTTATTTCATGAAAAAGGAAGTTACAATTTTTAAAAATGGTGTAGAATATCTTATCTTTAGAGTAGAAACTTCGCCACCTGATTCTTATCTAGAACCACCCCCAGTAGCTCTTTTGAATGCAATAATTGGAGAGGAAGATAAACCAATATCTATGGGAGAGGAAATAAGTCTTCAAATTGAATATTTGAACATAGTGGAAGAGTACATTGATGTATTTCCATAGGATTTACCTGGATATCCTCCAGAGTGGGAAATTGAGTTTTCTATTGACTTAATTCCTAGTGCGAGACCTATATCAAAGACCCCATATAGAATGGCCACTGTGGAGCTGAAGAAACAACTAGAAGAGTTGAGTTACAAAGTATTTATTCGACCTAGTGTTTCTCCATGGGGAGCCCCGGTCTTGTTTGTAAAGAAGAAAGATGGATCCATGAGGCTATGCATTGATTATAGAGAAATCAATGCTATTACAATAAAGAATAAGTATCCTCTACCCCAGATTGATGATTTATTTGACCAAATTCATGGAGATCAATACTTTTCAAAGATTTAACTTCGATCCGGATATAATCAACTGAGTATGAGGAAGGAAGATATTCTGAAGACAACATTTCGAACTAGGTATGGGAATTACGAGTTTACATTTATGCCTTTTGGACTGAAAAATACGCCATATGTTTTCATGGATTTAATGAATATAGTTTTAAAGGAATATCTTGATAAATTTTTTGTGATATTCATCGATGATATCCTCATATACTCAAAAATATATGAAGACCATGAGATTCACTTGCGAGTTATTCTAGGAACTCTTAGAAGAAATCAATTATATGGGAAGTTTAGCGAGTGCGAATTCTGGCTTCAGTCAATTTCTTTCTTGGCCATATTGTCTCTAAGGATGGAATCCTAGTTGATCCTGAGAAGACAAAGGCAATCCAAGATTGGCCCATGCCAACAAACATAACTTAGGTATGCGGTTTTATTGGCTTAGCAGGTTATTATCGGTGTTTCATGCATAATTTTTCCCAACTGGCTAACCCGCTAATGAAGATCACACGAAAAGGGGTTAAATTTGTTTAGACAAAATATTTTGATGAATGTTTCGAAGAACTGAAGAGAAGATTAATCAATGCTCCTATATTGACTCTACCATCGGGGAATGACGGGTTTTTTATTTATAGTGATGCTTCAAAGAAAGGACTTGGTTGTGTCCTTATGCAAAATGATAGTGTTATTGCCTATGCATCACGACAACTAAAAGTTCATGAGAAAAACTATCCTACTCATGATCTTGAGTTAGCTGCTGTAATATTTTCTTTAAATATATGGAGACATTATCTCTATGGTGAAAAAATGTGAGATTTATACTAATCACAAGAGTTTGAAGTATATTTTCTCACAGAAAGAACTCAACATGAGGCAAAGGAGATGGATTAAACCACTCAAGGATTATGATTTCACGATACACTACCACCTGGGGAAGGAAAATAAGGTGGAAGATGCTTGAGCAGAAAGGATCATGGAGTTTTGAACAATATGAGAGTTGAAAGGGATCCTATTTTCATGGATCTAATAAAGATGGATATGGGAATAACCATGGAATGTGAAATATCAATGCTTTTTAAAATGGTTGCCAAACCATATTTACTATAAAGGATAGAAAGTTCTCAAGCTGACGATGAGGAGTTTGAAAAGAAGATTAAAGATGTGAATGATGGGAGATTGAGTGAATTCATATATGAAGATGGAATTTTGAGATTTGGGAAGAGAATTTGTGTTCCCAATATACCTGATCTAAAAAGGGAATTTTTGGATGATGCACATAGTTCCAATTTCTCTATAAACCCTGGTAGCACAAAGATGTATAGAGATTTTAAGGAACATTTTTGGTGGGACAACATGAAGAGAGAGATTTCTGATTTTGTGTCAAGATGTATGGTTTGTCAACAAGTGAAAGATGGAAGGCAACATCCTGGAGGAGTATTTCAACCTCTTTCCATACCTGAGTGGAAATGGGATAATATCACGATGGACTTTGTCATGGGACTACCAAAGACTCCTACAAGGAATGATGCAATATGGGTCATTATTGATCACCTAACCAAGTCAACACATTTTCTTGCTATAAGAGAATATCTACCACTTGAATGTATAGCAAGACTATATATTAATGAAGTTGTGAGACTTTATGGAGTACCCCTATTGATTGTTTCTGATCATGATCCATGTTTCACATCAAGATTCTGGAAAAGTATTCAGAAGGCCCTAGATACTGATCTTCATTTGAGCACTGCCTACCACCCACAAACTGATGGAAAATCAGAATGGACTATTCAAACATTGGAAGACATGTTTAGGTATTGTTCACTTGATTTTCAAGGCATGTGGGATCGGTATTTACCTCTTGTAGAATTTTCCTACAATAATAGCTTCCATTCAAGTATTCAGATGGCACCCTATGTAGCATTGTATGGGAGGAGATGTCGTACACCAACTTGCTGGGATGATGTTGGTGAAAGAAAGCTCATAGGCCCAAAACTTTTTGAAGAAACAATGGAGAAGGTGAAGAATATCCAGAACCATATCAAAATAGCTCAAAGTAGGAAAAAGAGATATGCAGATAACCTAAGGAAGGATTCGGAGTTTCAAGAAGGTGATCACGTTTTCTTAAAGGTATCTCCATGGAAGGGTATTATACGATTCAGCAAGAAGGGAAAGTTAAGTCACAGGTACATCAGACCTTTCGAAATTCTAGACCGAATTGGAGCCATGGCTTACCGTTTGGCAATGCCTCCAAGTCTCTCCAAGGTTCAAAATGTGTTCCACGTGTCAATGTTAATAAAGTAAATGCCAGACTCAACACATGTACTCACTTATGAAGAAGTAGAACTTGAGCCAGATCTATCTTATTGTGAAGAACCTATCAAGATTCTTGATACTAGAGAACAAGTATTGAGAAATCAGACAACTCACCCGGTAAAGGTTCTATGGAGGAACTATAAGATGGAGGAAGCAACATGGGAGCTTGAGGAGCTTATGTTAAAGACATACCCGAATCTTTTTAGGTAATATTTTGTAAATTTCGATGAAGAAATTTTCCGGAGGGAATAATGTAGCACCCCAAACATTTTATGGTACGTTTTTGTTAAATACATTCTATTCATCACTATTTTCCTTTGAAACAACACTAGGTTATTTAGGATATAGTTAAAACCTATCCATTAAACATAAATTTCTCACTTCTATGTTTTGAATTTCGAAAAATGGTCATCTAGAGTTGTGTTCAGTAAGTCATTTGGAGTCTGATAGAACAAACTTGATTTTTGGTGAATAGTAACACACCCATATGAATAGTAATATGAATAGTAATATACCCTTATGAATAGTAAATAATAATATTATTTTATTTTCTTAAGGCAATAATGAAACACCCCAAGCTTCCACGGTACACTTCTCTTTGAATAATACAGTAGCGTGTGTTGTACGCAACTTCGAGTTCTAACACACCGCGACTAATCAAAGTAGCCGTTATGAATAGTAATACCCACTTTTTAAAATTATAGAAATTTTATATTTCAAAATGGACTTCATTTTTGTATTCGTAATATTGAAATTATCCTAAGTTGATTTTTTTGTAATTTTCTGAGAACTTCCATTTTTTATGAATAGTGAAAAATACATAAAACAAATTTTTTAATCAAAATAATTTATAGTTATAAATTATACTATTGAGTGGTTTTAAAGTATAATTAGAATATATTTTTACCATTTTATCCAATGGTGTTCATTAGAATTAATTTCACTTTGAAATTGGACATAAACAATTGTCAATCTTTTGATATATATTGTTTCTTAAAAACACGCTATTTGTTGCGACAACGGGAATTAATTATAAAATTAATTAATGCAAATTATATGTTTGGAATTTTTTAAAATATACATCATTTTTTAATTCAGAATATCAATTATAGCTTAGGGTGAAATTTTGGCATTATTCTGAAAACTTCAATTTTTGATGAATAGTGAAACCACTAAGTGATAGTTAAAAACTGATTTTTCGTTTAAATGAAACATTACCACTTTTGTGATTTGATTTTCAAAAATCCAACATACATGGTTTTCATTAGGAAGTAAAATGTGGTTCAATGAGATTAAAATAATTTTTTGGTGAATAGTAACTTTTAAGTTTAATTAATCGTGATTAAAGGTAATTAGTGAAGTTTAAGGTAAAAACGATATTATAAAAATATGAAAATACCTTTACACTTTTACTACCCCTATTGGATGTTTCATGAACGACCAAGACAATCCATGGGTCAACTTGGGGACCCCATGGAGCCACTTTGGTAGGAAAATGACATAAATAACTTTTATTTAAAGTTAAAATAAAAATGTCACAAACATAAGTTGTTTTACTAAAAAAAATTTTAAATGGGGTTATACAAGTCATATTTTTGACTATAAATATTAATTAGAAAGATAAAAAGATTTAATACATCATGATATTTGTTTTATAATTTTTAGACATTAAATAAATTAAATTATTTATGACACCATGATGATGCAGCGATTACCTCATCAATTAACGATTTTAATAAAATGGAAGGATAATGTAAAATCTAAGAATTAAACTTGTTCAAAGCCTATTGGATGAGTATATTTCGAACCCTTATCACCTTATCCTCTAAATATATAAGTGTGGGACCTTTAAAATCCGAAACGCATTATATAATAAAGTAACATTTCATGACTTTCCAAGAGTCCCCTCCTCTCCTCTTATAAAAGGCCCCCACCACTACCACCTTATTCACACCATCAAAGCCTTTTGGCTCGGCCAAACTCTGACCAAATAATCTCTCACCTTCCCTCTCTTACTCCTAGAAGCCTCAATTTGGGCAGAATTCTTCCCAAGGAAGCCTTTGGCTCAAATCAAAAAGAGTTACCCGATTTTAAGGTAATGTCTTCTCTTATGTTATTTTGTTTTATTTTGCTTCTCTAACCCCTTAAACTCTTTTTATTACTTTATTTTGTAACAAAACCAGTATCTTCAATATAATAGTATTTTTTTATGAGAAGTATTTGATTTAAACTTACATTCACCTACATCTAATGGTTAAAGAACATACTGTTTCTGTGGATGGAGAATTTTTGCCTCATGAAACGATGATTGTTCAACACTCATATAACACCTTAAAAGGCGTCCATTAAGATTTCACTATATTTATATATGATATTTTTATGTTTTACTTAAGCTTATGTATTTTTCATTTATGTCATACCTTTATGGTTTCCATTATGGGTAAACGCGATATCTTCATTTTAGGAAGTGCGGACTACCGCCCCCTCAAAGTGATTTGAATCGTTAATGCCATATGTGGGATGTATAAAGGATGGAGTAAATGGTATTATACATTATATTGTACTGGAATTATATTATACCTTTATATAATTATAGCTTCATTCCATTAAATACGAAATAGAAATGAAAGTAGCATTCATGCGTACGTACGGCTTACCGTCTCCATGAACGATGCATTTCATTTCTTACCTCTAAATGTTATGTAATATTATAAATGAATGTGTATACAGGATATATATGATGTATATGATATCTAAATCATGAATATAATTATGGATATAATGGATATTTTATCACATGAACAACTTGTAATTTTAAGAAGTTTATTTTTGACTCAAGTACCAAAGATCGACAAAACGACCGTTATTAACATAAATAATTACATAATGTTCATAACATAGTAATAAGTGATATAAAAGGAATAATAAACTTGAAAAAGGTTATTAAGAAACTATAAACTAACTCTAGTTTATTATTCAGGAGGTTAAATAACGGTCGAGTCAAGTCGGACACGAGGTAAGGGAATTTCTTAACCCAATTTCCATTCTTTGGGTTAATCTCCTACTTTCAAATTATGTCATGATATTATTATGTACTATCTTGTATTTGTACTTTCTTTATGTGTACTTATAGTGAATACACATAATAGATCTATTTTATTTTAAAAATGATCTTTGTAATGACTTTGTCTCAATCTCCTTTCATTGAGGCATATTTGGTTTTATATACAACTTTCATTTATACGGTGTATAAACCCCTTTGACTTTTACTTTTATTTAAAAAGGAATATTTTTATATGAAGCGTTTTTACTAAACGACAAAAGGAATGTTTTGTTCTTACGTATGCGGTGACAACGACTTCTCCGTTTCCGTGACTATTATTTGAGTTTCGGCTTCCTCTATAAGCCATAACTTTTTTTAAATGAAAAATAAATACAAAGTTTTAATTTTCTTTTATTTTGGTATTGAAAATGGTTTTGATAAAGTTTCTATTATATCAATGTGTTGTATTGATATCTTGTGATTTAAATGTGGAAATCTTATGTTTCGTTTATGCATGTTTTAAGTGATACAATTATGTTATGGTTTATGATATGTTTAAACCTATTCATATGAGGAATGCATTGGACTTAATAAGTGACGGGTGGAGCCTAATATAGCTCCTCGATGCATCAGTAGGTCTCATGAGACAAACTAGTGTCTTGGCACGAGGCCTTGAAAAAATCTTATTTGTAGTCTTGGCACGAGGCCTTGGCTACGTGGTTATGATAGTATGGAATTATGCATTCCATCATTATGAAAGTGGTTATTGATATTGCATGTGATTATTTGACTAGTAGAATATCCATGTGAGTAAGCAAATGAAATTATTTAATTTTATTTTTGCCATATTATGCTGAAGTTCAAGTTTAAAAAGGCTTTTGTTTTAGTTATACATTGCCTTAAAGGTTAATGTTTATTTATGAAAGCTTCCGCTATATTGTTATCCTTACTGAGCATCTGAGCTCACCCCTTTCAATGTTTTAATTTTTCCAGGATGTGAAGAAGTATTTTAGGAATGACCTGTAGGGATAGTCTGAAGGGGATATGAGTGTGGAAAATGGAGACTATGTTATTGTGATTTTTCACTTTACGATGTAATGTAAGACTTATGAATGCATCTAGTGTTTCCAAGGCTACTAAACTAATCGATATTTCGAGATTTGATCTTTTGTGATCATGCCAATGTTATGCAATAATGCACCGACTCTGGGTAACTGGGGTCGGGGTGTTACAGTTGGTATCAGAGGCAGTTTAGTACTAACCTTGGAAGCTAGATTTAGATAAACTATGATTAGAGCACATAGCCCGAAGATAGACTTTGAGGATTAGTATAGAAGAAATTCCTAGAATTTTGGTATTATAGAGATTTTGTGAGTTTTCCGAGCAATACATCCCTGTCTGGATATGAGCAGGTAGAGGCGGCTCTGGCATAGATGTACCTAGGGCTAAAACCCGAAAACACTGCTTTGAGCTAGACTTAAACGAGAACTGGTGCACGACAACGGGCCTTGCTGCACTCTTGGTTACGACACTCCCGGGGGATATGCTTAGGATAATTCTCTTTTTCTTTACAAACCACTATGAAGGGTTATGAGTATATACTTCCTAAAAAAAACATTTTTATGATTATGGATTATATCCCTAAATAGTTCAATTTATGTTAAGTATTTTACAAGTATGGAATTATGTATTTTGATTCATAAACTAATCTAGTTTATGCCATTGTTTAGAAATGGTGCCTAGTGGAAGGAATGGAAATCGTATCAATGCACGCACTCCATGTAGGGATTGCCCTCCTGTTCAAGATAATTATTGTGGATCTGGAGATACAACTGGTGCTGATCAACTTATTACCATACCAGGACAACTCACTCAGGTTATGAATAATAACCTTACTCATATGGAGCACCCTGATCTGCAACGTGGAGGATCAATGTTAGACCGCTTCATGAGGCAACAACCGCCAACATTTAATGGGGGTACAAATCCATTAGTAGCTAAGCAATGGATAAACTCCTTAGAGAAAATATTCCACGCCTTGGGGAGTAGCGAAAAGGAGAAGGTTGTGATGGTAGTCTACCGCCTCACTGGAGATGCTGATCAATGGTGGTCGCTGATTCAAAACACAAAGGAATATGAAGAATTATAAAGTATCTAATGGAGGGAGTTTAAGGAAATTTTCTTAGAAAAATACTTTCCACATGACCATCGAGCAGATATGGAAAGGTAATTTCTGAGTCTGAGGCAGCAGGAGGATGAGAATGTCGCAAAGTATGAGGCTAACTTTACAAGGTTAGCGAGGCATGCTACAGATTATATACATAACCCAAGAAGTAAGATTGATTGTTTCTTTGATGGGTTAAAACCATTTCTCCGTCAAGCATTAGTCTCACAAACCTTCTCGTCATACGAAGATATTGTCTCGTGTGCTATCAAGACGGAAAAGGAATTCTCTAAGTCTCATGACTTTAAAGCAAAGAAAGAAAAGAAGAGATATTCTGATCAATCTGGAAATGGAAATAAGGGGAAGAAGGGAAGAGTTGAATATCAGTCCTGTAGTAAATGTTGAAAGAAACACCCCGTTACTTTCTTAAAGGGAATGAGAGTCTGTTACAAGTGTGGTAAAAAAGGCCACCAAGCTCATGATTGCAAGGGAAAGAAAGTTGTTGTCAATGTGGAATGCTATAATTGTAGAGAGATGGGGCATTATGCAAATGAATGTCCTAAGCGTCAGGGGAACTTACCTCAGAATAGGCCAAGGGATCAAGGCCAAGCTTATGCTATCACTACAGCTGAGGTTGAAGCTCCGAAAGATGTGGTGGCAGGTAATTTAATGGTTTCCTCAAGTTTAGAAAATGCATTATTTGATTCTGGATCATCGCATTGTTTCATATCTTCCCAGTTTGCTAAGAAAATTAGATATTTCCAATTTGATTTAACAAGATAATTGTCAGTCAAAACTCCTAAGGGAAGTATTATTGCAACAAAGTTTTGTGAATCAGTCCCCATTAGAGCACATAACTGTTCTTTATTTGCTGATCTCATTGTCATACCTATGATTGAGTTTGATATAATCCTCGGTATGGATTGGCTTTTGGACTATGATTCAAATATTTATTGTAAGAAGAAGGAGGTTACGATTTTTGATGAAGATGATAAGGAACACCTTATTTTTAGAGCAGTTTCATCACCACCTAATTCTTATTTAGATCCACCCCCAGTAGCTCAACTAAATTCAATTATTGGGGAGGAAGAGAATGAAATGACTAATGGCGAGGAAAGGAATGTTCAAATAGAGGATGTACCTATTGTGAAAGAATATGTAGATGTGTTTCCGGAAGATTTACCTGGAAATCCTCCAGAACGAGAAGTTGAGTTTTCCATTGATTTAATTCCTGGATCAAGGCCCATATCGAAGACCCCTTATAGAATGGCCACCGTGGAATTAGTTGAACTAAAGAAACAACCAGAGGAATTGAGTAATAATGGATTTATTCGCCCTAGTGTTTCTCCATGGGGAGCCCCTGTCCTTTTTGTTAAGAAGAAAAATGGATCTATGAGGTTGTGCGTTGACTACAGGGTGATCAATGCTATAACAATAAAGAACAAGTATCTCCTACCTTGCATTGATGATTTATTTGACCAATTGCATGGAGCTCAATACTTTTCAAAGATTGACCTTCGATCTAGATACCATCAGTTGTGTGTGAAGAAGGATGACATTCCGAAGACAACATTTCGAACAAGATACGGGCATTACGAGTTTACAGTAATGCCTTTCGGATTGACTAATGAACCCTCTGTATTCATGTATCTAATGAATAGAGTTTTCAAGGAATATCTTGATGATTTTGTGGTGGTATTTATTGATGATATCTTGGTATACTTAAAAAGCTATGAAGATCATGAAAATCACTTGCGCATTATCTTGAAGACTCTTAGAAGGCATGAATTATATGGGAAGTTTAGCAAGTGTGAATTCTGGATTTAGGAGATTTCTTTTCTTGGCCATATTGTCTCTAAGGATGTAATTTCCTTTGATCCTTCTAAGACCAAGACAATCCAAGAATGGCCAGAACCGATGAGTATAACTGAGGTACGTAGCTTTATTGGTTTGGCAGGTTATTATCGACGTTTTGTCCAGAATTTTGCCTGATTGGCTAACCCATTAACAAAGCTCACACGTAAAGGGGTTAAATTTGTCTGGACAAAAGAGTGTGAAGAATGTTTTGAAGAACTGAAGAGAATATTAGTCAATGCTCCTATATTGAATCTACTATCAGGGAATGATGGGTTCGTTATTTATAGTGATGCATCAATGAAAGGACTTGGTTGTGTCCTTATGCAGAATGATAGGGTTATTGCATATGCATCACAACAGCTAAAAATTCATGAGCAGAACTATCCTACTCATGATCTCGAGTTAGCTGCTGTAATCTTTGCCTTGAATATATGGAGACATTATCTCTATGGTGAAAAATGTGAGATATATACCGATCACAAGAGTTTGAAATATATTTTCTCACAAAAAGAACTCAACATTAGGAAAAGGCGATGACTTGAAATACTCAAGGATTATGATTGCACGATACACTACCACCCAGGGAAGGAACATAAGGTTGTAGATGCTTTGATTAGAAAAGATCATGGAGTTTTGAACATGATGAGAGTGGAAAGGGATCCTATTTTCATGGATCTAGTAAAGATGGATATGGGAATCACCGTGGAGGGTGAAACATAATTTTTTTTCAAATGGTTGCCAAAAAATCTTTACTAGAAAGGATAAAGTGTTCTCAGGACAATGATGAAGAGTTGAAAAAGAAGATTAAAGCTGTGAATGATGGGAGATTGAGTGACTTTGTGTATGAAGATGGAATTTTGAAATTTGGGAGGAGACATTTTGTTCTCGATATACCTGATTTAAAGAGGGAATTGTTGGATGATTCTCATAGTTCCAATTTCTCTATACACCCTGGGAGCACCAAAATGTATAGAGATTTAAAGGGACATTTTTGGTGGGACAACATGAAGAGGGAGATTGCTGATTTTGTGTCAAGATGTATGGTTTGTCAACAAGTGAAAGCTGGAAGGCAACTTCCTGGTGGAGTATTGAAACCTCTTCCCATACCTGAGTGGAAATGGGATAATATTACGATGTATTTTGTCATGGGACTACCAAATACTCCTAGAAGAAATGATGCAATATGGGTCATTGTTGATCATCTCACGAAGTCAGCACATTTTCTTGCTATAAGGGAAGATCTACCACTTGAACGTCTAGCAAGACTGTATATTAATGAAGTTGTGAGACTTCATGGAGTACCCCTATCGATTGTCTCGGATCGTGATCCTCGTTTTACATCAAGATTCTAGAAAAGTCTTCAGAAGGCCTTGGATACTGAATTTCGTTTGAGCACTGCTTACCACCCTCAAACAGATGGACAATCAGAAAGAACTATTCAAACTTTAGAATACATGTTGAGATCATGCTCACTTGACTTTCAAGGAATGTGGGATCAATATTTACCTCTGGTAGAATTTTCCTATAATAATAGCTTCCATTCAAGTATTCAGATGGCACCATATGAAGTGTTATACGGAAAGAGATGTCGCACACCAACCTGTTGGGATGACGTTGGTGAAAGAAAACTTGTAGGCCCAGAACTGGTGGAGGAAACGATGGAAAAGGTGAAAGTAATCCAAAACCACATCAAAGCAACTCAAAGTAGGCAGAAGAGATATGCCGACAACCAAAGGAAGGATTTGGAATTTTAGGTAGGAGATCATGTTTTCTTGAAGGTATCTCCATGGAAGGGGGTTATACATTTCGGTAAGAAGGGTAAATTGAGTCCCAGGTACATCGGACCCTTCGAAATTCTAGAACGAATTGGGGTTGTAGCTTACCATTTGGCAATGCCGCCAAGTCTCTCCAAAGTTCATGATGTATTCCACGTATCACTGTTGAGAAAATACATGCCTGACCCAACACATGTACTCACCTATGAGGAATTAGAATTGCAACCCGATCTGTCTTGTTGCGAAGAGCCCGTCAGGATTCTTGATACAAGAGAACAAGTGCTGAGAAACCGGACGACTCATCTGGTAAAAGTTCTATGGAGAAACCATAAGATAGAGGAGGCAACATGGGAACCCGATGAACTTATGATGAAGAATCACCCGAGTCTTTTTATACAGTGATATTATATGAAATTTCGAGGACAAAATTATTTAAAGGAGGGGATAATGTAACACCCCAAGCTTCCATGGTACACTTCTCTTTGAATAATACAGTAGAGTGTGTTGTACGCAACTTCAAGTTCTAACACACCGCGACTAATCAAAGTAGCCGTTATGAATAGTAATACCTAATTTTTAAAATTATAGAAATTTTATATTTCAAAATGGACTTCATTTTTGTATTCGTAATATCGAAATTATCCTAAGTTTATTTTTTTGTAATTTTCTGAGAACTTCCATTTTTTTATGAATAGTGAAAAATACATAAAACAAATTTTTTAATAAAAATAATTTATAGTTATAAATTATAATATTGAGTGGTTTTAAAGTATAATTAGAATATATTTTTACCATTTTATCCAATGGTGGTCATTAGAATTAATTTCACTTTGAAATTGGACATAAACAATTGTCAATCTTTTGATATATATTGTTTCTTAAAAACACGCTATTTGTTGCGACATCGAGAATTAATTATAAAATTAATTAATGAAACTTATATGTTTGGAATTTTGTAAAATAGACATCATTTTTGAATTCAGAATATCAATTATATCTTAGGGTGAAATTTTGGCATTATTCTGAAAAACTTCAATTTTTGATGAATAGTGAAACCACTAAGTGATAGTTAAAAACTGATTTTTTGTTTAAATGAAACATTAACACTTCTGTGATTTTATTTTCAAAAATAAAACATACATGGTTATCATTAGGAAGTAAAATTTTGTTCAATGGGATTAAAATAATTTTTGGGTGAATAGTAACTTTTAAGTTTAATTAATCGTGATTAAAGGTAATTAGTGAAATTTAAGGTAAAAATGATATTATAAAAATATGAAAATACCTTTAAACTTGTCCTAACCCTATTGGATGTGTCATGGCCGACCAAGAAAATCCATGGGTAAACTTGGGGACCCCATGGAGCCACTTTGGTAGGAAAATTACATAAATAACTTTTATTTAAAGTTAAAATAAAAATGTCACAAACATAAGATGTTTTACTAAAACAATTTCTAAATCGGGTTATACAAGTCATATTTTTTACTATAAATATTCATTATAAATATAAAAAGATTTAATACATCATGATATTTGTTTTATAATTTTTAGAAATTAAATAAATTAAATTATTTATGACACCATGATGATGCAGCGATTACCTCATTAATTAACGATTTTAATAAAATGGAAGGATAATGTAAAATCTAAGAATTAAACTTGTTAAAAGACTATTTTATGAGTATATTTCGAACCCTTATCACCTTATCCTAGAAATATATAAGTTTGGGACCTTTAAAATCTGAAACTCATTATATAATAAAGTAACATTTCATGACTTTCCAAGAGTGCCCCTCCTCTCCTCTTATAAAAGGCCCCCACCACTACCACCTTATTCACACCATCAAAGCCTTTTAGCTCGGCCAAACTCTGCCCAAATACTCTCTCAACTTCCCTCTATTACTCCTAGAAGCCTCACTTTGGGCAGAATTCTTCCCAAGGAAGCCTTTGGCTCAAATCAAAAAGAGTTACCCGATTTTAAGGTAATGTCTTCTCTTATGTTATTTTGTTTTATTTTGCTTCTCCAACCCCTTAAAATCTTTTTATTCCTTTATTTTGTAACAACACCAGTATCTTCAATATACTAGTATATTGTTATGAGAAGTATTTGATTTACACTTACACGCACCTACATCTAATGGTTAAAGAACATACTATTTCTGTGGATGGCGAATTTCTGCCTCACGAAACGATGATTGTTCAACACTCATATAACACCTTAAAATGTGGCCATTAAGATGTCACTATACTTATATATGATATTTTTATGTTTTAATTAAGCTTATTTATTTTTCATTTATGGCCTACATTTATGGTTTCCATTATGGGTAAACGCGATATCTTCATTTTAGGAAGTGCGTACTACCGCCCCCTCAAAGTGATTTGAATCGTTAATGCCATATGTGGGATGTATAAAGGATGGAGTAAATGGTATTATACATTATATTGTACTGTAATTATATTATACCTTTATATAATAATAGCTTCATTCCATTAAATACAAAATAGAAATGAAAGTAGCATTGATGCGTACGTACGACTTACTGTCTCCATGAACGGTGCATTTCATTTCTTACCTCTAAATGTTATGTAATATTATAAATGAATGTATATACTGGATATATATGATGTATATGATATCTACATCATGAATATAATTATAGATATAATGGATATTTTACCACATGAACAACTTGTAATTTTAAGAAGTTTATTTTTGACTCAAGTACCAAAGATCAACAAAACGACATTTATTAACATAAATAATTACATAATGTTCATAACATGGAAATAAGTGATATAAAAGGAATAATAAACTTGAAAAAGGTTCTTAAGAAACTATAAATTAACTCTAGTATATTATTCAGGAGGTTAAATAACGGTCGAGTCAAGTCGGACATGAGGTAAGGGAATTTCTTAACCCAATTTCCATTCTTTGGGTTAATCTCCTACTTTCAAATTATGCCATGATATTATTATTTCCTATCTTGTATTTGTACTTTCTTTATGTGTACTTATATTGAATACACATAATAGATCTATTTTATTTTAAAAATGATCTTTGTAAGGACTTCGTCTCAATCTCCTTTCATTGAGGCATATTTGGTTTTATACACAACTTTCATTTATACGGTGTATAAACCCCTTTGACTTTGACTTTTATTTAAAAAGGAATCTTTTTATATGAAGAGTTTTTACTAAACAAGAAAAGGAATGTTTTGTTCTTACGTATGCGGCGACAACGAATTCTCCGTTGTCGTGACTATTATTTGAGTTTCGGATTCCTCCATAAGCCATAACTTTTTTTAAATGAAAAATAAATACAAAGTTTTAATTTTATTTTATTTTGGTATTGAAAATGATTTTGATAAAGTTTTTATTATATCAATGTGTTTTATTGATATCTTGTGATTGAAGTGTGGAAATATTATGTTTCCTTTATGCATGTTTTATGTGATACAATTATGTTATGGTTTATGATATGTTTAAACCTATTCATATGAGGAATTCATTGGACTTAATAAGTGACGGGTGGAGCCCGCTATAGCTCCTCGATGCATCGATAGGTCTCATGAGACAAACTAGTGTCTTGGCATGAGGCCTTGACAAAATCTTATTTGTAGTCTTGGCACGAGGCCTTGGCTACGTGGTTATGATAGTCTGGCATTATGCATTCCATCATTATAAAAGTGGTTATTGATATTTCATGTGATTATTTAACTATTAGAATATCCATGTGAGTAAGTAAATGGCATTATTTAATTTTATTTTTTCCATATTATTCTGAATTTCAAGTTTAAAAAGGCTTTTGTTTTAGTTATACATTGCCTTAAAGGTTAATATTTATTTATGAAAGCTTCCGCTATATTGTTATCCTTACTGAGCATCTGAGCTCACCCCTTTCAATGTTTTAATTTTTCCAGGATGTGAAGAAGTATTTTAGGAATGACCTGCAGGGATAGTCTGAAGGGAATATGAGTGTGGAAAATGGAGACTATGTTATTGTGATTTTTCACTTTATGATGTAATGTAAGACTTATGAATGTATCTAGTGTTTCCAAGGCTACTAAACTAATCGGTCTTTTGAGACTTGATCTTTTGTGATCATGCCAATGTTACGCAATAATGCACCGACTCTGGGTAATTGGGGTCGGGGCGTTACAAATAAGATAATGATATCTTAATTAGTTTTTCAATGAGAAATAAAACTAGTTGCACTTTAAGATTGTTATTTTTCGAATTAACTATGACCTTATTTAAAAATTAAATTAAAAATATTTAGAAAATTATTTTTGAAAAATGGATTTCACTTTTGAAATCTACACGTCGATAAATGGTTAGGGTGAATTTTGGGAATTTTTCTGAAACAGTTGATTTTTTAGTGAATAGTAAAAAAATACAGTTTTTAGTTTCGATGTGTTTATGACATCATTAATGATGAACTGATGATTTCATAAATATGGTCGACTTGTGTATAGTTAAATAACATGTGAGGTGTCCCAAGGGGCTTATACCATGGGCAAGCCCATGGTTTTGCAAAAAACCACTCATGAGGTGTCCCTTGAAAATTATTAAAATAATCCATCACTTTTCCTATAAATAACAACTCTTCCCTTAATTTAATTCATTCCAAATTATCCCTCAACTAAGTTATGGCCTACTTACCATAATATTAGTCCTCCCAAGGTTTCCTCAAGCCCTAAAGTTCCCAACCTTCAAGTTCTAAGGGTTACTCTACAAGGTAAGGAAATTCTCAATTTCTTTCTTTTTTCCTTTCAAGTTCTCTTTTATGTGGTATAACTTTATAGTTTTCATACCATGTTATTATTTTTCTTCTTATTATTTATCTAAAATATATTATGATTTATTTTTGGAATGGATGAGCCTTGTCCCCTCTCTTTTTAATATTTTCTAAAACCATGTTACGTAGCCGTTGGGCTGCCGAACTTTTGTAAGCGATTTCAAAATTATTCTTTTATTTTGAGTTATTTATTTATTATTTCTTCATATATTCTTACCAAAGAGGAATTAAATCTCAGGAATCTTGTATATAATGTATGTTCTCATGTTCATTATAAATTTATCATCAATCTTCTTCTTTCCCCCACTTGTTCAAGGAATTAAAAACATTTTCCGTGACGTGTCGAATTACCGACATCATAGATGAAGTAATTTCAGTTTCCATTAATTATTTCAAGTATGGTCATGAAACCAAATATATGGTTGAACCAGGTAATAATAAATGTGTTTTATCTTGATTAATGTTCTGGAATATTTACACATTCCTAATATGGAATAAAAATACAAAACAATTTTATTTAGCACAAAAACTGCCAAGCCAAATTCAAGCGTTTATCTTTAAACTCATCGAATGAGTCATCATCATAGTATATAAACAGAATCATTATAAGATCATTTATGTCTCTTTAAATTCACTAATAATGTATATTAAAAATTCTGTATGTTTAACCATATTTCAAAACAACTTCCATTCATGAATATAAGTAAACAAAGCATGAAACCAAGTAAGAAAATGCTTCCAAAACAATAAAATTGAATCTCTTAAATCCATCAAAAAGGCCATTAATGAACTAAATAAGGTTATACCATATCAATTAAATATAAAATAGGTTCTGTAATTATGAATTAATAATCCTAATTTGTTTATTCAGGTCTTTAAAAACAAGACAAGAACACCTTCAAGCATAAGGTAAGGGATTCTCTCTCTCACTTTTGTTCAAGAATATCCCCTTTGTTGTGACTAACTTTGTATTGTGCACCTAATAATACTTATGTTGTGTACCTACTGAACATTTGATATCACCTTCCATTTGAAATTATTTTTCTATTAAATATCCATAATCTCATGTCATGGATATGTTTATTGTCTAAATCGTATACCATTTCACATACGATGTATATTTGGGATGTTATTGATGAATCCGTATTATATACTCTATACGGATATTGAAAAGGCATATTGATCTTGTATTGAATCATTGTATAAAGAATGATTTGGATGTAGAGGTGGGTGGGGCCCACTATAGCCCCTCGATGCATCGGTAGGTCTCATGATACAAAACAGTTTGGCGACAGACCCTTCGAGTTTGTTTCCAAAAAATCAGACGGGTTTCTACCCACAACAGTAAACCATTTTTACGGTATTATGGTTTCATGTTCCAAATACATGATGTCCAATTAATAAGAATTATCTTTATTCATTATCAGTTATTATTATTATCCATGAGGTTTTCACTATGACAAAATCTATGGATGCAGTTTCATTCTCAGTTTATTGTTGGCATTAGTTATTCATTTATTCACTACGACATTTTGATTATGTTAGATAGATTGTGATTCACTTATTATTATACTCATGCTTACGCTATTTGTAACCCTTACTGAGCATTTGAGCTCACCCCTTTCATTGTCTACCTTCGACATGTGATGAAGAGAAGACCTTTTATTGAGTTCCTGTAGATGCAGTTTTTAGTTTTTGTTTTGTATTGTATTTTGTAACCTTTCCCAATGTAATTGGGGTTACATCTATGTATCTAGTTTCTTCAAAGACTACTAAAATGATCGTTCCTTCGGTATTTTAATTCCTTCTAACCATGCCAATATCACAAGTAATGCACCGTCTCCAGCCTAGAGGGGTAGGGGTTTTACACTGCTGGGCGCGGCCTGGCTAGGCACGTGGCCTGGATGGATCAGCCAGCCAGCCGAGCAGCTCGGCCCGAAGGCCGATCAGTCCAAGGGGGGCGTGGCCCCCCCGGATGTCCGAACCGACAGTGCCATGCAGAGCCGCCCTCCCAAACCGGCCGACTAGTCCGGCCGGCCTTCTGGCGCAAGCGTCCCACACGGGCGGGCCGTGGGTCTTCCAGCACGGCGCCCTCTTGGCCGTGGCTTTGCTCCACCCGGCCGACTGACGGGCCAGATAGTCTGTCTGCCGAAGCGGCCCATAAAGTGGGTCACGGTTCCCGCTGCATAGCTGGTGCGACGGCGCCGGCTTCCTCCGTCGTGGCCTGCACTGGCCGCAGCCCCTCATCCCTAGCACAACACGATGATGTCGTGCTTCCTCCACCGCGGACCGCTTGGCCACGACTTTTCTTTGAGGGTGCGACGACGGCCCTTGCGCCGCCAGTCTCTTCCACGTTCTGCTTCCGATCGTTGATTCTAAAAGATCAAGTTCTAGCGGAGGGTCGTCGGTCCGTGTTCGTTCGGCCCGCACCCTCTGCGTTAAGCGATAGAAATAGGCCAAGACAATCGAAGAAATACAACGACGAATCAAGGCACAATTTTAATCCTTTAAAACTTGAACATAACCCCTACCTTGAAAATTGACGTCGCATGTCGGGCATCGTGGAAGACGACGTCATGGGGAAAGGATTCGTAGGCGATGTCGGAGTGCGTCTGAGGAGGAAACAGCATCTCCTCACTTGTCGCGGAGAAGAGAATGGTTGGCGCATCGTCATTCTTCATGGAACCGGCGTTCTTCATTGAATAAGTCACCGTTCTTCATCAGAGAAGAAAATATTCTCTCAAGAGATCTCTCCCCCTTAACACAACGAAAGCCCTCCCCACCATAAAATAATAAGCTACCCTTATTATTTTATTAACACAATCCATTTAAAATTCAAACATTCAAACACTTAATTAATTAAAAGAAGAGGTTCCATTAATTAATTAAGGTATGTTGGAAAGAGTTAAGAGAGGGAGAGGGAGAGGAAGGGTCCTCATAAATTAAAGGGGTTGTCAATTTAATGGAGTGAGGGAGGTGGAGAGTTTGGCAATTAAAGGGGTGTTTCCAATTTAATGAAGGGGGTTTTAAGGAGTTTAGGGGAAAATGAAAGGTTGGGGCTTGTGTGGCCCCCACCTCTCATTTATCCACACATGGGAAGTTGAGTGGTTGTGGGCCCCACCAACAACTTCCCATGGGAGGGTTTAACTTCCAAAGATATAAAATAAAATTGTTCTAACAATTTTATTTTTTTAAAACTAATTCCCCAATTAATAATTTACAACCCGCATAAAAAGCTACTGCGGTAAAGGTCCCCTTAAGCAATTACCGGCGCTGCGAGTTCATTGGTGCCCTCGAATTTCAATTCTGAGCACTGGTTCAAAAGATAGAAAAACCTGCTCATTCGTTCACTGAACGTACCTGAGCTAAACTTCATAAATTGATTCCGGGCACACCGGGCCTCAGAATCGAGTGTCGTCAGAAGATACAGACTCGTAAAATTCCAAAGAAATTAATAAAAAAATTTCCTTGAAATTTCCATGTCTTTACAGTTTTTTCCATCAACACATTGTGGGAGTGTGATCACAAAATATCAAATGTTGCAAGGAGTTTTATCTAGAGATTAATGGTTACCGATTATTTTGGGAACTGTTTATACTATAAATGATAAGTTCTAATTTGATTCTTAGTATGAGTTGGCTAGTTATATACTAGACTCATATCAATTTTTAACATAGTAGAGTTACCTTTTTTATCTTTGGAAGGAGGAAACTATTATCACCAAGGTGAGTGGTATCTTCAGGCTGGTCATGCAGGACTAATTCCATGTAGATTGTATTGTCTCATGACTTAAATAACCAGTATTACTCTAGATGATGGTGAAATGTAGTGGTATTATTTTCATCAAGTGGTAGACTATTTTTGAGATGTTTTTCCTAACAAGTTATATGGGTTACTACCCAAGCAAGAGATTGAGTTTATGATTGAGTTGGTTCCAAGAGTAGAACTAGATTCTATCAATACTTACAGAATAGAACCAACAAAGCTTTAGGAGTTGAAATTCTTGTTGGAATATTTGGAAACTAAATGTTTTATATTTACAAGTATATCTTCTCGGGGCTCTCCATTTCTCTTCTCCAAGAAGGATAATGATACTTTGCATTTGTGTGTGGATTATTGGAGATTGAACCAAATTACATTCAAGAACCAATATCCTCTTCCATGTATCAACGGTCTCTTTGGTCAGCTGAGAGGTGATAAGATCTTCTCCAAGATCTATTTGAGAATAGGATACAATTAGTTGAGGGAAAGACTATCAAACATACCTCAGACTACTTTTAGGAGTAGGTATGTATTGTATGAATTCATTGTGATGCTGTTTAATTTGACTAATTCACTATAAGTATTCATGGCCTTGATTAATTGAATCTTTCATCCATTTCTAGACCAATTTGTGGTGGTTTTTTTCAACAATATCTTAGTGTACTCCCATTCAGTAGGAGATCATTCCAAACATCTTGAAATCATCCTAATTATGTTGAGAGATCATCATATTTATGCCAAGATAACTAAATGCAGTTTCTGAATTGATAAAGTGAACTTCTTAGGTCATGTCATCTTAGTGTTAGGAGTGTTAGTGGAACCATATAAAGTTTTAACCATGATATCTTGGGAGAATCCAAATAATTTCTTCGAGATTCGGATATTTTTGGGTTTACTAGGTTATTATCAGTGCTTTATCTAGTATTTTTCCGATTTTAAAACACCAATTTTAGGGATGACCAAGAAAGGGGTGATTTTTTTTGGTAAAATTATTATGAGAGAGATTTTATAGAGATTAAAGGAAATGTGACCTCAAAACCTATCCTCACTTTACTTGTTCCAGGTAAATCATATACTGTATACTATGATGCATATGGAGTTAGAATCAGTGTAGTTCTGATGTAGGAGGATTGAGTGGTTGCTTATGGCTCTAAACATCTGAGACCACATGCAAGGAATTACCCTAATCACGATTTGGAGTTAGCAATAATGGTACATTCCCTGAGGTACTAGATACATTATCTCATTGGTAAGAACTTTTTGGTATACATAAACCATAAGATACTTGGGTATATATTTTCTTAGTGGGACCTGAACCTTTAGAAGAGGAGATGGGTTGAGTATCTGTAGTCTTTCGACTTCGAGTTGGCTTATACACTAGTTAAGGGAACATTTTTTGTTGATGCATTGAGCTAAAAGATGCAGACAAAGGCAATAGGGGAGTCTTGAGATTAGTGTAAAGTGATTCCCCTCTTTTTAGACATGCATATTGATTTCTAGTAGTCTCATGGATGAGTGTCTATGACTTCGATGTCTGTTATACCCATGATTTTGGACTAGATTAAGACATAGAAGTTATCTAATCTAGAGGGATTAGTTTTGAGAGACAACTTATATGGTGGGTAGACACCATCAAGATGGTCTCTTGGTAGTGAAAATTATCTTATTTTCTATGGATGAGTATGGGTTCCTATGAGATTTCATGAAGAGATGATGAGGGAGTTTCATGCTTCTAGATGGGCAGTATATCCTGGGTTGACAAAGATGTATCCTGATCTCCATAAACAAAACTGGTGGTCAGGAATGAAGAATAAGTTAGTAGGATTTATGGAGATATGTTTCACTTTCTAATAGGTGAAGGCAAAGCATCAAAGGATAGCTGGGATTTTGAATCCTTTTCCCATTCTAGAGTGGAAATGGGATGATTTCACTATGGTTTTTGTGATAGGATTACCTAGGAAAACCCATAAGAGTGATTCTTTATGGGTGATTATGGATTTACTGATGAAGGTTTTCCACTTCTTTCCTATCATGGAGACCTTTACAATTTATAATTTGGGTAGTCTTTATGTGCGTGAGGTAGTTTGGTTGCACGGTGTTCTGAGGAGTATCATTTTATATAGAGATCCTCGTTTCACATCATGATTCTAAAAGGGTATCCATAAGGCTCTTGGATCATAGGTTCTTTTGAGTAAAAACTATCAACCTAAGACTTATGGTTAATCTAAGAGGACTATTCAGGTTCTGAAGGATATGTTACAAGCATGTGTTCTGGATTTTGGTGGTTGATGGGAGTAGTATATGGAACTCATGGAGTTTTATTATAGTAAAAGATTCCAAGAATCTATCCGAATAGAACCTTTTGAGGATTTATATGGAATTACATACCATTCACCTATTTATTGTCTAGAGGTAGGTGAGTCTGTGCTTATTGGGCTTAGTCTTGTGTATGATATTTCTAAGCAAGTTCAGTTGATCAAACAATGGTTGGTGACCGCACAGAGCAGACAAAAATATTATGTTGACCGTCAGAGATGACCTTTAGAGTTTGAGTTTAGTCATCATATTTTCCTTCATGTGTCACCTAGTTTGGGGAAATTACGTATCAAGAAATAGGGAAAGATAGCATTCAGGTTTGTCAGGCCATTTGAGATAGTGGAAAAGGTCGGTCTAGTGGCATAACAATTAACCCTTCCACAACGATAAGGTTCCATGTATAACATGTTTCATGTGATATAAATTAAATTATATCATTCATACCCTTATCACATGATAGACGTATCAGACATAAAGATTAGTGTTGATGCTTCCTTTGAGGATCATCCGATATGAATTATGGACCGTAGTGAGAAGTATCTCTGGGGTGGGGTGATTCCTTTGGTTCGAGTGTAGTGGAGACATGGGAGAGTTCAAGAGGAGACCTTGGAGAGGGAGTATGATATATGAGAACTATGACCATACTTTTTCACTAAGACCCCATAGTGATGCTTGGATCATCTTGGGAATGAGCTGTTATATGGCAGGGAGGTTGTAATATCCCGTCTTTTTCTAGGCATGTCCCCTTTTGAGTTTTTTGTTTGATCCTTGGTGGTTGTGTCTTGTTCAGATATGGAGAGCCTTTGTTTGAGAAAATGAATTAAACTATAGGGATGTATGTTTGTTAGAATTAATGGAGTCTGGGTATAAATGGGTCAATTATTACCAATGTTTCTTGGTAAGTTGAGAAGCCTTGAAGGGGGTTCAGGTTTTAATAAAGAATCTGAGCTAAAAACTATTTGTAGGAGAATTAAACTCTATGTAAAGGTATTAAATGCTGTGTAAACATCTTCTATACACTTTTCATGAAAAAAATATAGGGTGTTAATTGGTTAAAAATAATGTAATGTTTGGTCTAATTAAATAATAAAATGAGGTGATGGTTTTTTCAGTATATCCCACTAAAAAGAATTTCATGATGTGCAACTATATTAAACACCATGTAATTCACCAAGAAGGTTTTTAAAAAGGGTCATGTAGCTGATTTTATTCTCACTCACATTTATATTTTCTCCTCTTGACCTAGGGTGATAATCCAGGTGATTTTGGGTCCCTTCCCTCTATTTTAGACATCTTGTTTGTGAAATCAATCCTAGGTATGTTGATTTACTTTGGTTTCCCCTTCTATTCCATCACTTTAAGATCATTGTGATGTAAATCCATTGATCAGTTGTGTTGTTGGTTTTGATACTGATCAGTTATGATCTAAGAACCTTCTTATAAACATATGTGCCTTGTTCCTTGTTAGTGAATTCTTCTATAAGCATTTGTTGATCGTCAGTTAATGGTAGGGGGTCTAAACCTTAACCCTAAGGTTTGATATTTGTCAAGTATGTGCAATATTACAATTGGACCAACATACATTCACCTCAATTGATTAAATTATAAATTGTATTATTCCTTAGAGTCCCTTTGGATCCAATTGGTTATTAATATGGGTTATGTCTACCATTAAAGTGAGTGAACCCTTGATTATAAATGAACTGTTTAATGTCTTAAAGTGTGTTTAGAAAGGCATAGGTTTTTGGTGTTTTATTGATATAGATTCACCTTATCTTGGATTTTTTATTGAGTTAACTAGCATGTTATTGGTTATGATGATTTGATAAATGAAATGTGTAATTGAATGATAAATGGAAATTTTCATAAATAACCATTGATCCTGATGATGTGATATTGTGATATCCATATTACCATGCCATGTGTTGTGATTTATTATGTTGTAATGCTTATATGGGGTGTTGTCCTGGTTGATAAATGTTGAAATTTTTATATAGGGGGATATTCCCATTGACACATGCTGAAATTATTATATACCAAGATATGCCTTGAGACATGATGAAATGCTTATATAGTAGCCTATGCCTAGTGACACATGTTGAAATGCATATACACTAGTCTTGGACCTAATAAATGCTAAAATTATTATATACTAGGCTCATCCCTAATTGATTGTTGAAATGCTTATATAATTGGTTTTGACCCAGATTTGTGTAATTTATATACTTTGGTTATAAGGTTATGGTTGGCATAGTCGTAATAAATGATCAAAGAGGGGAAAGTAGTCTCCAACCATAGACAAAAAGGCTCTTGATGAAGTGCAGGATCAGGTGGTCGAACAAAGTGTTAGAGCTGGAGTATTGGAAGCAGACAAAGGGGAGTATCTAAAGCTCATTATTTATTCCAATGAAGAACTACTATAAGGATTTATCTGAATCAAATCTTCAAGATAAGAGGTTAATAGAATTTATGAGAGAATTCTTTGAGTTGACATCAATGAGGTGAAAAGGGAGTGGATCCATAAACAAAACCAAATTATGGCTAGAGGTTTCAATGAACGTAAAATCAACTTGGAGGAATTCATTCATACATGGGACAGAATGGCTAATCATTTTGAAGAACTTATCAATGATGACCTGAATATCTAGGTAACTTCTCTTAAATGGGAACTATATATGGTGGATAACTCTAGAAATATTAGTCTGGTCTTTGGAAATTATGTGAGTTCCTTCAGTATGTACTAAACTTTATTTTGTTCTGCATGGTTCCCCACTTCTCCCTTAAAGTGGCTTTGAAATAAAAATTTATTTTGGTCATTCCAGTACGGCACCGATGAAGGTTATGTTTTAACATAGTTATATGGTTATGGTTGTCATGGTTGTGAGACATGCCCAGAGATATTCTGGTATGGAACTGAAGCAGGTTGATGAGGTATTAATTTAATTGTTTAATTAATTAATTCACCTGTTTATTGAATTATTTCATACAATTATTATCCATATGGTTATGTTTAGACATAGTGGTGTCGACCTACTAAGTTATAATCACACCCTATTCAGGTCACCATTTGGTACCCAAGAAGATTATATGGATGTAGGTTTGGATAAAGGAAATAGACCTTGATGTTGAGTGTTTTCTTACTAGATGGGCTAGAGTTTGGAGATGGGATCAGCATGGGGTTTGGGACCAAGGAAATTTGAGTATTTTGTTGAGTCTTCTAGTCTTTTTATTTTTTATTACTTCTAGAATGGAATTTAGTTACATTCTAGCATATCATTACATTATTCCTTCATTATTTATTGGATTATCCAGCTGGATTTTATTGTTGGTATCCCACTGTATTTTATTTTTTCCATTATTTCCACACTCTAATATTTATTTATTGTTATTGGTATTAGATTATTCCTATATGTTTTAACTATATAACTAGGGGGTATAGTATCCCCACTATACTTAGCACACCCTATTGCTAGTCAACAACCTCTAGCATACGAGGAGGCACATTTGAGTTCTTATAACCAACCCTTTCTGGCCACATGAGAGAGTGCTGGATTAGGGGATGTTACAACTCAAAACTAAGGTTATTCCATAACCGTGTAAAATTTTCATTAAAAACCATCCCAATATAATTACTTATTTTCACACACACATACTTGGAATTCCCTTAGAATCATCTTAAGTGTCAAATTTATCTACCAATCAATACTCAAATTCCACTAGGTACACTTCCCAAGTTCAATCCCACTATCAAATAATCAATGGTTGTGAAATTCCATTTTCCTACCATTGATTCCAATTATAATTTCTCATTCAACATTTAAAGATGGTTAATCATCACTCACCCCAATCCCACTCGTGGTCAAACCTATCCAAGGTCATATCTTAAGGGAATACCATTTTCTATAGTTCAAGGCACATTATTATGGGATTTCAATAAAGTTAATTTCAATTTAAAACATTTAATTTAACTAAAGTCAAGACATGATAAGTCTAGCTTGACTGTGTAACTACATCACTTGTGGAAAATAAAAATACTAAGATTTAGTCTTAAGGACCACTTACCTTATGACTAGTGAAACCCACCATAAAGTATCATCCACTAGTTTGGATTTATTTGGGAGAAAACAATAAATCATACAAATTCCCAAAAAATGGGGCATATTATCCAAAACTAATGAAACACTACTCGAAAATGAAATAAAACCAAAATGGAAGGGAGAGTAGAGGTATAATCACTAAGGGATATTGATTGAAAGTGATATAATCCAAAATAGACACTGGATAGGGGATAACCATACATGAAAGAGGGAAGCAAGGTCCACATGTTTGGGAAGGTATACTGGCCCTTTTAGGGGCCAAAACATGCATAATAGGAAGAGGGGGTTTCCTTAGGTAGAATGATAGGGCCTCCACTAATTAAAACTTTCCTAAGGGGCCACTGTCAAGCTACTTGACCCCCACTGACTACCCATTGTGTCTAGAAGCCCTTACTGGGATACTAGACACACCACTGGCTAGCTGATGGCACTCTAGTAGCCTTGTTGCAGGCCCTGACTCCTCTTGGTCCCTTAAAATGCTTCTGTTACCACCCTGAACACCCTTTTCACACGTAATTACACACGTTTAAGGTGTTCCAACTTTTGAACTTCCCTCTTAAATCTTGGTTAAAAAACCAACCCCTCCACCAACCAAAAACTCAAATTTTCCCTAAGCCTCTAGGCTCGTCCAAACACTCAGTCCTTATAAACTCCCCACTATAACACTACTTGTAATTAATAATTATTGGTGTCCATCCAACTATACCACCTTAATAACATCATTTTTTTGATTCAAAATGACCACATTATGTTTCTAAATTCCCCATGCACTTCCAAATCATAGCTCCAAAGAAAATACACAAGGCCACTCAAATCTGAGCCAATTCTCATATTCCCTATTGAACATTGTGATGATTCTTACCTGAGATTGTATGCTTTGAGAAATGATCATATAACTATTCCATTTATTACCCAGGATATGGTGATTCCCACCATATGTATTAGCTTATAAGGATGATTCCAAACCTCAGTGACTCTTACCATCATATTTTCCTATTGGAGAACATTTCTAGCAGTCCACTGACTCACTTGGCATGGTTCCTGATGTAACACACCTCAAAATGCACAATATTACTAATAAACATTGCTAATACTCTCATTTACATCTTCAAATCCAAAAATGACATGCCTCCGTTGTCCATACACAACCTGAACATGCCAAATTTCCATCAAATTTCCATGGGAAAAACCAAAACAATGTTTGTTACATCCAAAAATACTCTCCAGATGCGGTTTCTAACCCACCACATCTAACTTCATAAGATAGCACAAGGAAAACCTCCTCCAGTCAACCTGTATAAAAAAGGTCGACTTCCACCAATGTCCCGTCCCACCTTTTGATCCCAATTATTAGTTCTAAATGAATCCCAAAACTAACCAAGCATGCATATCATAGTCCAAACTTGACTCCTGATGTAATTTTATAATTACAAACCTTAGCTGACCAAACTCATGGACACTCATATTTCACTGTCGATGTGCCTTTAAAACTCTTAACCATGACACCATTATCTCCATAAGTATCCTATTGTTGTCCCAAGAACACACTGAGGTCTAACCCTAACCTTAGGGTGTAATTCCATGGTTAAGACACTAACCACTCACACTCTTCACCATAATCCGACTCAAGCACCTACATGACACCATGCCCAACCAAGATTGGATCAAACCATTTCATCTTGAGTCCAAATTTTTTTCTTAGATTTCAACTAGAAACTTATAGAGATTAACCTCTATAATTCCTTGAGGAATCTATATTTCATTAAAAACACACATGCAATTACATCTAGTACTGCCACAATCATCCAAAGACTGGTTCCACACATCCAAAAATCTTATCACATAAGGTCCATACAACCATGAATAACATGATACTCCCAACTATAGGAGTTTAATTGTCGTTATTCCACTATTGTTAATAACCTGATATTAATATCCCACATGTCATTCATCACCAAACACAAATGTCATATGTAGCTAAACTAACTCATACCCAAGTACCACTCCTGATGCCAAACATTGCCTACTCCTTGCTCCCAAAATACCACCCTCAGTACTCGATGAGACTCATTCAAGTGAGGGTTACACCCTCCACAATATATGGTGGTATCCCTACCATATTTATTTCCTTACACTTCCCCTCAAGAATTGTCCCCAATGGGCACTGCCTTCGGTACACACGTGTCACTCCTCCCAAGATACACCATTGTCCCATCAAACCCTAACCAGTGTTGATCTCTCAGATCTACCACCACACAACACTAAATCTAAACCAATCGCACCATTTTCAACTAAGGGGTTTTTATTTCCAACCAAACCTTGGGCATATATTCCTGCAACACCTCATCAAGGTCATTGGTCTTCAACATGCACACGACTACCCATCGAACCAAAACTTGGGAGGCACCATGCTTACTAGAACATACTTCCTTAATCCCTCAATTCAATACTAGTGCACACTATTTCACTATATGATCACATATCCTGACTCATGATCCCATGATTCACATCACATCCAAACCAGGCTCGTATGCCAAAAGCACTTCCCACACTCACACACAAGTCACTCTTACTTAACAGGGAGCACCCTCAACAATCCTTTTCAAAAAATGGTACTCTACTTGTTCCATGGTCCATAACATGACCACATTCCACCTAAAATCATTACATGACTATGATACTCTAACTCCACTTACACTAAGTTTCTGGAAACATACCTCAAAATTGATAGATCCAGGCACTTGACTGCTCCTACCCTAACCCCAAACTCAATGCCAAGCACTGACACCTTAGGTTATTTCTCATTCAAATCCATAAAAGGCATAATAATGCCTATTTAATACAATATTTATCACCTCATGTGCACCAATATAATCCCCAATCATCACTTCAATTCCATATAGACCAAAGGCTCTCACCTTCACATCATCCAACCTCACCGAGACCCAAAGGACACAACTCCACAGTGACCAGTTCACAAAACTCAACTCATCATCCCATGAGTCAAGCACCACTAATCTTAGAATCATGTTACTAATAAATAAATAGACCATACTCCTATCATGTCACTTCCATTAATAAGAGATATCCCAGATACCCTCTTATAATCATCCTAACATGCTACATGTGCCACGACTACTCACATGAACAACCATCACCCAAGAATCACATCTAGAAACCAAAACACCTACCTTTGTAGGAATTGAATACCCAAAACACATCCAAAATAGTAAGGTCCTGACATCAGAATGATCCTTCCATTCAGAACCAACCTATACACAAGGCTTGAGCACCCTAGGTGCTCAACCAAAACTACTTCATCCCTTGGTATCATCAAACATGCACCAAACATTTAATACAAGGAACATACCCATGATTTACATCCCTAAGGAATCTCAAAATATTGTATCAACCCCTCTTATAGGTTACCCTAAAAAATAACAAGGCGTTGACCCACTGTCTCGAGTCACTCTCTAGGGTCACTAGGTTCTCCCACCTAGCTCATAAACTGATGTCTCACTAAAGACACCAATCATAAGATGAAACCCATATTTATACTAAAGTATCATGACAACTAGAATGTTAAACACCCAACTTAGGGTTCTCATAAACTAGGTACTCTCTAGTCCCTCTTGACCCTTCTAGGTTCAATACTTTACATAGGTAAGACCCAAACCACAAGAACGTCATAACTTGGGCACTCACAGCAGCCCTAATCACCCATACACCGATTCAAGCTAAGTAACCAAGGCCTATGAGTTACCTTATCCACTTAAGATTAACCACTTTACAAGTTTACATTATTAAACCATTACCATTTCACAGGGTTCAAAAAACATGTTTGGTTAAATAGAATGTCATTCACAAGATATAGAGGAATACACTTTATAGGTTTTTTTCTAAAATTTTATTTAACCCAACCATCAATTTCTAGGAAACTCACATTTTACAAATAATTCCATTACCACAGGCTACAAGGTTTGGTTGAATAGTGTTCCATTCATAAGTTATAGAAGAATATGCTTTATAAGTTATTTACTAGCACTCTATTTACCCAACACCATTATTTAATAATTAATCTACCTTTTTAATAAGTTACACTTTTACTATATCCAAGATCTAACAAGATTTAAAATTTCTAATCCATGATTAAATAAAGTGTCATTAATATGATATGAGGGAAAAAACCTTATATGATTCCTTATAACACCTTATTTAATCAAGACCACTATCAGTTCCTATATATATATGCCTAGGCATCAAGAGTTCATCCTGAGAATTATTCAAGTAATATTCCACCATATCCATATATGGAAAACACCATATAGGACATTGCAGAAACTTTAAATACCAACCCCATTATTTAAAATAAAATAAATACCATAGTTCAACTTAAATTAGACAAATATAATCAATAAAATATAATTACAACTAAAACAAATCACAATTAACATGAAATAAAAATATAAAACCCATGTCCCTAACATGATGTGTGTCATGAGAATCCCTACGCACCTAGAATAATGCATAAATACTACCACGACCTCTTTCTATATTGGTCCAAGAGTAAAAATATCATAATCCAATAACATTGAAAGGAAAGAGAGTAACTCAAAGTGAAAATAAAATACAACCATAATGAATAAAATCTAAAGAACAATATGTCCCATCCCCAGCAACTTGGGGTTTCCCCCATGCATGGGTTGATCACTCCCAGGAACAAGCTTATTTCCATGTTCCAACACACTCCTAATACCCTATAAACCTTTACCAAATAGTAAAACAAAATAAAAATATCTTTGATACCATTTTGTAACGAGGTACCCCAGGATCCACTAAACTGGTTCTCCAAGCCGGTGTTCCACATATACTAAGGAATGCCTCCCCATACTTTATAGGCTACCAACTAGTAGGAGGAGCCTATGAGGTTACCATAAAAAGACTATGACCTCATTATCAGAGTATCCAAGTATTAGAAATAATATAAACACATATAAAAGTCTAGACAAACATCACAAAAAAATATAGGGAAAGTGCCAAAAATAAATATAGTATCAAGATACTAAAATAAGGAATAATTTTATAAATTCCATAACTGAACCCCCATTTTAGATCAAATACAAGGTATAAAAAAATAAAAGTAAAAGTAAAAGTAAACTCATCCCTAACTAGTATCGAGTTCCACCTGGTCCAGACATCCACACTCCACTACAAGCATGTCAAGAAAAACCTTTATCCATGGGACCTTGCACTAAACCTGAAACCTGAAAATAGGTAGCCTTCTTCTCATTAACCTAAGTAACATGGAGGCCCCTATAGGGTGTGAGTATAACTTATAAATCCACCACCAATGACAGCCATAAAAATAACCATTCTATACATGTCAAGTTCATCCAAAAGTGAGATAAATAAAAATTACCATTTATAATATCAATAGTGATTAGTTTAACAATTTAAATAAAAGGAAAATTAAACCCCCTCAATGAATAGGCTCTACAATGACACCCAACATCGGTCCATACCTACTTTGTCTAGTGAAAATGTTTCTTTGATCTAGGTAATATATCTCATAACTCATGTCGGTTCCAAGCTACATAACCAAGGCAACCATAACCATGAAACATAGGGGAATCCATGAGGGATACTCTAGGAATTCCTCCCTTACCAAGTAAATCAATAATTAGAGGAATTTATCCATGACATGCCTCTTAGTACTATCTAAAATAATCCAAGGAACCCAACCTTGGAATTATATAAATTGAATCCATGAAACCACCCATAAAAAGCATTCAAAGTATTTGTCTTGATCAAAATCTAGGTCCACAACCATGGAATTTTACCGTGTATAATCAAGCCAAATATAGGGACCTTATCCTGTGAAATTCAAAAAGGTAACCCGAGGGAATCCACAACATTAATCCTTGGAATTAAATACATAATACATCACTTGAATCCAAGAGGGATCCACCCTAAGACATTCACAATAATTAATTAGTAAGTAATCCAAGGTATCTCATGTAATTCCTTATCTTTGGACATCCTTGGATCCAATGAGGCATCCTCCCATGGAATCCAAGAAAGTCCCATAATGGAATACATGATCACTCAAGTAATTCTATCCATTTCATGTCCCAAAATAAATCCAAAGGGTGACACCCAAGGCATTAGACACATAATAGCCATGTGAACAAGAAAAAATAACTAAAAAAATACCAAAACATCACTAGATCCCATTCCATTACACTTCCTGATTACCATTTCATAAAAACCATATCATTTCCTAAGGGTTGATTAAATGAGATTCCATTGACAAGATATAAGGGAAAATTCCTTATAGTTTTCTCACTATAACTCTATTTGATCGAAACCATCATTTTACTTTTCAATAAAATTCAAAATTTAAAAAATTTCATTGTAGGGAATTGTACCCTTTTTATAACGATGGTTCCATATCTTACTCAAAACTAGGTTCATTCTATAACCACACAAAATTTCCATTAAAAACCATCCCAACATAATTACCCATTTTTTCAAACACTTAGAATTATATTTGGATCATCTCAAGGGTTAAATTTATCTACTAATCAACACTCACATTCCAATAGGTAAACTTCCCAAGATGAATCCTATTATCCAACTATCAATGGCTGTGTAATTATATTTTACAACCATTGATTCTAATTATAACTTCTCATTTAAACTTTAAATCTAATTAATCATCACTAACCCTAAGCCCACTCATGGTCAAACCTATTCAAGGCCATCTCTCAAGGTAATGCCATTTTCTACAGTTCAAGGAACATTATCATGGGTGTTCAATCAAGTCAAACTAAATTTAAAACATTTAATTTAATTGAAGTTAAGACACGACACGGAATAATTGACCACAAAACTATATAACTTATGGAAAATAAAAAGACCATGGGTTAGGATTATAGACCACCTACCTTATTCCTAGCGAATCCCACTCATTGAGTATTGATAGTTGGTTTGGCTTGAATCAGGTAAAAATGAGAAACCAAACAAATTCTTTGAAAATGGGACATATTAGCCAAAATTAATGAAGCACTACCATATAATGAAATAAAACCAAAAGTAAAGAGATATGAGAGGTATTATCACCAAGGGATCTTGATTGAAAGTGATAGAATCCAAAATGAACACTAGATAAGGGAGAAACATCCATGGAAGAAGGAAGGGATCTCCATGAATTTAAGAAGGTCTACTGGCCAGTTTTGGGGGACGAATCCTATATAAGAGGAAGAGGGGGAGGCCCTGGGTAAAATGATGGGGTTTTGCTACATTAAAAACCACCTAGGGGGCCAATGACTAGACATTGTGTCTAGCAGCCCTTACTGGGCTCTTGGACTCACCATCGGCTAGCCGGTGGCATTAAAGGAGCCTTTTTGGAAGCCCCAACTCCTCATGAGACCGCTAAATGCTTCCATTAACACCCCAAACCCCATTTTCACATGTAATTAGACACATTCAAGGAATTCCAGCCTTTAAATTACCTTCTTGAAGCCAAGTTCAAAAATTGACCCCTCCGCCAACCAAAAAATAAAATATCCCCCAAACCTACAATCTCATCTAAACAACCAAACCTTACAAGGTGTGTTTGAGGTTAAGTAGAATCCACTAGTCCAAACACCAGTTAAGTGGTATTGGGAAACAAAAATAACAACTAGAAAGATCATCCTTACTATGTTCACTCCCAGATCAATCTTAAGCCACAAAAATCACCACCACCCTATTCACCACCATGATCCTTCATGTGTCTCCAAAAATCATTATATTTTAGCTTTAAATAAGTCATATCCACTCCACATCTACCAATACCATCTAAGAAATATGTGTCATCTGCATAGACACAACCTGTATGGGCACAAGGTCTATGTGGGGGTGTGTGTAAACATACTTAGTGGAACACCCCAAAACCACAAAGGAATGATGAGAAAAATATAGTTAGCTCAAAACATCAAAATAAGAAGGTAGTTGAGATTAAGTTAAGGAAATATCTATATATTCTCCACCACTATAAGTCTTAGGGTCACATAGAAGTCCTAATCATATTAGATCCAATCTTAAAGGGTTAAATAATTAAGGATAATTGAAGAACCAAAAAGCCCATAAATTTTGAAGTTGATAGCATAGTTATACATCACATATTAAGGAAACCAAGAGGTTATTAAGGATCACCAGTCTCAAAGTATCTGATTTTCTCGGCCTTTCTTCCACACTACTACTAAAATCCATTAATGGGGAAACTACTCCCCTCTAATGTATGCACATAAAACAAGGGAGTATCACACATTATTGTTCATTATATCATGACAACACTTTAGAAAAATAAATGTAAACCCACAATAAGACTAAAGATAAATTTCATTAAAGGGAGTATTGACCCTTACTATCATAACCACTTGACTATGAATTAAGATGGAGAACCCAGAACATAAGAAAATGTCTCACCCCTCACAACCTAGATACATGATAAAATAACATGAAATACCAAGTATATGAACCAAAAAAATCATGAAACATGTGTTAAATTTATAGAATCATAAATGAGGACTTACATATCTTTAAGTAGAAAACAACGAACATGAGTAGCACATAATAGGTGGGATCGGTATAAAATACATAAGAGTAAAAATTAACACCATATATAGAGGAAACACTCCCTAAATAACACACAAAAAACACATAGCATTTGGGGGGGGGGATAACTCAATCGACAATATGGGGGAACTATTCCTTACTGAACAAAACACAATATATAAGAGAGGATACATGACCATGTGAATGCTATGATCTTTATGCATGAATCCTATCATCGACCCTACAAAGATAAATTACAATACCATATATATCACCTAAAAAATGGTATATTATGGTCTAATGTAATGCACCATCATGATATATATATAGAAAAATACTCTATAGATATAATTTATTTATCCAAAACTGACACACGGTGAGGAAGTGGTCAAAAACACCCCACACAGGTAGTGCATTCTATATAATGACCCTTGGGTGCACTGCATGACATGTTTTGGAGATAAAGGAAGTGAATTAGGTGCATAAAATTCAATGTGTGGGGTAATATATAGGTGCATGGATCCTACATAGGTTGTGTGTTGTGAATTTCCCCCACCCCCAAGTTAGTTCGGGCATACCCTAACCGATTCGGTCACCCGTCCGGTCATGTGACTGGACAGTCTGGGTTAGTGCTCACTAGACTATGTGCATGCCTGGGCTATGATTTGGGAAAACCCATGAAACTCGAACTGTAAGGGGGTTTGAGCCAACAAATGGACCTTGTCATAACATTACCATATGTTGGGTAGTTGATCATCCAATCATGGTCGATCAAATTGTCATGGATGGTACCCTAACCCCCTTTCCTCCATGCACTACATATTTACCTCCTCTACCCAAGACACCACTTGCACCATCTCCCACTGATGTGGTTAGGCCTCATCACACATCAAGATCTCCATCCTGACCTCACACCACCCTACCACCATATATCTATGCTACTATCACCACCTCCCTTCACTATATACCACCTTGTGCCACCTACCCTTTACTTGATCTGAAACATGTCATGACTACCTTTCTCAAGATTCACCATGCCATAAGAAGGAGAGGAGAGGGAGGGAGGGGGGGAGAGATAATGTGAGGGAGGGAGGGAGGGGTGTGGGGAGTGCATGAGAGAGTGATATATATATATATATATAGATAGAGAGAGATAGAGAGTATGACCCCTCATTCCTCATCGATCCACCATCAAAATTAGATAATTATATTAAACAAAAATTAGTATTAAATGATTTTTAACCAAAAAATCCCATGGTGTAGGGATTAAAATATAAGAACTAGGATCTGATAAACCACAAAAAGGATTATATAAAAATTATAAAATCATTTTCCCTAATTCAATTATGAAGGATATAGGTTTCAAATTCATAAAATTAGTGAAAAATTCATGAAAAATTGACCAAGACCAAAATAACAAAGCCCCACCTTGAATTTGGATCACTCATTGATGCATATCACATTTTTATTAATTTTCATTGGCAATGAAAACAATTTCAATCTTAGATTTCACATCCAAAATCCTATATATATATATATATTTCTATATAAATAGGGAAAGCCCTATGTTTTGTGATATTTTATTAAAATACCCATCATCAGGGTCGAACCTTGTAAGTGTTGATGTAAACTCAAATTATAACACTCATAGTGTAAAATCCCTATTTTGGATGTGAAAACATGCAAGGATTTTCCATTTAAGGATTTTATTGGAAGGAAAAACATTATTATCATGAATTCTTGTGCAAAAACTAAAAAAATATAGTATCTTAAATATATTTTTATTGAGACTCTGTAACTCTTGAAACTTAACATTGGCTCAACAAACCATCTAAAAAAATACTATTATAAATATTTTAAAGGTTGAAATCAAAAAAAATATAGGTCACTACATCCTCCCCATATTTAAAACTTTTTGTCTCTAAAAATTAAAAAACTAGGGTTCCCCAAAAATAATTTTTGCAAAAAAAATATTATATGGAAATAAACCCACCTTTGAAAGAACTTACTTTGTCTTCAAAGGTACGAGTTCTAAAAAAACTTGGCACACCATCACCTAGGAAGGTAACATCCTATATTATCACACTGATCATTTAATCTAGCTCATATTAAAGCATGGCCTCGATGGAAACACACATATACTCCACACAGTTCTTAATAAGCCCTTTCACCCATAACCTCTCCATATCTAAAGGTTTACCTACCACATGGGATGAAATTAATCTGCATCCCACTAAAATCCATCTAAAAATGTTTGTTACTAAGGCTAACTCTAGTGAGAGCACTCTTATTCCCACCTTTAAAGAGTGTTCTTGATTGTTTTCATGTGATAATAACTCATCTATGCTGCATTTCGCCATCGAGCACTTTCACAAAAATTTCAAACTAATTCCAAGAGAGTTTCATGGTAGTATGACCCCCAATTCCTAAATCAATTTTATATTATCTCATTTTCACAAGACATTGTCACTAGGTCATGGAATAAAGGTTACATGACCCTTCTTTCCCAATATAAACATTCACGAGAATCCGCTATCCACATCCTGATCTCAAATAGGCCTGCATCCACTATCGAAGACAACTTGGTTATGTTGTCATTTCTCTTTAATGAAAATACCAACAAGCACATCAATAATAAAACCAACCTCAATCAAACTACTTATCACCACATCATTGACCATGGGCTAACCAAATATACCACAATATGAAGTATATGGTTCTGACTATTTAGATGAACCCACTCTATCAAATCCAGACCTTGAGATAACACCAACCAAAAATAGAGTAATCTAAAACCATAACCTCTCAAGAAAACTTCCCCCCCACCATATAACAAGAGTTGTCATGTGATGGGTACACCAAAAAATATCCATTAGGTGCACCACACTAAGGGTCATGCTACACTAGTCCAATATCCACTCATGATATACATATCTATATTTAATAAAAACACAAAGAGGAAACCACTTTCCTCCTGGGGAAGTGATTGGCGTACTCCTCATATTTAGGAAAATCCTTTAGGTTCATTACTTAAGAACACCCAGACATACTAGAAACATAAGTTGACATCACTATTTTAGTCTTCTTTCACATAATGGAAGAGTGTGAGGACAACACCATTGATTAAAAGTAAGAAACATATCCCTATAAATGTAAGATTCATCCACTTAGAAGCTAGAAACTCATGTTCCTCCTACATTAACTAGAAATAGAGTCCTCTGCTATAATCATAAACCAACATGCCACTATAATGACACTTTGATATCATCAACCAACATAACATAAACTTCATTAAGACTAATTCTACCCCATGAATCCATATCTCATGCTATGAGAGGTCACTACACATGTGACACTCTCATTATAAGACTAGGGAAATTTCTTGAATTCCCAACATGAAACTCCTCAAACCAATGCAATGAAGGATCTGGTCCATCATTTTATTGGAAATACACTAAATGTATATATTTTATTTAACATTATATGATAAGTAGTGACATGAATGTGATGCATTTCATGGCCTATAATATTCTTCATTGTAAATAATCATTTTATTATCCTGTTTAACTTAATCATAGAGTACAATAGGGCTTATGATATATATTTCCTAGGATGTAAATTCATGTGATTTTAAATGTTCTACCATGAATTTTATAATGGTCATAAATCACGAGATGATTCATTTATGGATTTACATGTTATATACATTCATTAAAACATTTAATTCATGAATACTCAATGGGAGGTAATGTTTGGCTTCCATGAGATAACATTTGGAGTATGAATTACTCTTCATTAAATAATAGAGACTATAAAATGGGATTTTGTAACTCCTGTCTAAGTACCCTTGTTGCAACCATAGTTGGTTGAAACTCACTTTGATCTTGTATCACTATTTTTCTTGAGAAAAAGTCACTAGTAACCATTTTGTGATCAAGAATCCTCATGATATGAGCAATGATCTTCTAGCTAGTATACTAATCGTAGAGGAAAGATACTTTTTTTTCACTTCAGTGATTTCTATCAAGCATCAAGGAGTTGATATGGAGGTAGTTTTGTTTTAGGTACACTATTATGTTCTTTTATTTTCATTGCACACTACATCTATTGAAGATAGATCGAGCTTGTTCATGAATTTCTTACACTGCTAAGTTTATTAGATGAACTCCCTAAATCACATCAGTGGTGTTATATCTTTTTTTATTTAGTATATCAATATGTTATTTTTATTTTTTAAGGAACTTGTTTATTGTAAATAATTTAAGTTGATAACGTAACATATGATATAATGAAAAAATTCTGTTTTGGTTAGCCATAGTGTATGAAAATTCTATATTGTAAAGTAAGATATAGTGGATACCCACATATTTGAATTGTGGCATAGGAAAAAATATGATATATAATAAAATATGACTTAGTCTCAAGTAACCTAAAAATAGAGTATTGTAGTGTAAATATGATATCAAAAATATCATATAATATGATTAGATCCTTAAAAGATCACATGTTGTAAGCAAAGATAGAAATCATAGTTTAAGATTGAATTTATATCATAGAATATGATTGATAAACATTGTTTCTATCTTTTATTAATCATAATTTATGATTGATAATACATATTATTAGTAACAAAATACTTTATAGGTAATAAATGTTAAAATTTTATATTTTTGATATTTTTTCTTATGGTTTATAATTTTTTTTATAAATTATAATTGTTAGGAATTATAAAATGATATTTTTTCATGTTTAAAAATATATATGAAATGTTAATATTGAAATATCTTGTTTTAGAAAATAAATAAATAAATTATTTATTTATTAATTCCTTATAATATCTATTTTTATAAAATTTTTATGAAATGTGAATATTGTGTATGCTTTATTATGAGGTAAATTGATTATAGTAGATTTTCAATCCTTGAATTACATACTAGGAATGAAAATATAAGATTTATTTTTCATCTATATTTACCTTGATTTATTATTAAAGTTTTTAGATAAAATTTAGTTTTTAAGTATATTTTATTCATATTATGTTTTAGAGTTAATGATTTGGATTCTCTATTAAGTAAAGTCTCTCTAAGGAGTGAGACTTGGGATCAGACTTCCCACTAACTTGGAGTCTTATGTATTTTTCTAGAAAGGTGGGGGTTGGATATCTATTTATCTATGGTAAATCATGTAGATTTTTTCAATGTCATATAACTACAACCTTTACATTATGTACCTTATACTTGAGGTGAATTTGAATATGTATGAATATGTTTGAATTCTATTTTTGGGTGAGTAACACAAACTTGTAGGTTGTGTAAAGAGTTTCACATTAATATTGTGTAAATATATTAATTTGGTGGTTGGAATAATGATTCCAAACTAAATCATTAGAAGTATTAATATACAAAGTAATAAAACATGATAAGATAAAATTTGAATATGATATAATAGTTATGGATTTAATAAGAATGTGATGTATATTAAATTGGTTACTATTTTAAGAAAAACCTTAAAATACTTAGTGTGATATTCCTTCCAAAAAAACACTTATCAATAACTTGATCATTTAGTATGGGTGACCTTAACCATTAGGTGCCCAAGGATTATCTTATATAAGGAAAATGAGTTATGAGGTGACCCTAACTGGTAGGTTCTTTGTTCATGGAGTTTTCTTCGGGTTAAATTTAACTAGGAAACCCTAACCATTAGGATACCAGAGGAATATAGTTAAGTGAACCCATATGATGGATTTGGATAAAATTGTTATCCAATCATCCTTAAAAGAATCATATATGATTTGATTGATAATATTTTTCTACCAGATATAGTCATGGATTATTTACATGCTCAAACTGGTGTAAATTATGGTGAAATATTGATCTTGTATCACTAAATGGATATTATATTTGGGGTCATCATTTTTGTTGGGTTACTTTCATTAAAATTAATTGATGAAAAAAATATAAAACATGAAACTCATCCATAGATATGTCTTTTTTGTATATTATGGGTGACATAATGATAATAATTTTGAGATACCTTATAGGTATGTCCTATAAAATAGTTCTAGATTGATGTCTATGTTTGAGAAGTGTTCAAAAAAATAAGGATTCCTAGAATCTAAACTTAAATGTTATAGAGGTCAATTTCACTAACTCTAACTCAAGGGCAATAGATATTTGGTGTGCATCACACATTTGTGTTGATAAACATAGAATCAAAGATACGATATAATTAAAAAGGGGTGATGCATATCTAAATGTTGGAAATGGAACAAGAGTTGGTGCATCATAAGTTAACACATTTGATCTGACTTTACCAAGTGGAATAAATCTGGAATTGAAAAACTATTATTATATTCCCATCATAATTTTTTCGATTCCTATATATTGTTTAGAAAAGAGAGGATTTTTATTTATTACTGAGAATAATAATCTTTTTATATATAATAATGAATTTTTTATAGCATTTGGAATATGATAAATAACTGATATATTCTATATATGAATAATATTTTCTATAAAATTCAAAATAATAAGGTTAAAGTTGTTTATAATCCCACTTTGGAATTGTCTCCATGGATATATAAATTAGAAATTCATATAAAGACTCTGTATAAATAGATTTTTGGAACCATTAAATTATAAATCGTTTCATACATTATAATCTTGTTTATTAAGAAATTTTACCAAATAACCTTTTAGTGGAAAGGGTTAAAAGGCTTGTGGATTTTTGGATCTCATACATAGTGATGTATGTGGATAAATGAGTACATAATCATGTGTTGGTTTTAGGTACTTCGTTACTTTTACTGATGAATTTATTCGATTTGGTTATGTGTTTCTAATGAGGCACAAGTATGAAACTTTTGAAAATTTAAAAGATTTTCAGAATAAAGTATAAAATCAATTAGGAAAAAGTATTAAGATTTTATAATCAGATCAAGGTGGAGAATACTTGATCTAGGTATTCACTGATCATCTGAGGGGTCATGGAATTGTTCCATAACTCACTCCACTTAGAATACCATAGTGTAATTGTGTGTCTAGGAGAAGGAATCATAATTTTTTTAACATGGTTTAGTCAATGATGAGTTAGTGTGGCCTTTATATTTTATTATGGGTTTATGATTTAGAGACTGTTTTATTCCTAACTAGTTATATTCCATCTAAATCAGTCATAAATACACTATATGATATTTGGATTGATAAACATCCCAATATTTCTTTTATAAAAATTTTGGGTTTTGAAACTTTTGTATGACATTTGTATTATTATAAAATCAACCCTAAATATATGAAATTATTATTTATTGGTTATCCCAAAGAGAGTGCTGGATATTAATTTTATAATTCTATTAAACAAAAAGTGTTTGTGGATTGATGCTGTGTTTTCTATGAGAAGGAACACATAAGTCGATGAGTAATTAGAAGGAAAGATAAACTTGGAGAAGTTCAAGATTAATAAATAGGAAGTGTTCCTGAGATAGAAGTTGAGTTAGTTCTATAGAGAGTTATAGAATATGAACTGACTTAAGTTACATAATAACTACAAAGATTTAGTGGTATTCATTAGGTTCTCATGAGATATGTAATTCTCATGGAAAATGATGATGTGGTAATGTTCATAGAAGATGAACCTGATATATTCCTAGAGTCCATTGAGAGTTTAGATTTAAAAAATGGTTCAAATACATGAAATTTGAAATGGAATCCATGTACACTAACCAAGTTTGGAACTTGGTGGATACAATTGAAGGGGTGAGACCCATATGGTGAAAGTGAGTTTTCTATAAGAAAACTGATGTGGATGGTAGAGTGTCTACCTATAAAGCACAAATGGTGAAAAAAAATTCATGAAAATTCATGGTATTGAATATGAAGAAACATTTATTATTAAGATAAATTATATTCAGATATTTATTATCATAGTGACTCATTTTGATTATGAGATACATCAAATGGATATCAAAACATCTTCTGTAATTGGAATTTATTCAAGGATGTATTCATGATATAACCTATTGAAGTTTCAAATGTTTCTTATAAGTTATGCATGTTAAAAAGATCCATTTATGGATTGAATCAATCTTATCATAGTTTAAATATCAAATTTGGTGATGTAATCAAATAGTTTAGTTTCATAAAAAACATGAATGATTCTTATGTATATAAGTAGATTAGTGGAATTGTTGTAGTGTTTATGATATTTTATATGGATATCATACTTATCAAAAATGTCATCTTGAATTTTCATTCTATAAATATTTGGTTGGGAAAATTATTCTCAATAAAATACATTGGTTAAATAGCCTACACACTAGATATGAAGATCTATAGAGATAGATCAAAGAGGCTATTTGGATTAAGTCAAGAAACATATATTGATAAAGTGTTAAAATAGTTTAATAGAGAGAAATATAAAAGGGGTCTTTATTAGTGTTTCATGGATTGAATCTTAGAAAGATTCAGGATCCTTATAAGGAGTTATAAAGGAGGGATACAATACCCTATCTATTTTACATAGGCTCTATCATGTATGCAATAATATGTACTCAACCTAACACTGCCTATGCTTTCTGTATTACTAATAGATACCAATCAAATATCAGGGAGAGTTACTAGATAGTTGTTAAGAACATACTTAAGTGCCTAAAAATAATGAAGTATGTGTTCTTGGTCTTTGAAGATATATTGATCTATGTGTAAAGGGTTAGATAGATTTGATTTTCCAACCTGATAGAGATGATTTGAAAAATCAATACGTTTTCATGTTTTTCCTAAATGGTAGAGATATTAATTGAAATATTTTTAAAAAATACACCATAGAGGACTTGAAAAAAAAGGAAGAGTAAATTTCTACATTAGATGCTACAAAGGTGGATATTTAGATAAGGAAGTTCATTTTTCAACATGAGGTGGTTCTTAACATCGAGGGATAAACCAAGATTTATTGTGACAATAATAGATCCATTACTCAAGACAAGGAACCCCGATCTCACCGAAGGACTAGACACATAATTCAAAAATACCCTCTTATATGAGAGATAATTAATATGGGTGATGTTAAGATCTTTTGGGTGGTTAAAAATGCTAATCTAGTGGATCCACTGATCAAACCATTAGGACAATAAAAACATGAGGGTCATGCTGAGTCTCTTGGTGTATAATATATAAGAGATTTATGTAATGTTTGGATAATGTATTATGACATTATAATAAAAGGAAATCTCTATTTATCAATCATTCATATGTGCTACAATTTACTTTACATGAATAGTATAATGATAATATCCCCTAAAAGTTTGACTTTGAGTTGTCCAAAATTGATGATTATCATAAAGTATTATGGGTTGATGATATGTTAAAGATTAACACGAGTAGTGTACTCATGAGATAATGAGCGGATAATTATTATTTATACTAACCTTCCAAATTATATCCCATGAAATTCCATAAAATCATCAATATATGTAGGGGTGTATGCTTATTATCAATCATTTTACATGAGGTTGGTGAGATACCTAGCATGGTAACCTTCATACTTTGATATATTTCTTATGAAAACCTTTATGATTAGATAATCATGGGTGGTTTAGTATGTTTATGATCATGTCATTGATTTTATATCAAATAAGATGAGTTTTTTACATTTTTATCATGATAAAATACAATTGGACCTTGATGGAATTTGACAAAGGAAATGCATGTCCATTATTAGTCGAGTCACATATAACGTGTTCAACTACTTAGATGAAGGAAAAGTGATGTGCTCATCCACTAGATGAATGACATGTGATATATTCATCAACCATGTTAGTCTTTTTTATAGAATCAAGAAAGTTTGAGATGGTGTATACTAGATTAACATTATTCCTTTTCTAGTGGTTACTAGGTGTCATGGAAAAAGGGAGTATATAGGAATATATATAATGTGTATGATACAACTTTAGGTGGACGTGCTAATATGTATATATGAGTATGTTTGATGGGGATTACACTATACCCCTTAATAGCTTGAGTAGCACCAATGTTTTTCTATAGGCATTATTACATTCATGAAATTAGGATTTCATATTTTTTAACACTACTAAGTCCCATAGACTCACATAGTTTGGAATTTAGATAATGATTTAGTTTTAGAAAAAGTCTTCATTCTAAAATTGAGATATTTTGATAAACCTATACAAAAGTATTTTGTATGGATTCACAAAGAGTTTTGAAGTTTTTATATAAATTATTTATGGCATTTTAGTGAAAACTTGGGATTATTGAAAATTAACTAAAAGGTTATATCATATTTAATGATATAACCTATATCATAAGTAGATACATGTGTGTGATGCATGTCATAGCCTACGATATACTTATATCATAAATAAGCATTTTATGCTTATATTTTCCTCAATAGTATATTATGATAGGTATTATGATATATGTTACATGGGTTACAAAGGCTTTTATTTAGATATTTTCTCACACATGGTTTCAATAGTCATGATTTATGAGATGATTAATTTTTGGATTTTCACACTATATACATTAATTGAAACATTTAATGAATGGATACTCAATGAGAAGTAATGTTTGACTTCCATGAGATGACAACTGATGTATGAATCACTCTTCATTAAATGAAGAGTGGATATAAAAGGAGATTTGATAAATCATTTTTGAGCACCCTAGTTACAATTATATCTTGTCAAAACTCTCTTTAATCTAACATCACTATTTTTTGAGAAAAAGGTTCTAGAACCCCTTCAGTGATCAAGAATACTCATGATACAATCATGGATCTTCTGGATGGTGTACTGCCTATGGAGGCAAGGTAATTTTAACACTTCAGTGATCTCCATCAAGAATATAGGAGTTGAGTTGGAGGAATTCATGTTTTAGGTACACTATTATGTTCTTAATTTTTCATTTCATGTCATTTGTATTAAAGATAAACCATCCATGTTCATGGGTTCATTATAATAATAAGTTCATTATATGAACTCACAAAATCCCATTACATTTCACTTATAAATACTAGCACACCATCTCCAAAATGCAAGCCGATTCATACATCAGTTTATTATCAAGGGAAAACCATGGTTCCCTTCAAAAGCATTGTGTATTAATATACACTCATGGGAAGTAAATCCTCATCCATGAATATGGTGTATAAATCCATGATTACAGTCTTATGGGTAGCCGACTATAATTTATTGAGGGTGGATTCCACTTGCCACACCCGAGGGGAGATTAATCACCATAGAAGGTGGAAACTACCTCTTTTTCTCAATCTATAATACCTGAAGACACTATTAATGGGTAACCAAAAATCATACTGAGGTAGGTACCATTTTATCCCATCTCTACCAAGAAGGAATCTCTTGAAAGAATTATTTCTCTAATAAAGGTAAACTTACTTCACCCAAAGGGGTGAGTGAAAGAAAATCTTCATTAGTGGAAAATATCTTGCTACCAAGGTTCAGGCTAGTAGTTCCATTGGAATCTCCAACTACTGATCATATTTTTAAAAAAATAATAACTCTCACCAGAACTATCTATTACAAGGGACAATAAAGAGGGGGATACATATCATACTCTAAATTTCATCCATTGATGCTTTTCCATAGCCATCCATCACATACATATTTCTATATCTTTATATACCATAACTTATTTCCTAACAATAATTAAACTAATATGGTGATGATGATTGGGGAACATAACATCATCCATCCCCATATGCTCCTACAACACCTATTTTCTAACTGAAACTTCTCTTTATTAGGTAACTATCTTCAATAAGAAAATATATGATTTCGATGATATATTCTATGTGGAGTTCCATCCCTGAAAACACATAGTCTATCTTTAGATAAAATTATAACCTTATCCCACAACCAGGGTGCATCCCTGCCATGAATCTTTAATCTATTAATACTCATCCGGGGGACATCGACATGGGTATTGCTTCCTATAAACACAATCCCAGCTTGAAACCTCTCCCTCTAGAGTCTTCACTTGAACCAACAACCTTGAAAAATTCCACCACAAAACATGTCCTAAAAATAGCTTATGAGGTCCATAGGCCTCATCACATACTCGAACATAATCACATTGTCCTATAGAGGGTCCAACATCCTCGGATAATACCCCATCTAGAACAAGGGTTCCAAATCTAACCATAGCAGAGTAGTCTTATCATGAGTTCAATAAAAAAATTATCCACTAACGAATCAATATACCATATAGGGAACTCAACAAAAAAACATCATATGGGAAACAAAAGTATAAAGTAAGTGGAAACTCAAGTCCCAGACTCCAAAAAAATATTTTTTTCTTTAGGATCATTCTCTCCTTGTAAACCCATGAGGGCTCTATCACTGGAACACATGTAACATATCCATCATACAGTCTCATATAAATAAGTGGGAATTACTATTCACTCTAAAATAAAGATATACACTAAGTGTAAATAGGATAGAAATTACCTCATACCAAGGGGTAATAATATCTCTCAATAAAACCTCGAAAACAATGCCTCATCACTTGATAACTAGTGGTGAGATTCCCAACTATAGGCATGGTCATGTCATGACCCTAACTCCACACACATACTGGTTATCAATGGGTAGAACCCAAAATTTGGTAGGATAAACCCACAAGGGTTAGAACATATCTCGGCAAGCTAACACAAGATGTGAATGAAAGATCATAATTGAGTGGTATATAATACATGTACTGACTTTCTTGTACCCTTAAATGATATCTTGGATCTATGGTTCAACTAATAGTTTATCAGAGTTATGATAAAACAATACAACGATCATCACACCTATGCTAGTCTCCCTGGTTTGATAACTGAACTCAATACCCCCTTAACATCATCACCCTAAACTCCCAAACCAGTAATCACATGACTACTAACTCCAAACTCTATCCCTCTAACTCAATCAATCTGATACCACTATAACATGACCTGACCCACTGGGTATTCCTAGGTTGGAATTAAGCTGAGTGTGGAACCCCAAGCCCACCTCTAATAGGATAGGGTTTTGTGACTAACACTGTGTAAGTGTATCATACAATATGGAAGGCCTTAGTCTATATTAACTTTCAAACGACACATATCTTCAATTAATAAGATATCCAAAACACTATTAATATATATATATATATAAACAATTTAACTTTATAAAACACATTCATGAGACCTAAAAATAAAGTATAATGCTACATAGTAAAATACCAAAGGAATTGTACATATGAAAAGACTATGAATCTATCAGGCATAATACACTAGAAAGACCAACCTTGCTAAGTGTACTCCTAGATCAATCTCTAGTCATAATGATTACCACCAGCATCATGAAACACTAATCTTTATTATGCATTTCCAAGTGCGTTATCTAAAAAAACAAAACACACATTGGCAAAAGAATCATGTTGGGGTAAGTGTAAACATACTATGTAAGATGCCCTGAAACCACAAAGGAAATATAAAGAAATTAGTAAACTCAAAACACCATAATAAAAATGTATTGGTGAGTAATTTAAATAAATATACATATATTCTCAACCACTATAAGTTTTAAAGATACATAGAAGTCTTGTTCATCTCACCTGCAATCTTCAAGGGTTTTACCTCATGAGAAACTAAGGATTATTAGAGAACTGAAAATCCCAAAAAGTTTCAAGTTAATAACTTAGCTATACATCACATGTCAAGGAAACCATGAGGTTTCTAAATATCACAATTCATGAATTATCTGATATACCTAGTCTTTCTTCCACACCACCACTAGATTACATTAAGCGGGAACCCACTCCTTGCTAAGGTATGCACATAAATAAAGGTAGCATCACACATTAATATTCACTGTAACATACCACTATTATATAAACATAATGAGGAACTCAAATTGAGACCAATGATAAATATCGGTCAAGGGAGTACTAACTCCTATTATCATATCCACCCAACTATGATTTAATAGAGAGAATATGTATTATAGGAAAAAGTATCATCCATTATAGCCTAGCTATAGGAGAAAACAACACACAAACCCAATTATTTGAACTACTCAAAGAACAACACCTGCATCAACTTTTTCAAATAAAAAATGAGTACCCTTATCTCATCAAGAAGCACACATAAAATGAAAGTAACACATAATAGGTGGGAGTAGCACAAAATAGATGAGAGTATAAACTAAATTCATAAATAAAGTACTTTCACCCTAACTAACACAAAAAAGCACATAATATATGATGGGGTGTTACCTAACTCAATAAGTAATATGGGGTACCCATGCCTTATTGATAACTTCATAGTATATAAGGGGGAATCCCAAACCATGTGAATTCTCTGATCACCATATCTGAGCACCACCATCAGCATGAAGAGTTAAATCCTAAAATTTACTATCTTTCCCTATAAATGGTATTGAATATCCAAGTGGACTACACCATCATGATCTATATGAAAAAAATACCCAGGATAAACTATTTAATTTCTCCAAACTAACACATGGTGATGAAATGGTGAAAAACACCCCACAAAAGTGGTTTGGAATAAGTGGTGGCCCCGGGGGATGCCCACCTGGGTGATTAATGCTCCATTAATGGGTGAATAGAATCCATGAACACTGAACATTCCCCCCCACCCTCGGGCTGGGCTAGGAGGACCCAACTCAGTTTGGTCACTTACTTAGCCATGTGACCGGGGCGCTTGGGTCAATGCATGCTAAGACACATGTACCTGGACTCCATGTTACCTGACCTGGCTTGCAAGGGGGTTAGGCCGGGAACTAGAGTGTTCCATTCAACCCACAATATGGTGGATATCTACCCATACAATCATGGATGATCAGACAGTTGGGGGTGGTACCCTAGCCCCCAGTTTGACTCCTAACATCGTGTCACAACCTCCTATGCTTGGACTACCACTTACACTGCTAAACACTGATGCGATCGACCTCCATCACACGATGAACTCACTATCCTAGCCTCAAATCTCCCCACCACTATATTCCCATGTCATCATAACTACCTCTCTTTGTTGCAGACCACCTCAGACAACCTCCCCTTCGCCCGATCCACCACACATCATAACTACCTTGCCTGAGACACCCCACACTACGAGAAGTATAGGGGTAGAGAGAGAAGGATTAGAGATATATAAAATATATCCCCTAATTCCTTATCAATTTTAAATCAAAATAACAAAATCACATTGGAAAAAAATTAGGGTTAAATGATTTATACCCTAAGAATCTGATGGTGTAGGGATTGAAATCCAAGAATGGGGATCTGATAAAACATAAATCAGATTAAATAAAAATTAGAAAATGTTCTACCCTAATTAAATTATATAGGATGGAGGTTCTAAATTCATAACCTTATCATAAAATTCATGAATAATGGAGTAACACTAAAATAATAAAGACCTACCTTTAGTTTGGATCACTCATTGACAAAGATCACATTCACTATAGTTTCCATTGATGATGTTGATGATTCATTTATTCAATTTAATATATTATATAGATTATAAAAAATACTCTCTAGATCTCCATCCATATCTCCCAATTCTCTCTCAATCTCTCTAATTTTAGGGTTTATGGTAGATGACCCTAGAATTATAGAAAAATTAGTTTAAATAGATGAAGTCCTAGGTTTTTTGGTATTTTATTAAAGTAACTACCACCGGGGTCATCCCTAAGAACTGATAAATATAACTCAAATTAGAACTAATAGGGTAAACTTACCATTTTAAATGAAACTACAAGATTTAATTTCCTATATAAGGATTTTATTGGAAGTAAAATAATTATTCCCATGAACGTGTGTGTGTAGACTAAAAATATATATATTATTTTAAATATATTTTTATTGAATATATTCAACACATGAAACTCCACATTGGATCAATTAACTATCTTAAAAATACTATTAGAAACATTTTAAAGGTTTTTATTTCAAAAATACGGGTCACTACATGGAATTAGAAATATCCCCATTTATTTTTAAGTCATAAATCATGTGTGTTATATGTATGTGTATACCTTATAGTGGATTGGAGTTTTTTTTCATATGTGAACATCAATTAAACACCACAATACTTGGATAAAAACATAACATCAATGTATTTTAATATATACTTGGAACCAACACATTCCATCCAATTCATCAAAGCATTAACATCATTGAAACATAGAATTTTTTTTAACATATCATCAACTAGATGCACCCTATCACACTTGAGATAGAATAAAAACACCATAATTACATCACAACAACACCATAAACACCATAGTACAAATAAAGTAGATATTGACTTTGTGTCATGTGTTTAATGAAAGTGTGAGTTTGTTTTATTTGTTTTAACCATGGGATTTTAATAATGCATAATAGATATTAGATCTGATTGAAACATTTAGTGAACTCCATAATTAATCAAGTAGAAGTGTTTGATTGTAACATTTTAGAAATAAGTTTAATCAATGATAATGTTGATGAACCTTCCTAAGTTTTAAGAAGTTTTGAATGTGAACAAAAAATGACAATAAATCCATTGATAAATACACAGGAAACCAATGTGAAATTATCACATTACCTCCACTGACATATGTGTTTAGTATTAGAATGAATTGAGAAGTGAGTATCAATTATTACACATGAGACTATTACACCCTCCCTCAATAGGTACCCATTAATGGTGTGAAACACCCATGGATACAAATATCTAGATATACTCAAGGAATTTGATGTGGGATTACTACTCACATAACCTCTATATATAGTCAATATTTTTTTAGGGTTAATTTTAATTTTTTATTATGGAATATATATCAAACAATTATATTCTCTTATGTGAAATATTAAACTCATTATAGGAATTGATACATTTAATATGAAATAAATAAATATTATCTTATTTATTCATTATAGAACACAAGAAATTAAAGATAAATATATTCCATAACATTAATAAATTATAGAAGTATAATAAAAACAAGTAAATAACATAACTAGAATTTGGAAATTTGATGGTTCATGGTATCTTATAAACACCACAACCATGAGAATAACTATAATAAGAAAACAAGATATTATAAATAAGCTATGCATTTTGTAAAAGAAATTTAGAGAATCTCAAGTGAAAAATAATTGAATGAAATGTGTATGATTTAAGGGTTATATATAGGATAACAAAAGGTAATATGACCTAGGCATGAAAAATGGGTGGTTAGAGCCTAAATGGGCTATTCCATTTTAGGTATGCTTGTTTTGGACTATTATTAATATAGGATAAAATTCATAAGCCCAACCTATTTTTCACTTGGTTCAAGAATGCTCATGAGCCTGCTATTTTTTTACAAGGTAGAATAGCATGAACTACAAAAAAACCATATACAATAAATACCAACCATGTAACCAAAAACCTAGAGAATATTCTTGAGTTAACTATTAACATAATCAGGATACACCAGTATAACCCAATGGACTCAATCCCATTATTAACAATAGAAAATTCCACCGAGCATGGTGGAAGATGAATGATCACTATAACATAGTTCCATATCTAATCAAAGAATAAAATGGTCTTAGTCTAGCTAATGAAGGTTGGGGTTGGAAGCACATCTCATCTGAAGAAACCCAAGGAACCCAATTTGAAACACCCAGGAAAATCCAGCACAAAAAGAATAGTAAAAATAAACACGAGTCATTAATCAAAATAAATACTAGAATGTCTAAAATGATCCATAAACTTTATAATAAATAAAAGGTGATCAATGGAGAGAATTAATAAATAAAGTTCATATCAAATTTTTCATCTGTCATCACATCCCCTTTAACAAAGGATTTTGAAGATCTAGTCCCACTACATCACGTATCTATGTATTAGACTCTACTCCTTGTATTCTGGGACTCTCATATTTATAAATTGTTACACATGGATCCATAAAGCATCAGTAAAATGATGTCTTCAAAGATGGATGATATGATATGGATCAGTTTAGGGATTGAGTTGTGGAGGTGGGAGTGGGGCATCTGTATTATGTATGGGGATGAGATGGGGATGAGGATAAATATTTATAGGGAGGGGAGAGGGGAATGGATATAGATGGGAGAAATGTAGGGTTCATAAATAGAGTAATAAGGGTGAGGATCGAAGATATGGGTATGAGAAGATGGGATAATAAGGAGTGTGGTAGGGATTGATGGAGATAAAACGATGGTATGGAATGGGGAAATGGGAGGGAGACAATGAGGATATAGGGTGGGGTGTAGGTGGATACAAAATCTCAATGATCTTTTTTTAAAAAAAACTAGGATTATTCACACCTATATGTCATACCATGATTCTATGGGTTTAATCATATGGATACGAACATATTTTTATATGTATATATAGGCCCATTTTAAAAATGGGTAGAAAAATATGAAACTGAATCATACCATAATTGTGGGTTATCCCATAAATCCCATGGTCCTAGGCCTATTTTATCATGCCTAATATGACTGTTTTAATGGGTAAAGTTGTAAAAACCTATGTCATCATGGGTTATAGAATTCATTGGAAGTTTAAATTTTTGGTTATGAAGCACAAATCATTTCAAGAATCAGGATTCAGACCATAATTCCAAGCATTGGAGCATCCCAAGGAGATGTTTTTGGATATGTATTGGGGACTATGAGGTATTTTGGGTTCTTGGGGTGAATCTTGGGAGCTTTAGGTTGAAGTTTAAAAATTTTAAAAGGGTTTTACCCTATTTCACAGTCACCACATAGTTTTAGAAAACCATTTAAGTAAACCATATGGGTTGGTTTTTCTTGGGGTGTTAGCACATGGTTTTTACATAGTTATAAATAAGATATGAGAAAATTATAATTTAAGTTTGAGAGGGATCTGCATAGTTAGCATATGGTTTGGAAAACATTGCATCCAAACCATGCTAGGAGGTACAGTTTGGACATTTCCAACTACACGGTTGGTGCACAATTTCGTAAAATATGCGGCCAAACCATGTGAAAAATGGAACCTTGGAAAATGTGGTTTTCATGGTTGGAATATTGTTTTTAAAACCACACAAAAAACTACGTGACTATCCATATTTCTTAAAAAATGGAAAATTACCAATTTCCCTATAAAATTTTAAGTCACCCAACCCCTCTCTTCCCCTTCCCTCTTAAACACCAGACTAGGGATTCCCCTATCTCTTTCAATCACCCCTTAGTTTGGGGTGATTTATTTGAATTAATTTAGTGATTTGTGGTGAATTCCATCCTCTAATCACTTCATTATTCTTCCCTCTTGTATTAATTAATTCATGGTTGTCTCTAGCTAGGGTTTTCTTGATGATTACACTAGAGTTTGGTAGAGTGATCCTGATATGATAGAGTTTTTTCTCGGCATGGATAAAGGATATACTAAGAAGATGAATTCACACCATTACTCAAAATTTCATTATAGGCATGACACCATATATATTTTTATTCCATTTAATTTAAATTTAATGAAATTGGCTATTGACAGGGTGTTAGGTGTTAGGAATTTTGCTTGTAATGGTTCTAGGAGTTCACCTTAGACCTTATGTGGGTGGTTCGTCATTGTTTTAGTGTGGAAATATGAATAAGTGAGTGTTTTGGTAGTTATGACTCATTGGTTTAATTTTTATAATTAATAATAAATGTTTATAATTAATTATTGATAATGTGTTTATTGAGATACGAGCTCAGGATATTGATGAAACTTGTAAGGGGCTTGGATGATCTTGGGTGAGAGTGACCAAACAATGTTTTAAAGAAAATAAATTTGATTGAGGTAAGTGGTTACTAGACATATCCCATTGGTAAATTCAATTAATATGTGCTTGTGATATGTGGTCTCACCACCTATTATCAATTGACCATCTATTTAAAATGAAATGAAACATTACTTTAAATCCTTTGAAATAAACAAAGTGTTGAGGCACACAATGAAACTTTGATCACTAAATTGATACCTCAACCACCGATGTCTGAGGTCTTGATTATGAAAATGTTTTATTAGATATATGGAATCTAGGGGGTATGAATTAAATGAAATGAATATATGAACATAGAGGGAATTGGTATAGGTTCATTATCTCCCCTAAGTAGGGATAAGTGATTAATCAAGTATGGATAACCCTAGGTGTCTCTTTAGAACCTAAGGTCAGGTCATGTGAGCTATAAGATGCCTTAGAGCCTTGGTTTGGATTATTTGAGACCGGGGAAAGTGTTCCTAACATATTAGTATGTGAGAACCTAGTTAGGAATACCCTGAGTGTATTTATGGGAGGATGGGTGAGAGAATGGACTTAGGATGACCTTGGGAATTGAGATAGTCATTATACCATCCCTCTAGAGTGATGTGGCCATGGTTTTACCTAGGATTCCAATGAATCTTTGATATTATTATGTAGATTTTGAGGGATGATGTTTCATTTGAATGATAGGTTTTAGACTTAGGATTGGGAATGATATTGAGGATCCCAAGTAGGGTGTTTGGATAATAGTCTGAATTAAGGGACCTCAGTGGGTGAACTAATTTCATGTTGACCTTGAAGAGTGGGGTAGTGTATAGAGGTAAGTATTATTAACTTCAGTGACATCTTAGAAACCAAAATTTGAATGTGTGAGTCTGCTATGGATGTAGAGATAGATAAAAGTAAAAAGGAACTTAGTGGATTCCCTAAAGATGAGATAAGGGTGTAGATGGGTTCAACATGATGGTATTGGGTGATCAAGTCAGTCTTGAAGAGTTTATCCCAAGTATATAGGTGGTCAAAAATGAATTCTCTGAGATGTGGGGTTAGGCTCGAGTGGCTAGCACCTTGGTGACAAGCTAGTAAACTTAGGGATGAGTTGTGATGTTTGGTGTGCGTGTGTTGTGTAATGGTCATTGGGAGAGAGGATTACCCTAATTTATTATGTGAATGATGTTTCCATGTGAGGAGAAAGTATGCCTCTGGGTTCTAGGTGATTTTATGCTTTCCCATTAGGGTGAAGATATGCCTCTAAGTTTTTGGATGACCTAATTTCCAAGTAGGGTGCGAGTACACCCATGATTTTATGAATGACATGATACACTATATATATTTTCCTAAAAGGGTTCAGGTACACACCTAAGTTTCTAGATAACATTATATATGGTTTCTTAGAAGGGTGTGGGTATGCCCCTGAGTTTCTTGATGATAGTATATATGGTTTCCAAGTAGGGTGCAGGTACACCCCTGAGCTTCTAGATGACATTATATATGATTTATTAGTAGGGTGTGGGTATTACCCTGGGTTTACATAAGAAATTATATATGGTTTATTGATAGGGTTCATGTATACCCCCTAAGTTTCCAGATGAAAAAATATATAGTTTACTGACAGGGTGTGGGTATGCCCCTGAGTTTCCAAATGACATTATATATGATTTCTTGCAAGGATGAATTCATAAATCAGAGTTTACACATGATGTAAAGTTTTAAAATAGGGATCAAACTTTTCTTTGAGTTTCTTAATAATGTAGGTTTTATGTTTCTTGATGGGGAGAGTCTTCCCCTAAGTTTCTATATGATCTTTTATATGTTTCCTGATAGGGAGAGTCTGCCTCTGGGTTCCAGATGACATGTTTCTAGGTAGGGTGGAAGTATGTCATTGAGTCCCCCAATGACTATTTTATATGCTCAGAGAAACTTTGACATCGACTAAAGTAGGTATAGTTAATTTTGAGTGTCATATTATAACTCATGGATCAACAATGTATTATTTTATTATATTGTTCATTGTTTTACTTATTTTGAGAATATCACTTGTGAATACACTACATTTACTTATTATATTAGGCACGAAAATGGCGGTACCCTACTAAGTTGTACTCACATCCTAATCAAGCATCTATGACAATTGGTCACTCAATAATACTTCACTATTCATAAAGTCAAGTTGGGTATAATCTTAGTGTTGCATGATCAAGAGGGATAACTTGGATGGGTCAAGATATTTGGAAGAGTTGAGGATTGAGGATGGTAATAGATCCTATTTTATATTTTATGTTTCTATTGTTTATTTTTATATGTGGTTAGCCTATTGGGTGATCATTTGGTAAATATGCTTGTATGTTTCCACATTATATTTTTTATAACATTGTCATTTTTTTATTTATGTGTACTATGATTATTATTGTAATAAATGATATTTATTTATTTACACTATATTATTATGAGGGTATAGTATGCCCATGGTAACACCTTAAACCCTCATTTCTAGTAGGTATCCTCTAGCACATAGGGAGGTGTGACTGAGGTCCCTGTCACATCACTGGTCTATAAACTAGTGAGCAGTCACAAGATAGGGACATTAAAAAGTGGTATTAGAGAATTTTGTTTTGTCTTACTATATGGGTAGATGGTAGAAATTTGATATAGTAATGTGTCAGATTTTGTTATGGACTTTGTAATAGTGCATCACATACAAGTTTTTTGATGGGAAGTTTAGGTGACTAGGGACATGAGATTACTATTCTTGATTTTCTATATTATGTGTTTCCGACGCTTTTTTCGGGGTGCGTGCATCCGTCTATAGAGGACATGAAACTATTGCCTTACATTCCTGCTTTCCAAAGGCGGGTGGAATCCATCGCTTATTCAGGGATGTTTTCTCCTTAATTTAAATGGGATGATGGGATGTCGTTTTTTCCTTCTGTGGATTCCTCCTCGGAACTTGTCACCTAGTCCGGGTCTCCCTTAAAGATTAAGTCATGGTTTGTGAATCTCATTCCCAGTTCCATATCTTTGTGGACGCTGGTTAATTACACTACTTCCATTAGGACATTCCATGGGGTCTTGACATGGTAGCAACCTTCGGTCAGAGTAGATGACAACATCAGGCATGTTAGGGCATATCTAGATGCATGGAAATTGGGGAACCTATATTATTCCTCATAAGAGGGCATATAAAGGGGGTAAAACCCGAGGCATCCCGTGTTAGTCGCAGGGTATCTTATGTCGGAGGAATGTCTCTGAGGTTTTCCTTAGCTTCACATGTTTAACATAGGGTACGTCGTGAGTTTAACATCTTATAGAGATGGTTACGTCTAAGGTGTGTATTCTGAGGTTTTCCTCAGGCATCTCATGTTTAACACGAGGTAATCCGTGAGTTTTAATGTCTTGTGGAGATGGAATGAGGGTGATCAGAACATCCCATAGAGACAGATCAGATTGGTAGATCCCTCAGAGGAAGCTCTTGGAGTGTTTACTAGGTAGATGGATCAGAACACTCAATAAGAGTAGACCCAAGATGGTGTGTCCCATAAAGGGAAGATGTCACACCGTGAAGGCTAATATGGATACCGCTGAGGGTGGATCAGAGAGTGTTCACCCTAGAATGGGGGAACACCAAGGTTTACCATTGGTTGGGATTGAACCTCATGGAGGCTTCCAACGTACCCTGTGTAGAAAACAAGGATCAAAACCCATGTAGTTCAAAGGGGTGATGAATCGGGGTGTACACAAAACAATGACCCAAATACATGCTGGGGATTATGTATGGAAAGTGGCCCATTGTAAGAGGGATAATCTTAGGTGGATGGTTATGGATGTTGTTGGGATTATGCATGGTTAGCTGCCTGGGTGCTGCAAGGAGCGGTGCTGGGATGAATGGCATGATCTCACTGGGATGTAACGGCCCAGATAAGAATTAGGATGGATGACAGAGAGTTTAATGAAGTGGAGGGGGAATGAGATAGAACTGACATGAGGATGATGATGATGTTGGGCTTGAGCCTTGAAGAGACTTCCTATGTATCTCTATAGTAGGGAATCAAAGTCAACGTAGTTCATCTGAAGATGACTTACCGTCGATTGGTGACTTCAACGGCCTACTGTTGATTGGGGGCACAACAACTTACTGTTGGATGGGGTCACAACGGCTTACTGCTGGATGGGGTTGAAAATGGATTACCGCTAGATGGGGTTACAACAGATTACCACTGGATGGGGTCACAATGGCTTACCGTTGGATGGGGTTGACAATGACTTGCTGCTGGATGGGGTCACAACAGCTTACCATTGGATGGGGTTGACAAAGGCTTACCACTTGATGGGGTTGAACCTCATAGAGCCTTCCTACGTACCCTCTCTAGGAGATAAGGATCAAATCCCACATAGTTCAAGAGGAGTGGGAACCGATGTAAAGGAGGTCAGAACCAATGGGTGGTGGTCTTGATACTCAGGGAGGCTTACTACATACCTTGCCTTGGAAAGGATCAAAGTCCACGTAGTTCAAGTGAGTGTGGACTGATGTGAAGATGGTCGGGGCCAATGGATGGTGGACTTGAACCTCAGGGAGACTTCTTACGCACCTTACCTTGGCAAGGATCAAAGTCCACATAGTTCAGGTGAGTGTGGACTGACGTGAAGATGGTCGGGACCAATGGATGGTGGGCTTAAACCTTAGGGAGGCTTCCTACATACCTTGCCTTGGAAATAATCAAAGTCCACATAGTTTAGAATGGTGTGTGAAGATTTCACTCTAAGGTGGCCTAGAGAGGATGTCCTGGTTGGTGCTTGCTCTAAGCCCACATGAGTCATGCTTGGTCTGAGAAACAAGTGGCAGCAAAGGCCTGATGATCATGGCGTAAAGGTGCGTCCATGAAGGGTGGTGAATGGGGCTTACGTGGGGAAGCTGCCTGGGTGCCTCTATGAAGCGACAATGGTGAATGAGGATTACACAAGGAAGCTGCCCATATGCCGCTATGGATGGGGCTTACACAAGGAAGCTGCCTGGGTGCCGCTATGGAGCGGTAATGGTTGATGGGGATTACGCAAGGAAGCAACCCGGGTGCCGCTATAGAGCGGAAATGGTGGATGGGGCTTGCGTAAGGAAGCTATCCGGGTGCCTCTATGGAGCGGAAATGATGGCTGGGGCTTATGCAAGGGAGCTTCCCGTGTACCGCTATAAAGCGACAATGGATGGTTGGGGATTACGCAAGGAAGCTATGCGGGTGCCGCTATGGATTAGAAATGGTTAATGGGGATTACGCAAGGAATCTACCTAGGTGCCGCTATAGAGCGGAAATGGTGGATGGGGCTTATGCAAGGAAGTTGCCCGAGTGCCGCTATGGAGTGGCAATGATGGCTGGGGATTATGCAAGAAAGCTGCCCGGGTGCTGCTATGGAGCGACAATGATGGTTGGGGATTACGCATGGAAGCTACCTGTGTGCCGCTATGGAGTGGCAATGGATGGATGGGGATTACACAAGGAAGCTTCATGTAGGTCTTCCTCATGTCTGGCCATGAGGGCATCCCAACGTAGTGGTGGGTTAAGGCCTTCACTTATGCGCTAGTGTACAAGAGGTATAACACCAAGGGGAGTTGGAATCAGTCCGAACACAGGGATATGAAAAGTGTGAATCACATGCCCAACATTTGGAACGTAATGAGGGTGGTGTGGTGATGGAGGATAACTATTTACCGTGTTTGAAACATAGAATCCATATCACGTTAGCTTGAAATAGGGACAAAAAAATGAGGGTCGACTGCTGATCGTGTTCGAAACACAGGACCTGACTTGAAGTGTTGTCCAAAGTCTTACAGGGAATTGGCCCAGGACGGTAGGTGAGCCAATGCGTCATGGGACCAGGCCGTTAGGGGGTCCCTTCGAACATGGAAGAGGATGAAGATCCAAATGAAGGACACACAGAGCATGAGGTGGAGTGATGGAAGGTTTGAACGGATTCCAATGCTCCTGAAATTATGCCACTATAATCATGGCATGAGGTATCTTATGCTTTTCACATAATCCATCTCTTACTTGGAACAAGAGGCATCCTATTATTGAATGATAGGATATAATACAATTTAAATTCATTTAGAGAGGACTATTGGCATCTTACGCTTAGCGCATAAGACATCTCTTATTTGGATCAAGTGGCATCCTATGTTTGAATAATAGGGAACACTACAGTTTATAGTCATGTAGATAGGACTGTTGGCATCTCATGCTTAGAGCATGAGGAATATCTTGTTTGGAGAAAGAGGCATCCTATGTTTAGAACATAGGGTGCACTACAGTTTATAGTCATGTAGATAGGATTGTTGGCATCCTACGCTTGGCACATAAGGCATATATTGTTTGGATCAAGAGGCATACCATGTTTGAATAATAGGGAACACTATAGTTTATAGTCATGTAGATAGGACTATTGGCATCTCATGATTGGAGCCTGAGGCATATCTTGTTTGGAGCAAGAGGCATCATATGTTTGGAACATAGGGTGAACTATAGTTTATATTCATGTAGATAGGAATGTTAGGCATAAGGCACCTAGAAATGGTTGGTGTTGGGACTTATGCAAGGGCGGACCATTCTGGTTCAACCTGGAATAGGAGTCAGGTGATGGGGTTCAGATGAGTTGCTTGAGTAATGGTTCAACTCAAGGTACTCGGGGGGATTGATGATGAGAATCTCAACTCATGACATAGGAAATGAACCAAGATAAATATAATGACTCAAGGCATTTCATGGTGTGTGGAGGAGTATCTCAAATCATGGAATCCCATAGGTGGAAGGTGGTTGCGCATAAGGGTGCAATGGAAATTGCCGATGTCCCGACCCGAAAAGTTCATGGTGCGACTCTCCATTTTTCATGGGGGTCAGTGGGTACGGGGGTGCAGCCCCCGCGGTATGGACCAAAGGGCGCAGGCCTGATCACTGTTTCGTGTAATATAGGCTACGCGCGGGATGGGTTGCATGCAAGAAGGAAGGATTGCGTGCAATAGAGAAGGCCTACGCATAATATTCCAGGAGTGCGCGCAATAGGGAAATCCCATGCGCAATATGGAAGGAGTGTGCGCAATAGGGGAGTCCTACATGCAATAGGGAAGGAGTGCATTCAATATGGGAGATGTGTGCACAAAAGGGGGTCATGCGTGCAATAGGTAAGGACTTGCGTGCAATAGGGGAGGTCGGCATGCTAAAGGGGACCTTTTCACACAATAGGGAATGTGTGCGCAATAGGGGAGGAATGCACACAATTGGACAAGTGCAACACTGGTGCGCGGAAAATTGTGCACCGTGGCATTGTTGCACACAAAAATTATTCTTTGCACACAAAATTGGTAATTTTGGCCCCTTTATGCACAAAAGTGATGTTTTGCGCACAAGATGGGGGGTTTTGCACGTAGGCACTGAAAATGCGGACTTACGCTCATTTGAGTGGCGACCGACCTTCGGGGGCCTTTCGGGAAGAAGGGGGTACACTTGTATTTATAGGCAGAAACTAGGGAGGTGGTGTGTGTAAAATTCCACATGCGCAAGTGGTTTTTTGTGCAAGGTGGCATGCGTAAAATTCCACGCATGCAAGTGGTTTTCCATGCAACCTGTAGCGGGCGCACGTGCAAAGAGGCGTTTGACATCGCATTTGGCGCGGAATAGGTTTGCGCACGGGGTTGCATTCAAAATTACTTTATTGTGTAAAATATTCTATTCTTGCACTCAATATTCCTTTTTTCGTGCAAGATTCAATTTTTATGCACACGATTCCCTTTTTACATGCAAATCCATACTTTTCCCCAAAACCATCCTGGATGGCCATTTCCAGCAGCCTGACTTCGAACAGCCGTAACTTCTAATTTGTAACTCCGTTTGGGCTCCATGACTAGTCAAATAAAATCTTGTAGAACAAGATATACTCCAGGGTCATATATAGAAGCATTAGGTGAATTATATGGACACATTTTCTAGTGTCAACATTATGGTTGAGATATTTATTTAAATATGATGTGTGTATTTGAGATTGATATTTATGGTTTTGGCACTTGGATCTCTAGTAAGAGGCCTATATACATAAATAATTCTTATCATGTAGGAATAACATGAAATTCACATGATTTTATGTGATTGATATCAATGATGATAAGGGTTTAGCTATTTAAAGTTTCAATAATAACTTATATGGTGTTTTCCCATATAACTTGTTGATAGAATTCTATTCATTGAAACAACAATATATTTTCTTCTGATGATAGGTCCCATGTATTCTATAGAGGGATGTTCCTTGATGATGACTATACCATTTGATCAGTTTTTTATTGAGATAAGTTTGATTAATTATTTAATTTACCTACTTTAAACTAGTGGAACAACAAGAAGGGGTTGAACCCACAAGGAAGGTTTGTATGGAAAATACAAGAAACATAAATCAAAGTAAACAATAAGAAAATTTTAATATGGTGTGATTTTAAAATACAATTATGATGAAATAGTAATTAAGTGAATAAAAAAGTGTGAGACTCTGAAGGGATGGGTGAATTTCAAGTAGCAGGTATAAGGTAGAAATAAGTGAGATACGTAGGTAAAATTATGATTTCTTGTTGCTAAATTGATTTTCCTTTATTCTTAGAAAATGAAAAAAATTGATTTATAATAGTCAAAGGTGTCATTAATATCTCCTATAGAAGATTTGGAGGTTAACCAGGTTAATTTAGTAGTCTTTTAACCACTAAAATTACAAAGACAAAGAAATATGAATGTTGGTTTGGTAAAGATATAATTTTGATTTGATTTTGAAAAAAAAACAACCAAGTAGGATAAATGGTAAAATAGAGAATCAAAACATAAAAAAAAATTATTTTAACAAAATATTTTAGACAAAAACCTTGTTTGTGGCAACAAAATATAAGACATTCATATCAATAAAGCAGAAAATTAGGAGAAGGAAAATATGAGACTTCTTTAAAAATCTATCTCTAGTTCATCAACTCTACTACTCAATTTTATGATTTATACCTTTACTTATTAGTTTTATGAATGGTTCAATGATTCAATTCTCTCTAAAATGATAAATCTCCCCTTTTGAATGCATTTATGCACCTTCGTGAAAGGAATCCCAGCTTCACAGCTCATAGTCTTCTCCCCAAGTTGAATCAGTGGTCTCCACATGGTGCAGGTTATTATTGTTCTTATTTAGATAATTTGAGCTTATTCTGTCCTGATAATATCAAAATCCCACATGATATTGATTCATCTTTTTGATTCTTTGAAAATTTATGATAAACTCTTTGTAACCAGCTTCAAAGGATCAGGTTCATCTCAATTTTCTTCAGTTTTCAATTTGTGAAGTTGGGGAACCTAGTTATAGATCAATTAAAAGTACATTTGAATAGTGTTGTAATATGATATTACCTTGATGAAATATTTATTTTACCTTTATATAGATTCAAAATCTTGGTGATACCCTTATGTAAGTCCACTGATGCACTTAATGCACCCTTATGCGAGATCCTCCAATCGCTTGATACCTTTATCCAACACCCTTCAACCATAGTGACACCCGAACACAAGTTTTACATGACCTTTAAGGCCTTCATTTTTATTAATTTTTGATAAACACCCTTTCAAGGGATGAGGGGGAACCCTTACAAGGCCCGTAGGCTCAGAGATTACATGGCCTGTAGGCTTATGAGATTACATGACCCAAAGGTATTAGGGAATTCAACCAGACTATCTATAAGGAACTGCCCCTCCCCAGAATTTGCAACCTAATAGTAGCTCTCCACCTTTTCATGACCTTCTGGCTAGGCTTCTCGTGTAAGCACAGGCTGGTATTGATGGCATAGCCATACCCTCTCATTCTGACAATCCATTTGGCTCTTCTCTGGTGAGTGCACCTGCTCTGAATCCTCTTCTGGGGCTGCTCCTTTTTTTTAGTGTGTCTGGGGCCTGCATTCATATGTCCTTAAGGCCTTGGGGTGGCCCTAAGGCCTTAAGGTGGCCCGAAGGCCTTGAGAATCAAATGTACCAAAGGCCTTGGGTGGCTCGAAAGCCTTGAAGGACCCGAGAACCAAACCGGTGGCCTAAAGGCCCATATGGATGTATAGTTCTAGCTGCTACAGTACCAAACAATGCCTGCTACAGTGCCTACTACAGTACTACTACAATATTGCTATAGTAACTGGAAATATTCCTCCACCTGAATTTGATCTCGGGTCTCTTGGATGCACCTAGCGAGTCCTCACCAACTGGGCTGAGGCTCATGTGCAAGTTTTACATGACCTTGATATAGGTATTATATAATAAAGTTACCCTTATATGTGTCTCATCCATAGAGATAACCTTTACATGAGAACTCGACCATATTTACACGGCTTTCCATGAAATTTATGCAATGCCTCAGTGTGTTGGATGACCCTTATGTGAGTTGCTGAGTTTTAACAATACTAGAATCCTCCAAATCACCCATACATAGTAGTTTCCTATTTAAATGACCTTCACACATCTCATTAATTTTACCTTTATTTAGCGTAGTTCCAATGAAACTTACGTAGATCTATATTCTACAAAGCAGAATCAAACACTAATGAAAATATTCAATTCAAAGTGAAAAATAAAACTTAAATGAATACCAACTTCAAAATAAGAATAAACATTTATTCCAATAAAAAATATTAAAACTAAAAACATATAACCCTAAAAATGTTTATTATAAAACCCAAAATCCTAAAAATCACTTCCAAAATATTATTTCAATTAATTTCTCATAAAAATCAATCAAAATATAGGTTCTTAAAACATATAAAAAATAAAGCACATAACCTTTGAACATTTTAGCACCAAAATCAAAATTTAAAAGAATAATTCAATGGATTATAATTTCCACCTCAAAATGATGAGAATTATAAATGTTTATAATTAAATCACATTTCATCATCAAAACATTGATATTTTCATAAAAAATATATCGAAAAAATTTATTCAAAATATCATCGTCCCTCTGTGAAAGAGATGTATAGTTCCCCCTATTGGGTCAGTATAAGCACTTGATTCCTTGATATTGGTTCTATAGTAAAATGGGTTTGGTTACATAAGTGTTAATTACAACCTATATGGTGTTTTCCCATATAATTCCTTAGCGGAATTATAATTAACTGAACCATATGAATATGGTATTACTTTACATGGATAATCATGGGATGTTTCCATTATATATACATGGATGATATCACAATCCTCAAGGGGGAAGTTTGTTATAAGGATTCTAGGTGTGGATTAGTGACATGGTATAGGATAATGACTTAGCATGTGATGCCTGATATGTATGTGTGTGTGATAAACATAAATTGGGTGTTTTAACATATGTGTTTCCTTGTGATATTTGATATGGGATCAGGGATGTTTCCTTGTGAGCTATGATCTATGAGAGGCATGGTTTATGGGATAGGTGGTATATCCTAGTTCCTTTGGTATGTGACTCATGATACTAGTGAGTTGAGTGATATATATTAGGGTAATTTATGATAGGGTATATCCTAGACTTGTGAGTTTTCTTCTGAGTGTGACACTGAACCTTGATACCCTGACTTGTGTTTAGTTTCAATGGACAAGATCAGTAGGATGCCTGGACCTTTTGATTTTGAGTCTGTATATCAATGAGGATTCAAATTGTGATTCTAGATGGTTGGATCTAATATATAAATAGAGTGGGTAGATGATTTTGGTTTTGAGATGATGCTCGAATGGAAACAGATCATGGGAATGGCCTTAACATGGGTGATATTACTTATGATTTTTTGAAAAAATCATCAAGTGAGATGATTTTGGATAGATGATATTGAAATGAATAATAGTCATGGTCTGTGATATGGGTGCCTAAGTCTAGGTTTGATAATATGTAACTCATGGGAGCATGAGTTGGGTTAAGTGATTGGGTGGTATGAGAGTGTATACCCTTCGAGTTTGGATGAGTTTGTGGTAGTATACACTATCTACTCATGTTTTCATATGATATGTGGATCGATAAATGATCGTATGTGAGTTGAGGACCTTGATAAAATTTTTATGGGCTTGGTTTCCTAGGATTTTGATGAGATTTGGGGGGTGTCCCTCTATGGTGATGATGACACTATTGATGGATGGTGTCAGGGGTTGACAAGTGGTGAGAATATCTCAAGAGGAGCAACACATGTTTGATATTGGATCTTATTAAAGCTGAGCTTGAGGATAAGTGAAAGGAAATCTATGTGGTAGGTATTGTATGTAGGATTTTGGAGGGTGTGACCCTCATTAAAAATAAAATTTTATTGGATGCTAATGATGGTGTTCCTGGTGAGACGTGAATGGGTAGTGATTGATGTTTCACATTGGCACTCAAGTATGAGTGGGACAACCATGTCCAGTTATTATGTGTTAATGGATGGAGCTTTATCCATAAATATCAATGTTTTGGTTTAGTGGAGTGATGATAATGGCACTTCTATGGTGGGGAGTAGATTATCATTCATGGATTTTCAACCTCATGTTGGAGAGGTATTGTGTGTGATGAGACCGATTATTGTACAATCAATGTGGAATTTGGATTTCAATGAACAAATGGATTTTAATTTATCTTCTACCTTGGAGAATACCATTTTTGAGACTTGGATGCGACATTGGATGGAGTCTTTTCATTGAAATCAGGCTCAGGGTGGTTTTGGATGTGATTCAAGGGTGAGTTAGATCAAAGATACACTAGTTCTTAGAGTTATAGAATGTGATCTAGTTTTATTGGTTGGTGGTCAAATCATGGAATTACATAGAGTGTTGGGTTTTAATTTTGGTGTGGGTATTTAGATGATATCTTTAATCCTCTATGGGTTAAGGCATCATGGCCAGATGATGAGATAGTGTGCTGGTGGCTACAATAAGGAATTTTTGGGAAGAGTCAAGAAATGGAGAACTAATCAATGTTTTTTCATGAAACTGGGCATGGTGATATGGAAACTACACTGAGCATGTCACTTTACCACTAAGAATTAATTTTAAATAGCTGATTCCAATGATCACCATGGCTTGATATCATCCTTTATAATTTGAGATTCCTGGAGGGGAGTGCCATAAAACTGATGATGAATTGATTGATGACACCTTAGTGTATTAAGATAGATGGGATTCATTGCACAAAATATTAATATTATTGATGATTATGAGTGGGTGGATCGTCTTTTTTATGGATAATGCACCCTCTTTTTGGAGTTTCACATCCAAATATTTCCCAAATTTTAAGGACCGAGCACAATGAGTTTATCATGGTTTGATGACCGAGATAGGTCGAGATTTGTTATTAGAGGACTATCAAGACTTCTTAGGTATTATAAGTTTTTTAGTGGGATTTTTTAAAACCCCATATCAATATGGGTTGTGAAATTTTGGGGAAGTTTTAATTTTTTTGTCTCAAAGCAGGTTTCTTTTTCAGAATCGGGATTCAGTTTGGAATTTCAAGAGTTATAGCATCTCAAGGAGTTGTTTTTTGGATATGGATTGAGGTCTAGGAGGTGTTTTGAGTACTTAGGTTAATATTGGGATCTTTATGTTAAAGTTATAAATTTTAAAAAGTGTCCACCATATTTCATAGTTTTTGTATGGTTAGGGAAAAATATATGAGAAAATTGTGTGGGTTGGTTTTTTTTGGGTGTTAGTGCACAATTTGTTCATATTTGTAGAGAAAACATGAAAAAATTAAAATTTTAGTTTCATAGGGATATTCATAGTTAGTGAAAGGTTTGAAAAACTATGTGACTAAACCATAATAGGGCATAATGGTTATAAAATATCAACCGCACAGTTGGTGTATGATTTGGTAAATCATGTGACTAAATAATGTGAGGTGTGAAACCTTGAATTATGAGGTTAAAATGGTTTGAATGTGATTTAGAAAATTGTGAGGCAACCATGTGACTACCAATATTTCTCAAAAAATTTAAAATTATCAATTTTTTGGTTGAATTTTAAGTCACCCCACCCTCTCTTCTCCTTCCCTCTCACATGCAGGAACAAAGAGTCCCCCATTCTCTCCTTCAATTTCAACTTGGTTTGAGGAAATCTATTGACATTTTTTAGTGATTTTAGGTGAGTTTCCTCTCATCCTTCCTCCATTATTATCTCCTATATAATTTTTAGTTGTATCTAACTAGGTCTTCATTGATGATTCCACCATAGTTTAGTGGAATAATCCTAATATGATGAGGTTTTTTCTCAGTGTGGATAGATGATGTTATAATAGGATGAATTCATGTTTTTATCACTATTTTTTTGAGTTATGTCTCTCTATATCCTATTCTAGGGTTTTCATTTTAAATTTAATAAAATTAACTATTGATTGTGCATTTAGTGTTATTGATTTTTCCCATAATGTTGCTGAGTGTGTGCCTTAAATCTTCCACAAGTGGTTGGTCATTATTTTGGGGTGGTGATATTCCTCAGTGAGTGTTTCAATATTTATGAGTTATTGATTTAATTTGGATAATTAATTATAATTGTTTATAATTAATTATTTATTATGTGTGGCTTGAGATAGGATCATGGGATGTTGATGGAGCTTGTACAAGGTTTGGATGAGCTTGGGTGAGAGAGGATGATCTTTATTTAAAAGGAAATTACTCTGATTGGGGTAGGTGTTCCTTTAACATCTCCCTTAAGTAAATATGTTTTATATGTGATTGTGATATGTGGTCTGTCCACTAGAGAATGATTGAACCACTATTTAAAATGAAATGGAATATTTATTAAACCTTTAGGAAATAAACAAAGTGTCATGGGGCATGATGGTCTCTTCAATTTATTAGGATAAATTAGTGTTTTGGTTGTATTTTTTGTCAATAGAATAATATGAAATTATGTTGAGAAGGTAATAGAAGTTCATATAAAAGAAGGATTTGTGTGAAAATTTTCCAATCATATCTAGACCATAGGAAGATGATCAGACTCACCACCATTACCAGGAAGAATTTTTTGATTAAAGTGTTGATTTTGTTATCAATAAAGAAAATAAATCACCTCACATTGTAAGATTTAGTGACCAAAATTATAATCGTAATCAAAGGATTGGATAAAAAAACTAAAGAAATTCTATCAGATTGGGAAGAAGTTTTATTAAATAAAAGGTTCTACAGACTCACCTTTTGTTCAGAATAATGTTTCGATTGAAATGAGGGAGAGAATAATAGTATACATGAATCCAACAAAAACTGATAATGTTTTTTTGATCTTGGAAGTCTCATAAATCATAAGTTTCTATGAAATCTTGTGATGTAATCCTTATGAAGGAAATGGGGATAACAAGTTCTGCCAATCATATTGAGGTTTGGTTGGAAATAAATAACTCACTGGAAGAATGGGAAGTTACAATACTTCCCAATGTAAGTCATATGATTCTATTCCAAGTCTAAACATTTTCAAAGTCATGATGAAGTCATGATTACAAGATGGAGTTTGTAGAAGAATAATGTTTGTGAAGACAAATTTTTCCAGTCTCAGCTCATCAGTGTGAAGATCACTGGACACAAAATTGTTTAAAGGATGAGATGTTTTGTTAAAAATGTGAGAAGATGAAGATTCTTATTTTTAGTCAGAACAATAATCCACAAGAAATAAATATTCAAAGAAAGAATTCAGTGTGTATCATAATCAGAAAAGGAAAGAAGTTTCTCAAGTCAAAGCTACTGACACCAGTCCATCAGAAGTTGTGTGCCACTGATCATTGGAGTAATCCTAACACTGATAATTATACACAGTTATGGTTGAAAAAGGTAATCAAAGGAAGAATTATTTTGTTAAAAGTTTTTGGGACCAATGAAAAATTTTAAGTTGTTCAGACCGATGAAAAATAGAATCTGAGAGCGATCAAAAATATAGTCAACCATTTTCATCAATATGAATTGTTGGTTGTATTCAATTAGTTCAAGAGAAAAGAAATGATATGATTTCTTTTTCTGATTAAGTGGGTCAAGAGAGAAAGAAGAACTATTTAGTTTCTATCAAATGGGTCAAGATTCATCAGAATAAATGTGGTGTCGACCATCAGACTGTAAGTGAGACCGATCCAACATAGTGAAGAAGAGATTGATCTATCAGATGTGTAATGACACTGATAACATCATCAGAAGCAGGATAATATCTCTAAAGAAAATAATAAAAGGAGATTTGTTTCAAGAATCCAAAAAAGTGTTGTCAAAAGGGATCTTAAAAGGTTGTTTGAATAAGTTTAGAATAATTGAAAAAATATTTAGAAGTTTCCACTATGTTTATGAAAAAATAAAAGAAAACTTAAGTCTAACGAAGTAGAAACAATGCTAATGGTAGAATGGTTTTAATGTGATATTGATTTTTGTTGGTACAGACTATTGGATTGGGTAGTGTGTGTTCAGTTGGTTCCAAGAATTGTAATGAGAAGACATTTTTTTTCATATCTTTCAATTGGTGCAGAGAAATATAATAAATAATATGATCTCTTCATCATAATGGGTAAATTTTAATGATAATTAGAATTGGATTGAATATTGTGAAGAAAGTTTGAAGTGAGTTGAAGTTGTGAGAAGATTCCAGAAGGTTCGATAAGAAACTAGAAGAGTTGATAAGAACTGAAGAAGTCAAATATGCACCCAAAATTTAAGGGAAATTGAAGTTTAGAGAAATTTGGTTAAGGGGAAATGTTTTTTAGAATCCCACCTAAACCAATTTTGGAACACCTATAAATAGTGTAAGTACTTTGAAATTTCTAACACTGGAGTACTATTCATGGGTGAATAAGAGAGAAGGAGAAGCACTGAAGAGTTTTAGAGAGAAGGAGTTTCCAGATTGAGATTTCCAAAAGAAGTTTGTCAGACAGAATAAGAAGAAGAAGGATGATCATATTCAGAGTTTTTGGATCAAACTTAACAGTCATAATGGGATTTCCAAACTAGATAAGAATTAGTTTATCATTGTTTTATTGGTATTCTAGTAGAGTTATATTATTATACAGAGTAATCAGACTGATAAATCAGACTGGAGAATCATATTGAGTATCATTATGAAGTCTATGGAAGTTCTTACCTGCTACTGGGTAGGAAAGTGAAGAATTTTTTTGAATATTATATTTGTAAAAGTTGATAAGGTAGAACCATAATATGTTTTGAAGTAATTGGCGAAATTTTCTTAACTTTTTACAAAAAATTTATTACATCATTCAACACTGCTTATAGTATATACATTATTGTATTAAACATAGTACTATACAAGTTTAAGGGAATATCCTACTCATTATATCCACACAAAATGAATTTTTTTCTATTGGATTGTGTGGTATTGGATTTTTTCCATACCATACCGAGGACATAGCTACTCTTGTTGAGTAGTGAACCTTGTAAATTTTTGTGTTCCTATGGATGTGTGATTGTTTTTTAGTAAGGTAACAACTCTTTAATATGAGGTGAAGGTTGTTTCAAAAGAAAGTAGAATTAAAATAAAAATATATAACTAATTAACCCCTCCCCCTCTCAGTGATACTTAGATTCTGGCTGGGAAATTACAAGTGGTATCAAAGGGAGGTTCCCTTCATTTAATCTTTACTGAAGTTTTTTAAGAAGAAGTTGTTACGGGGAATCTGAGTTGTGTGAACAGTAAGGATATTCCAATCTTAAATGATAGGAATTATCATATCTAGAAATATTGAATGATTCCATATCTTATTTCTCTTGGGTTTTATGTTTCTAAATCTACTACAAGTGGTTTTCCCCTCTTATTGTGAATGATCCTCTTATATCTATTGATAAGAAGAATCTTGAGAATGATGGAAGAAATAAAAATGATTTACTCTCATCATTATCTTAAAGTGATTTTATTAGAGTAAAGGGTGTTTCCACTGCCAAAGGTATCTGGGATAAGATGAAGAACATTTTTTAAGGCAATAAAAAAGTGAAGAAGGAAAAATTAAAAATATAGAGATTGAAGTATAAAGATATAAAAATGGATGGGTATGAATATTTTGGAGACTTATTTACCAGGGTGAATAGAATTTCACTATTAGATTTCTTGGTTAAAAGTTAAAAGATAAAATATCCTACTATTGTTGAAAATATCTTGAGAATTCTTCATGAAAAGTTTGATGCCAAAGTTTCCTCATTGGAAGATAGAGATCTAGAAAAAGTATCTATGGATTATTTTCATAGTAATCTAATTACTTATGAAATGAGAATGGAGAAAGTTATGAAGGTAAAAACAAAATTTGATCATGAAATGTATTTTGAGGCCACCAAGAAAGAAAATCCTAAGAAGGATCTTAAATAAGAAGTTGAAGATTCTGATTCTTAAAATGAGGTATGTAAACGTCTTGATGAAATTTTATCCTTATTTTCTAAAAATATGAAAATAGGTATAGGAAAGTATAAAGGTAAACTTCCCTTAAAATGTTTTGGATATGAAGACATTAGGAACTTTGTTTCCAATTGTTCTCAAAGAGGTGATAATAAGAAAGTGATGAAGAAGAAAGCGATGAAGAAGAAAGCAGGACAAGAAGATCATGGAAGAAACAAGGTGATAAGGAAAAGTATTATTCCAAGGGAAAAGATAAGAAGATATATAAATCGAAAAGAAGAATATTTTTGTCTAAGGATGATAATAGTGAAGAGTTTACAAATTTTTCTGAAGAAAACATTTTTATTCAAATAGTTAATGAGGAAATTTTTGATAGCAATGAAAGTAGTTGTTCTGAAGAAGAATATAATGAAGTTGAATTCAAAAAGTTTATTTTTAAGGTCAAAGAAAATAATTTCATTAAAACAGTTAAAAATGAAGAGTTTAAAATAATTATTTATAAAGAATAAGAAACTCAATTAGAATCTCATCTGAAAGAATAATTAAAAGATTTTTTTAGAAAGATCAGAAGGCTTGATAAAGAGATCGGGAAATTAAGAGATGAAAATTATTCAATAAAAAATCAAGAATTTTTTTCCTGATGATAAATTTAATATACTATAATAGATTTATGAATTAAATATTTTTTTGAGAAATAAAATAATCATAATATACATCTATAAGTAAAGTTAAAGGTAAATGAAGAAGATTTAGAGATTATCCAACAAAAACTTTCAAAAGATAAAAAACGGGTTATAAGTTTCATGAATTCTATCTCTGATGTTGGTGAAATTTATAGTAAGGGTAAACATGAGAAGGATCAGAAATCACCTTAAAATGTTGAAAAGAATGGTGAAGTTGTTTATGAGAATAAGAAAGATTGGAAAGTTATGTATGTGGCCAAAACCAAAAAATTCAATAAGTTAGAATATTTTCAAAATTATGATCCCTAAAAAGTTTCTAAAACTTCTAGTTATGAGAAGGCTAATAAGAAATATGAGTTGAAAAAGAATATTTCGGGCAATAAAAGAAAGGTTGGTGGTCAACAAAGTTCTGATAATAAGGTTGCTGAGAAACATGCTCATAAATCTGGATAGTATGAAAGTTTCTGTAAAGACGCGGAAATTTCAAGGAATTTTTTTTCTTAATTTCCTTATAATTTTACGAGTATGCGGTTTCTTACGGCGCCTGATTCCGAGGCCCGGAGTGCCCGGAATAGTCCGTCGAAGTTTAGTTAAGTTTATTTTAACGCGTGTAAGCAGTTTTCCTGAAAAAGCAGAATAACTCTTGAATGGTTGCTCGGATCAGAAATCTGAGGGCACCGTTGCACTCAGGATGGCGGGATTACCCTAGGCACGACTTAAGTTTAGTCAGCGCGGGCCTCCTATGAGAAATCCCAAAAATGGATTAACTATCAATAAAATAATTAAATAAATTATTTTATTTTTCAAATGCTTATAACTCACAAACGGTAGCTCAAATTAAAAATCTGAGACCACCGCTGAACTTGTGGGGGAATGCTTTATTTAAGTAGATACTAACTTTGGCCGGTGCGGGCCACCAGAAAAAGTTAGTTTTTGGCCACAAATAAAATAATTAAATGACAATTATTTTATTGTAAAATTCATAACTTCTAAACGGTGACTCGGATTGAAAATCTGAGAGTACCGTTGGGTTCGTTGGGGCATGTTTCACCTAGGAAGAGCCTAACCTTGACCGCAGTGGGTCGAGGGTGACTGATAATAATTTTCCGAACTTTTTTTCGGGTATGTTCAGTAAACGTACGTTCAGAATTTTATATCTTTTGAACCGGTGCTCAGAATTAAAATCTGAGGGCACCGTTGAACTCAGAACACTGAGTTTCTCCTAAAAATGACTTAACTTTGGCCGGCAAGGGCCGAGAGAAAAAGTTATTTTTCGGGCCTTTCGAGAAAAAATAATAAAATAATTTAAATGAGTTATTTTATTTTCTTTCTCCCTTTGGAGTGGAGGACGGTGACAGGGAGGTGACGATGCACATCAATGAGGCTCATTAATGGATCATTAAACTCATAGCGTAATGACGCTTTAATGAAGCCATTATGGCAACGTTGCGACGTGCTCCTTTATATACCTTGGCACATCAAAAATATGTGGGGAAGGAAATTGGAGGATTCTCTAGCGAACCCCTGACGGACTTCCACCCCGACGAAGAACGACGAAGAACGTTGGTTCCTTGGAGATCGACGACGCCGTGTATCATGATGCCTACGATCATCTTCTCCGCGATTCCATGTACCGCGATGCCGACAAACGCCTTCTTCGAGGTAGGGGTTTTGAGTTCAAATTTAATGAATTAAATTTGTGCTTTGCCTTGTCAAAGTTGTTTTATGTTAATTTGGACACCTGTTATCAAATTAACGGGAGGAGGTCGGACCGCATGAACATGGTCGATCCTCCTCCCCCTTTGTTGATGTTCACCGTTGCGGTTTGGGACGAAGGCGGCGCGGTGCAGCGGCACCGCGCAGAAATGAGGAATATCACTGCGACGAAAGAGCGCGACACTATCGCGCCACACCGTTGAGACCGAAAGAGCCCGCGGCCTGAGTCGGGTCGCGGCGGAGAGGCGCGGTGCCGTTGCGCCGCGCCAGAGCTTCAAGAAAGGCCGTGGCCGGGGTGGGCCGCGGCGGAGGGGTGCGGCGCCGTCGCACCGCGATGGTCGGACAAAGGTCGGGGCCTAAGGTCGCGGCGGTGTGGGGAGGGGCGGCCGGAAACCGACCGCCGACGCTTGGAGGGCGGGACAGCGGGGTCCTGCCGCGACACACCGGCCGACCGTTCGGTAAAAATCTGGGGGCGTAACCACCGGCTAGGTCACCTAGGGCAGACCCCACAGGGGTCCGCCGTTTTCCAATTAAGGGGGGTTGCGCCCCCTTTTCCATTCGCTCAGCCCACGGGCGACCGCACCGCACCGGACCGGCCGCGCCGGGCCGGGCCGCCCGCGCCGGGCCGGTCCGCCCGCGCCGGGCCAGACCCCCGTGCTGGGATGGGCTGGGTGGTGCCCTAATTGGCCGGACCCAGACCCGGTTCGGGTCGAACCGGTTCGGGCCAACCCAGGGGGTTATGGGCCGGGTCGGTCCGGGCCCAAACCGCCCTACAATCGGACAGTTTTGTTTAAACGCCTGTAACTTGGGCTACGGGCCTCCGATTGGAGCACCGTCAGTTGAGACACGATCCTTGGATCGAGACGATCATTTTGGTATATTAAACTCAAGGTTTAGGAGAAATTTAGGTACGACCGGGTTGATTCGAACACGAAACCAATCGGGCCCTCGGATCGGAAACGCTTATAACTTGAGCTCCGGACGTCCGATTGACGTGCCGTTGACTTTGTTGGTTTCCTCTTAGTGAGACGGTCCGTTTGGATTACTCTGATCGAGGTTTGGATGCAGTTGGTGTATGGTCGGGTTGGTTTTGACTTAAAAACCAACCGAGCCCCTCGGACGAAAAAGCCAATAACTCTCAGACCAGACGTCCGATTGACGCGCTGTCTATCGCGTTGAGTTACTCTTGACGAGATGGAAATTTGGGATACATAAACTCCTGACTTCATTTCAGTTGATGTATCGACCCCCTTGGCTCTTGGAGAGGACCCTCCCGGAACGAGTGTGCTGTGTGCGGGAATCCTAGAGCTGGTTGCGACGAAGATGACTTCCGTACTAGGATCCTCTGTGGGTTCGACGCGGACGACTACCATACTGGGATCCTCCTTGGGTTCGACGAGGACGACTACCGTACTGGCATCCTCCATGGGTTCGACAAGGATGACTATTGTACTGGGATCCTCCGTGGGTTCGACTACCGTGCTGGGATCCTCCGTGGGTTCGACGACGATGACTACTCTACTTGGATCCTCCGTGGGTTCGGCAACGATGAATACTAAAATTGGATCCTACGTGTGTTCGGTAGAGGAGATGATTCAGAGGCTACATCTAATCATCTCCACCCCTCTTTGTGAGTAGTATACCTGCGTGAGCTGAGTCTTGACTTTAAATCATTATCTTCAATGTGATTGACTTGATATCCTGTGTGGATTGAGTTATGCTTTCCTGTGTGGATTGGGTTGCGAACTCCTATGTGGAATGGGTTATGTTTTCCTGTGTGGAACGGGTTGTACTTGGGCTTATGTGCTGGAGCCGAGATGGAATTGATGACTTACGTATATGTATGGGCATATACCTAAGTAGAGTTAGTTGTTACTTCGTGATTGTATCATTTCCTTGTGGTTTATCCTTCGTGGATTCTTGGAGACCTTCGGGGGTCTCGGGGTCCCTACTGAGTAGCGTATACTCACCCCTGCACGGGATTCGCCCGCACTACGTTGTATTGGTTGCAGACGACGGACAGCGTTGATCGTGATTGTGGCCTGAGGGGCGGGACGGTACCCGGAGGTGGACAATCAGGTGGGACGTACTCGGTACGGACGGACGGACTCGAGGAGCCGACGAGACTGACTGTACTCACCCTTCAGGTGGGAGTTCCTAGAGGACACCCTAGCGGTTGCTGCTTGTCTTTCAGTTGTTGTACTTTACTTTTCAGTTGTACTGCACTTTCAGTTGGGTTTGTATACTGGCCAATTTACTTTTCAGCACGTACCTGTGTATACAGTTTACTTAGTGTTTACTTCAGTTTGCATACTCTGTGGGGTTTGTTTCCTTTTATAAAGGCAATACCTTCCCTTTTTATCGGGATTTACACATTTGGTGCTAGTCGCCAGCCCCTGGCCTATTGAAGGCGGGCTTGGGGTAGTCACAGCACGGGCCCCGAGGATGGGTCGTGATAAATTGGTATCAGAGGAGTTTGGTTCTACCCCAAAACTCAGGACTCTGATCTTTGTTCTATGTGAAGCAATAATGTTAAGGGTATTAAGTGTGGTTATTAGTCCAGGGAGTCTAGTGTTGGTGTGGCAGCCGTCATATCCATACACCAGGACCCTGACTTCTGATTTCCGACTCAGTGCACGAAAACATTGATTGCTTATGTGTTTTAAAAGTTTTATTTGTGATTACTTTGTGTCAACTCACCAAGCATACTGTGTTGAACGTGGTGCACCTGTTCCTTTTTAGGATGGACCCACGACGACAACCAACTAGGTTTCCGAGTGTTGTACGAGATGGCAGCCCACCGAGCGACGAGGCCTCGGTGCAAGGCCCCTTTACAGCGGAGGCATCGGCGGTACCTCCACCTGTCGAGCCACGGATGCCACCAGCTCTAGCCGCTGAGAGTGCACGCAGCCTTAGTGCACTACACGAGTTTTAGCATCAGAGACCGCCCAGGTTCCATGGAGATTCAGACCCTCAGGCAGCTGAGGATTGGCTGGAGGCTGTTGTACGAGTTTTCAGGTTAGTGGGGACACCGACTGACCTCATGGTGATCCTTGTAGCAAGTCTCCTGCACACGACAACAGGTAAATGGTGGAGACTGATGCTCCAGGTGCACGACGAGGTATCACTTCTTTGGACGGACTTCGAGAGACTCTTCCGCTTGGAGTTCGTACCAGCCACCCTCCGTGCGGTGTGCATTCAGGAGTTACTACAGCTGCGGAAGGGCACCATGATTGTGGCCCAGTACTCAGAATGGTTTACTGATATCTCGCGCTACTCCACAAATATGGTACGAGACCCATTCTTCAGGGCCCATACCTTCGAGCAGGAACTGAGGCATGAGATCAGGGCTTTGATGATCTCCCTCAACATCCCGACGCAGGCAGGGGTGTTGGAGAGATCCCTTCTAGTGGAGAGTTTTCTCGCTGAGCAGTCACCAGCGGTGAGACCCTCCGCAGGATGACCCGTAGCGGAGTCTTCTGCAGCTGGCAGTAGACTGTTGACGCAGAGGTCCAAGCGGGTCAGGCCCTCAGATGAGCAATCTCAGGATGCAGATCTGATTGTATGGGGCACACTAAGGAGAGTCAGCCACATGAGGAGCAGGCAGTGCTATGCATGCGGCGGGCAGGGTCACATGGCTCAAGACTACCCGACCCGTCCTGCAGATGAGCAGCAGGCGGTAGAGGGACCTCCTAGGCAGAGGTTCGACCATGGCGGTCCGCAGGGAGCAGGCGGACGAGGAAGAGGAGTTGGCCGAGCAGCGGGTGGTGGGCGACGCTTTGAGGCCCTACCACCACCACCACCAGGAAGACCACCCCGACCGCAGGGAACAGGTGGACATGGGAGAGCACAGCTTCAGGCAGCTGAGGCTTACGACCATGGAGCTCTAGGAGCAGATGGATAGGAGCGAGACTAGCTCCAATCATGGAGACCTTTGTTCATGTTGCTTCTGGCTGTTTTGATGTTTTGTGTCTTTGTACCTTGAGCTGCAGTAATAAAAGACCCTTGTTCTTGAGACGTTTTCTTCCCTGTCCTTTTTATGTAGTGGATACTGAGAGGTTTCGGTTAAAACTGTTGACTTGACCCTCACTTTCGAGATTCCTACTGGAGGATACCTAGTGACCACACACTGCTGCCGACAGTGTGACTCGACCCTTGGAGGCGAGAGTGATGGTTGAATATCTTGGTAGTGGCGTCGAGGCCTTACGATGTCATCCATGGCATGAATTAGTATCATTCATTTCAGGATTGACTGTATTAGGCAAAGAACGTGGTTCATCCAGGGGATAAGGCCAGATTTCTCTTATCGGCAGAGGAGAAATCTCAGCAGCTCTTGGGTAGAACATAGACAAAGAAGGGTGGAGTTGAGTTCTTACATTTGGCTAGGGGATGAGGCCACTGAAGTTCGAGGGTGACGACCAAATCTTCTTATGGGTCTCACCTCGATGGGGTCTATGGAGATTTGGTTGGGGCGGTAAGTTATCTCCGCGTTTCATCTGGCCTTTCCACCTCAGATGCACCGGGTGCACGACGTCTTCCACATATCTTAGTTGGGAAGATGCGTGCATGAACTGTCCCTCATCATCGACCATGGAAGTCTAGATATCGATGACAAGGCAACCTTCATGGGGTTTCAGTAGAGGTTGAGGATCGACAGGAGAAGGTCCTACGAGGACAGTCGATTCCTCTTGTGTTCTTTTTCTGGTAGCACGGGAACCTCCAGGGTAGCACATGGGAGCGGGAGGCTCAGATGCGTGCTTGGTACTTCCTTTGGTTTCCCTAGTTTGTGTTATAGCTTTACGGGGATGTAAAGCCCTGAGGTGGGAGTAATGTAAAGACCCGAAAATTTCATGGAATTTTTTTCTTAATTTCCTTGGAATTTTATGAGTATTCGGTTTCTGACGACGCCTGATTCCGAGGCCCGGAGTGCACGAAATGGTCCATCGAAGTTTTGTTAAGTTTATTTTAACGCGCGTAAGCAGTTTTCCTGAAAAAGCGGAATAAATCTTGAATGGTTGCTTGAATCAGAAATCCGAGGGCACCGTTGCACTCAGGATGGCGGGATTACCCTAGGCGCGAGTTAATTTTAGTCGGCGCGGGCCTCTTATGAGAAATCCAAAAAATGGCTTAACCGTAAATAAAATAATTAAATAAATTATTTTATTTTTCAAATGCTTATAACTCACAAAAGGAAGCTTGGATTAAAAATCCGAGACCACTGCTGAACTTTTGAGGGCATGCTTTATTTAAGAAGATACTAACTTTGGCTGGCGCGTGCCACCAGAAAAAGTTAGTTTTTAGCCACAAATAAAATAATTAAATTACAATTATTTTATTGTAAAATTCATAACTTCTAAACGGTGACTCAGATTGAAAATCCGATAGTACCGTTGGGTTCGTTGGGGCGTTTTTCACCTAGGAAGAGCCTAACCTTGACCGTAGTGGGTCGAGGGTGACTGATAATAATTTTCCGAACATTTTTTCAGGTACGTTCAGTAAACTTACGTTCAGAATTTTATATCTTTTGAACCGGTGATCAGAATTGAAATATGAGGCCACCGTTGAACTCAGAACACCGAGTTTCTCCTAAAAATGACTTAACTTTGGCCGGCAAGGGCCGATAGAAAAAGTTATTTTTCGGGCCTTTCGAGAAAAAATAATAAAATAATTTAAATGAGTTATTTTATTTTGTTTCTCCCTTTGGAGTGGCGGACGACGACAGGGCGGTGATGATGCACATCAATGAGGTTCATTCATGGATCATTAAACTCATAGCGTAACGACGCTTTAATGACGCCATTATGGAAACGCTGTGACGTGCTCCTTTATATACCTTGGCACATCAAGAATATATGGGGAAGGAAATTAGAGGATTCTCTGGCGAACCCATGACGGACTTCCACCCCGACGAAGAACGACGAAGAATATTGGTTCCTTGGAGATTGACAACGCTGTGTACCGCGACGCCAACGATCCTCTTCTCCATGATGCCGTGTACCGCGACGCCGACGAACGCCTTCTTCGAGGTAGAGGTTTTGAGTTCAAATTTAATGGATTAAATTTGTGCTTTGCCTTGTCGAAGTTGTTTTATGTTTATTTGGCCACCTGTTATCAAATTAACGGGAGGAGGTCGGACCGAACGAACACAGTCGATCCTCCTCCCCCTTTGTTGATGTTCACCGTTGCGGTTTGGGAAGAAGGTGGCGCGGTGCAACGGCACCGCGTAGAAACGAGGAATGTCACCACGACGAAGGAGCGCGGCACCGTCGCGCCCCGCCGTTGAGACCAAAAGAGCCCGCGGACGGAGTCGGGCCGCGGTGGAGAGGCGCAACGCCATTGTGCCGTGCCGGAGCTTCAAGAAGGGCCGCGGTGGAGGGGCGCGGTGCTGTCGCGCTGTGCCGGTCAGACAAAGGCCGCGACGGTGCGGGGAGGTGCGGCCGGAAACCGACCGCCGGTGCTTGGAGGGCGGGACTGCGGGGTACTGCGGCGGCACACTGGCCGACCAACACGGCCGGACTTTCTGTAAAAATCCGGGGTTCATAACCCCCAGCCAGGTCACCTAGGGCGGACCCCACAGGGGTCCGCCATTTTCCAATAAAGGGGGGTTGTGCCCCCTTTTCCGTCCGCTCAGCCCGCGGGCGACCGCACTGCACCGGGCTGCCCGCACCGGGCCGAGCTGCGCCAGCCGGGCCGGGGCACGCCCTAATGGTTTGGACCCAGACTCGGGTCGGGTCGACCCGGTTCGGACCGACCCAGGGGGTTATGGGCCGGGTCGGTCCGAGCCCAAACCCCCCTAAAATTGGACAGTTTTGTTTAAACGCTCGTAACTTGGGCTACGAGCCTCTGATTGGCACACTATCAGTTGCAACACGATCCTTGGATCGAGACGGTAATTTCGGTATATTAAACTCAAGGTTTCAGAGAACTTTGGGTATGGCTGGGTTGGTTCGAACACGAAACCAACCGGGCCCTTGGAGCGGAAATACTTATAACTTGAGCTCAGGACGTCCGATTGACGTGCCGTCGACTTTGTTGGTTTTATCTTAGTGGGAAGGTACTTTTAGCTTAGTCCGATCAAGGTTTGAATGCAATTGGAGTACGGTCGGGTTGGTTTTGACTTAAAAACCAACCGGGGCCCTCGGACGAAAAGGCCAATAACTCTCAGACCGGGCGTCCGATTGACGCGCCATCTGTCGCGTTGAGTTCCTATTGACGAGACGGAACCCTGGGATACATCAACTCCAGAATTCGTGTCAGTTGATGTATCGAACCTCTTGGATCGTGGAGCGGACCCTCCCGGAATGAGCGTGCTGTGTGCAGGAATCCTAGAGCTGGCTGCGACGAAGATGACTTCCGTACTAGGATCCTCTGTGGATTCGACGAGGAGGACTACCGTACTGGGATCCTCCGTGGGTTCGAAGAGGATGACTACCGTACTAGGATCCTCCATGGGTTCGATGAGGACGACTATTGTACTGGGATCCTCCGTGGGTTCGACTACCATGTTGGGATCCTCCGTGGGTTCGACGATGATGACTACTATACTTGGATCCTCCATGGGTTCGGTAGCGATGACTACTAAACTTGGATCCTACATGGGTTCGACAGAGGAGATGATTCAGAGGCTATATCTAATCATCTCCACCCCTCTTTTTGATTAATATACCTGCGTGATCTGAGTCTTGACTTTCAATCATTATCTTCGATGTGATTGACTTGATATCCTGTGTGGATTGAGTTATGCTTTCCTGTGTGGATTGGGATGCAAACTTCTATGTGGAATGGGTTATGTTTTCCTGTGCAGACTGGGATGTACTTGGGCTCGTGTGCTGGAGCCGAGCTGGAATTGATGACTTAGGTATATTTATGGGAATATACCTAAGTAGAGTTAGTTGTTACTTCATGATTGTATCATTTCCTTGTGGTTTATCCTTCATGGATTCTGGGAGACCTTCTGGGGTCTCAGGGTCCCTACTGAGTAGCGTATACTCACCCCTACATGGGCTTCGACCGTACTACATTGTGTTGGTTGTAGATGACAGACAACGCTGATCGTGATTGAGGCCTGAGGGGCGGGACGGTACCCGGAGGTGGAAAATCAGGTGGGACGTACTCGGTAGGGACAGACAGACTCTAGGAGCCGACGAGACTGACTGTACTCACCCTTCAGGTGGGAGTTCCTAGAGGATGCCCTGACAGTTTCTGCTTGTCTTTCAGTTGTTGTACTTTACTTTTCAGTTGTACTGCACTTTAAGTTGGGTTTGTATACTAGCCCATTTACTTTTCAACACTTACCTATGTATACAGTTTACTTAGTGTTTACTTCATTTTGCGTACTCTATGGTGTTTTTTCCTTTTATAAAGGCAATACCTTCCCTTCTATCGGGATTTACACCTTTGGTGATAGTCGTCAGCCCCTGGCCTATGGAAGGTGGGTTTGGGGTAGTCACAGCACGGGCCCCGAGGACGGGTCGTGACAAATTGGTATCAGAGGAGTTCGTTTCTACCGCAGAACTCAGGACTCTGATCTTTCTTCTATGTGAAGAAACATTGTTAAGGGTATTGAGTGTGGTTATCAGTCTGGGGAGTCCAGTGTTGGTGCGGCGGCCGACGTATCCATACACCAGGACCCTGACTTCTGATTTCCGACTCAGTGCATGAAAACATTGATTGCTTATGCGTTTTAAAAGTTTTCTTTGTGATTACTTTGTGTCAGCTCACCAGGTATACTGTGTTGACCGTGGTTCACCTGTTCCTTTTCAGGATGGCCCCACGATGGCAGCCAGCTAGGGTTACGAGTGTTGTACGAGATGGTAGCCCACTTAGCGACGAGGCCTCGGTGTAGGGCCCCTTTACAGTGGAGGCACCAGTGGTACCTCTACCCTTCGATCCACCGATGCCACCAGCTCCAGCCGCTGAGAGTGCACGTCGCCTTAGTGCACTGCACGAGTTTCAGCATCAAAGACCACCCAGGTTCCGCAGAGAGACGGACCCTCAGGCAGCCGAGGATTGGCTGTAGGCTGTTGTACAAGTTTTCAAGTTAGTGGGGACACCAACTGACCTCATGGTGATCCTTGCAATGAGTCTCCTGCACGTGGCAGCAGGTAGATGGTGGAGCCTGATGCTCCAGGTGCACGAAGAGGCATCACTTCTTTGGATGGACTTTGAGAGCCTATTTCTCTCGGAGTCCGTACCATCCACCCTCCGTGTGGTGTGCATTCAGGAGTTAGTACAGCTGCGGCAGGGCAGCATGACCATGGCCCATTACTCGACAAGAATTACTGATCTCTCGCGCTACTCCACAGATATTGTATGGGACCCGTTCTTCAGGGCCCAAACCTTCAAGTAGGGACTAAGGCATGAGATCAGGGCTTCGATGATCTCCCTTAACATCCCGACGCATGTGGGGGTGTTGGAGAGATCCCTTTTAGTGGAGAGTTTTCTCGCCGAGCAGTCACCAGCGGCGAGACCCTTTGCAGGGCGACCCGTAGTGGAGTCTTCTGCAGTTGGAAATAGATAGTTGACGCAGAGGTCTAAGCGGGCCAGGCCCTCAGATGAGCAATATGAAGATACAGATTCGACTGTATGGGGAACACTAAGGAGATCCATCTACACGAGGAGCAGGCAATGCTATGCATGCGGCGGGCAGGGTCACATGGCTCGAGACTGCCCGATCCGTCCTCCAGATGAGTAGCAGGTGGTAGAGGGACCTCCCAGGCAGAGGTTCGACCATGGCGGTCCGTAGGGAGCAGGCGGATGAGGCAGAGGAGCTGGCTGATCAGCAGGTTGTGGGAGACGCTTTGAGGCCCTACCACCACCACCACCACCACCAGGAAGACCACCCCGACCGCAGGGAACGAGTGGACAGGGGAGATCTCAGCTTCAGGCAGCTAAGGATTACGACCATGGAGCTCCGGGAGCAGATGGACAGGAGCGAGACTAGCACCAGTCATGGATACCTTTGTTCATGTTGCTTCTAGCTTTGTTGATGTTTTTTGTCTTTGTACCTTGAGCTGCAGTAATAAAAGACACTTGTTCTTGAGATGTTTTATTCCCTGTCCTTTTTATGTAGTGGATACTGAGAGGTTCTAGTTAAAACCGTTGACTTGACCCTCACTTTCGAGAATCCTACTGGAGGAGACCTAGTGACCACACACTGCTGCGACAGTGTGACTCGACCCTTGGAGGCGAGAGTAACAGTTGGATATCTTGGTAGTGGCATCGAGGCCTTACGACGTCATCCATGTAATGAAATAGTATCATTCATGTCAGGATTGAATGTATTAGGCAAAGAACGTGATTCATCCAGGGGATGAGGCAAAATTTCTCTTATCGTCAGAGGAGAAATCTCAGCAGCTCTTGGGTAGAACGTAGACAAAGAAGGTTGGAGTTGAGTTCTTACATTTGGCTAGGGGACGAGGCCACTGGAGTTCGAGGGTGACGACCACGTCTTCTTACGGGTCTCACCTCAATGGGGTCTGTAGAGATTTGGTCGGGATGGCAAGTTATCTTCGTGTTTCATCTGGCCTTTCCACCTCAGATGCACCGGGTGCACGACCTCTTCCACGTATCTTAGTTGGGAAGATGCATGCATGAACTGTCCCACATCATCGACCATGGAAGTCTAGATATCGATGAAGAGGCGACCTTCAAGGGGTTTCAGTAGAGGTTGAGGATCGATAGGAGCGGGTCCTACGAGGATGGTCGATTCCTCTTGTGTGCTTTTGCTGGCAGCACGGGAACCTCCAGGGTAGCACATGGGAGCGGGAGGCTCAGATGCGTGCTCGGTACTTCCTTTGGTTTCCCTAGTTTGTGTTATAACTTTACGGGGACGTAAAGCCCTGAGGTGGGAGTAATGTAAGGACCCGGAAATTTCAAGGAATTTTTTTTCTTAATTTCCTTGGAATTTTACTAGTATGTGGTTTCTGACGGTGCCTGATTCTGAGGCCCGGAGTGCCCGGAATGGTCCGTCGAAGTTTTGTTAAGTTTATTTTAATGCGCGTAAGCAGTTTTCATGAAAAAGAGGAATAAATCTTGAATGGTTGTTCAGATCAGAAATCTGAGGGCACCGTTGTGCTCAGGATGGCGGGATTACCCTAGGCGCGACTTAAGTTTAGTCGGCGCGGGCCTCCTATGAGAAATCCCAAAAATGGCTTAACTGTAAATAAAATAATTAAATAAATTATTTTATTTTTCAAATGCTTATAACTCACAAACGGTAGCTCAGATTAAAAATCTGAGACCACCGCTGAACTTGTGAGGGAATGATTTATTTATGTAGATACTAACTTTGGTCGGCGCGGGCCACCATAAAAAGTTAGTTTTTGGCCACAAATAAAATAATTAAATGACAATTATTTTATTGTAAAATCCATAACTTCTAAACAGTGACTCAAATTGAAAATCTGAGAGTAACATTGGGTTCGTTGGGGCGTGTTTCACCTAGGCAGAGCCTAACCTTGACCGCAGTGGGTCGAGGGTGACTGATAATAATTTTACGAACTTTTTTTCGGGTACGTTCAGTAAATGTACGTTCAGAATTTTATATCTTTTGAACCGGTGCTCAGAATTGAAATCTGAGGTCACCGTTGAACTCAGAACACCGAGTTTCTCCTAAAAATGGCTTAACTTTTGCCGGCAAGGGCTGAGAGAAAAAGTTATTTTTCGGGCCTTTTGAGAAAAAATAATAAAATAATTTAAATGAGTTATTTTATTTTCTTTCTCCCTTTGGAGTGGCGGATGGCGACAGGGCAGTGAAGATGCACATCAATGAGGTTCATTAATGGATCATTAAACTCATAGCATAACGATGCTTTAATGACTCCATTATAACAATGCTGAGACGTGCTTCTTTATATACCTTGGCACATCAAGAATATGTGTGGAAGGAAATTGGAGGATTCTCTGGCAAACCCCTGACGGACTTCCACCCCGATGAAGAACGACGAAGAATGATGGTTCCTTGGAGATCGATGACGCTGTGTACCGCGACGCCTACGATCCTCTTCTCCGCGACGCCTATACCGTGACGCCGACGAACACCTTCTTAGAGGTAGGGGTTTTGTGTTCAAATTTAATGGATTAAATTTGTGCTTTGCCTTGTCGAAGTTGTTTTATGTTAATTTGGCCACCTGTTATCAAATTAACGGGAGGAGGTCGGACCGTACGAACACGATCGATCCTCCTCCCCCTTTGTTGATGTTCACTGTTTCGGTTTGGAACGAAGGCGGCGCGGGGCAACAGCACTGCGCGGAAACAAGGAATATCACCGCAGTGAAGGAGCGCGACATCGCCGCGCCATGCCGTTGAGATCAAAAGAACCCGCGACCGGAGTCGGGCCGCGGTGGAGAGGCGCGACACCGTTGCGCCGCACTGGAGCTTCAAGAAGGGCCGTGGCCGAGGCGGCCCGCGGCGTAGGGGTGCGGCGCCGTCGCGTGGCGCCTGTTGGACAAAGGCCGCGGCCTAGCACCGCGACGGTGCAGGGAGGGGCGGCCGGAAACCGGCCGCCAACGCTTGGAGGGCGAGACCGCAGGGTCCCTCGGCGGCACACCGGCCGACCGTTCGGTAAAAATCCAGGGGTCGTAACCCCCGACCAGGTCACCTAGGGCGGACCCCACAGGGGTCCGCCATTTGCCAATCAAGGGGGGATGCGCCCCCTTTTCTGTCTGCTCAGCCCGCGGGCGACCGCACCGCATCGGACCGGCTGCGCCGGGTCGGGTTGCCCGCGCCGGGCCGGACCGCCCGCGCCGGGCCGGGCCGCCCACGCCGGGCCAGACCCCCACACTGGGCCGGTCCGCGCCCTAATGGGCCGGACCTGGCCCGGGTCGGGTCGACCCGGTTCGGGCCGACCCAGGGGGTTATGGGCCGGCTCGGTTCGAGCCCAAACCCCCCTAAAATCGGATAGTTTCATTTAAACGCCCGTAACATGGGCTACGAGCCTCCGATTGGCGCACCATCAGTTGAGAAGTGATCCTTGGATTGAGACGGGCGTTTTGGTATATTAAAATCAAGGTTTCAAAGAACTTTGGCTATGTCCGGTTTGGTTCGAACACAAAACCAACCGGGCCCTCGGAGTGGAAACACTTATAACATGATCTCTAGACGTCCGATTGACGTTCCGTCGAATTTGTTGGTTTCCTCTTAGTGAGACGGTCCTTTTGGATTACTCTGCTCGAGGTTTGGACGCAGTTGGAGTACGGTCGGGTTGGTTTTGACTTAAAAACCAACTGGGCCCCTGGGACGAAAAAACCAATAACTCTCAGACCGGGCGTCCGATTGACGCGTCATCTGTCGCGTTGAGTTCCTCTTGACGAGATGGAACTTTGGGATACATCAACTCTGGACTTCGTGTTAGTTTATGTATTGAACCCCTTGGCTCGTGGAGCGGACCCTCCCGGAACGAGCGTGCTGTGTGCGGGAATCCTAGAGCTGGCTGTGACGAAGATTACTTCCGTACTAGGATCCTCTGTGGGTTCAACGAGGACAACTACCGTACTGGGATCCTCCATGGGTTTGACAAGGATGACTACCGTACTGGGATCCTCCGTGGGTTCAACAAGGATGACTATTGTACTGGGATACTCTGTGGGTTCGACTACCATGCTGGGATCCTCTGTGGGTTCGACGACGATGACTACTATACTTGGATCCTCCGTGGGTTCGACAGCGATGACTACTAAACTTGGACCCTACGTGGGTTCAGTAGAGGAGATGATTCAGATGCTACATCTAATCATCTCCACCCTCTTCGTGAGTAGTATTCCTGCGTGAGTTGAGTATTGACTTTTAATCATTATCTTCGATGTGATTGACTTGATATCCTGTGTGGATTGAGTTATGCTTTCCTGTGTGGATTGGGTTGCGAACTCCTATGTGGAATGGGTTATGTTTTCCTGTGTGGACCGGGTTGTACTTGGCCTTGTGTGCTGGAGCTGAGATGGAATTGATGACTTAGGTATATGTATGGGCATATACCGAAGTAGAGTTAGTTGTTACTTCGTGATTGTATCATTTCCTTGTGGTTTATCCTTCGTGGATTCTGGGAGACCTTCGGGGGTCTCAGGGTCCCTACTGAGTAGCGTATACTCACCCCTACATGGGCTTCGCCCGCACTACGTTGTGTTGGTTGCAGACGACGGACAACGCTGATCATGATTGAGGCCTGAGGGGCGGGACAGTACCCAGAGGTGGACAATCAGGTTGGACGTACTCGGTATGGACGGACGAACTCGAGGAGCCGACGAGACTGATTGTACTCACCCTTCAGGTGGGAGTTCCTAGAGGATGCCCTGGCTATTGCTGCTTGTCTTTCAGTTGTTGTACTTTACTTTTCATTTGTACTGCACTTTCAGTTGGGTTTGTATACTGGCCCATTTACTTTTCAGCACTTACCTGTGTATACAGTTTACTTAGTGTTTACTTTAGTTTGCTTACTCTGTGGTGTTTGTTTCCTTTTATAAAGGCAATGTCTTCCCTTTTTATCGGAATTTACACCTTTGGTGCTAGTCGCCAACCCCTGGCCTATGGAAGGCGGGCTTGAGGTAGTCATGGAACAGGCCCCGAGGACGAGTCGTGACAGTTTCAAAGGAAAATATTCTTTTTATGGGTACTTCTAGTATTATAGTGGATTTGAGCATAAATCAAATATGTGTTGGTATAATCAACAACATTACAACTATTACATGAATTACAAAAGGAAAAGTTTTCGGGGGAGTCAATACTCTCAAAATAAGAATTCTAAGAAGGGTGTTTTGAAATTTAGGAAAAGTAAACATATTGAGTCTGTAAAGAAATAATGATTAGTTATCTGGCCAGAACAAGTTGACATGGCTAAAAAGTTGGAATAAGCACAAAAATCAGTGTAAGAAAAGAATAATAAAAATATTTCTGAATATGTGTGAAAAATTGATAAAAATATATCAATAGATTATGGTTTTAAGATTCTAAAAATAAATAAGAGATGTGAGAAAGTAGGGAATTCCTCAAAAAGTTGTTTGGATATTTTTCTAGAGAAAAAACAAATCATGGACAAGTTATTATAAACTAATTGTAACAAAGATATTACTAAAGACAAGGAGAAGTTGATAGCTGTATCAAAATATTCTATAAAGGAAAAGAAAGTTGTTACAAGATCTGAGAAGGATGAATAGAAGGAAGAAAACAAATCCAATACAAAATCCAAGAAAAAGAATAAAAAGTAAAGACTGAGAGAGGAATATTAGTTCAATTGTTTATTCTAAAGAACAACTAAGGTTCCTCCTTATTACCAATTTTTTTATACTTTTACTAACTTGAAGGGAATTAAAGGAGTTAAAATAAGGAAGTAGGTGTTGTTGAGTCTCTTACTTATCTTGAAAAATAAAGTTATGAGGTTACAAAATATGAATTTTTGGAAATTTGTGTTTATATAATTGAAATTTATGATATTCTTGTTGATATGGGTGTATGTTACTTTTATCATAAATAGATATTTTCAAAATTTCCCCATATATGATAATGTTTAAAGGTATTACATGAAAGTTGTGTTATGGAAAACATTGATAATCTTGATTATACACTCTTGTTTTCTACATTGGGTTCACCCACATAGACTTAGAGTTGTTTAATTAAAGGCTCTTTGTTAATAAAATCATGTGATACTTATATTATCCTAAAGAATAATTTCATGATTTTGAGATGAAGAGTTCCAAACCTTGGAAATGAGATCATTTGTCAATAAGGGGGGAACTTTTCATAATGATCCTGTTGAATTTTATTGTCAATAAGGAGGAGATAAAAGGAAAGGGGGGAAGAGTTAAGAAATAGGGGGATCAAGAAAATAATGGGGAGAATAAAAAGTGATAAAATAAAACTAAATATGTTATTGTTTTAATGTGGGTATTGACAAAAAACACAAAGGGGGATATTGTTAGGACTAATTTGTGTTTTAGTTGTATTTTTTGTTAATAGAACAATATGTAATTATATTGAGAAGGTAATGAAAGTTCAAATAGAAGAATGAAGTGTGTGAAAATTTTTCAATCAAATCTAGACTATAGGAAGATGATCATACTCAACATCATAATCAGGAAGAAGTTTTTTATAAAATTTTTGTCTTTTATTATCAAAAAAGAAAGGAAATTACCTCATGTTGTAAGATTTGGTGATTAGAATCAAAATCATAATAAGAGTATTGGATGAAAAAAAACTGAAGAAAGACCATCGAATTGGGAATAAGTTTTTTGGAAGAAAAGGTTCATTAGACTCACCTTGGGTTCATAATGAAGTTTTGATCATAATGAGGAATAGAATCTAAGTATACATGAATACAACAAAAATTGATGATGCTTTTATGATATTTTAATTCTTATAAATCAGAATTTGTAAGGAAAATTGTGATGTAAGACTTATGAAGGTAAGGATGAGAACAAGTGCTTCCAATTGTATTGAGGTTTGGTTAGAAAGAAAGAAGTCACCAGAAGAATGGGAAGTTACAATACTTCCCAATGAATGTCATACTATACTATGTTGATCCTAAACATTTTCAAAGTCATGAGGAAGTCATGATTACAAGATGAAAATTTTATAAGAATAATATTGTGAAGAAAAAGTTTTCCAGTCTTATCTCATCGATGTGAAGATCACTAGATGTATAATTGTTTAAAGGCTGAGATGTTTTGTTTGTAACATGATAAGATGAAGATAATGGTTTTAAGTTAGACAAATAATCCACCAGATATAAATGTTTGGATAAAGAAATCAAGGTGTATCAAAATTAGAGAATGAAATTGGTTTCTGAAGTTGAAGCTGCCGACATCGGTCCATCTGACGCGGTGTGCCACCAATCATTAGAGTAATCCTAAAACCGATCATCAGACACAGTAATGGTTGTAAAAGGTAATCAAAGGCATATTTTTTTTAAAAGTTGTTGGGACCGATGAAGAAGTTTATGTTTTTGAGACTGATGAAAAATAGAATCAGAGACCAATCAACAATATAGTCAACCATTTTCATCAAGATTAATCGTTGGTTGTCTTAAATTAGGTCAAGATAAAAGAAATGATCTGATTTTTTTTCTTATCATATGGATCAGGGGAGAAATAAGGAATTTTTATTTTGTATCAAATGGGTCAAGAGTCATCAGACTAAATGTGGTGCTGACCATCAGACTGTAAATGACATCGATCCAATAGAGTGAAGTGGAGACCAATCTTTCAGATATGCACTGACACTGATAACATCATCAGACACAGAATCATTATCCTGAAGAAAAGAAGAAAATTATATTTGTTTCAAGAAGCCACAAAAGTGTTATCAAAAGGGATATTGAAATGTTGTTTTAATAAGTTTATATTAAGTTAAAAAATATTTATAAGTTTCCACTATGTTTATGGAAAAAGAAAAGGAAAATAAAGTCTAATGAAGTAGAAATAATGTTTATGGTAGAATAGTTTTAATGTGATATTGATTTTTGTTAGTAAAAAGCATCAGATTGGGTAGTGTGTGTTCAGTTGGTTTCAATAATTGTAATGAGAGGACATGTGTTTTCATATCATTCAATTGGTGTGTATCAATGTAATGAAGATTCTTCTATCTTCATTGTAATGGGGAAATCGTAATGAAAATCAGATTTGACTGAAGATTGTGAAGAAACTATAAAGGGATTTAAAGTTTTGAGAATATTTGAGAAGGTTTGAGAAGAAATAAGAAAAGTTGATAAGTGATGAATAATTCAAAGATGCACATGAATTTTAAGGGAAATTGAAGTTTAGGGAAATTTGGTTAAGTGGGAAAGTTTTTATGAATCCCAACTAAACTAATTTTTGAACACCTATAAATAGTGTAAATACTTTCTACTTTATGAAAGTTAAGTACTGTTCATGGGTGAAGAAGATAGAAGGTGGAATGTTGAAGAGTTTTAGAGAGAAATAGTTTTTAGATTGGGCTTTCCTAATGAAGTTTTCTGTACAGAAGAATAAGAATAAGAAGAAAGATCGTATTCAGAGTTTACAGATCAGACTAAGAAATTAGACTAGTATTTCCAGACCGGGGCATAAGTAGTTCAGAATTGTTTCAATGGTATTCTAGAAGAGTTATATTATCAAACTAAGAAATCAGACTGGAAAATCAGATTGGGAAATCAGTCTGAGTATCATTATGAAGTCTATGGAAGTCCTTACCCGCTTCTTGGTAGGAAAGTGAAGAATTGTTTTGAAGATTATTTTTGTGAATGTTGATAAGGAAAAATAATAACATGTTATAAATCAACTGGTAAAATTTTCTTAACTTTTCACAAAAATTGTATTACATCATTCTGTGCTACTTGAAGCACATACACTATTATATTGAACATTGTGCTACATGAGTGTAATGGAATATCCTACTAATTGTATCCACACAAAAATAATGTTTTCTAGCAGATTGTGTGGTATCATATTGTTTCCATATCATACGAAGGATGTAAATACTCTTGTTGATTAGTGAATCTTGTAAATTCTTACGTTCTTATGGATTTTTTATTGTTTTGTTTCCATCAAGGTAACAAATATTTTACAGGAGGTGAAGGTTGTTTCAAAATAAAGGAAACTTAAAAGAAAAAGATATCACTAATTCACTCTCCCCTTCTTAGTGATACTTAGATTCTAGATGGAAAATTATAGAATTTTGGATTTATTCCTCATTTATCGATGATTGATGGATTGATTATGAAAATGTGTTATGAGATACATGGAACAATAGAGGGTATGAATTAAATAATATTAATGGATGAATGTAGATGACTTTGGTATAGGTGCCTTATATCCTTTGAGCAGGGTGTAGTAATGGACTAGGTATTTACAACCCTGGGTGTCACCTTAGAATCTAGGGATATGCCATGTGGGAATTGATATTACTTAGATCCTTGGGATAAATGATTTTATAGTGGGGAGAGTGTTCCTCCCCACTAGTGTGTGAGCACCTAGGTGGGTATACCCTAGTTGTATTTATAGGAGGTTGGGTGAAAGGACTAACCTTGTATGACCTTGGTAAGTGAGATGGGAATTATGAAATTTGTCTAGAGTGGTGATGGTATGATTTTTCCTAAGAGGTCAATGAGTCCTTAACATTATTATGGTGAGATTGAGGGATGGGGTATCTTCTGAACGAAAGGTTTCTCCCCCTAGGATTATGAATGAGATTGAAGATCCCAAGTAGGTTGTATAGACTATGGTGTGTCCTAAGGGACCTCGGAGGGTTCCCTTATTATTTTATTTTACCCTTGGATAGAGGGGTAGTGTAAAGAGGAAGGTATTTTTGATTTTGGTGTCACCTTAAAAACTGAAGGTTGATGATGTGAGCTCATTGTATTGGTAGTTCTTGAGATAGGTTTGAAGGAACATAAGGTATTATCTATGGTTGAGATAAGGGTGCTGATGGGTATGAAGAGATGATATTGGGTGAATGAGTGAGTCTTTAGGAGTTAATACTAGGTGTCTAGGAGTACTTAGAGGTGTGCCTTGAGATGTGGTTCTAGGCCCAAGTGGCCAATTCCCTGGTGAATAGTTGGTGAGATTAGGGATGGGTGGTGATACCCAATGCATGTTTGATGTTTAAAGATCCCGAAGATAGAGGATTACCATATTTATTGATGTTATTGATGTTTCCTAGTTAGAAGTTGGCACACCATTAGGTTCCAGATGATTTTTATGCATTTCCCAAGAGGGTGAGAATATTCCCTTGAGTTTCTAGATGACCTGATTTTCTAGTAGGGTGTGGTCATGCTGCTGAGTTTCTAAATGATATGATACATTTTAAATAGTTTCTTGGAGGGGTGAGGGTATACCCTTGAGTTTCAAAATTACATTATATATGGTTTCTTATTAGGGTGATGGAATTCCCCTAAGTTTTCAAATGAAATTATATATGGTTTCCTAGTATAGTGTGGGTGCACCCATGATTTTCTATATGATACTATATATGGATTCCTATCAGGATATAGGTACACCCCTAGGGTTTTATATGAAATTATATATGGTTTAATAGCAGGGTGAAAGTATACCCCTGAGTTTTTAAATGAAATTATATATAGTTTCCTAATAGGGTGTGTGTATTCCCCTGAGTTTCCAGATGACATTATATTTGATTTCCTAGATGGTTGCATGAATTCCCTTGAGTTTATAGACAACATTTTATACGATTTCATGATAGGGTGTGGGAACAACCACGAGTTTATAAATGATGTACAATTTCAGGGTATGGAGGGGATGCACCCCTGAGTTTCCTAATGATGTAGGTTTTATGTTTCCTTGTGGGGAGAGTGTTCCTCCAAATTTCCAGATGATCTGGTATATGTTTCCCAATAAGGAGAGTCTTCCCCTAGGTTCTAGATGATGTGTTTCTATCCATGGCACAAGTACGCTCCTAAGTACTTTGATGACCATGTGACACGATCATAGATACTCTAGCACTATCTAAAGCATGTATGATCAATCCGAGGTGTCAACTTAGAACCCTTGGATCAACAATTAATTATTTTATTATGGTGCCCATTGTTTTACTTATTCTAAGCATATCACTCATGAATACATTTCATTTACCAGTTATACTAGGGTCTTAATTTTTGGTTCCCTATCAAGTTATACTCACACCCTAATTGGTCATCCATGACACTTGGGTACCTAATAATACTTCACAATTCATAGGTTTAGGTAGGTCAAAGTATCTATGTTACATGATTGAGCAGGATAACTCAAATGAGTCTGAATATTTGGATTAGGTGGGGCTCAAGGATGGAAGTAGAGATTCTTATATATTTTTTTGTTTTTTTATTTGTATATGTATTCATCCCAGTGGGTGATTGGTTGGGATGTGTGCCTATATTCTTTCACATAACATTTTTTTTAACATTATTTTTTTGTCATTTCTGTGTACAATGATTATTGCTATGGTAGAAAATTCTTGGTTATTTCCATTGTATTTTTCACTTTTATATGGGGATATATTCTCCCCAATATAACACCTTATACCCTTATTTCTAGTTAGAAACCTTTGTAATATGGGGGGACACACTTGAGGTCACTATAATATCATTAATCCGAGCATTTTTGAGTGGTCTCAAGTCGGGGATGTTACAAAAGTAGCCAATGGAAATATGATCATTGGAATATCAAACTAATAATTAGAATAGTAAGGTAATAATTATAATTAAATAATGAAATAAAAAAAATTAACCATTAAAAATATTTAACATCAATCAAAATTAATACATTTTTTATATAAAAAGTAATTAATAATCTACAAATAATAAGGAAATAATATGGTAAATCATCGAAAAAATAATTACCCTATTCACCCAAAACATGTAGTTCTAAGTAACTGAGATGTTTTATTTAAAAATTAAATATCAAGAACTTATAGAATTATTATAACAAAATAGATTTCAAATTTAGATTTAGGTAATTGAAATTATGAAATAATAAAGTTTTGGTATTTTCCATGTGTAATACCCCGAACCAGATTTCCTGAACATCACCCATTAGGGAACCCGAGCGGGGGTCTCCGCATGACCTCAAACGCACCTTACCTATGATAAAGGATAACAAATTGTAGAAAGGTATTAAAATAGTCATGTATATACTATTACCATAAAAATAATCTCTAATGTATTTCTCTAATCTACCAAAAATTCATCATAACCCATCTATGGGACGAATAAATCCAAAACCTATAGATAATAACTGGGATCCAATAGGTCCCCCATATACCATAATAGAAAGTAGTAAAATAGTATATATGATGAATTGAAATATAATAAAGCAACGAAAATAGATTAATTTGTATAACATGCATCATAATATAAATAAAATAGTGACACAATGGATGGTACATGTGTAGAATGATATCTAAAAAGTAAACTATAATGGAATCTAACCCTACTCACATAATTACTCTCCTGAATCCTTGACCTTTATAGACTGAAATAACCAAAACATGTGTCTATCTCCAAGAAATACCTATTATTTAAAGAAAAATGAAGGTTTACCCATGTACATCAAAACCCATGTTGTGTACATGGATAGGGGTGAGTCTAATGACCCAATAGGAACCCCTAATGCCTCAACAAACTGAATGCTACTATGATAAAATAAATGTACATAAAATATATATAAGGTTTCAAATAATTCTTGTGGAATACATTCACCTAGAATCATAACACATGATGTATATATAAGCAAACATGTTAGGTTGTAGTTTGCTAACCCAGAAACCTCAACATCTAACCTCACTTTCTTCAGCCAATGCTAGTATAAGAATTTGCCTCATACCACAAATACCAATCCATACTTGAGGATTTAGGGTAAGGTTCCATACCAAGCCTAAACATTACCCTCTTACCTAGGGTAAGTCCCATACCAAACCTTAACAACATCATAAAAAGTCTTGACATATACCCTCTTACTCAATGTAGGGTTATATAATCACATACCATATCACAGTTGGGCCTAGAACAATGTCCTATCACTCATGGTGGTCCCTCATCAGGTACTAAATCATATCCCATATCAAGTACATGACCACATCCTTCTCACTCAAGGGATTCCACCCACCAAGTCCCATACCAAGTTTCTGAACACACCTTCTCACTCATGGTAGGCCACACATCAACATATCAACCCAACCTTCTCACTCAAGGTTGGACACAAATTACATATTTACCACTACCTTCCCACTCAAGGTAGGTTCATATATATCACATCATTACCACTTCCTTATCACTCAAGTTAGGGTCTTATATCTTATCCTGACCACTACCTTGTCACTCAAGGTAAGGCCCTATATCACATCCAGGCCACTACCTTTCTCACTCAAGGAAGGGTCATATATCAGGCCCCAACCACTACATTCTCACTCAAGGTTGGTATCCATATCACATCTTGACTACTTCCTCCTAACTCAAGGTAGGGTCCTATATCATCATCTTTGATCCTAACCTTCTTACTTAAGGGTTTTCCCCACATCAAAAATCACACACCATCCTATAATGACCCTCTATCCTCACACTCAAGATATAATCACAATTATCTGTATCAACATATTACATAGCAAGTAGTACGAACAATAATAAAATAATACAATAACTAACACTTGTACATCACTAAAAAAACCACTACAGGGATAACCCTATGGATTATCCCTTACAATCCCATATGTGTTACTCACTTAGACCATGTCCATGCATCCTACCCCTTCACAACTGAATTATTTACTATCCAGGACCATGTGCCAAACCACTAGGTCATATAAGCCTTAACCATGCCTGGAGAACTAACTCTAGGCCTAATCTACCCAATATAACAACCCTACCTAACTTCATAGTTCCTTCGAACCTAATATATTTTATCTATCACTACCCTATAAGGGGCCAATCACCTCATTCAAATCCACTTCACTTTGATACCAAAAGAATACATTATCATGGTGACTCATGCACCCACATGCATGATATTCTATAAAACTACATATAAATTACATAACATGGTCAAGGATTCCTACAAAATTATGTTTCACTACACTATAAGGGTTCAATTACCTCATTCAAATCCACTTAGTCACTTTGATACCAAAATAATACATTATCGAGGTGAATCATGCACCCACATGCATGATATTCTATAAAACCACACATAAATTCCATAACATGGTCAATGATTCCTAAAAAATCACATATCATCATGAAATAATAGGAACATACCATGAAATATTAATCAATAAGAAAGTCAAAATAAACCAATACATATAAAATAGGGATTTTTTCACATGAGGTCAACCAGACAGAAATAATTATCAAACCAAGACCTTTTAAATTTTCCTTAAAAACCAAGTCAAATCCTTTTTATAAGACTTTTCAAAAATTAAACACATGTCATCTTTACTCATGTAATGTCCCTTGTCTAAAATCCCAGATAAAATGTTCTTTAAAAAACCCCACATTTTTTTGGAATATCATTTCAAAACCATCACCTAAAATCATTCAATTTACCTTGAAACTTAATTTTAAACCATTCCTTTAAAATTAAATTTTACTAAAACCCCCCTTTTAAATACACATTTAAAAGGAATCACATTTTCCTTTATAATTAAACTCACTCCACCAAGTAATCTATAAATAGGGCCATCAAAACTTGTTCGACCAAGGCACCACCAACAAATCATCTAATAATCTATTTGATCATTGTTAAATATTAGTTCGATCTGAGACCATCCAAATTTATGGGTAAAAATTATAAAAATCATAAAACATGATAAAAATAATTATAGTTGTAGAATAAAAACATAAAATCACTAAATGAGAAATATACTTAAGAATTATAAGGCCACCTACTTCATTTAGAGTTAAAAAAAACTCTACTCATCAAGAAACTATGGTTGATTAACTCCAATAAAAATAAATCCAATAATATTAAAAAATCCATAATTTAAGGAAAAACTAAAATAAAATAAGATAATGGTTATAGAAACCATAAATAAGTACCCAAGAGTAGTTATACTTACCTATAGATGCTCCCTAGAATAGGCAACATGAAGATCTTACAATATTTGATGAAGATCTTCCTTGGGGATAAGCAGTCCTAAGAGATAAGACAATATGGGAAGTTTCATATTATTTAGGATGAAAATTTAATAAACCCCCTTTTCATTTTATCTAATCAATTTATTAAAATTTTAGAAAAAATGAAAAAATATCATCAAACTCGTTTTTTTGGAAAACACTGGGAACCTTAATTATAGATCCTTATATATGGGGTGACCCTTACATATAAACCTATTATATATGATCCATCCCAAATTGAAAATTTTAGAACCATACTTCAAAAACTCCGCCCTTTCTATAAAAAATCATCTTTTGAAACTCCCTATTAATCTCTCCTTCTAAAAATCATCTTTCAGAACAACTCTTCTAATATTCCTAAAACTTCTTATATAATTTCAAAAAAATCCTATTTAACCTTTACATATTGACTAAGTAATACTTACATATCATAGGGTGACTTCCAAACTTAACCATTTTCTAAAGTTTATGCATAAGGTAAAATTCTTATTTACCAAAATAATTCTTACATATCATAAGGGAAATCATTATGTATCACTATACGTAATATTTTCCTTCACATGTAAGGTTCCTACCTTAAAAAAATTCAATCTGTAATATTTTTTTCCAATAAATAATATTTTTTCCCATGCATAATTGTTTACCTTAAACAAAAAAAACCTATATGCAAGGTTTTACCTTTAGATATAAAAAACTACACATAAGTGGTTTCCATTAGAAAAACCTATAATTCATATATTTTTCAATATATAAGTTTTTAGAAAAAGATAAAAAACCAAAACATATGGTTTTTAACTTAGTAAAAACCTTCAATATAATGTAATAACCATGCTCATAAACCCTCTAACCAACTCATCTTCTAATGGACTTGATTTTGGTAGATCTTCTTTTGTTGGACCTACTTTTGGTAGATCTACTTTTTGTAGATTTACTTTTGGAATTCTAGACCTTGGTTGAGTTTCTCTCTCAATACCATCAGAATTTAGAAATTAAACCTTTGAATTATCTCCTTTTGATAGTTCCAACTCTTAAGTATAAAATGGTTTCCCATGGTTGGTCATTTAAAAAATTATAACTTCTAAATTACTTAAGATCTATAACCCCCAGACCAGTGTATGTTCACATCTCCCAATCATGATGCAGTAATTCCTAGAGGCATCACAGAATCATCAAAATTCCCACACCAAATTTTGAACCTGACACTCAGTGTAATTTCATGGTTGGATTCTCGACCAACTAAAATATCCATCGAACTTCACCCATAACTACCGACATGTATCTGGTTGGAATCACTCCCATATTGCACCAAATTCTTCCCTAATCCCAATTCATACCCTCAAAGTTCATAAAAAACTACATCCAAATCCAAAATATGATATTCACTAAGGAACTAGATAAATCATATCTATCAACTCACTAATATTCTAATACCATCACGACCATCCACCAATGGTTTCCACTGTATCCATAACCCTTCCAATATGAGGGTCACACATCCAAGACCGATTCAATGATCCCCACCATAAGCGTATCTTAATTATCTCCCCACTAAACCAAAACTCTTAATCTCCATAATCCATGTCCTATCCATTTATGAATGTAATAACTAAGTGTGACTATCCTACTCATACCCATGCTCCAACACAAGACATTGATCATTTCCTATTCCTCACTTACTATGAATTTCATCTGAAACATTCACCAAAATCCACCTATAATGAGGGTTACACCCTTTAATATCCAATGGTGCACTCCCCATCACTTGGATTCACCTTACACTACTCTAGGAGCTCAATTCCCGATAGGTTCAATTATCACATGTGTGTTTCTCTTCTCTATCCATGCTTATACCATCCTTGAAAACCCTATCAAGGACTAATCTAAAATCAATCATACCATAGTACTCCAATCCATCTTTGATATTACCTCTCTCATCATAGGAACACCTTCAATTTCATTACAACTTTAGGACACTATGCTTCTATTATTCCACTCTGATCAAACAATGATTACTATTATCTTATTGGAATCATTTCACCTTAAGCTAACCATAACAACTCTCAGATCCCAAAACTAATTTCCCAAGCACCCCACTCATCACCATAACTAAACACCAAGAGAGTGATCAACCACACCCATAAATCCCAAGACACCAAATTTATGATAACTAATTAATCTCTAGGATTATAGTTCTACCCACAATAATAATCCTCTCAAAATGGTCGATAATAGATAACATTGCTCCCCACAATAGGAATCACTTACCAAAAACACATTTTAAGTTGTCTAATTATCAAAAACTTCAAAAATAACATCCATACACTCAATCCCAACACTAAACACCCATCATATAAGCCTAAAACATGTGTCTCTATTTAAATAACCACATCATACCCACTGAAGGCACAATTCAAATACCCAGGTTATCCCTAGTCTACCATTAAAAACTAAGAAAACATAGTCTAGATTGTCACTGATTTCTTATTCAACCAGATTTTTTTTCATTAATAAAAAATATCTTGAGTTTCAAAACTACCCCTTGAAACCCAGTGGTTTTCTAACAAAATCAAAAATGTCAAAACCCCCTATCCTAGTCAGTCCTTTCCTTTTCTGAAAACTAATCCCATTTTTAAAACCATTTTGAAACCAAATTCCAAAATAATTTTTCCTCATATCTTTCAAGACCAGAGTATCCTAAAATATTTAAAGTAAAATGAAATTATAAAACCATTACACATTACTTATGCCACCTCATGGGTTTTCTTTTTTAAAATAGGTTTTTTTTCAAAAATAAAATATCATGAAAATCATTTCCTTATGAAGTTCAGACAATAAAAATCCACAATAAATCAAACAAAACCCTTGAATCCATATTAATATAATAACCACTCATAATATATTTAAGAAAACATTGAATATATTATAAGTTTCTTCAATTAATATTATATTAATATGATGAAACATTTCAAACAACACTAGCCATAGGTGCATGTATCATGTCCTAAACATTCCACTATCATAATTCACGAACAAGGTGACCATATACTAGTCAATCACTATGATTCATACTAATTATCATCCATTACACATTAAGATTCTCAATCCATCACCTCACTCAGCCTAGAGTGCCTAGTCACAACACTAGACATCCATTTTAAACATGGGTTTCAACCAAAGCCATGTTGGCTAGGCATGCTACCAATCTACCTCCCAAGTCTTGTAAACTTATCACCACCTCTAGCTAAGACTATCCTAACCAAACACATGATTTTATACCATTTTTTAAATCCCCAACCTAGAGGGTTTACACATGACCATAGGCACACCTCCCCATATGCCAAAGGCTACTAACCAGTGCCAATGGAATAAAATAGTCATTTATAGGTTATTCCATAAAAAATAAGCTCTAGGGTCATGTTTTAATCTACCAAAAATTCAAAATTTCCCATATATATGGTGTATAAACCCAAAACATGTGGAAAATTAACCATGATCTAAGAGGGCCCCCACCATCCAGAATATAAAGTAGTAAAATAGTTTATATGATGCATAAAAACATAATAGAGTATAAATAATAGATTCATATGCATAACCAACATCATTATATAAATACAACAACTCAAGGGTAGTTACATGTGTAGAATGATAATTGAAAAGTAAAATATAACAGCCTCTGAACCAACTCACGTAATCACCCTATTGAATACCTTTCCTACACAACCTTCTAGACCTAAATGATGTGTCCAACTCTAAGTAATTTCTATTCCTAAAATAAAACATGAACATTTATCCACATACATCGAAACCCATGATGTGTATATGGATAAGGTTGTGATTCCAATAACCTAGTAGAAATCCCTAATTACACAACACACTGAATACTACTATGATAAAATTGATGTGGATACAACATATATAAGGGTTCAAGTCATGCTCGCACAAAAAAACCACCCTGTTGGAACCCATAATTATACACCATGAACTTTTCCTTCAGATATTCAAAAAGTATAGAGACTATGAAAAAAATACCAATGTATTTTTCACAAAGGGATTAGAAGTGACTTGATTTGGGATTCATTTTATAAGGGATTATATTTTAGCCCTTATTATATCCATTTTACTTAGATGAAAATTTTAGGTATTTTATTGACACTCTTTAGACAAAAAAATTGGTAAGCCATGATAACCATCCATTCAACTCAACCAGGGGAAATATGGGAGTTTCCTCAACCACACCCTGAGAGCCACCTAGTCAGCCAATTAGGAGATTGAAGGTGTTAACGAGTATAATGCTCATGGTGAGTATGCATGGCGTGTGATAGTGTGTCTAAGTGGGATAAAAAATGGGAGGGAGTGACTAGTGAGGGAATGGTGCATGTATTTCAGGTGTTGAACCCATTGTTGGATCGATGAAATACTAACACAGAATCACTTATTAATCATGAAGCTCCTATCTGAGAAATCGATGTGGGATAGGAAATAGCATGGAACTGTTCTCCCACTTTAAAAAATATGTATATAATGTATTCTATTCGATCACTTCTCACATCATATTCGTCCTCTTGCTCCTTCACTTCACACACTAACACCCCTGGTTTGACACAACAAATCACACTCGATGCCCACTTGACCCTGATGCTCAACGACCACCATGTTAGCATTGTTTGATGATAAAATTAAGATAAAATATACATGATTGATGTACCAAAGCCATGAATATGACTTTATTCCACATGAAACCAAATCAACTACATTAAGACAACCATATGATCTGTGAAAATCTATTGTGAGAGTTTCTAAAGATCATGTGATTGAAGTAGTGATGATCATGTGAAATAGCCTTGACATAATATGGATCACATGAAAATCAATAAATTTTTTTAGTGCATGAGGGTTCTATATTTTGGAAAATTGATCATCTGGACACCATGGTAATTCATGACCAAGAAATGGATCATGTGAAGTGATCTTGCAATCATGTGATTATCCCAACGACACGTGAAGTCTCTAAAGAACTCAACCTTTGATGAGGTGACTGTCCATTGGAGTATTGTGTGATCACATGAAGTATAATCATGTGAAGCCAATAATATGAAGTGGGATAAGATCAACTACCCCAACACCATGCATGTAACCATTGTTGGTACTCTGATGTAGATATCCATTCCAAAGCATCACTTGAAGTGAAGTTCGATTACACAACCATAGGAATCCATTGAGAGAAGCACTATGAATCACATGATAAGATGGAAATGATCAGGTGAGGAAATGCATACATCACCATTAATTCAAATAAAAAAATGTAACTCCCCTTCGTGGGAGGCTTCCACCTTTGGAAGTTTTATTTATTTTCTTATATAAGGTCATTTTATTAATGAGGAAATATCATACAAAGCTTTCATGTGATCACGTGATGCTGATCATGCGAAGCCCCCATCGACTCAAGATACTACACATGGAATCTTCCCCATGGAAAGAGGCATCAACATAATCCAATATATATCTATATAAACCCTTACTCCCCTTAAAAAACACACATGAGGGGGAGATGGAGGAGAATATATAAAGAGAAAATGGATGGATACTAACAGAGGTGATAAAGCATCAACTACTACCTTTAGAGGATAACTACATGTAACCATAAGACTCCCATCATGAGAACCCAACATAGGGCACCTTCAAGAGAATCAATCACATAATCAAATTAAGATAAAAAAATCGCATGATAAATATAATATCATTAAAACCCTCTATTTCGAAAAAAATTATCATGAAACCCCTATGACGCAGGATGCCTCCCCAAGTTCAACTGGTCTAGATAGACAACCCTCAATGCATTCCATCTATGTGCACAATTCCCCCATGAAGTCTTGAACAAGAGATCACACAAACCCTCAGTCTCTCAATGTTTTTATATATCCTTGTACATTAATTCCTTGATATGTATACCTATTTACATAATTTGGTTGGTCACACGATTGCCTCATAAGGAATGAATACCCTTAGAAATGCACACTTAGTTCACCTGGATTAGACATATACCCTTATCATGAGAACATCCCTTGACATGTGGCCTAGATATACATTTTATCCCATGGACATATATTCCTATTTCCATGAAAACCCTAGGATTGTGAAAATTCACCCCTCTTGCCATGCAATTCTAGGGATGCACGTAATCATTGTGAATCCTTGTACATGCACCCCTATCTCCATGAAAATCATAGGATGTGTGGCCTTGACATAGAAAATAGACCATAAACTCCTCCTTCTATAAAAACCATTATTCTTACGACCTTGAGCATGATACCATTGAAAAAATTTCTTCAACCCTCAGATGTGCACTCTTTGTCATGCATGCGATCATGGACATGTTCACAAGACCCCATCACGTGACTCTATTAAGATCACGTGATCACATGACTCACTAGTCTTTTAGTGCCCTAATTTAGCCCTAGACATGCAAATATTTTCATGCGAAGGTCCATTTACACATCAACATTGTCATGTGATCTTCTGGACAAGTGAGGTTGATCATAAAAAGACATCCTAGACAATTAAATTTGATCACGTGAAGACATCCCAAAAAAGTTAGTTTGATCAGGTGAAGGAATCCTGAACAAGTCAGTTGATTGTGGAAAATGAACCAGACATGTCCTCTTTGATCATGTGAAGACATACTATACAAGTCACTTTGATCACGCGAAGGCATCCTGGACAAGTCAATTGATCATGGGAAAGGCCTTGGACATGTCCACTTTGATCATGAAAAGGAATCCTAGAAAATTAAATTTGATCATGGAAAGGAATCATGGACATTTGACCATGCAAAAATCCTTGGACATGTCTAATTTGATCATGTGAAGACATCCTAGACAAGACAACTGATCATACAAAAGACCCTAAACATGTCATCTTCAATCATGAAAATCATATTAGACATGTTTTAAGGACACCCATGTATGAACCTTCCATGTCATACCAACACCCTGAATACACCGAGCATATAATCAAGACATGTTGGGAATAAAATCAATACATGTTGGTAAGGTAATCAAGATGTGTCATGCAGACACCTTGGACATGTCAGGCAGACACACTAGGACATGTCAACCATGTTCAGCAGACACACTTAGACTTGCACCATATAAACCCTCAGCCAGTAACCTTCAACCAAATACCCTATTTATGAGGAGAGTGTCCTTAATGGCTTAGGGTTACACACTAATGAAACCCTATTTATGTCGTGCTCTCAAACGGGCCCTCCATGTTGTACTAATAATATTAAACATACCTTTCATGGTCATAATCTCACTTTATCTGTTATAATATATAGAATGAATATGAAACATGGGAATCCATCCTGGTATAAGACCCTAAATTTCCTAAAACTTTGGAATAATAATAATGTCTCTAAGTATAATCACCCACCCCAACCCATCAGTTGGTTATGGGGTAATTGAACTATAAGGACTCTAATTCCTGTCCAAATAGGGTACGTAAGACACCTTCCTAAGGCTTAAGTTTCAATGGGAATCCACCCTGGTGTAAGTCCCTCCATATTCCAATTAACTTGGCTCATAGAAAACAAATCTTCCTATGAGTCTATCATACTTCCTCATCCATTGGTGGGTGAGAAGTGGGATTGTACATGAGCATCCTTTAAATTGTAATCCCCAACCATGCCCTAAAGTACCTCAAACCCATCAGTGGGTTAGGGATGAATTGAACTATGATGACTCTAATTCTTATCCAAATAGGGTACGTAGGATGACTTCCTAAGGCCTGAGTTTCAATGGGTATCCACCCTGGTGTATGTCCATTTCACGAACCAACCTGGGTTGACCCTGAACTGGTCACCCAAGCTGGTCTGCAACATGACCCGAGAGGCGTTCCCGATCCTCTTAGGCTGGCGACAAGCGCCAGGGCATCAACAGAGGCTATGGGAACGATTTCGCCCAATATAAATAAACAAAGCAGCATAAATAATATAGAACAACGCAGAATAAACAAACCAAGTAAAGTGACTAAAAAAGAACAAAAGTAAATAAATCTAACCAAACTCGATGACTGGACTAACTCCGTGTGACCTCGTGGTTCACTCTCCGACTCAACTAATCAAGCGTCACCCATGGAGAGCACACTCAAGCTGTATGCTGCACAAACACTAAAAACAGAAAATAACTATAGGCGCGAGTATTAAAAATAAGTAGGCTATCCCGATATCTATTCCCAATGCACTACCTTTAAAATAAAGAAACATCATTTCAAGTTTGAACTAAGATTTATAAAAGTATGTTTTTCTAAATATTTTACTTAAAAAAAAGTATGAACCATTGCCCTTAACCTTTTCCAAATTTGGGTTCATTTCATTAGTGTCAATGTCTTTTTAGAAAGGGAAAGTGATTTTTACATTTTTCAAATTTGTACAAAGATGATTAAACACATTCATTTGAAAAGCATTTCTAGAAATAAAGTAAAAACCAATTTATCACTTTCCAAGGAAAACAATATGCAAAAAAGCACAAAATTAAGTACACAGCAAGGGAAATGTAGAAATACATAAAATTACCAAATCATCACTACAAGTAACTGAAAATTCAACAGACATGGGTGAACCTAGGTGATCAAGAATAATCCAGAAGACACCAATACATGAGATATCATCCTCATTGACATGTCACACATGATGAAATCAAAATGCCAAATAATCTAGACCATCCTTTCTCAGGAAGGCCGAGGGAAAATCCCATAGTAATAAACCCAATATATCCACCTACTATAGGCCACTGGTCAGTACCATAACCTACCAGTGCAGTAATAATTCTTAGAATATTCTCTCAATATGCCGGATTCCCATGTCTCAAGTATTTAGAAGAGGGGGTGAGCCAACCGATGTCAGCCGAGCATCCAATCACATACACACACATATATATAATAACAATAATGCACAACAGACATCACCCCTAGCCACTCCATGGGACAACTTCTTGACTTTTTAAACCATTTGAGCACTCGAGAGCCTCTAAGCGTGGGATCCTAAACAATCAGTCGCAACCAAGGCAGGAGAGTTATCTCATGAGGGTTTTCATCAAAACAATTACATCATTTTCCATAAAGTTCCAAACAGGCATTAAAAAACTTTCACAATCACCACTAAAAAAAGGTATAACTTCTTTATAAGACCAAAACCAGTTTGAAACCACTTAAGAAGCCCCAAAACACTACTTCACAGGCTGTCAATTTTTTTATAAAACCAAACCAAACCATTTTATTTTTTCCAAATAAATTGTAAGAGCCAACCGAGCAATTTTTCATGAGAACCAGAATACTTGTTCATGATTCATAATAAATCATTTATCATTAAAACAGAACAACATTTGATATTCTGCAAATTATGTTCAAAATCCAAATGAGCATTCTTTCTCTATTGGGTTTCCATTCTTCAAGAAAATATTTCAAGCATCGTGTATAAAATAAACTGCTATTTTTACACCAAATAATCATTTAAAAAGTAATTATCTTATATTACTTCTTATTTATTAAAATTAATAAAATATTTAATTGAAAATTTATCGTATGCAATCATAAAAAAATGACACCATTTTCAAACTACAATAATTGAATTATAACTTTTCATAATAAATGAATTAATCTTAAGTTGCATAATAATATTTAGCATATATATTTATATAGGGCGCAAACAGAAGGAAATAAAGTAACTTAAATTTTAAAAGTATTGCAACGGGAACCTACCTTGAGATCGGTGTGCGATGAAAATGCAACCTCGAAACCAAGGCGTGATGACAAGTAAACTTCAGAAACAAGGCACGACGACGATGCTTTCTCGAAAACGCCCTGTGCGGGTCCTAAAAATCCCAACCCTACCAATAAAAACCCACCATCAACTAAATCCCATAATCCAACAAGAGTAAGATGATAATAATAATAATGATAATAAGAGTAAGAATAAGAATAAGAATAATAATGATAATAATAATAATAATAATAATAATAATAATAATAAAAATAATAACAACAACAACAACAATAATAATAATAATAACAACAACAACAACAAAAATAATAATAATAATAATAACAAAAACAACAACAACAACAATAACAATAAAAATAATAATAATAACAATAATAGAAACAACAACAATAATAATAATAATAATGATAATAATAATAACAATAAAAATAATAATAATAATAATAATAATAAAAGTAAACATAAAAATAAAAATAAAAGAAGCGTTTTAAGGAGGGGGTCTCACGACTTTAGGGAGGTTCGACACTAGTGGGAGGCCTAGTTGGAGAAGATAAGGTTTTCTGGAGGTGTTGTAGATAGGGGAGGAGGAGAGGAGGGAAGTCAAGCGACCTGGATGGGGGCTGATGCTGACAAAGGAAGGGAGTCGGGGTCGGGGCGCTCAGACAGGTGCACTGAAGGAGGGCCGCACGAAGGGGGTGAGGAGGGTCGACGACTATTGGGTGCATCAGGCAGGAGGGGAGAGTCGCATCCAGGGGGCTCCATTATAAGAAGGGGGAGCCAAGGCAATGGGATTACACGCTGAGAAGGAGGGAGACGCGTTCCTCCTATTCATGCCGCACACCAGGAAGAAGGGCTGTTGCGCGGGCGACATGTGTTGCGAGGGAAGCAGGAGGCGGGCTATGAGGAGGAGGAGGTGGACCCGACTGCTGGGTCGCCACGACAAGGAGAGTAGAGGTAGCTTTAGGGATGATGCACTGGGAAAATTGGGCTAGGTCATGCCACACACACTCACAAAAGGAGAGGCTAAATAGAGATAGAAAAAAAGGGGAAACCCTAAAAAGAGATAAATAAAAAATAAAAAATAAAACTTAAAAGAATAATTATTCCACAAAACTAAGAATAATAATTCTAAAATTAACAATTAAGAGGAATAATAATAACAATTACAAGGATTATAATAATAAGAATAGAAATCATAATCAAAATCATAATAATAATTATTATATAGACAAAATAGGGGTGATAAAAATAGTATTAATAACAATAGTAATAAAGATTAATGACAAAACATATTTAATAATAATAATACTATTATCTACAACATTGACAATGTCATTAATTAATTACTCATAACATAATGATAAAAATAATAATGATAATAATAATCATAACAATTAAAATAAAAATGATAAAAATATTCATTTCATCTTAATAGTAATAATAAAAATAATTATTAACAGCAACAAAATTTTAATTGACAACAATATATGTGCGCTTTAAATATAAAAACACTTTATTTAATTTTTTTCCAAAGACAACGGGATGTGCAGTTACCCGAGCGGAGCTATGTAGAGTTTCCAAAATGTGTTCCGCTCGCGTGCCCAACAATGTAGCCTCAAAAAGTGCACTTTTTAACATAGACTCAAAAATTTTGTTTGGCACTCACCCCAAACCCCAGAAAAATTATTTAAGAATAAATAAAACATAAAATAAAACACATGCCTAGGTCGAGGTGTGACAATTATCCCCACCATAACGCTTTCCACCGCCGGAAAGCCACACCGCCATCCATCCGATCGATCAACACCTAAGGATTCCACATAAACACGATCCAACCTTTTAACCCAAGGACATTCCATCGACGACCAATGGGACTCAACCTCATTTCCCGAAATAAATCACCAGCAGAGGGGGGGGGGGCTGAATGGGCTCCCCACCATAAGAACTCAACTATCATCCGCTAACGACTTAAGAGAAAACGTAAAGAGACGGTGGGTCTCACCACCATAAAGAACCAACCAACTAATGACCAAACGGAAAACCAGCTTAGATATGCACGAGGCCTTACTCAATCTAGAAAGAGCACAAAAAGGACCTTTAAACCACTTACTCTCATCCGAATGTGATAAGTGATGAATAGAGAACTTTGTACGAACCAAAAACCCTAACCCCATGGGAGGGGAGGGAGGGCCCAAGGATTGGATCAATGAAACTATGATAGAAAATTAATCACGGATCACCACTTCGGGATGGACATAAACCAAAGCCGTAACCGATTTACATCGGTGGTCCATGAAAGGCCACTAATCGGCGAATGACATCCCAAAAATGCACCATTATTGAAATTGCATGAGGGATAAGTCTGTCACATTGATTTTATGATGAGAGAGGATTTACAATGACAGAGAAACCAAAACAGAAACGCTAAACTGTCTCACTGTGACGATAGGGGCATGACCTTAAACAGACTCCTTAAAATTCCCTGGGGGTTCCTGACTACATGATGGCTTCACTCCGAGGCCTTTTGGCTGGAGCTCTGATGGATGAAACATCTCCTTCCTCGTAGTCAGGTTCTGATAATCCCAATAAGAAACTTACATCATTTTATCTGATAGATGAAGGGATAGAATTTTGAAATATAACCATGCTGGTGTTGAAAACTAGAGTTAATCAAAAGACCCAGGACATCCCATACATGTCAAAACCCAAAACACCATCAGTAAATCTGCAATGATAAAATATCCTTTACACTGAAAGGAAACTTACACCAGAAACTTTGAACAAAAACCCAACAACACATCACTTCTAAGAACTTCCTCTGTGACGTTTTCTAGCAACGCCCCGACAGAATCGTCGCAAGTGACCCAGGCGTCCACATGCCTAGTAGGGCTTCAGAGGGCTTGGGCACAACAAATTCTTATGACCCATCTTGCCACACTGATAACACATGAGGATATCTCGCTCCGAAGAGGTTGATAAAAGATCACGAGGCCTCTTGATTCCACAACCTGCTCCATCGCCTTTCGATCGATTAACCATCTTTTTGTTGGAAGTCTCCCCACTACTCCTAAGAATTGGAGGGAGGACCACTTAGAGAACTCCCACCATCATTGATTAGACATGAAAATCTTGTCTTTCCACGTCAAAAAATGAAGTTAGGTTGGATGTCGATACCTTAGATTGTAGATCTAGGCAGAGACCCACCTCGAAGCATCGAACCTTCATGGGGTCATTCGTGGCATACCCTGAATCGTAAGGGACTAGCTCCACAAAGCACTGGAAATATTATAACACCAATCTGTCGCCCTGCTGCAAACAACACATCTTCATTCCCTTTCTCACCCTTTCTTCATCAGAGAAATACTGATGAATGAACAAGGCCTTGAAAAACTCCCAAGTAAGATCTTGACAAGTCTTGTTCCGAGACACTGACTTCCACCACATCCACGGTGAACCTTCAAGCATGAAGGTCACAAACTTGACCTTCAACGACTCGGGAAACTCAATGAGGTTAAAGTACCTTTCAATCTTCCGCATCCACTCCTCCACTACGAAGGGTCTTCTTGAACATAAAAGAGAGGTGGATCCAGCTTCAGAAATTCAAGCATAAAATCCTTAGGTTGTTCAACTGCACTATGATCACCATCAAAGCCTCAAAGGGATAACCGTTGGACAAGGAAAAGTCAAAAACCCAATCAAGGCCAACTCAATAAATAAAAATCCTCAAAAACCAACACCTCATATGTGAAAGGCTCTAAACACAAGAAAAAGAGCCATCATAAAATCAAAACATTTCTTTTGAAAACATCTTTAATTTAAAATGATCTTGGTGGGTTAAACCCTCACCATTGGTATTATTTAGAGTCTCACTCACATGCATGTATCCATACCACCCCAGGCATCCATCCGCCAAACCAGACATCCATTCATAATCCAACATACTACTATGCATGTGAGCGCCCCAAGGAACACCAAGGCCATAACAAAGTAACTTCATTTTCCAAAAACAAATCATTCATACCACTTCTTTTAAAATAGTCCACAAATTAAACATGTCATTTCAAACAACCATTTTTTTTCAAAACCCCTTTTTCTTAAAATTTGAATCACTCTCAGAAGTCACAGGAGACCCAAAACATCTCAAACAGGGAACTAGTGTCGGTGGGAGACTTGACCATATGGTTGGCGGCCATATGTCAATCACATCACTTACACGGAGAGTCTTTTTTGGACCATGCCCCTAGCACCACATGGCTTTCCAGGACATGCGACTTAGGACTATTATCCCAACTCCCGTTTTCGTATCCCAATCACAAAACATTTCTATAAAAACCCAAATAAATAAATTAAAACGGACTTCCCATGGAAACCTGAGGATCCGTACGGGCAAGAGTTCGCGATGCTCTTCCCACACCTACCCCTCAAGTCCCAAAAATCCTAATCCATCTACCTTGACATCCCAAATAACAAAGGGTGCTCTGAAAAGTGAGGTCCTCCAAGATATGACCCGCTCTGATACCATTTTATCACAAACCAACCCGGGTCGACCCTGAACCGGTCACCCGAGCCAGTCCGCAACATAACCCGAGAGGCGTTCCCGATCCTCCCGGGCTAGCGACAAGCACCAGGGCATCAACAGAGGCTGTGGGAATGATTTCCCCCAATATAAATAAATAAATAAATAGAAATAATATAGAACAACTCAAAAAATAAACAAACCAAGTAAAGCGACTAAACAAGAAAAAAATTAAATAAATCTAACCAAACTCGACGACCAAACTAACTCTGTGTGACCTTGCGGGTCACTCTCCGACTCAATGAATCAAGCGTCTCCCATGGAGAGCACACTTAATATGTATCCCTAACAAACACTAAAAATAGAAAAGAACTATAAGCGTGAGTATTAAAACTCAGTAGGCTAGCCCGATATCTATTCCCAATGAACTACCTTTAAAATAAAGAAACATCATTCCAAGTTTGAACTACAATTTATAAAAGTATTTTTTTCTAAATATTTTACTTAAAAACAAAGTACAAACCATTTCCCTTAACCTTTTCCAAATTTGGGTTCATTTAATTAGTGTCAATGTCTTTTTAGAAATGGAAAGTGATGTTTACATTTTTCAAATTTGTACAAAGAGGATTAAACACTTTCATTTGAAAACCATTTCTAGAAAGCAAGTCAAAACCAATTTATCACTTTCCAAGGAAAACAATATGAAAAAATGAACAAAATTAAGTATACAGCAAGGGCAATATAGAAATATATACAAGTACCAAATCATCACTGAAAATAACTTAAAATTCAATAGACATGGGTGAACCTAGAAGATCAAGAATAATCCAGAAGACACCAGTACATGAGATATCATCCTCATTGACATGTCACACACAATGAAATCAAAACGCCCAATACGCTCAACCATCCTTTCTCAGACAGGCCAAGGGAAAATCCCATAGTAATAAACCCAATATATCCACCTACTATAGGCCAATGGTCAGTACCATAACCTACCAGTGCATCAATCATTCTTAGAATATTCTCTCAATATGCCAGATTCCCATGTCTCAAGTATTTAGAAGAGGGGGTGAGCCAACTGATGCCAGCCAAGCATCCAATCACACACACACACACACATATAATAACAATAATTCACAACAGACATCACCACGATCCACTCCATGGGACAACTTATTTCCTTTTTAAACCATTCGATCACTTGGGAGCCTCTAAGCGTGGGCTCCCAAACAATCAGTAATAACCAAGGTAGGAGAGTTATCCCATGAGGGTTTTCATCAAAACAATTACATCATTTTCCATAAAGTGCCAAACGAGCATTAAACACCTTTCACAATCACCACTAAAAAATAGGTATAACTTCTTTATAAGACCAAAACCAGTTTGAAACCACTTAAGGAGCCCCAAAACACTACTTCATAGGCTGCCAATATTTTTATAAAACCAAACCAAACCATTTTATTTTTTCCAAATAAACTGTAAGATCCAACCAGACAATTTCTCATGCGAACCAGAATACTTTTTCACACTTCAGAAGAAATCATTTATCATTAAAACAGAACAACATTTGATATTATTCTAATTATGTTTAAAATCCAAACAAGCATTCTTTATCTATTGGGTTTCCATTCGTTAAGAAAATATTTCAAGCGTCGTGTATAAAATAAACGGATCTTTTTACACCAAATAATCATTTAAAAATAATTATATTATATTACTTCTCATTTATTAAAATTAATAAAATATTTAATTGAAAAATTATTGTGCGCAATCATAACAAAACGACACTATTTTCACACTACAAGAATTGAATTATAACTTTCCATAATAAATGAATTAATCTTAAGTTGCATAATAATATTTAGCATATGTATTTATATAGGGCGCAAACAGCAGGAAATAAAGTTACTTAAATTTTAAAAGCAGTGCAACATGAACCTACCTTGAGATCGGTGTGCGACGAAAATGAAACCTCAGAAACAAGGCACAACAACAAGGAAACTTCAGAAATAAGGCACGATGACAACGCTCGCTCGAAAACGCCCTGCGCGGGTCCTAAAAATCCCAACCCTACCAATAAAACCCCCCCATAAACTAAAGCCCATAATCTAACAAGAGTAAGATGATAATAATAAGAATGATAATGAGAGTAAGAATAGGAATAAGAATAATGATAAAAACAATAATAATATTACTACTACTAATAATAATAATAATAATAAGAATAAAAATAACAACAACAACAACAACAACAAAAACAAGAATAATAATAATAATAATAATAAGAACAACAACGAAAACAACAACAATAATAATAATAACAACAAAAACAACAATAACAATAATAATAATATAATAATAACAACAATAATAACAATAACAATAATAATAATAATAATAACAACAATAATAACAACAACAACAATAACAACAACAACAAAAACACCAACAACAACAAAAACAAAAACAAAAACAACACCACCACCACCAACAATAATAATAAAAGTCAAAATAAAAATAAAAATAAAATAAGAGTTTCAAGGAGGGGGGTCTCATGGCTTGAGGGAGGTTCGGTGCTGGCGGGAGGCCTCATCGGAAGAGAGAAGGTTGGACGGAGGTGCTACGGGTGCTGCGGACAGGGGAGGAGGAGAGGAGGGAAGTCAAGTGGCATGGCTGGGGGCTGCTGTGGACAAAGGAAGGAAGCTGGGGTCGAGGCACTTAGACAGGTGCGCTGAAGGAGGGCCGCACGAAGGGGGTGAGGAGGGCCGACGACTGTTGGGTGCGTCGGGCAGGAGGGGAGAGCGGCATCCAGGGGGTGCCGCTGGAAGAAGGGGGAGCTGAGGTAGTGGGATTCCACACTGATAAAGAGGGCGATGAGGTCCTCCTGTTCATGCCGCACACCAGGAAGAAGGGCTGTTGCGCGGGTGACAGGTGCTGCGAGGGAAGCAGGAGGCGAGCTACAGGGAGGAGGAGGCAGAGCCGGCTGCTGGGTCTCCGTGGCAAGGAGAGGAGATGTGGCTGTGGGAATGATGCGCTGGGAAAATTGGGCTAGGTTACGCCGCACACACTCACAAAAGGAGAGGATAAATGGAGAGAGAAAAAAAGGGTAAACCCTAAAAAGAGATAAAAAAATAAAAAATAAAACTTAAAAGAATAATTATTCCTCACAACTAAGAATAATAATTCTAAAATTAAAAATTAATAGGAATAATAATAACAATTACAAGGATAATAATAATAATAATAATAGAAATCATAATCATAATCATAATAATAATTATTATATGGACAAAATAGTGGTGATAAAAATAGTATTAATAATAATAGCAATAATGATTAATGACAAAACATATTTAATAATAATAATACTATTATCTGCAACATTAACAACGCCATTAATTAATTACTCATAACCTAATGATAAAAATAATAATGATAATAATAATCATAACAATTAAAATAAAAATGATAAAAATATTCATTTCATCTTAATAGTAATAATAAAAATAATTATTAACAGCAAAAAAATTTTAATTGAAAACAATAGATGTGTGCTTTAAATATAAAAAATCTTTATTTAATTTTTTTTCCAAAGACAGCAGGATACACAGTTACCTGAGCAGAGCCGTGCAGAGTTTCCAAAATGTGTTCTGCTCGCGTGCCCAACGGTGTCAACTCAAAAAGCACACCTTTTAACATAGACTAAAAAATTTCATCTGGGACTCACCCCAAACCCTAGAAAAATTATTTAAGAATAAATAAATAATAAAATAAAACACACGCCTAGGTCGAGGTGTGACAATCCCTCTATATTTCTACTCCCTTGGCTCATAGAACCTAAATATTCCTATGATTCTATCATCATTCCTTGTCCATTAGTGGATGAGAACTGGGATTGTACACTAGCATCCTTTTAAGTGTAAGACCCGACCATTCCCTAAAGTACTTCAAAACCATCAGTGGGTTAGGGAAAAATTAAACTATGAGGACTCTGATTCCTATAAAAATAGGGTACACAGGACACCTTCCTAAGGCTCAAGTTCTAATGGGAACTAACCCTGGTGTAAGTCCCTCTATATTCCAATTACCTTGGATCATAGAACCCAAATATTACTATGAGTCTATCATCCTTCCTCATCCATCAATGGATGAGAAGTGGGATTGTACATGGACATCCTTTTAAGTGTAATCCCCAACAATGCCTTAAAGTACCTCAAACCCATCAGTGGGTTAAGGATGAACATAACTATAAGGAATCTGATTCCTATCCAAACAAGATATGTAGGACACCTTCCTAAGGTATGAGATCCAATGGGCATCCAACCTAGTGTAAGTCCCTCTATATCTCAAATATTCTTAACTCATGGGATTGAATTATCCCATAATTACACCATCCTTTCTCACCCATCAGTGGATGAGAAGTGGGTTTATACACGAGAATCCTTTTAAGTGTAAGCCTCAACCATTCCATTAAGTACCTCAAACCCATCAACAGGTTATGGAAAAAACAAACTATGATGACTCTGATTCCTGTTATGAACATGATATGCAGGATGCCTTCCTAAGGCTCAAGATCCATATCATATTCTACACAATACTGGTAATCATACCTCTTAAAGGGAAACATTATATTGTAACCCCCACAACAATATTCTCTCATGTGATGTGTCCAATCTTATGATACCTATTGTTTCTCACAATGATCATGAATCACATGATATTATAGACTAGAGATGATTTTACTAATAAAATGTTGAGGATGCCCCCAGCGTAGGACCTTAATTGGGATGTAAGCCTAATTAGATATCATCTTCACTCAAGGTTTCATACTTATGATGATGCAATTCATATAAACCTTATATGCATAAGTCCCGCTCAAGGCCTCTGTTGTCACATCTTTTACATGACCAACACCCATACCACAAACTATGTGGACTCTGATATCTATCTTAACAGGATACTTAAGATGTCTCTTCAAGGATAAATACCTATAACATCCTTACTATATGATGTTAAAATACAAGGTATAGTCCAATCATATGACCTTAAACTATGTTAATTGAACTAAATGGGTTTTGATTCCTGTTATCATATGATATGTAGGGTGTCTCATAGAGGTTCAATCCCATCTCCAAGATACCAACCGCCTATCTTAATGATAATAAACTCTATATTACTGGAACATGGATATAAAATAAAGCATTATAAATAGAAAATGGAATGATGGAGAACCTATGACACAGATAGTTGTTCCCATCAACACATGGTTTTAACCAATTCATTGGTATAGGGGTAACCAATTATGGATTGGGTCTTGAGAAGGATTTCATGAACATATCTTTAATCTATAAGAGAGTCCCAGAATATAAAATAACCCCCCCAAAGGGTGTGATAATCCCTACCTAACATCCTCTCGACCCATGTGAGTTCATAAGTTATTGGGTTTGAAACTCCAATTGACCACCCTCCTTTGGAAAGAAGGTATATACCTATTTATGGATGTGGGAACCATTGGTAGTTTCTATTAGAGAAAAATATGGTAAACCCAATGTAAATTACTGTGCAACCAACCTCAATCACCCATAACCAAGCATCAGGTGAAACCATATTTGAATTTTTTGGGAAACAAAATGGTGAACCCGATGTGAAATATTTTAACTATGTCATCCATTTCATGGGTTAAAAATGATAGACTACCAAGTTCTCATCATGCCATTTTTTTCTAAATTTTTTGGGAAAAAAAATGGTGAACCCGACATGATTTTTTTTAAATTTTACTGAACCTTTCATAAGATAATGGACCACATATTTATCCTTTAACTATGAAATTAATTGATCACATATGTACTATTATATATGATTATTCACTAATAAGATGTCTCGTTTCTTCTCCAAGATTTCTAAAATTCCTTATAATCCAAATGTAATTGTCAAATTTTCTAATGGATTCGAAGATCACTGTAAAAAGTAGCAATGCTTGCAGAACACTACAAGATCCTATGAACAACTAGCTAACACATTGATCATGTGCATCATCCAAAATGGAATATTTGTCCCCAAGGCTTTTATATATGCTATCCCCAAAGAAAAACCTCCAGTTCTAGTTGGTGAACATATTGGTCCAAGATTACCACATCAACAGGTCCACCCCAACTTTGGAAGTAGCTCATGAAATCCTCTAGAGGATGAATCCATGATGGCCATGTTTCCCATGATAGATCATAGAAGAGGAAGTGCCCATTTTTTACACATTCAATCAATTTGGAAGATTATCCCTAGAGAACATCAACACACACCTTACCTACCAAAGGGAGGTGGATAAGGATAATCACCATATCAAATCCACCACTAAGAAGATTTCTAGGAGGGATCCCATCCATTATAGTCATCATCATCATTGACATATGACCATAATTCCAGAAGGAGACGCAGAGGAAGTTGTGACCAACCTAACCATCTAAATTGGGACATCTAACAAGAGAGACCCCCAAGGGTATCCAAATAATGCAACCCTATAGCATTCTTATATCCACATAACCACCAATCTGTCCTTGGCCCACCGGTGTATCCTAACATGGTCCTAGAATTAATCTCATACCATCACTATACAATAGCCTCTAACTTTCTCATATTTTTCCTTGGTGAATGTGGAAAAACTGGGAGGACCCAAACCTATAGGGATGGGTGAATTTTAATAACATTTTACCCTAGGATCGTCTTCAACATGGAGACTGACCCATTAAATGCTACAATAGGAACTAACCCCCAAAATGGAACTATGGGCGCTGACCCCCCAAATGTTACTACAAGTTACATCCCACTAAAAATAATATCAGGTACTGACCCATCAAATAAATCACTCCATTTAAGAGGAGAATCATCCTGCTCATGTATCCATCAATATGATATCAAATGAATCTGAGGAATTATCACCAGATTTGGATGATCACACTCCTAAAAAGTATAATCATGACCTCTTGTAGTCATTCGAGTCATAGCAGGTTGGCCCACCTTCTTCCTCTAGCATAGGAAAAGAAGGGCTCAATAATATCTTTCATGCATCCATGGAAGGTATTATCGACATTTTTTTTGTTTCAAAGTTTAATGTAGATAGAGCATATGTCCAGTGGAAATAGTTGATTCGGTCTTTGGGGTCCAGATTAAGGCTCCCATCATCATCCACTCACCCTACCATTGATAGAGGATAGGGTGTTTTCATGGATCTTTCTAGTCATCCTGTTAAGGATGACAAGGAAATTTTTGTGGAGGATAAAATCTCTAAAATCCAATAAGATAACAAGGATATTTTGGAAATAATTGTGGGAATATTCCTGGGATCTCTTCCCCAAAATGACTTATCAACACCTTTCTACAAAATCCCTCCTTCTAATGAAGTTCCTTATCTCATAGGGATGAGAGAATTTTCATATTTTTCATCCCCTCATTGGGTTAAATCCAAACATTGTTCCATCTCACACTAGCCTATAGGTATGGGGGGATTTTCATATTCTCAATACCCCCAACCCATAGGTCTAGGGGAATTTCTATATTTCCACCCCTTCATTGGGGGTACTCTAAAAACCATTCAACCTCAGTCATTGCTACAAATATTCCAAGAGAGTTGGGTTTATTTAATCAATGGGAAGAATTTGCATCATACAAGGTCCCTAATACTTCAAAACCTACCCCCAAACCAATAAAGATCGGGGTCCTACACCCTAGACTCCAAACTCATCCATGTTCCCACACCAATAGAGGTATAAGTAGAATGAAGGAGAATTAGAATGGTCTCCCATATCTTGACGATAAACAATGAAGGGTATATTACTTCCAATAAAAACATGTCCCTAGGTACTTTTATTATTCCATGGAGAATGATTTGGTAAAACTCCCAACAATGAGGAAGTCGAATGAGGCATGGTTGATAGGCCATGACAATCACCACCCCTACCACTATCATCTCAGGTACACAATAAAGGACTGTTTTATCTTTAAATATTGTATATAGAGGTAGGTAAATGAAGGATTAATAGAGTTAGAGGGTCTTAAAACTCACAAAATACGCATAAGAGTCATCTGAGCTCCATAAAAAATCTACACTACTGACAGGTTATGGTATGATACATCCTTGTCGCATGATGTTAAAATGAAATACAACATCCTAGTCGAATGATGTTAAACTACAAGACAACATCATAGTCACATGATGTTAAATTAAACAACAACATACTAGTTTCATGATGTTAAACTACATGAAAAAATCCCATTTTCATGACATTAAACTGCACGACAATGTCCTATTTGCATTACGTTAAACTATATGACAATGCCCTATTCATAAAACATTAAACTATATGACAACATCCTTACCCCATGACATGAAACTACACAGAACACATCCCGATCATAGGATGGTAAATTGTGTGAAATATTAATCTATGGGAGATACCGTCAGCATCAAGTGGAAGTTATATAATCATGTATGCTCTATATCTTTCAAAATAATTTAGAGAGGAACTCATCGAGACCCGCCCGATCCCATAGGATTTTGAGATATAAGTCTTTGAAAATGTGGTTTACTGATTGGATATTATTCCATCAAAATTCCATGTAACCATCTTGTTCATAGAATAAGATCATGAAGAAGTTATCTAGGGACATATCAAACCCCTATATATTTCAAGAAAACTTGAAAATGTTGATATCTGAAGGGATCTGGTTGAAAATTATTCTAGGATCAACCTCATCCCGATTTGCACCCTCTGATGTTTGGGATATAGCAAGGGGTAATTATCTCCTACAAAGCTACCTATTCAAGGGTATGATAATAGTAATAAAATTCCTCTCAATAAGATCAAGATCAAGGATCATTTTGGGGATCACATATCTAATGCTGAATTTATAATTATCCAACAAGACACAACATATAATTTCATTCCTAGAAGAATTTGGCTTCATAGCCACATAGAGGTACCTTCAATATTTCATGAGCGCTTGAAATACCCCAACAATGGTAAGGTCAACATACTACATGGTGACAATTCCCCTTTTAATTCTTGTGAATCAATATATGCTGGGGCAGGTTTCTATATGGAGGGAAAATTACCAATGGTGGATGATGATACACATGTTACATAATCCAAAAGCTTGGGGACCACCCCTATGAATCCTTAGAGTATACTTGATAGAGATTATGTGTTACCTATGAAATTGATTGAGGTAGCATAATTAATCCAAGATGTATAAGCTCCTCCTATCCCTTATGAAAACATAAAATAAAACAAGCAGCTCCAAAAACTCTTTATGATGACTCTGTAAGTTTAAGATGTAAATGTCTCTTCCTATGGCCTCTCTTACCTAGACAGTGACAAAGATGCCCCCGAATTACCCACCATGTATGAAAATGCCTCCAAAAACTCAAATATGGAATAAGAAAAGGATGACCTTATGAATTCCATTCCTATATTTGATGAAGGTGTCTCCACTACCATCGATGAGATCAGGAAGGTGAATCTAGAAACTAAAGAAGACCTTCGACCTACATTGATTAGTTCCACCATGAATCTCAAGGAACATGAAGTATATATTTAATTTCTAAAGAAAATTAAATACATGTTCACTTATAATTATATATAAATTCCCATGCTGAACCCTGATGTGGCTACATGTCACCTAGGATTACTCGATGACCATCTAGGTTTCAAGTAGACATCCAGGAGAATGAACCCCTCTCATGCTACCAAGTCATGGAAACAAGAATTTAAATTATATATCGTACCATCATCCTAGTCACATGATGTTAAACTATAGGACTCATCCTAGTCACATGACATTAAATTACACAATTTATCCTAATCACTTAATGCAAAATGGCATGATTGACCCTATTCATATGACCTAAAACTACAAGACACCATTCTTCCTAGTCGTATGATGTTAAACTACATGATACATCTTTTTCGTATGAAACTAAAAGTCTTGACTCATACTATCCCAGTCACAAAACATTAAACTATAAAATTACATCTTCAGCACATGACATTAAAATGTAGTCTTAACTTGTGTACCAAGCATAGGATGCCTTGGGAAACTAGCTTAGAAATAATCATTTTACAAACATGGGATGCCTCTCATGGGATGATTTCCTGAATTCCTGGACAATGTTTATGGGGCTTCAACCATTCTTTTTCATTTTTGGTAACATTCATTTTTACCATATGACATTAAACTACATGGTTTCCTAGAACTAAATATTACTTGATTCTGATTCCAATGAGATGCATAGAGACTCCAAGATCCTATGTCTTATCCCAACCACTACATTATAAAAATCCCCCATCCTTTATTTTAATCGACTCTATGTGGTGAAATAAACCTTTTCCATTCCTTGTTTCTCACACTGAGCATAGATCACATGGTCTTAGTAATTTTGGTATGGGATTCCCCACATGATCAAGACATATCATTTTATGTCAGAGTTAGCATGGTCTTGGATACAAGACCTTAAAAGGCACACTAAATGTCCTTACCACATGACGTGAAACTACATAGTTGACATCTCAATAATGATATAAAACTATGCATTACCGTGGCCCTCACTTGAGAGGACCACTATCCTTGGTGTTGGTCTCCCAACACACCTCTGTTGAAGAACTACATGTGACTTGGTTCTTTCCATTACACGATATGTAGTGACACCCAAATCTCCAATCCTCATTCCATCTACAATAATCAATGAAAAAATACCCTCTCTATGTATGGGTTAGACATGCATGGATAGTTTCCCATTCAAGAAATATATGTGCATTAATTAATTCTATCACAATATACATAGTGATGCTCAGATATCCAATCCTATTTCCAACCACAATAATCAATGGGAAAATTACCCCTATTCATATGGGTTAGACTCGCGTAGAGAGTTTCCCATTAAAGAACTACATTTGGATTTATTACTAACATCATAGGATACATAGTGACACATGGGTATCGAATCATAGGTCCAACCACAAATATCAATGAAAAAATTACCCCTTTGTCTATGGATCAGACTGATGTGGAGAGTTTTCCATTGAATAACTATGTGTTTCTTGATTCCTACCATCACAAGATATATAGTGATGCTCAGATATCCAATCATGGGTCTAGCCACAACATTAATAGAAAAAATTCCCCTTATGTGTATGGGTCAGACCCATGTGGAGAGTGTTCTATTTAAAAACTATTTTTTATCTTAATTCCTACCATCACAAGATATGTAGTGATACTTGGATATCTAATCCCAGGTCCAGCTGCAAACATAAATGGAAAAAATGCCCCCTATTCATATAAATCATATATTCATGGTGATTTTTCCGTTCAAGAACTACATGTGTCTTGATTCCTTACATCAAAGGATACATAGTGATTCCCAGATCTATAATCCTAGGTCCATCTATAACATAAACAGAAAAAATCCCCCCTCTAAGTATCGGTCAGACCTGCATGGAGAGTGTTCTAGTCAAGAACTATGTGTGACTTGATTAATACCATCACATGATATAGAGTGATTCTGAGATGTTCAATACGAAGTCTAGCCACAAAAATAAATAGAAAAATTACCCCCTCTACATATGGATTAGACCTATGAGGAGAGTTTTCCCTTCAATAACTACATGTGTCTTGATTCCTTCCATCACAGGATACATAGTGACACTCAAATCTCCAATCCTGGGTCCATCTGCAATTATAAATGGAAAAAATGATCCCCTATGCATATGGTCTAGACCTGCATGGAGAGTTTTCCATTAAAGAACTTTTTGTGGATTTATTTCTACCATAAAAGGATATGTAGTGACACCTAGATATCAAATACTAGGTCTAAACACAATATCAAAGAAAAAAATTCCCCCTATGTATATGGTTTAGACATGCATGGAGAGTTTTCAATTCAAGAACTAAAATTTTCTTGATTCTTATTACTATAGGATATGTAGTGATTCCCATACTTTCAATCCTGGGTCCAGCTACAATATAAAAATGTCCCCCTCCCTGTATATAGATCATAATTGCACGGTGAACTTTCATACAAGAAATATGTGTGACTTGATTAATATTATTGCAGGATATGTAGTGACACCTGAATCTCCAATCCTAGGTCTAGTTGCAGTATATATGATAATAAAAATGCACCCCTACATATGGTATGGAACTATATAGGGAACCACCTAATAACTACATGTGTATTGATTCCTACTATCACCAGATACATAGTGACACATGGATCCTCCATTTTAGGCCCAACCACGGGTTTCCATTACCCACAATCATGTTCCTCCACAAGAGTCAGATCCATGTAGAGTTCATAGTCTATAATAAATTGTGGAACCCCTCACATATTTCACATTATGTACCCTCACATGACTTAATCGACTTCCCATTTATCTCTTGTTTCTCATGCCAAGCATGGATCATGTGAGCTTAGGGAACCTGTAAAGCCACTACGGCCAGTGAAACCAAGATGTGTCTTGGATAAGGAACCATATCCCAGCAAAATGAATTTAAACTGAATGATCACATCCTAGTATGATGATGTTAAGCTATATGAAAATGTCCTAGTTTCATGACATTAAACTACATGACATATGACCCCTCCTACAAAATGTAAAATTGCATAGAGCAATCCATCATATCCAAGAATCTATGTTAGGGATGGATTTTTCACCTCTATAATAGAATGCAATTTTGAAAATTCCTTATCCCTACATATGATCCCAATCTATGTAAAGTAACCCTTATCTGACCTTGATGTGAGGACTTTCTAAGGGAAGAATATGAAATGCTCATATCCCCTGCATACGAGTTAGATCTACATAGAGGGATCTCCTTAAAGGAGATGATAATAGAATGATTCCCTCCCTTACAATATTCATAGGGAATCCTAGGTAATCCCAACCATAAAATGAACACATAACTATATTTAAAGAGGGTCGATTCATACAGACTCAATCTTCCAATGCATGAGTTAGATCTACGTATGGATTGCTTGTGCATGAGATAAATCTATGCAAGAAGGGATAAAATATATGTATAGCCATCAATATTTCTATGTATGGATAATAGGTGTTTTTTATATACAAATTCCCCTGACCAGTGAAAAATGTTCCCAAGGATATCTTGTATAATTTAACATCGGTTCCCACATCCTTACCACATGACATTAAAATGCATGGAAAATATCCTTGTTGCATGATGTTAAACTTCATGATATATACATCCCCACTAAATGACATTAAAATGTGTAGACCATCACCCATCATCATTAATTATCAAAGGTCTATAAGATCCTGAACCTAGTAAACTAGAGTATGGTGTGATTCCATCATTTTTAAGAACCTCAAATCATAAATCACACTTCATATCTTGAGCACCTCGGGTTTCCGAAAACCTTTCCCTATCACTGTAAAGAAGAAAATATATCTTTGTTTGACCATGAAATATATGGATCTACATAAGATATTCAGCCTATAAACTGAAGACCTCTTGGCCATGCAGGAAGGAATTTTTAATCCTTGTGAACCCTGATGTCACCACAACAGAACTCAACACCATAGGGTGTTTTGGGTTATCCCCAACATGATTGGCCGATACCATTAATCATGACCCTAGAACCTTGATCCATTATTTACAACATTTTAATATCCATCTCAAAAGTATTTTGGTTTACTATTTACCTTTGGTATCCTAATTAGGCTATGATGTAACATTCCCCTCATATAAGGTCCACATGTATTGTGACCTTAATCTGCATACACTTTGGTCAAAGATGTATGAACTTAAACTTTATCCTTTGATGGTCCAAGTCACAAGACCCTAAAACTGCTAGTTAAAGATGCATAAAACATGTCAAGATGAAAACTTGAAAAGGGAGGCCTAAGAAAAAGTAAAGTCTCTACTCGCTAAACTATTCATCTATAGAGTTTAGGAAAAAGTTAGAGCATAAATAAATAAGGCATAAAGATCATAGGGTCCATTTTTTGGCCTTTGTAAAATCTGATCCATGCTCAATGGACACCCTTGTCCAGGAAAAAGTTAGAGCAACGATTTTTCACATCTTCTCACCATGATAATATGTTCACTAGGTAGTGAAACAAATTTTAGAGTTCTTGAAACCTTCTTGAATATTATGTTTTCCATAAACCACCTTCATGTATTTGAAGTTTGAGATGACCCAACCAGATCCTTGAGTTGGAATCCTTATCTTATAACACCATGGAGATTAGTCTCCTTGGATCCTAGTTCTTCCCTATATTAAATTGGTAATAGGGACTGGCTATTCCAAAAATACCCTTTGAGTATTAATTGGAGAATTGTACCCTGCTAAAGGGAATGTTCTTAGAGGATTAGTCCCAGAGAATCCCCCCTAAATCCATGAGTTATTTTCCTGTATGCATGGAATATGGTCTTTCTCCATTACCAATGGTTAGCCTTTACCCACTGGTTTACACCTCTAGTTAACTATGATATTCCTAGAACATGATTTACAATCTCCATAATCATTCTATTCAAGCATATTTAACATCCTTGACATTACTTCATCGTGTATTATACCCTTTATCAATTTAGGAATGTGATATAACATTCTCAAACCTTTTGATGGCCCACAACACATGACTCGAAACCACATGGCATAGGGATCGAGCCTCCTAACTAAAAACTAAACATCCTTAGGGTGTTAGAACCCTCATTTCATAGATTTTACTCTGTACCCCACTTCAACATACAGATTTTTGAGTCTTCATAAATATTTCACGGTCCTAGGAAAAGAGTGGGGTCACCTATAATTTAACATGAATATAATCCCTAATGGATCATTCATATGGTATTCTAAGCTACCAACTAGAGTAAAATCCTCCTTGTAGAAAAGGAACTCTAATCCTCATGAACCTCGATAACACCATGATAGAAATCATCACCTTTGGGTGTTTTGTGTCATCCCTAGTATGTCTACCCCATTCCATTCGTGAGACCTGAAAACACCAAAGTGGAACTCAACACCTTAGAGTGTTTTGGGTATTCTTTGTATGTATTCCCCATTATATATTTATTAGTTAAAAATCTTGGAAACATGATTTACACAACCCATATTCCAACTATCCAAGTGGTCTCGACATACCTCTCATGCTATCAAGTCCTGGAAGCAAGAATTTAAAATTCATTTCACCCTAAGTCTTGGCAACAAGACTCTAAATTGCATGGCATATCAAATCCTTACATCAAGACTCTAAACTGCATATTGTGTCAAGTCTTGGTAGTAAGACTTCAAACTATACAACATTTCTTGTTCTTACCACATGATGTTAACTATATAGAATATTTACTTATCGCATGATGTTAAATAGAACATAGAATGTTACTTCATGAATGATTCACTGCACATGAGCCAGATTGTAACATCCCAACCTGGATTCCACAATCTGGTGCCCCAAGCTGGTGGGTCACATAGACTCAAGTGAATCTCCCTAAATTCCTGAGGCTATCGAATAGCATCGAGGGACTAGGGTGTGTCCATGGGGATACTATTCCCTAATTACTAGAGTTTATCACATTAGATGAACAATAAAATGTAATCATAGGAATAATATATAAATAGATGTAAAAATGGAAACATACACTATAAAGACTGGACCAGTAACCCACCATAGTGGTAGCAGTATAGAAATGGATAAAAACTCAAACTAATAATAATAATAATACTCAAAATATGTAAACTAAATCATATACAAAATGATGATGATACATGTCATGTATCTAAAAATCATCCAAAACTAGTATACAAGAAACCAAATATAATACATGTATCAAGATAACAAAAAGACCCAAAATATCTATCCCCGCTAGAATCATGAGCCTCATCTCGGTCCTGTGCCCCCTGATCCTAAGAATAACAAAAATTCTAGCATCGAACTATGGGTGATTAACCCAATCCCTACCTACATCCATATAGTCTATCCGGGTACCCAACGATGACCCTAATAGGGTGTGAGGTAACACTCAGTAGGCCACCACCAATAGTGTCTATAATGAATCCAGGTTGTTTAATATAAGTTGAAGTAGTGTGTTATATATAACATATATAATAGTAATAAAAGTAAAATGACCATGTAAAAAAGTGATACAAGTAAGAGAAACTGTAGATCTAACAAGGATCCCTATAAAACAAGGGTCAAGATCCCCTAATAAGGAAGTTATAAAGAAAAACATAAATAACCACCATGACCACACTATAAAATTGAGTGTGTCAAGTCTACCATGGAAACACCGTACAACTAGGAGGATCATATCAACCATGAACATACCATATAGTTTATATCATCCATCATGGACACTCCATGTAATGTAAAGTTTTTGACCCTATGGGGTCAGATCCAAGGTATATAAGACCAATTCATCCTCATAGAGTCCCAGAAGCATCTTAATGGAAATTTGGTTAGACTTAGGTGGAGTATAAGGAGCATGTAACTAGACCATTTCCAATGTGAGCCCAAGAAAGATAGATCCAAGGGATAACAAGGCTCAAGTCATCCCACAAAATCAAGACCCAAGGAGAAATCTCATCTAAGGAATCCACTACCGCTATCAAGATCCATGGTATAACGACTTTGCTTTTTCTTACATTACTACTACATCATTTGAAAGATAAACAACATAAAAGGTTATAAAACCAGGATCCAAAGGTTTAGTATCTTTGGAAAATTAGGACCATACATAAATTTTACACAAAAAAAACATAAATATTTATTTAATTACTTCTCTAGATTCTTATTGGACCTCTTGTTCTCCTTAGTACAAAATTTCACCTAAGGATATACATCAAAAAGGGGTGAGCTAAAAGCCTAGTGAGAGGATAGATAAAAATATGAATCAATATAGCATGGATGAGTATAATCATTATCATCATAACATAATAATGAGATAATCATCATAATCATGAGAGGAAACATTAGATAAATTCAAGAAATGTGGCAATGCATAAAATGAAACATCATGTCTTAGTGGTCAAATACCACACATAGTTGTGAACAAATATAGCATCATGTTCACACATATTTCAAATTATCTCATGAGAATCTTCACATTACCTAATGAATTGGAGTGACATATAATTCAGGACACACCCATCACATCATAACATTTACATGTGCTATATAATTCCAGGGGCACCCATCACATCATAACATTTACATTATCATTCATGCCACATAGAACATATATCAACATTAAATATAAAATAACCATGTAAATTAATGAGTTTCATTTCATAAAACATACATTCATAAACTATGTAGTTCCCAAGATAAAAATTGAATAAGATTATTGGTATCAATCTTGATTGAAGAAGAAAAAATCTCATGATAAGTAAAAGATGTGTTTTTTTTAAAGAAGAGTTCCTTTGGAAAAATATTTTAATTTGTCATAAAACCAGATTGGAAACATGTATATCCAAGAAAATAAAAGGTAATTAAAAATAAATTATATTTATATAATAATAAAGGAACATCCATACTTAAAATAGAGTGAAAGAGGGAAAACATGTAGAAAGAGAGTTGGGTTCGAGAATCCCCTTACCTTATGTATGAAAGATCTATTCACTTTAATATCCTGGATAATCAAATTAAATCCATTAATTAAAAAAACCATAACCTTTTATACATGTTTTTTTTCATTATAGTTTTATTCATTTATGGGATTTTCTATGTGTTATAGATTTTAATTTCATCATTCAAGAGCATTCATTTTCTTGTTTTTTCATGATCAGTTTGCTTGAATAGGATTATGGAAGTTTATGTATAATGGGTATAATTCTCCAGAATTGAAAATATATGTTATTAATGAACATACATAAGTTTAAATGGTTAAATATATCATTTTTTTATATGTTATGATGAACCATTAGATAATACATTAGTGATAACCATTTAGATTATTACAACAGTTTTTGATCACAACGAACTCATTTTGTTTTATCATTTAGTATTATGTAAATATGTTAATTACATAACATAAAAAGGGTTACTGTAACAGGCACTGTAGCATCGCGTGTACTGTAGCAGTACTATTCACCGGGGGGTCCTTTGGGCCAAAAAATGGGCTTTCAAGCCTTGTTTTTAGGCCACTTGGCCTTGGTCCTTCGGGCTATGTAATGGGTCACCCTCTACCCAGTCTAAAGAGGTCTTTTCTTTAAATAATAAATTGAGGCTTCGACCCCAACCTTTAAAAAAATAGTATATGTAAGGTACTGGAGTTATCATACCATTTTTATGAGGGTAGGTTAGGAGATAATAAAAAAATAAAATAACTTGAAAAGAAATTAAAAGAAAAGAAAGAGGATTTTACCTCTTGAATAATTATCCATAAGAACCTCCTTAGAGGAAAGGGTTTGGTATTTTGATGAGACCAAGAGATCCTGGATGTGGGGGTGGGGCTTGAGAAAAGTATTAGTGTCATGAAACAAGATAGGTTGTCATCCAAACTAGCGCCTGACCCGGTATGTGGCAAGGACATAAGTGCTTTCCTGATCCCCACGGGCTGGCATAAGTGCTCGGGTATCAACAATAGAAAGTGGGAATGACTTTACCTGAATATACAATAATAAAACAACCAGAAATATAAAGAAACATAAATAAAAATCCACAACAAAAAAATCCCTTAAACAATTTTCATAATTTAGTTACAAGGTTTAGACAAAATCCCAAAAACTACCACAAAGGAAGGTGACAAAAAATATATCTCAAAAACCACTATCTGGAAAGAGGACACCACCCTCAAGACATCTCCACAACACCCCGCCAAGAAGAAACTCTAGCAACCCAAACCACCATCTCTAAAAACCTTGCACTTACCTGTGTCAAACATTATCAAATTTACTTACACCCAAAGGTGTAAGTAGGGTGTGAGCCTAAAACCAGTAGAATTCCACAAAAAAAAAAGATTCCATGCTATAAACATTAAATGACAAATACACTTGAAAGTTTTATAAATGAAATAAATGATAAGAAAATTTCAAAGGAAACAACTTTAAAGACAAACCACTTTAAAGGAAGGCAAAAATAAATAAAAACACCCATGATTTTAAAGTAACCAATATTCCTTACCGTATGCTGACTGTAAGGGAAACATAGCCAAAGATCACTAATCATGGGAGAGGCCCTATAGGTACTAGCTAGTAATGAGACCCTAGAACCTTGTATATCAGTGAAGCATGGATTAGTAACCATGGCCATCAGATTTATTGTGCATGAGCCACTAGTAGGGGACACCCCATAACCTAGTGCTCTCCAATCATCATTTAAGTTTAGTTAGAGTAGTCATCGTCAATCTCGCTAAGTGAAACCAGGTTGAAGAAACTTTCGTATCACTAATACACCTTTCCTAGTCCATCCACCTAGTTACCCGAGCTTCCCTTTTGTGATCATTCAAGTTCCAAGTTTACATAACATGCCACATTCATATACACAAACCAAACAAGGCATTACACACAAAAAATACCACCATTTTTACATCTAAATCCTCTTTTAAAACCAAATTCACCCCAAAACACTTCAAAACATGATTCACACCACCTAGATAATTCAATAAATCATTTAAACTATTTATAAAATAATTTCAAGAAACACTATAAGGCTTTACACCCAATGTACATGCAAAATCCTCTTTTTAAATTCAACTGCACACCAACAATATCTCTAAGCATGGTTCAAATCCTTTATATAGACTAATAAATCATTTACATAATTTATAAAACTATTTCAAAGAACATAATATGTATTTAATTCACAATACACTCAATTCCACATAAAAAATCTATTTTCAACTCGAACATATATTAAATCTCTTCAAAAACCACTTTTTCACCTCACATACATTTCATTAAACATGAAAAAATCCAAAAGCAAGCATAAAAAATTTATCAAGAAATATTTAAACATGGAATCACCTACCTCAGGTGAATAAAGTTCCTAAAATCAGTGTGAAACTCCAACCGCACCCTAACTACACCACAAGGAAGCTAAAAATGAACCCTAATCATAGAGATAAAACCCAATAACTCACGATTAAACCCTAAGAATGAAACCCTAGTTGCTGGAAAATTAAAACCCCAAAGAACAAGAACCAAAACCCTAGAAAAGAGGAGGAGAGACTTACCAGGGGTAGACCACGCCCACGATAGAGGGAGAGGAGCAACGAGTGGATTGGAAGGCCTACCACACAAGGAGGGGCCTTTGGAGGGGAGTCGCACACTAAGGGGGTATGTAGAGGGTTTCGACCAAGAGGGGGGGGGGCATGGGGGAGTTTGGGGTGCAGAAGTGCTTGCTGGAGGGGAGCTGGCCAGCAGAGGGGTGATGCACACACAGGTGGGAGGAGGGGAGGGGAGCAACGGGATGGGGAGGGGGAGTAGGAGAGAAAGAGGGAAGATAGAAAAAAAGAAAATAAAAAAAATAAAAAAATAAAAAGGGAACCCTAAAAACTAAATATAATTACAATAATAGTAATAATAATAATAATAATAATCATAATAATTAATGATAATAATAATAATAATTATTATAATAGTAATAATAATTTAATAATAATAATAATAATGAGAATGATAATAATAATTTAATAATAATATTATCATTATTATTATTAAAATAACTCTTTTAATTTAATTTAATTTTTATCATTTAATTTTATCTTTCATTTTATTATTCATTAATTTTTTTAAACACTTGGAATGCCGCATGGTGGCAAAGCTTCACAGTTTTAACCGTGCTCTGCCCGTGCGTTGGATTCTACCAAGCCCAAAACACTCATTTTTAAATAAAAACTCAAAATTCAAACCAAGACTCGACCCAAACCTCAAAAATAATATTAAAAACCAAGAAAATTAAAAAAAAATAATTTCAAGGGTTAGGGTGTGACAATTCTCCCCACCATGAAAACTTTCCACCCTTGAAAATTCAACTTGAAGCTTGATCATAGAATAAAAACAAATAATATTGCTCAAGCCACAAATTATGATCCCAAGTCAAGTTTCATGCACATCATTCCCATGCTACCAAAGGACACATACCAATAGAATAGACTTTCCATGAATCACCATTCCTTGGGAATCCAATATCTGCACTGGACATTGAAACACTGATAAATCAGGTTCTAACTCAAACTATTCACAATTTAATAGATGAGACAGATTTATATTATACTTATTCAATTTTGAGACATGAAATATACCATTAATTGATGTCAACTATGAGAGTAAATCTTACCAGTATGCCACTTTTTCAATCCACACGGTGATTTCAAAAGGTCCGACATACCTCAGTGTTACCTTTCCCTACTTTCCCATACGACAATGACCCAAGCAAGGGGTCACTTTCAAGAACACCTGATCACCCACAAAAAACTCAAGATATCAACGCCTCTGATTAGAATAAGATTTTTGGAAACTCTAAGCTTTCAATAACCACTACCTGATCAACTTGACTTTCTCAGACATCTCTTGTACAAGGCTTGGTCCCAAAAGTGAGATCTCACCTACCTCATCCCAACATAAAGGGGGAAGGACATGGCCTACCATAAAGAACCTCAAATGGAGCCATGAAAATTGAATATTGGTAACTGTTATTATAAGAAAGTTTGACCAACCCCAAATGGATATCCCATGATCCTCTGAAATCTAAAACACATGCACAAATCATTTCCTCTAGAATTTTATTTTCCCACTCCATCTGACCATCCTTTTGGGGGTGGTATGCCTTGATCATTTTGATCTATGACCCCAATTCCCTTTTAAGGCCTTCCCAAAACTAAGAGGTAAAGTTAGTGTCTCTGTAAGAAACAATCACTGATGGCACACCATGAGGTATAAACACTAACTGAACGTATAGACGACCCAACTCATCCACCTTCACTGAATCTCTGAACAGAATGAAGTGGTATGATTTGGTCAAAGGGTCAATCACTACCCAAATATCACTCATTCTCTGAGGTGTACAAGGCAAGCCAACAATGAAATCCATGGTGACCTTATCTCACTTCCATGTAGGAATTGGTAACGGATGAAGTAAAACAAAGGGCCTTTGATGCTCTTCTTTTACCTCCTAACATGTATAGCACCTCGATAAAAAATCATCTATGTCCTTCCTCAAGCATAGCCACCAGAACTGCCGATGAAAATCATAATACATTTTGGTAGCTACAAGTTGAATGAACCAATGATATTGGTGGCTATCCTACATCACCACCTTCCTCAGAGAAAAAACACCACAAGATGACTCCTAAGGCACAAGATTCCCTCATGAGACAAAGACCAATCATGAGATGTCTCCTCACCATGAAGGAACTGCATGGAATACTAGAACAACTCATCACCAAGATTCTACCGCTAAATCAACTCCATAAAAGAAGGAGTCAACTGAAAAATCTCCAAGAATGCACCTCCACTATGATCCTTGGTCTCCAAGAGAATTTGGGAAAAGAGCCCCATTAAGATCCATTCATCACTGGACTTCCTCAAATCTTGCACTGACACTTTTCTTCTCAAGGATTCATCCACCACATTACCCTTTCCTGGGATATAGATGATATCAAATTCAAACCCATGAAAATAATTTATCCAATGAAACTACCTCAAGTTAAAATATTTTTGAAAGAATATATAGGCTATGATTTTATGGTCAGATTAGACAACAAATTTCTCCCCAAAAGGATAATGGCGCTAAGTCTTCAGGGAATGCATTATCACTGCTAATTCCAAGTCATGGGTCAGGTAATTATTCTCATGTGGTAATATTTAGAGAGAACCATATGCCACCATGTGATCATAGTGCATCAACACACACCCAAGGACTATACTCAAAGAATCAAAATATACTACATACCCCTTTCCCAATTCCAGAAATATCAAAATAGGTGCGGTGTTCAATCACCACTTCAGCTCCTCAAAGGATTCCTGACACTCTGGGCTTCATTCAAACTTCAACCCTTTCTGGGTGAGTTATATAATGGATGAGGAAAGCCTAGATAAATCCTGAAAAAACCATCTATAATAACCTTCCAGGCCATGAAAACTCCTAATCTCAAACACATTCTTTGGTTACTCCCATGACATAACGACACTGATCTTCTTAGGGTCCACTGAAACCCCTTTATCCAAAATCACGTGTCCTATAAAATTAAATTCCCTAATCTAGAAGGTGTAATTTGAAAGATTCATTTAAAGGTGATGATCTCATAGAGTTCCCAACATGATCCAAAAATGATGTTCATTCTCTTCCTCGGATCTAGATTAAACTAGGATGTCATCCATGAATACCACAACAAAGGAGTCTAGATACTGGTGGAACACCCTATTCATGAGTTACATAAAAACCACTGAAGCATTGGTCAATCTGAAGGGCATGACTAGATACACTAAGTGGTCGTACCTACTTTGAAAAGTCATTTTTGGGATGTATACCTCTCTCACCCTAACTCGGTGGTAACCCAAACGCAAGTCTATCTTGGAAAACCACTTTTCCCCCTTCAACTGATAAAAAAAGTCATCAATTTGGGGAAAATGATATTTATTCTTAATGGTTACCTTATTTAGCTCCTGGTAGTCAATGAAAAATTAGAGATATACATTGTTCTTCTTTGTGAAAAGAATAGGAGTGACCCAAAGAGAGACACTTGGGTGAATGAACCCTTTGGATTCCAATTAACCCATATATATCTTTAATTACCTCAACTCGGTGGGGTTCATACGATATGAGGGAAGAGATATCAGTTTTGTTCTCGATGCCAAATCAATCGATAACTCCATATCCTACTCTAGGGGTAAGTTTGAAAAATCATCTAGAAATACCTCTGGTAACTCATACACTATAGGAGGTAATCCACCCTAAAGAGCACCACCACCACCCTCTAGTATGAGCGATGATAAATGAAAAGTAAGATTTCCCAACTATAGGAGTAGAGGTACCACACAACCCAACCAAGGATACCATTCCCAAAGAAATACCTGAGGAATCCCATGAGATTCTATGAAACTTACCCATTGCCTATAGCAATCGATATGCGCTTGAAAGCGCACTATCCAATCCATGCAGAGTATTACATCGAAAATGTCTATATCCAAGACCATAAAATCCCACTCCATCTCAACCCTTGACAAGGAGAGTGCACAAGATGGGAACTTAAGACCTTAATCCTTATTCTTACCCAATGGTGTCACCAAGTCCATTTCAAAATACATCATCTTTTTTGGTAAGTTCAAAAAATTCAAAATATGAGAAGAGATAAAATAAAAAGATGCACCAGTATAAAATAAAACAACTGCTATAGACGATAAAATCAGGATGGTACCTCAAACTATCAAAGGTTCTGCATCTGATCCCACTGGTGCCTGATCCATAGTATGAAGATGCCTGGTCCCTACTTGAGAACGACCGCTCACCTGCAACTTTTTCATGATCTGGCTCTGACTAAAAGATGATTCGGTGATGCCTCTATGACCACCAAACTGAGATCCCAGCATTCTGGATGGCTTCGACTGAACTGAAACTCCCCTGGAATCCACATATCCTACCCCAATCTGGTATGGTCATTCCACCTTGAAAAAAAACTTCAAGTTCCCCATAAATCCACATTAGTGATAGAGCCTACAAGGAGATGTACATGCAGGTCGAATGTAACCTACCTTCCCGCACTGATGGCAGAAAACATACCCTGCACCAAAAGCTACTAATGAAGATTTCTTGGAAGGATGGCTTGAACTACCACCTCCCTTCTTCCCTTGCTCATCCCAATTCCTATTATTCTCAGATGAACTATCATTTCCCAATAATGACATATCCCCAACAGAATCAGACCTTACCTTTTGGTCAATCTCCACCATACAAGCTTGATCAACTACTTTAGCATAGGTCTTTAGCTTTAACAGGAATACTTGAGAGTATATATCTATCCATAAACCCCTTTCGAACCTCTAAGCCTTCATCTGCTTGTTGGAGACTATTTCAGGTGCATATCAGACTAGCTGGGAAAAGTAGTTGGCATACTCCATCACTGATTGGTCCCCCTGGATAAGATCTATAAAATCCTAGGATCTGGAATAATCCAAGACCTTAGGATAGTACTAGTCATTGAAGATATTATTGAAGTCTTTCCAACTCATCTACTCATACTTCCTAGCTTGAAGCACTGAGTCCCACCACCTTCAACCAGGACCCTCTACCAATAACGAGGAATATTTTACTCTGAATTGCTCAGGAGTATCAAGAAACCAAAGCATGCACTCGATCTTCTCAAGAAACTCCTCCAATTCCTGAGGCTCCTTGTTACCTAGAAATTATGGGGTTTTTTTTACTGAGAAAGTCTTGGGCTTTATTCTTCCTAGGATCGGATTCATCTTCTCTAACCGGAGCCGGAGTAGGACCCGCTCCCTATCCTAGAGCCTGAACAACCTGGACCACAACTTCCACCAACCTCTGATCAAGAAGTGTGGGAGAACTATCTCTAGATTCCTCTCGTGGGTGCAAAGGAGCTCTCTGGGGAGGCATGTTGCTACAAAAATAAACATTCACAAGAAAAATCATTAGCACAAAAGCTCTGAAAAATTTCATCAATAACATAAAATATAAATAGATCAAACTTGTCATGAAAAAAAATGAACAAACCACTTCACCTCTAGCCATTATCCATGTGAAGTATACAGCCTACACATCCCACCTAGAAGAGAAGTCAAAGAAATATCCCAACATCCCATGGTGACTTGAGGTATGTCACGAGGTGTACTGGGAAAACACCCTACTAGAAACCAGAACTCTGAGCCCCAATAGTCCTAGCTCTTGTATAACCAGACTCATCCCAAATAAAATGACCCAAATAGCTTAACCATTCTTTGATATCATTTTTTATGAACCAATCCGGTTTTTCATCCGAACCGGTTCCCAACTCGGTCCGTGGAAAATCCCATAGGGCATTCTCGATCCCTATGGGCTGGCATAAGTTCTAGGGTATCAAAAATAGAAAGTGGGAATGGTTTTACCTGAATATAAAATAATAAAACAACCAACAATATAAATAAATAGAAATTAAAAACCACAACCAAAGAAGCCCTTAAACAATTTTCAGAATTTTGTTACAAGGTTTATAAAAAATCCCAAAAACTACCCCAAAGTAAGGTGACCAAAAACTAACTCAAAAACCACTACATGGAAATATGACACCACCCTTAAGCCATCTTCACAACACCCTGCTAAGAAGAACCTCTAGCAACCTGAACCATCCTCTCCAAAAGCCTTTCCCTTACCCGTGTCAAACAATACCAAATCTACTTACACCAAAAGGTGTAAGTAGGGTGTGCGCCTAAGCCCAGTAGGATACCACCCAAAAGAAGATTACATGCTATAAAAATTAAATTAAAAATATAATTTAAAGTTTTATAAATGAAATAAATTCTAGGAAAATTTTAAAGGAAATAACTTTAAAGAAAAACCACTTTAAATGAAGGCAACAATAAATAAAAACACCCATACTTGTAAAGTAACCAATATTCCTTACCACATGATAATGGTAAGTGAAGCATATAAAAATATCACTAATCATGGGATATTCCCATAAGTACTAGAAAGTAATGGGACCCTATAACCTCTCGTATTGGTAAAACATGGAATAGTAACCATGACCATCAACTTTCTCGTGCACGAGCCACTAGTAGGGGAAACCCCCATAACCTAGTGGTATCCAATCATCATTCAAGTCTAGTTATAGTTATCATCATCAATCCCACTAAGTTAAATTGTGCCTAATCCACTTCTATATCACTATCACACTAGTCCTAGTCTGCCCACCTAGTTACCAGGGCTTCCCTTTTTGTTCTCATTCAAGTTACAAGTTCACATAACATTACACATTCAAATACAAAAACCAAAAAAGGCACTACACACACCAAATACCACCATTTTTGTCACACCCCAACCTCATATATTCCTTTATTGTAACCTTTTATTAGTCTCGAGTCTTTTGGTCGAGGTTTGGGTTTGAGTCCCAGTCAAAATTTTTGGATTTTGGAAGTTTTTATCATTTTTCAAGGGTGGCGCATAGGTACCACATAGTTAGGAAAAATTGTGCAGTAGTAGAAGGTAACCATGTGGTAGGTCCAGAATTGGATAGTAGCTACCACACAGTTTTCACACAGTCATACAAACTGTGCAGATTATCCCTACGATCGGTTCATTTTTGGGTAGTGGCTGCTACACGGTTGGTGCATGATTTACCAAACCATGTGATCGAACCATAATTTTAAAATTTTAAAAACACAATCTACCCTCCCCCTTATTTTACCCTAACCTGATCCCCTCTCCTTGGTTGACCAAGATGCATGAAGGGAACCCTCTAGTCCCCCCTCCTTGATTCCTCTTCCTCCAAGGGTGCTTCCTCTTCGATTCCAAGGTAAGTTTTAGGGTTTTGGTCCATTTTATATCCTTTATCTATTCCCCATATTCTTTAAATGTTTTTTCTTGGGGGTTTATTCCCTAGGAAAAACCCTATATTATAGGGTTTTCTTTTGATTTATTTTTCTTGTGGTTCTAGGGTTTTCAGATCGTCTGTGGGTCTTTGTCCTCCCTCCCGTTGAGGTTTTGTTGTAGCTACACCCCACCGAGGTAGGTTTTTCCATGTTCTTACATTACAAGGAATTTACTTTGATTATTAGAATTTTAAATAAATTTATAATCTTGATTCAAACCTCTATGGAACCCTTGTTTAACTTATTGTATCATTTTGGAATTGGTTCAATTTGTTAAAAATTGGGTTTCAAAGTAATCCTTGAAAGATGTATAGTGTTGTGTGCACTTTTGGTGTTGGTTGAAATGATTTGTATTATTTAAAATGAAATTGGGTATTTTGAGAATTTTTTTATCCCTATATTTGTTGAGGTAGTATTATTGTATTGTATGGTTTACTTTGGATGTGTGATTTGGTGAACTTGTGGCATGAGAGTTATGGTGAGATGTATGAAAAGGTTTTCTTGGTTTTTAAAGAGATTTGTTTGTGTTCTTTAAAGTGTGGGATTTATCTGAAAGAAAATGGTGATTTTGTAAAAATGGTTTTGGGTGTTCTATTAGACTTTAGAGTGTGCCATTGGATTTTGGAACATCCATTTGTGAACTAGGTGCACACATGGATGTGCATTCAAATGAAGACGACACACTAAATTCTTTCCCCTAAAAGTTTCTCATTTCTTATTCCTTCCCTTTTACTTAAAATGGTACTATTTCCTTTAAAATTGAAAGTATTTCTTTAAGTGTTTTTGAAAACATGTCTTTAAATGTATTCCTCAAGGTTTGTCCCGTTTGGCTCTTGGTGTGTGTTTTGGTGAATGTTTGGCTTAAAGGACTGTTTGGAATGTCTTACAAGTGATATGTTTTTCCTAAAATGGGGATTTGGAATTTTTCTTGGTAAATGTATTTGGGGTGTGTAAATCTTAGAGGCCTATATGGTTTTGTTCATTTAAAATAGATGTTTTGTGTTGAATTTGGAAAAAAATATGGTTTGGAAAATGTGTGTACCCGGTTGGCAACCTAAAGTTTTTTATGAAATGGTATGAATGTTTATATGGTATAGAGGCCCAGTTGGCACCTTGATGATGTGAATTGTATGGGTATATATATATAGGTAACCTCTATAGAAAATATTTCCCTTTGTGGGTTATCATATAGTGGGTTTGTGTTTGGGGTAGGAAAGTGCGGTGATGGAAAGTAAGATGAGTCACACATGCATGGGCCTCCTACTTATACTGTATTACTATCACCATGAGTTCCTAGGTGTATTTTAGATGATCAAGTGATTATAGCTTACAAACCCCTATTATATGGGTTGGTACCCTCCTGGTGTTGTTGATAGGCTTGGAGGGCTTTTCCAGTGGTGAGTCTAGGATAGAGAAGCCAGTTGGTTATTGACTTATTGGATTCACCAAACACCGATAGGTGGTTATGATATGAGTATGTACAGGGATCTTCTAGGTATGTTTAGGATCTCCCATGGTTATTACCCATATATTCTTGATTACTTTTATCCTCACTTCATTTTCTTCCTACACTGTTTATTTAGTTTCAGCATAACCTTGGAATTCCTTGATTTGGGTTTTGGTTTTAGAATGGTAAGAATTTTTGGAAATAGTTGCAGCATGCGTTGGATTTTAAAATGAAAAGTTCATGTTTGTTTAATAAAATATGTAAAACCTATTTTCTTGAATGTATTTTCCAAAATTTTGTTAATGGAATGTTTTTGGGAAACGAAACACATGGATTTTGTGGTGATTGCCTACTGATATTTCTAGATCACACCCTACTTTTACTATTTGGTGTTGGTAGAACTGAACTATTTTGCAAGTTTAGGTTTTTGTTTTGTGTTCTCGTGGTTAGAGAAAGTCAGTTTTTGGATGGTGGTTACCATGAGGTCATGTAGAGATCATGGTAGCATGGTTTAGTTTTGGTTTTTGTTCGTTGTTTTTACTGAGTTTTCCATTTGTTTAGCTGTTGTAACTAAATCTGTTAATATATTTATCTAGGATTCAATTTTCGAGTTCCTATAATTGTTCATTGTTTTATTTATGGATCCTGGTTCTTTGGACTAAAATTGTTCCCACTTGTATTTTTTTTTGATGTCCAACACTAGTTTCCAGTCCATAGAGATCAGGGACGCCCTTCAGGCCATGTCTCGAACTGGGTTGGGTGTCAGGTTGGATGGAATCCTGGGTTGGTTCATGAAAAAATGATATCAAAGTGTGGTTCATGTTACTTATGATCTTTGGTATATAGAGATTAGGACAATCGAGACTTGAGAGGTAGGTGTGGGAAGAGCGTCACAAACTCTTGCTTGCACTGATCCTCAAGTCACCAGGGGTAGTCTAGAATTTGAGTCTTCTACTTTTGTTTTGGATTGAGGGATGAAAATAGTGGTGATTCAATGTCACGTGGTGATATTGCATGGAGTAGTGACCCATATGATGTCTAAGTGCCCATTTCAAGTTCCTTTTAGTGTTATTGCTTACTTGGGGCACGACCTACTACCATGTCTCTGAGTTAGGCATAGACACTAGTTCCTCATTCCAGTAGTTTATTATTGGTTGTGTTCCATTTTGGTTTTAGTTGATATAAGTGTGTCTTGAAAATTAAGGTGCTTTTGAAATGAAAGTTTTCTCTTTTAAATGGTATTAAATTGATAAAGTGGGTTTTGAAATTGAAAGCATTTTGGCTTGAAAATTTGGTTTTTATTTAGACTTGATAAGAAAATTACTTGGGTGCTCCTAATGAACATTTTCACATGTGAGGGTATGTATGGAGGGTGTGTGTTGGAATGCATGGATGAAAACAAATAAACATATGTGTGATGGTTCATGTGAGGCCATGAAAGGGTGATTGAGATTATACGTTTATCCTTGTATTTCTAAAGTGATTTTGAAAAATGGAAATGGTTTTGGAAACCAGTTTCTATTTTAGAATGTCAGTTTTGTTTTGTGAAAGGTGGATTTTTTATTTGGAAAGTAGCTTGGAAATTAGGTGGTTTTCAAAATTGATAGGAAATGGGTATTTTTGAAAAAGAGGTGATTTTGGATATGTTATCATTTATTTGGTTTTTGAGACTGTTTTTTTTGGCTCGGGTATTTCTTCCAGTTGCGTTTTGGCTTGATGTTGGTTTTGGTTTCGTGTTTCTCATGATTTTCAGAAGATGCTGCCCAGAAAGGTCCCCAGAGTCTCCGATGAGTCATGCTCAACTTTTAATTCTTCTCAGATGTTTCTTATCCTTCAAGGTGATCAAGGTCCATTAGAGGAAGTAGAGTGTCTTGAGAAGGTCGAGTGTGACTTCAGGGTATTGGGAACTCTCAAATATTTTTGGGTGCGTGCTGTTTTTGGTCATGTTTGAAGTTCCAACTTTGAATGAATGGAATTTTTCACCCCACCATCATTACAAGTTGGAATTAAATGGGATGTATTTAAATCCATATTCATCCAATGTTTCATACATGAATAGGTGAATATAAAGAAAATGGAAGAGCTCATGCGTATTCAATAAGGCCAACGAATGGTGAAGGCCTATGTTGATCATTTCAAGGAGATGGATTCCTTTTCTCTGAAGGTGGTGTCGCAGGATATGATAAAGAATTATATTTTCCTTGGGGTTCTTTATTAAAAGATCAAAGAGCGAGTCATCTCTTCTAAGGACCTTTGTTTTGAGAAGTTGGGGGATGAAGCATTCCTAGCTGAGATGGTTACCAGAGCATAGATGGTTAGTTATCCAATGCCTCTCGTCATTCGTGAAGGTTCCCATCTGGAAAGGACCATATTCCAGAGGAACCTATTCTTAAGAATCCATATTCATTGGTTCTGATTTCTAGTTTTTAAAAATTCTATTTTGTGTGCCATTAGTGTGACCAGTCTAGGAATTCAAATCCGTCATGTCGCATCCCTCCAAAGACCTGCCATCATTGTGGATGTTTGGGTCATTTGGAGAAGTTATTTTGTAATAATTTCTTGATGGAGTTCTGATCGGGGGATTCTAATTCCTGGATATGAGGAAAGATATAATTCATACATTATATTCCCAACCATAGGTCTCGGGGTGAAGCTCACGCATAGTCATGAGTTTCTAGAGCGTGAAACATTGGCCCAATTTTGTTCCCTTTGTCGAGATAGAAATATTTTAAGCCTTATAGTTTTATTTTTATAATTTTGCATGTTATCTTCTGTTGTAGTGATGTGATGAACTTTTTTCATTTTAATCTAAGTAGTTTTTTTTCATCTGGATGTGGCCTTTGAATCGTCATTTTTTCTTAAGGATTTTTTGTCTCTTAGATGGTTTTGTTTTGGTTTTGATTTAAGATGTTATCATTTGGAGATGTATGGGCTTTGTGATATGGGTGGAAGGTTTTTCTAGTTCTTTGTTTAGCTTAATTTCTATTGTGTGTTATCCCAAGTATTGGGGGAAATTCGGTCGAGGTGGAAATTTTTTAATTATAGCAGTGATGTTGTTTGCCCTAGTTCAGAGAGTTGGTGGTTATTGTAGGAAGTTTCCCTATCCCAGTGTCCTGGTATGCCGGGTTTCTTCATAGTAGGTTTTCTATTTGAATCGTAGTGGTGGAATTATTTTTCTTATGGTAGGGGAGTTGGTTTAGTTTGGTTTAAGAGTTCCTTAGTTTCTAGTTGCAGCAAGGCCTCTGTTTGGTTAGTGTGAAGAAGTTGGGTAAATTCAGGTTGGGAGTTCCCTCATTATCCCCTCCATGGGGTGGCATGTTCAGATTTTAATGTTTCTATGTTAGTTTAACTCTTGTGGTTGTGAGAAACCTCTCATGTTCTCCCCTCAATCTTAGGCCTCATTTTCTTCTTGAATTGGCCAGGTGTGACCTATGGAGAGAAAGGTCATCCCAGGGTTTATGGTCTTCCTCAATTTTGATCTGGCATGATCTTAAGTTTTTTTATCTGCTTGCGTCTTGATGACTTTATGGGGGTAGAAATTGTCTGTTGTGTGGATAATTGTCACACCCCAACCTCAGATACTCCTTTATTTTATCCTTTTATTAGTCTTAGGTCTTTTGGTCTAGGTTTGGGTTTGAGTCCTGGCTGAATTTTTTGGATTTTTGAAGTTTTTATGGTTTTTGTAGGGTGGTGCATGGGTACCGCATGGTTAGGTTAAAACATGTGGTAGTAACAAGTAACTGTGCATAAGTTCTAGGATTTTATAGTATCTACCACATGGTTTGTTCATGATTTCACAAACCATGCAACTTAGCTGTGTGGTCGGTTCATTTTTGGGTAGTGGGTGCCGCACGGTTGGCGCACAGTTTACCAAACCTTGCTACCAAACCGTACGATCAACCCAACATTTTAAAATGTTAAAAACCTAATCTACCCTCTCCCTTATTTTACCCTAACCCGAGCTCCCCCCTCTTTGGTTGACCAAGATGCACAAAGGGAACCATCTAGGCCCCCCTCCGTGATTCCTCCTCCTCCATGGGTTCTTCCTCTTCGATTCCAAGGCGAGTTTTAGGGTTTTGGGCCATTTTTCTCTCCTTTATATTTTCCTCCTCTCTTTCTATGGTTTTTATTAGTGGTTTCTTCCCTAGTTAGAATCCTAGATACCATGGTTTTCTTGTGATTCATTTTTCTTGGGGTTTTATGGTTTGATAATTGTCTGTGGGGCTTTGTTGTCCCTCTCGCTAAGGTTTCATTGGATCTGCACTCCACTAAGGTAGGTGTTTCCATGTTCTTCCTTTCCAATGAATTTTCTTTGATGATTGGAATTTGAAATAAATTTATAATCTTGATTTTCACCTCTATGTCACCATTTTTTAACTTATTTTATCATTTTGGAATTGGTTTGATTTGTTAAATATAGGTTTTAAAAGTAATCCTTGAAAGATGTATAGCATTATGTGCACTTTTGGTGTTGGTTGAAATTCTATGTATTATTTAAAGTGAAATTGGGTATTTTAAGAATTTTTTAGACCTATTTGTGTTGAGGTAGTATTACTGGATTGTATTTTTTTCTTTGGATGTGTGATTTGGTGAACTTGTGGCGTGAGAGTCATGGTGAGATGCATGAAAAGTTTTTATTTATTTTTAAAGGGATTTGTTTGTGTTATTTAAATAATGTAAGTGTGGGCTTAGTTTGAAAGAAAATGGTGATTTTGTAAAAATTTGTTTTGGGTGTTCTCTTATACTTTAAAGTGTTCCATTGTATGTTTTAACATCCATGAGTTCATTAAGTGCATACATGGATGTGCATTCAAATGAAGATGACACTCTAAATTATTTCCCCTAAAAGTTTCTCATTTATTCTTCCTTCTATTTTCCTTAAAATGGTACCATATCCTTTAAAATGTAAAGTATTTCTTCAAGTGTTTTGGAAAACCTGGATTTAATTGTGTTCCTCAAGTTTTTTTCCGTTTGGATCTTGGTGTGTGATTTGGTGAATGTTTGGCTTAAGGGGCCGTTTGATATGTCTTAAAAGTGGCATGTTTTTCCTAAAATGGGGATTTGTAAATTTTCTTGGTAAATTTATTTGGGGTGCGTAAATCTTATAGGCCCATATGGAGTTGTTCATTTAAAATATATGTTTTGTGTTGAATTTGAAAAATAATGTGGTTTGGAAAATGTGTGTCCCTGGTTGGCAAACTAATTTTTTTTATAAAATGGTTTGAATATTTATATGGTATAAAGGCCTAGTTGGAAACTTGGTTATGTGACATGAATGGGTATATATATATATATATGGGTCATCTTTATAGAAGGGATTTCCCTTTGTGGGTTATTGTATAGTGGTGTCTATGTTTGGAGCAGGCAAGTGTGGTGATGATAGGTAAGATGAGTCACACATGCATGGGCCTCCTACTTACATTGTATTACTATTACCATGGGTTCCTGGACATCTTTTAGATGATCGAGTGAAGGTATATTACTAGCCCTAATTATATGAGTTGGTACCCTCCTGGAGTTATAGGTAGGCCAGGAGGGATTTTCCACTAGTGAGGCTATGATAGAGGAGATAGTTGGTTATTGACTTATGGGATTCACCATATGCTGATAGGTGGTTCTGAATCGAGTACATACATGGGTCTTCTAAGGATGTTTAGGATCTCCCATGGTTATTACTCATATTTAATTGTTTAATTTTATTCACACTTCATTTTCTACCTAAAATATTTATTTATTTTCAGTGTAGCTCTGGAATTCCTTGATTTGGGTTTTGGTTTTAGAATGGTAAGCATTTTTGGAAATGGTTGTGGTGTTCTTTGGATTTTAAAATGAAAATTTCTTCTTTGTTTTAATAAAATATGGAAAATCAATTTTTTAAATGTATTTTTTAGACTTGTGTTAATGGAATTTTTTTTGGGAAATGAAACACATGGATTCTATGGTGATTTCCTATTGAACTGTCTAGCTCACATCCTACTTGTACCATTCAATATCGGTAGACACGAACTATTTTATAGGTTCTAGTTTCTGGTTCATGTGCTCATGGTTGGATCAGGCTAGTTTGTGGATGGTGATGACCATAAGGTCACGTGGAGATCATGGTAGTGTGGTTCAATTTTGGTTTTTGTTCTTTGTTTTTACTGAGTTTTCAATTTTTTTAGTTGTTGTAACTAAATCTATTAATATATTTATCTTAGATTCAGTTTTTGGGTTCCTCTTATTGTTCATAATTTTGTTTATTAATCTTGGTTATTTGGGATGAAATTGTTCTCACATGGATTTTTTTGATGCTTAACACTAGTTTCCAGCCCGTGGGGATTGGGAACGCCCTTCCGGCCAGGTCTCAGACCTAGTCCAGTGTCGGGTTGGATGGAATCTCAGGTTGGTTCATGATAATTTGTACACCCAAATACTCTTTTAAAACCAAACTCACCCTAAAACCACTTCAAAACATGATTCAAACCACCTAGATAATTCAATAAATCATTTAGACTATTTATAAAATTGTTTCAAGAAACACCATAAGGCTTTACACCCAAATTACACCCACAATCCTCTTTTTAAATTCAACTGAACACCAGAACTATCTCTAATCATGGTTCACATCTTTTACATAGCCTAATAAATCATTTACATAATTTATAAAACCATTTCGAAGAACATAATAGGTATTTACTTTACAATACAACCAATTCCACATGAAAAATAAATTTTCAACTCAAACACATATTAAATATATTCAAAAACCACTTTCGCACCTCACATACATTTCATTAAACATGCTAAAATACACAAGAAAGCATAAAAAATTATCAAGAAATGGTTAAACATGGAATCACCTACCTCAGGTAAAGAAAGTTTTGGAAATTGGTTTGAAACTCTAACCACACCATAAGGAATCCAAAAAATAAACCCTAATCATGGATATCGAACTCAATAATTCATGATTAATCCCTAAGAAAAAAACCCTAGCTGCTGGAAAATTAGAACCCCAAATAATATGAACCAAAACCCTATAAAAGAGGAGGAGAGGCTTACCCGAGGTAGACCGCACCCGCGGTAGAGGGTTAGGAGCAGCGAGTGGCCTAGAAGGCTAGTTGGGTGAGGAGGGGTTTCTGGAGGGGAGCCACACGCTAAGGGGGTCGCCAAAGGGTTCCATCCAAGAGGGTGGGGGGGGGGGGGGTGAGGAAGCGTGGGGAACAAGATGTGCTCACTGAAAGGAGGTTGCTAGAGGAGAGGCGACCAATAGAGGGGTGGAATGCACACATGTGGTAGGAGGTGAGGGGAGCAGTGGGATGGATAGGGGGAGGATGAGGAGATAAAGAGGGAAGAGAGAACAAGAAGAAAAGAAAAGAAAAAACTGAAAAAGGAAACCCTAAAAAACTAAATATAATTAAAATAATAATAATAACAAAAATAATAAAAATAATCACAATAATTAATTATAATAATAATAATAATGATAATAGTAATAATAATTTAATAATGATAATAATAATGATAATAATATTAATTAAACAATAATATTATCATCATCATTATTATTATTATTAAAACAACTCTGTTAATTTTATTTTATCTTTCTCATTTTATTTTTTATTTCATTTTATTATTCATTTTAATTTTTTTTGAACATCGGGTAGGCTTCACGGTGACTTGGGTGAAGCCACACAGTTTCAACTGTGCTCTGCCCATGCACCAGATGCTGCCAAGCCCAAAACACTCATTTTTCAATAAAAACTCAAAATTCAAATCGAGACTCGACCCGAACCTTGAAAAGAATATTCAAAGAAAATAAAATAAAAAAATAAAAAAATTTAAAGGCTCAGGGTGTGAAAATTGGGAAGAATCTGGATATGCCTCAAAGTTTGGAAGGTGCGAGGAGAATAGGTGGTGAGGGATGGTATTTATAGGGGAGGAGAAGGGTTTTTTCTCATTATTTTATTCATTAGTTTATTATTTTTGGCTCACGAATATGAATAGTTTGAGAATTATCACCAAATATAATAAAATAATAAAGGAGAGTTCAATATTTTGGACTTAAATCATTCATACATCATCTATGACTCAATAATTCATGTATTTAGTTTTTTTTATCATAAATTAATGTATTTTACTATTCATAAATAATTCAAGTATTTTAGAAAAATCCCAAAAATTCACCCTAACCATTTTTATACATGTATAATTAAAAAAAAACTATAGTTTATGAAAATAATTGTCTAAATATGATAAATTTAATTTTTAATTAAAATCATCATTTACTTGGAAAACACCGATTTTAAAATTATAAATTATTTTATAACACTTTTAAAAATTAATTAAGTTCTCATAAAATTATATTAAAATGATAAGACAAAAAAATATTAATTTATGAATACATTTTATGAAAGTAACTTTTATTTTAAATTATTAAATTAATCATAAAATTGTAATTAAAAATTTATGACTTACAAAAATACCAACACTTAATTAATAATTTATAAAACATTAATTTAATTTTTCTACGATATAATTATATCATATTACCATTTGTAAGATGCTTAGATTTTATTTATACTTTCATGGGTGAGGTTACTATTCTGTTGGCATGTTTACCATTAATAATGTCCATATTACAATTCCAAAGGCCAAGTTACTATTTCATTGATATAACTTCCTTAGCTTCTAAAAATACCTATTATTTCATTCATTATTCATTTATAAAGTTTTTATTTCATTCTAAAAGTGATTTTATGTGGTTTATACTATATGACATAATTAAAAGAAGGTAATTTCCATTGATAAAATTTTGGGTCATTACATTCTTCCCCCCTCATGAAATTTCACCCTTGAATTTTTTTTACATTATAAGTTGAAAACAAGTGAGGGTAGTTCTCCTTCATCACTTTCTTTGGTTCCCATGTTTACTCTACATACTTATGGTTCTGCTATAGTACTTTGACTTGGTGATTAGTCATGTTGCATAGAACTTTATCTCTATGGTCCAAGATCACTAACTTCTCCTCATAAGAGAGACCATCTTCCAACTATACCACCTCTAGATTCAATACATGTGAGGGATACAATATGTACTTCCTCAAGAGAGATACATGGAATACATCGTGTACTTGAGATATGGTTGGTGGAAGTTTCAGTCGATAGGCCACTACTCCGACTCGATCAAGAATATCGAAGGGGCCGATGTACCTAGGTATCAACTTTCATTTCTTCCAAAATCTCATGATCCACTTCCATGGAGATATGCAGAGGAATACCATTTCTCTTACCACAAACTCTAGGTACCATCGACGATTGTCTACACAACTCTTCTATCAACTTTGTGTTACCTTGATATGTTGTTGAATGGTTTTCACCTTCTATATCATTTCTTCAACTATTTCATGTCCTAGAATCTTATGTTAAATAACTTCATCCCAAAAATGTCGGAATTCTATATATTTTCCCATAAAGGGATTCATATGGACCCATTTGGATACTTGAGTGGAAACTGTTGTTGTAATAGAACTCAACCAGAGGTAGATGTTGGCCCCATCCTCCCTTGAAGTCTATAAAACATGCTCTCAACATGTCTTCTATTTTATAAATAGAGTGATCAAATTATCTGTCAGTTTGAGGATGATAAGACGTATTGAAGTTCAACTCAGTTTTCAAATCATGTTGGGGACCTTTCCATAACTTTGAGGTGAATCACGGATCTTGATCTGATATAATTGATAGTGATACTCCATGAAATATTACCACTTCTTTGACGTATATATATGAAATTTGATCCATTGAGAATTCCTCTTGAATTGTGATAAAGTGAGCTATCTTTGTAAGACGATCCATAACAACCCATATAACATTGTTTCCTCTAGATGTCTTTGTAAGTCCGGTGACAAAATCCATGGTGATGTTTTCCCATTTTCATGTTGGTAAAGGTAATGGTTGCATCATCCCATTATAATTTTGTCTTTCAGCCTTTACTTGCTGACATACCAGGAACCATGATGTATTTTCAGCAATATCCTTCTTCATATTATCCCACCAATAGTTCTCTTAGAGATCTCGATATATCTTTGTTCTCCCTGGGTTAATAGAGTAGGTTGATCTATATGCATCATTCATAATATCCTTCTTTATCTTAGGATCAAATGGTACACATAATCATGACCCAAGTATTATAACTCCTTCCTCATCAATTTTAAACTCCAAGGATTTAACCTTTCTCATAGCTTCAACATTATTATGAATTTCCACATCATTTCTTTGAGCATCCTTTATTTTCACTATAAGGGATGATTGAGTAATCATTTGAGAATGGATTGATTATATTCCCCCCTTAATGATTCCCATGTCTATCCTTTGAAAATCCAAGAATATTGGATCCTTCTCAATTCCCATCATTGATAATATTTCAAGATCCTTTCTACTTAGATCATCCGCCACTTTATTTGCCTTACTAGGATGATAGTGGATTGGGCAATTATAATCCTTCATGAGATCTAACCATCTTTTCTGGAACATATTAAGATCCTTTTGTGTGAATATATATTTTAGGATCTTATGATCAGTATATATTTCACTTATACCCATAGAGATAATGCTGCCAAATTTTTAATGCAAAGATCACAACTTGCAACTCCAAATCACGTGTAGGATAGTTTTTATCATGAATTATCAAATGCCTTAAGGTGTAGGCTATCAATTTATTATTTTTCAATAGTACACAACCTAATCCATTTTTTAAGAATCGCTATATACTATAAAGAGTTCCCCACTTGTCAGAAGTGTGATTACTAGTGCGGTGATAAGACTCTTTTTCAACTCTTTAAAGTATTCTTCACATTCACTAGTCCAAACAAACTTTTCTCCCTTTAGAGTTAGCTTGGTTAGTGGGTTTGAAAATCATGATAAGTTCTTCAAAAATTTTCAGTAATACCCAGCTTGACCAAGAAAACTATGGATCTCCATCATAGATGTTGTACTGGGCCACACTTTAATTTCCTTTGTCTTGGAAGGGTCTATAGATATCCCTTTGATGGTGATAACATGCCCCAAAAATGATATTTTCTCCATCCAAAATTCACATTTATTGTAATTTTTATAAATTTTCTCCCTCTGAAATGTCTTTATAATAGTATTGAAATGATCCTCATGTACCTCCTTTCTCTTGGATTATATCATAATATCATCAATAAAGACTTCCAAAAATTTGTCTAGGTAATCTCCAAAGACTCTATTCATTAATTCCATTAATATTTCTGGAGCATTAGTGAGTATAAATGGTATCACTATGAAATCATAGTGTCCATACCTCGTTTGAAAGGCAATATTGGGAATATCTTCCTTCCTCACATTTAATTGGTGATATCCTGACAAAAGGCCCACATTAGAGAAATACTTGGCACCACATAGTTGATCGAACAAGTCATCTATCCGTGGAGCGAGATACTTAATCTTTATTGTAATTTTTTTTGATATCACGATGATCAATGCATAGGCACATTGATCCATCCTTCTTCTTGATTAAGAGGACTAATGTACCCTATAGTGAATCACTTGGGTGTATAAAACTCTTGTCCATATTCTTTTGTTACTACTTATTTAGTTCTTCCAACTCAATGGTGTCCATTCTATAAGGTGTCTTTGATATAGGAAGAGATCCAAGAGTAAGTTCAATTGAGAACTCAACCTCTCGGTCAAGAGGAAGACCATACAATTCTTTAGGGAACACATCTATGTAGTCCCTCACAATGGGAATGTATTCGATCATGATTTTATTCTTTGTCTCAATCATTTAAGCAAAATATGCTTGCTTATAAAGCGATAATATCCACACTTGAGATGATGGATATGAAGAATGTTCATCCTCCTCCTTACACTTGTATAGAATTGGAGGATGCTTCGAGATGTGGAGAGTGATCTCCATTTCCTCACATTTTATGTTGGATTTATATAAATATATTTAATCCATGCCCAATATAGAATCAAAATCTACTAGAGGAAGTATGATAATATTTTCTAGTAGGTTTAGTCCAAAAAAATTAACCAGGTAGGATTTATATACTTTGGATGAAATAATTTCCCCACTTTATATTCTCATAGATAACCCAACCTTCATATTTTGAGGTGTTTTTTGAATAATTCTACTAAACTTTCAAGATATTAAAGAATGCATAGAATTGGAATCAAATAGTACTTTCACTATTCTTGAAGGAATAACTAGCGTACCTGTCACCACATCATTGTCAGGATCCACCTCATAATTAGTGATGACATAAGCCTTACCTTTCTCCTTTGTATTTGGTGGTTGATGATGCTGATTACCCTTAGGGAGTTGAGGTTTAGTGCAGTATCTTACATAGTTCCCTTTCTCCCCATAATTGAAGAATTTAACCATGGGTAGTGCTATCCTTTCCTCCACCACATTATCTTGCTTCTTCATGTATCTTCGACATTCATGAGCTTAGTGGAATTATCTCCCACACTTATAACATTTCCTTATCCCTTTGAGGTAATTACCATGAGGCTTCTTACCAAACTTTTGACATGTGGGTGGTTGAGATTTGTTTCCACCCTTCTCATTAGATCCCCCAACTTGAAACTCTATATTTCATTTCTTATCACCATAGTTGTGGGACCATTACCTAAACTCCATCTCCACTTCGAGAGAACATCAAACAACTTCTTTATAACTCCCAAAGTAATGAATTTATAGAGCCTTTTGAAGGTGTGGTATTAAACCAATAAACAATATATCAATTTTCTATCATTATTGATAAAAAAACCCAAATAATACCTTGGAAGCCTTGTAAAATTTTATTCACACTCCGTGACAGATTCACCTTCCTTTTGATTCAGCTCTATGAATTCTCTCTCCATCTTTGTATGAATATTTTGAGGTAAATAATTATTAAGAAACATTATATTAATGTCTCCCCAATCCATATCTTCAATTTCATCCTTCGTCTTGGTGTTCTTAATTAACACCCACCATTGGTTGGCCTCTCCATCTAGATAATAAACAACCAGAGTCAGCTTATCCATCTTAGAACAATGAAGTACAAAAAAATATTCTCTATTGAGTTGAAAAACTATTCCACGACTAGAGGATAAAAAGATCCATTAAATGTTGGTGGTTATTACTGCATAAAAGACTTGATATCTAGTTGCTCCTTCTTATGTGAATAAGGATGTTCCACATTATTCATGTTATTATTCATAGCCTGAGATAATCGGTTAAGCATCTCCATGAAATTTTGAACTCCACATCCCAAAGCATTGGGATTTCATTAAGGAAATTAATACATTATCCCTTACATGGTTTGTTGGCCTAGTTTCTCCTAGTTACCACCATTTTATAAAATGTAAAAGTTTAGAACAAAATATAAGTCAACAAGTCATAAATAAATTATTTATTCCTTTTTTTAAATTAACTCTAAAGGCATGTCTTGTGGGATCCCTATGTTTATTATTTTCCTAAAAAAAGATTCTTGGGTGCTTACTTTTACTTTTTCTCATAATAAGGGTTTTCACTAAGGTTCTCTAATCCTAATTACCAAATTAACCAAACCGTGCTCTGATACCAACTATAGTGACCCTGCTTTTTCTTACATTACTATTACATCATTTTAAAGATAAAAAACATAAAAGGTTACACAACCAGGATCCAAAGGTTTATTATCTTAATAAAATTAGGACAATACATAACTTTTACATAAAAAACATAAATATTTATTTAATTCCTTCTTCTCTAGCTTCTTATTGGCCCTTGTGTTCTCCTTAATACAAGTATTCACATGAGGATATACATAAAAAAGGGGTGAGATAAAATCCCAGTAAGAGGATAAATAAAAACATGAATCAATATAGTATGGGTGATAATAATCATTATCATCATATACATAATCATGGAATCATCATCATAATCATGGGATCATCATCATAATCATGAGAGGAAACATTATATAAAGGCAAGGAATGTGGCAATGCATACAAATGAAACATTATGTCTTAGTGGTCAAATACCACACATATTTTTGAAAAAATCTGGCATAATGTTCATGAATATTTCACTTTATCTCATGAGAATTATCAAATTACCCAATTAATTGGAGTCCTATATAATTACAGGTGCACCCATCACATCATAACATTTACATGCACTATATAATTCCAGGTGCACCTGTCACATCATAACATTTACATTATCTTACATGCCACATAGAACGTATATAAATATAGGACATAAAATAACACATGGAAAGAAATGTGGTTCATTTTATAAAGAATAAATTCATAAAATTTGGAGTTCCCAAGATAAAAAGGGAATAAGATGCTTGGTATCAATCTTGATTTAAGAACAAAACAATCCCACGAGAAGTAAAAGATGTGTTTTTTTGAAATAAGATTTCATTTGGAAAAATATTTTCATTTGTTATAAAACCAGATTAGAAACATGTATATCACAGAAAAGAAAAGGTAAGGAAAAATAAATTATATTTATATAATAATAAAGGAACATTCATACTGAAAATAGAGTGAAAGAGGGAAAAACCGAAGAAAGAGAGTTGGGTTTGAGAATCCCCTTACCTTATGTCCAAAAACTCTCTTCACTTTAATAGATCAGATAATCAAATTAAACTCATTAATTAAATAATATATAACCTTTTATATATTCATTTTATTCATTATAGTTTTATTAAATTCATTTATGTTTTTATGAGTTGTAGAGTTTAATTTCATCGTTCGGGAGCGTTAATTTTCTTGGTTTTCATGATTGATTTGCTTGGATATGAGTATGGAAGTTTATGTAGAATGAGTATAATTCTCCAAAAAATAAAATTATATGTTATTAATGAAAATACATAAGTTTAAATCATTATATATATCATTTGGTTATATGGTATGATGATGAATCATTAGATAATATATTAGTTATAATCGTCTAGATTATTACGGAGGTTTTTGATCACAATGAACTCATTTTGTTTTATCATTTAGTATTATGTAAATATTTTAATTATAGAACATAAAAACGGTTATAAAATACAATTTAAAATCCATTTTAACCATTAAAATGGTTTTATAACCATTCTTAAAGGTGGTAATTTAAAATAAAAACATGTCATCCTTGAAGGTGATAAATCAACACCTCACGGACAATGCTTTCATTTTAAGAATAAAAGGGACATGAGAAGGGTTTGATGATGGATTAATCAATTAGGATAATAAAATTAAAATATATTTAAGGTAATAGAGTTATCATTCCATTTGGATGAGGGGAGATTAGTAGAGAATAAGTAAAGAAAATAACTTGAAAAGAAATTTTAAAAAAGAAAGAGGATATTACCTCTTGAATCCTTCTCCTTGAGAACCTCCTTAGGAAAATGGGTTTTTTATTTTGATGATACAAAGAGCTCATATATGTGTGGGAGAGGCTTGAGAATATTATTGGGAAGAATTTGGATAAGGCTCAAATCTTGGAAGGTTTGAGCAAAAAGAGGTGGTGATGGGTGGTATTTATAGGTGATGAGAGTGGTGTTTTCTCATTATTTTATTCATTACATTATTATTTAGGCTCAAGACAATGAATAGTTTGAGAATTATCACTAAATATATCAAAATAATGAATCAGAGTTCTAGATTTTGGCCTTACATTATCCATACATCATATATGAATCAATAATTCATGTATTTAGTTTTTATCATAAATTATCGTATTTTACTATTCATAAAAAAATCAAGTATTTTAAAAAATCACAAAAAATCACCCTAAACATTATTCGGTGTCTAGAATTAAAAAATGAACTCCATTTTATGAAAATAATTTTCTAAATATGATAAATTTAAATTTTAATTAAAATCATCATTTACTTGGAAAATACTTATTTTAAAATTATAACTGATTCTTTAACACTTTAAAAAATAATTTATGGTCTCATAAAATTATATTAAAATAATAAGACAAAAAAATATTAATTTATGAATACAATTTATAAAAATTAATTTTCTTTTAAATTATCAAATTAATCATAAAACTATAATTAAATATATATGACTTACAAAAATACCAAAACTTAATTAATAATTTCTAAAATATTCATTTACTTATACTATGATATAATTATGTCATATTACCATTTACAATATGCTTAAATTTTATTTATACTTTCATGGGTGAGGTTAAAATTCTGTTGGCTGATTTACTATTCATAATGGTCATATTACTATTCCAAAGGTCAAGTTACTATTCTATTGGTATAGGATCCTTAAATTTTAGAAATACCTCTTATTTCATTCATTATTTATTTATAAAGTTTTTATTGTGTTATAAAAGTGATTTTATGTGGTTTATTCTACATGACATAATTAAAAGAAGGGAATTTCCATTGATAAAATTTTGGGTTGTTACACATGGGAGAACCTTCCATGGCATTAAGTGGAATTAGGATCCAAGGTATACCCAACAAGGAATCCAATACCACTCAATTAATCACATTCATTCATCAATTCACATTCCATAACACTCCATGAGTTCATCCAACTCATATAAAAATTCTATTAAATCCAAATAAACAATTCAAACAGTTCATATCATGTCAACACATGGAAAATGAGGCTATCACCATCTCCTAACCAATTAATTTAATTAAATTCAATTACCATAAATTCATAAGGGATTACTCTAAATAGGAAATCTCTCTCACACCCTATGGGTGGTAGAAAAAAGGGTCAATCAAAATGAAAACCCCATGGGTGGCCTTGGTTGGGGAAACAATCACCAATAATCCCAAGGTACTAGAGGGCATCCCTAAAAGGTTCCAATAAGTTCAATTAAATTATTCAATTCATTTTAGTGGTGCTGCAAAAAATTCCAGTGCACAAAACAACTACAATTAGGCATATAAAACACCAAACCAAAACAAAAAGGTATATAAAACCTATTTTAGGTCCATAGTTGAGTTATCATCTAATATTGACTTCTGATGTGATCTAGATCGGAAGAAAAATGAATAATAGATGAAGAACATGAAAATAGGGCATATTAGCTTGAACCTAAATAACTCAATCAATATGAAGTCAAATGAAGAATGAAACAAGATAATTGAAGAACTTACTGGTGCGAATCCAAAGAGATGATTGTCGCTCAAATTTAAGTTCGAATAGATGATCAGTAAACAAATCTATAAAAAGGGTTCAAAGAAAATCTCCCAATGTTAGGGCTATCCACCAGAGGAATAAATAGAAATTAGATTTAGGTTTTAATAGATTTTAGGGGAAATTATGACATTTAACTCTTTTTAACTGGGTCGTATGGTTTAGCTGCATGGTTGGCCAAACTGTGCACCAACCGTGCACCATTCATTACTTCAAGGGGAACCCCACATGGTCAGTGAACACAGTTTTTCTATCCATGTGCAAACCATGTGATTTGGATCTACTAAAAATTGAAAGTTCCTTGCATAGGTGTGTAACCCAATATTCATGGTTTCCTCAAACTGTGCGACCTATAACACCCCACTTTCAAGCCTCACACAGTTAGGGGTAACCATGTGGCCTATCCAGAATGATTTTTCCTAACCTTGAGGATTGTTTTTTTCTTCTCCAAAGGCCAAGATTTGAACTTTGAAAAATCCCCATACACCCCCCAAAACTCTTGTGATCTCAATGAGCATTCACATTAGGCCAAAATGAGCATTTAAACTAAAAAACAAAAGATCTATACCTTGTAGGAAAACCCGAGATCTTACAATCTCCCCCCTTAAAGTAATTTGTCCCAAAATTTCCCTCTCAAGGGTGGTCAATAATCTCCTTAGAAGAAATTTGACCACTGAGCACATATGTCAGCCTCCCGCTCCCAAGTATCGTCCTGTAAACAGCCATGCTGCCATATCACCCATACTAGAGGAATTGACCAGCTTTTAAGAACCTTTGTTCTCTTATCAACAACAAGTATAAGATGTTCCTTAAAGGACACATCTACATATAACTCAACCTCCTTAGGATGAAAAACATGAGATGGGTTTGAATGATAACGATGTAGATAAGATACATGGAATACATCTTTCATAGCCCAATACATCTAAGGTAAATGAAATCGATAGGCTACCTACCCAACTCTACCCAGAATCTCAAATGGCTTGACATATGACGGCTAAAGAATACCTTATCTCCTAATTTGGCTATGTCCTGCCTCAGTGAGACATGTAAAAACATCTAATCCCCTAAATAAAACCCTAGAGTCTGTCAATGGCGATATGAGTAAGATTTCTATTGAGAATATATAGTATCTATCCATTTTATGATCATCTAGACTTTATTAGAAGTCTCTTGTATGAGACATGGTCCTAGTATATCTATCTTACATACCTCTAACAAGCACAAGGGTTATCGTCATGGACTACCATACAAATCCTCATAAGGTTCCATTTATATCATAACTTGATAACTATTATTGTAGGTGAACTAAAATAGGGGAATTTGACTCTCCCAAAATCCCCCAAAATCCAAAATTCATGGTTACAATATGTCCTTAATAACCTGTATTGTATGATCTGACTAGACCTTATTCTGAGGGTGGTATGTTATGCTCAGAAGAAACTATGTACCCAAGGATCTATACAAACACTACCATAAATGAGACATAAATTGGGTGTCCCTATCTGATATAACAGTACTAGGAACCCTGTGAAGTCATACTATCTCATGGATATACCACCTCCCAATATCATTTTCATTGAACGTATCCCTGATTGACTAATAAATGAGAAACCATCATGATCCTATCAACAAAAATCCAAACAACATCACTACCTCAAGGAGACCTTGGAAAACCATTCATGAAATCCATCTCGATATCTTCCCATTTCCACTCAAGAATGAGTAACTACTATAAAATTCTGGCTAGTCACTAGTGTCCCACCTTCACTTGATAATAGGTGGAACACCTCATAAAAAAACTTGATACCTCAGATTGTATTCCAAAACAACAGTACTGGAAACGTAATTCATGATACATCTTAGTAACACTGGGATGCACTGCCCAAACGGAGGTATGAAACTCCCACATCAGCTCCTCACATATGTCTACTGAAACCTATATGTGACCATGAATACATAGAATTTCATCCTCACCTATGGTCCAACCAAGTGGTGGGTCCTCACCAGCCACACTCTCCTATAGTACTAGAACCTTATAATCTAATAGCTACCTTATCATCACTCTATCTATAAGATTATAGGTCACAACTAATGATGAAATAAAAGTATTACCCTGACCATCCCACACCTCCAAGTGAATATCTGAAAAAAATAAATAATATTCCACTTACTACTAGACTTCTAAACTGCATGTATTTGAGTCCTCCTACTTATTAAATCATTCACAACATTGTCTTTTCCAGGCATATAGGCAAGCTCAAATTTGAAAGAGTGTAGGTACTCAACCCACCACCTCAAATTCAGATAATGTTGTGTAAATATGTACTTGAGGCTTTTTTTGGTCCATGTACCCCACAAAATGCTCTCCTTGTAAATAGTGTCTCCAAAATGGAAAAACATGAACACATTAAGCTAACTAGAGATCATGCATTGAGTAATTAATCTCATGTAACCTCAACTGAAGAGACCCATACACCACAATTCTATACCCCTGCATTAGGATTTATCTTATCCTGATGCTTGATGCATCATAATATACAGTTTATCTCCTACCAAGCTCTGGAAGAATCATAATTAGTGCTAAATTCATCATCCCTTTCATCTCCTGAAAGGATATCTCACAAGTATCTGTTTGTTATAAACTCACACCTTTCTTAGTCAATCCCTCTAGTGGTGATGCTAAGCATGAGAATTCCTATATAAAATGCTTATAATATATAGTTATCCCCAAGGAACTCCATATGTAAAAGACATTCTTAGGATAATCCTAAGAAACTTAGCTATCACATTCTCTGGATCAAATGATACTCCTATCTCTGAGATAATATGACCCAAAAAGTGAATCTTATCCATCAATAAGTGGAACTTTATGAGCTTAGAATATAACTGATGCTCTCTCAGTGTATCCAAAATGATATCAAGATGTTTGGCATGGATGTGTTGATTGTGAGAATACACTAAGATAATATCCATGAAAATCACTATAAAAAAATATGGATAAGGATGAAAAACTTGGTTAATCAGCTCCATGAAAACCATTAGCATGCTCATGAGACCAAACGACATCACTAAATACTATTATAGACCATACCTTCTATGAAAATCTGTATAAGGTATGTCTGTATGTTAACCACACACTTGATGATATCAAGATCTCAAATCAATTTTTGAGAATACCTGAGATCCTTGAAGACGATAAAAAAGATCATCTATTATTGGTAAGGGATACTGATTCTTAAATGTTAACCAGTTCAATTTTGATAATCCACATATATATATCCTAAGGGTACCATTCTCCTTTTTCACAAAATTATCAGCAAACCTCATGGAGAAGTACTAAGTCAAATAAACCCCTTTACCTCCAAATCCTCTAGCTACCAATTGATCTCTTGCAACTCCATAGTAGCCATCATATAAGAAGGAATGAATACCAGTGAAACTCCTTGAACTAGATTGATGGAGAAATCAACCTCTCTATCAGTAGGTAAACCTGAAAATTCATCAGGGAAAACTTCCCTAAAATAAACAACCAATAGAGGAAAATATTCCTAATGAATTGTTGTCATCCCGCCCAACCGACATTGCTATGGTCCAACTCAGATCTCTTGGACATCCCCTTCACCCTTGTGAATAAAAAATCCACCCTCTAGTGATATTAAAGTCACCCTACGATGATATAAATAAACATAGTCTTGATAAGAAACTAGCCAATCGATCTCGAGTATGACATCAAACCCGGTCATCTTGAGGAAAAAAAAGATCCCATACGAAGTGACACCTACCTATCTCAAGTGGGAACTCCCTAAACTAGAGTACACTCTCTATTATGATCCCCAAAAAAGTGTCAAGAATCATAATTCCATCAAAAAACTAAATTATGATCCCAAGTCTCCCCACCATAGGTAAAAATGTGAAATTATTTGATGCGCCTATATAAAAAAGAGTAGATACTAGCATATAGGCTACTAAGATCATACCTCTCACCATAGACGGCCCAATGATATGATCCTCGGCTGTTGTCTGTAAAGAATATATCTATCCTTAACTGAGGTTATGTGACATAACCTCACTACCCAGAAAAATCAAACTCTACTGTCTAGGTAAAAATGGTGCTAGGCTGCCTTGGACACAACCACCACCTCGGCCTAACCAATCCTAGCCTGATGTAGAGATATGAAACCCAATCCCAAATATAGAGTTAAAGTTTATCCCCTTCCACTAACTTTTTGAGTGAGGGTACTGCAAAAACATTGTACATGGCCCATCCCACTGCAAGATCAGAACTCAACTGGGTCTCGATCACACTGATTCCTTACATGTCCCCATTTTTCATAATGATGATAGAAAATAGAACTACCATCACTCACAAACTGGATGGTACTGACCTAAAAATTGGTCTCAAAATGATGATTCCTAGCTAAAGACACTGAACCATAAGTTTGAGTGGCTACACTACTCTCCTCCATGCCCCTAGCTTCCCTCAGGTTTCACTCTAAAATCTGTTCCTGATTCAATATCTCTATAATAGAGGTCAACTTGAATACATTTACCTATGATCAAATGGAATGTATGAGACCTTACTAGAATCTCCTTTCCCTCTTTGCCTCATAAACAAGATATATCAGTGCAAAACAATAAAACTTTGTAAATAATTCTAAATACTCTATAACTATCATGGAAACCTCCTATAAACACTTGAAATCGCTGGTCTTCTCCACTCTCAGAGTCTCAGGGAAGAAATAGTCATAAAATATGGTTTGGAAATATAGTGACCCTCTCTTTTCATTCATAGACATTACATAACTTTTCAAAACACTTAAAAAATTATACAGACTCCCAAAGACCGTATTAGTCTATTGCCTTTGGAAACATGGAAACATAAACATTGGTATATAAATGAGTTACATTATCTCCCACTGGGTTCTTCTTGACTAGAAACCTTCTTAGACACATAAAACATAATACATATTTTCATAACCTGGGTAAGGAAACATAAAAAGGGGTGAGATCAAATCATCACTAAAGGTAACTAAGGGAGTTATGTAATCATAATTATGTGCATAAGGGTATGATCACATAATCATGAAAATAGAATATCATACCCTGCATATCAAAGATCATATACATGAATCATGGCATAAATCATGGTATTTAATAAGAAATTAATCATACAGAAATAAAGAACATAATCCATGAAATCATAACATAGGAATAAAACATAGAATTGTGGAAAACACATAAGCATATAATATGATTTCCTTAGTAGTTAAGGAATTGCTGCTGAGACCATCTTATTGGAAAAATTCCTTTAATAAATTGTGTTTACACCCCATTCCAAACCTATATTACTAAACTAAGTTCAATCTTTTTTCCAACCCTATATTACTAAACTGAGTTCACTCCTCATTCCAGCCCTGTATTACTGAACCAAGTTCATTTCTTATTCCAACACTATAATACTGAACTGAGTTCATTTCTCATTCCATCACTACAATACTGAACTAAGTTCATTTCTCATTATATCCATTTATATGTCATGAGATATAAATCTTCACCCAATTAATTATAAGAAGATATAGGTCCCAAACATCTCATAATGAAATCATACATATATGTTCCACAAATTCATAAATAGTCATACCATAACCCATGAAATGAAATGGGTGTTATAAACATGTAATAATATCTTAACCTATGAAAAAAGATAAGTTTCATAATAATTTCATTAAATAATAACCCATGAAAGGAAGAGAGTTTCAAAAGAATATAACCTAAGAAAGAGAAAATGGTTTCATAAACATCATGCCATCAAAACACAATCCATTCAGAGAAAGAATATGAATGGAAACATTGAATAATTTCACTATAAATACATGATTAACACTAACATATTTTATCTTAGATGGTAAATAATTTTGAAAGATATTTTCAAATCATTTCTTGAGGAAAATATCCTTTATTACTTGAAAAGGTCTCTTTAAAACATAAAAAACTTTTTAAAACAATTTTCTTGAAAATAAAATTGAAATATTATAAATAAATCTTTTAAAACCTTTTGGAAACCTTTTTCATTGAAAACATATAAAGAGATCTTAAAAACATTTAAAAAAAATTCCTTGAAAACTTATAAAATAATCTTAAAAACATTTTTGAAAACAATTTTCTTAAAAACTTATAAAATAATCTTGAAAACATTTTTGAAAACAATTTTCCTTGAAAACCTATAAAAAACATTTTGAAAACAATTTTCCTTGAAAACTTATAAAATAATATTGATTTTTTTGGAAAACCATTTCTTTGAAAATATATTTTAAAAAATTTTTGTTAAAAATTAACCTTTTTAAAATGAAAATAAATCTTTAAAGAATTGATGGTGGGTAAATCCGTACATGTCGTACGAGGTAAAAATAACATTCCTTTTGCACTGTAAAAAGGTTAGAAAAATGGTTCGTTTGAAAAGTGACAAGAATATTACTTTGAAAAAATTGTTAAAAGAAAAAAAGTGTAAAAAATTTATTTTAACTATCATATAAGATTAGTATAATATTCTTGGAAACCCTTTTTATAAAACATGGTTTTTAAGGAATATAGATTTTTGACCGAGAGGGTATAGTCAGGATTTTTTAAAAACACATTCTTAACTATAATATGTACAAAAAAATGGAAATAATACATGAATATATCATTAATAACCATATTAGAAGAAAATTCATGAGAGTTCTTAAGGTATGGATTATAATATTTCATCAAAGTAAGCATAAACATAAACAATCTCGAAAAGTGATGAGATTGTTTCAATAAACTCTTACCACTTGGTAAATTTGAACCATACTCCCTATATAATAAAATGGAATTAAATGAGTCTTAAGAAATCATGAAAATAATGAGATTCATGATATAACATTTCAAAAGAAGTATATACACCTCATGGAAAAATATAGGTGCATAACATGGCATGTGTCTTAAAGAAGGAAAATTGAGACAAAATTATTTTACCGATTTGGTAACTTTTGAAATATAAACCCCATGAAAGAAAGATCATAAAATGGATATGTAAATACCCATAAATTTAATTATAAGAATAATTGAACACATATATGGTCAGTATACACACCACACAAAAGGAATGAGTGTTGAATAAAGCATGTATCTCACAGAAATAAAAAATGAGATGAAATCCCCTTACCTTGTGTCTTGAATCTAGTATTACTCATTAAAACCTCCTGTATAATAAATATAAATTTATTATAAATTTATAAAAGAACCATATTCTTACTTATAATACAATATAGGGTTTTATTATGTATTTATGTTACCCTCTTGTTAATAATTTTATGTTATGGTTTCACTTTGGGTAATATCCGCTTTGTTTTTCGCATGTGTCTTAATTTGTTATATCTTTGGTCCTTATACTTATATCATGATTTATATAATTTAAACCATGATTTAAATATAATTTATATTCAGTATATTTGTATTATAATAATCCATAGAATATATAAGTATGAAATGTAATACACTATTCATGGAGACGGTAAACAGTACGTATGCATGAACGCTATTTCGGTTTAATTTTTGTGTTGAAATAAAGAAAGTAAAAGACATATATATAATTATTAATTTAGATTTATTATATCATAGATATATCATATATATTCACTAAAACCATCCTTAATAAGTTCCATGCAGTGTATGAATGAATCACATCACTTTGAGGGGGTGGTAGTCCACACTTCCTCAAACGAAATTACCGTATTAACACAAAATAGAAAGTATAAAGACTTGTGTTTTAAAATAATTAAAAAAGATTAAGTAAATAATAAATATAATATATAACATACATAAATATATTTTACATCATAATCTCCACCATGAGAGGTGGTAAAGGAAAAATGAACAATCATCGTTTCATGAGATAGTAGTTCATCGTACACGTAAAGTGTATGTTCGTTACTCATTAGATTGAGGTGTGTGTAAGTGTAGATAAAATCATTAACATAAAATCATACTATTATATTTAATATAATGATTTTTTATACAATAATGGAATAAATAGAGTGTAGGAGTGGAGAAAGAATATAAAATAAAGGATCTTGAGAGAAGACGTTACCTCTTAATCGGGTAAGTCCTTTTGGTTTATGGAAAAAGGATTCCTTGGATTGATTTATACATAAGGGGACGATCCTAGGAGTAAGGGAGGAATTTTGGTAAGTTTATTGGGTAGAGTTTTTCCAAACATAAGTGGTTTGAAAGGTGTGAAGAAGAGGGAGAGGTGATGACCTTTTATAGGGAAGGGAAAGGACAAACTTGGCATTTTGGAAAATAAGTTAGGTGTACCCATATTTTTACCTAAAAAAAGTCATAAAAACAAAAAAATCAACTATTTAATTTTTATGGATGAATAATATCTATAAAATGGGGTTTTAACAAGTTTATATGACATTTATGGTCTTAAATTTAAGGTTTAGTACTTTGTTATCCGATTTTTTCTCTTAATCGTTGTAATTAATTTTAATCACTCTCACTAATATTTTTGTTAAAAAACTAAGTTTATATTATTATAAATTATAAATTATTATTATTAAAAATATGGAATCTATTTTTCAAAATTATAATCATATAAGTGACAAAAATTAATTTAATATTAATCCTGTAGTTTGGTCGACAATGCATGTTTTTAAAATAAAAACATTCAAAAGTTTGCTAAGTTTTTATACCCAAGTTTAAAGATAAATTGATCTAAATGACATAAAATGTATTAATTAATAAAAATATTATTTAATTAAACTTTGAAACCTATTTAAAATATAATTTAACCTTATAAATAAATTAGATGAAAATGCAATTTTGAATTAAAATTTGGTATTTTTCACTATCCATCCAAAAAATGAATTTTCTCAGAAAAATCTCAAAACTTTTCTATAAGTTAATTTAGACATTATAAATTAAAAAATTAAGTTTATTTTATCAAATTAAAATTTTAAATGTGTCTAAAATTAATTTTATTTTTTCATAGAAGGACACGAAAAGTAGTTTTTTTGAGAAAATAATATTTTTAAACATGTAAGGACTTTACCAAAAATTATATCTTTCATCATCAATATGTTTTATTTATATACAATAATTATAAACAATATTTTAAAATTATTTATCATTATTCATATTACTAATTTTAACATCTAGATTATAATTTTATTATTAAATAATTATAACAATAAAAATATGTTTCATAGAAACTCATTTTTGTATTTAATATATGACAAGTCGGTGTTTCATATTGCATATGCCAAGTCACAAGATAAAATCGGTGTTCCATGTAGAGAAAGATAAAATTTATGTTGTGTATAATGCATGATTGACTTTGGGTTGCATATAATGCAAGCCAAACATAGTGCTTTAATATAAAATAATCTATTTTCACTATTATATGAAATGAAAAATATCACAATGGTTAAATTAATTCATAAAAAAATTCACAAAATCTCGAGGCATTATATTCTACCCCCATTAAAATGAATTTCTCCCTCAAAATTCATCTGGGTTATTAAAGGTTTAATACTTGAAAGTTTCATTCATAGAAACCCACATCATAAAAATGGATACTAAAACTTCCCTTAAAAAGGGAAAGTTGGAACCATAATGGTTACCTACAGTAACATATAACTAGGTTTCTACATAGGATAAAATAGGTTAGGAGTGAATATTATACATGAAGGAAAAGTGTAAATATTTATTGGGAGTGATTGAGGTCATCAATCAAAGAAAAATGAATGATCAATGAAAATTTGAGGGACTCAAAGTCATAGATATGTGATGATTTATAAGGCCCTTAGTTCAACACAAATTAAGGTATTAGGACAATTTTTTTGATCATTATCCAATCTTTGAGTAATTCTTTTATTGACCAAGAATGTAATGAAATATACTTACTTGATATATTTCTATAAACTAAATTTCATTCTTTGGTTGTGATTTTAACTATTTCTAATTCATCCATTACTTCAATAAATGGATTTCTAGAAATTAAATTTGATGATCAAAGAACTAAAATAAACTTTTAGAAGATATTAAGGCCCATAAAATAATGAAAAGTAAAACTATTTATCTATATCTATTATTAAAAATCATTATGGTTAGTACATTAATATCTAAACCTAAAAAGTAACACTAACTTTTCATCAGAAATATGTATTCATAAAAAATAATTATATATTAACAAGGACATTTCATAGGCTAGTGGTAGGCATGAAACTCTTATTGTCCTTCAATAATGGGTTCAAGATCCATGGCCTTTCTATACTTGATTGATGGTCACCCAACATACATTATGTCCTTTTCTGAAACCACACTAATATAATTTCCAAAATTGATGGACATCCTTGAAATAAGGTTAATCACTAAATATCCTTTTAAACATGGGTTTCAATACAATATCAATACATAAATACTTACTTTGATGTTTTAAATAAACTTTTCATGAATGTTTAATCTTATAACCCCTATGAAAAATGAAAATACAAAACTTTAGAAATAAATTCATGAAATCATCTTAACATTGATCCCCCATATATCACAAAGTATCTCTTGGTTGTCACATTCCAAACATGTGAATACCCTCATGGTAAATTATCTTGGAACATGGTAATAACCTAAATTACCATAAATAATTTTTTAAAATATGCATGCTTACTTATTCCATATATTACTAGATATATTCCATAAATCCAAGAAGTTATAAACTTCATCCATGATAGCATGGACTACTTGTCAATAGGTCCTTAATTAGTTCCAAGGTAATCAATAACTTCCAATTTACTTATTCATATCCCACATATCTTTATCCAAACAATGTTATCATAACATAAGGAATATATTAAGGGTTATCATTCCCTTAATCATGTGTTTTACATGGACATAACCATGCCATTATATCAATTTTCTATTCCATCAGAACCATTCAACGTGTTCTTGTAAATCCATAGAGAGAAACATTAACTGAACAATCCTTATATATTTTACCATTCATATTACATAATTCTTGAATCCAAATACATAAAAACTTTTATTATTACACTTCAACCTTATTACATTAATAATGATACCTCATCCTATTATACAATACCTCTTTCCTTTCACATTTCATATGTAGTCTCTTCATCATCAACAATGTAATCATTACTCATACCACATTATTGATCCTCTTTAGGAGTTTTCCTCCGTGGAATTTGAGTTTCATAATGACTATTTATTCCACACTTAAAATACATAACCTTTGATTATGTCTTAGTGAGGTCAATATTCTCATCCATTTCATTAATTGAACTCATCACTTTTCCCTTGCAGTCACTTTCTTTGTGTCCTTCTTTTCCACGGTCAAAACATCTTCTTGTTCATCTAAGTCATTAAATTAGGTGATTATTTCCACATTATTGACATCAATGAAACCTTATCTTCTTTCCTACATGGTATAAATTACCCTAACTCTTAGATGAATCCTTCTTTCTCTTCCTTGGTGAGTCTGAGAGTTGGTTAAGGTACACATTGTTAATCATGTTTTGTGAAACCTGATTAGGCATGACCACAATATATTTCACTCAAATCTTCATCCCACTTGAATAATCATTAGTAAATATTTAATCACATTCAATGTTAATCTAGATACTTCTAGTTCACACCATTGACTAAAACTATAAGCATAGTGTGAGAATTACTTATCAAGTAGAAAACCACATACTCATGAAAAGGATGTCTAAATCATAGAACCCTCCTTAATCTATTACACACTAGGTTTATCCTAAGTTATTCATAGAAAAATTATATTTAAATCCTTCATGATGGTTTGTGAAGAGTTTTTGAATTCCCAAAGCATATTCACAAGGAGTGTCAAACCAGGTGTGAAAAAAGGCCTATTTTCGTATACGAGATTACCCCAAGTTAGGCCTGAAACTTCATGTCAGAGTTGTTACTTCTAGGTATATCTGTTCCAGAGCCACATCCACTTGTAGTATCCAAACAGGGATATATTTATAGGAAACCACTCACTCCATCCTTTACCAAAATTCTAGTTCATTTTTTATGCATTTCCATATACTTAAACTTATCCTTTGACATGTCTTTAGGGTTCTCACTTTCTCATCCTATATTCCAAAGGTTAACTAAACCTTTTCTCTGATACCAACTATAGTGACCATCTATTTTCATAAATATAAATTAAATAACCTTTACATAATAATTAAAACATTATACAAATAGATTCCCACAGTCCATATTAGTATAGTGCCTTTGGAAACATGGAAACAAAAACACTAGTACATAAATGATCTCCATTATCTCCCACTTGGTTATTCTTGACTAGAACCCTTTTTAGACACATCAAACATAACACATATATTCATAAACTGGGGAAGGAAACATAAAAATGGGTGATCTTAAATGCTCAGTAGAGGTAAATAAGGGATATATATAAGAATAATTATGTATAAGGGTATAAGAACATGATCATGAAAATAGAAGATCATACCCTGCATATCAAAGATCATATACATGAATTATGGCATAAATCGTAGAAGTACATAAGACATGAACCATAAGGAAATAAAGAACATAAGACACAAAAGAATAACATAGGAATAAAACATGGAATTATGGAAAACACATAAACATATAATATAATTTTCTTAGTTGTCAAGGCATTTATGCCGAGGCCATCATAGTGGACAAAATCCTTTACCAAACTGGGTTCACACCCCATTCCATCTCTATATTACTGAACCAAGTTCACTCCTCATTTCAACCCTATATTACTGAACCGATTTCAATCCTAATTCCAACCCTGTATTATTGAACCAAGATAATTTCTAATTCTATCCATATAATATTGAACCAAGTTCATTTCTCATTCTAGCCCTATAATACTAAACCAAGTTCATTTCTTATTCCATCCATGTCTATCTCATGAGATATAAATCTTTACTATAAAGACCCGACCTTATTACATTAAATAATCTTGAATTTAGTCAAGAATTCGCTTCCTTTAACATTAAGGATCTTTTCAAGTTTACAAATTTAGATAATTGGGACATAAAACATTCATAAAATTAAACATTATTACAGAGTGGATACCATAAAAATAGTATTCCTTTCTTGCAAAATATAAAACTTTTCACATAAACATGATTTATTTGACCATTCTTAAAACATTTAACTTGGATTACTTCTTTTTATTACACATCATTATAACCTATGAAAATAATTTAAGAACTTGGGATGAGCACAAAATCTCAGTAAGGAATATAAGAAGAAGGAAAGAACACATTAGTCCATGAACACTTGTAACGTATGAAATCATTTTCAAAAGACATACTTATCACCAGTATATATATAATTACTTTGTGAAACATGATATTTACAAAAGATTCCAACAATATATAAGAACATAATTAGAATAATAAAGGTATCTTGGGGCATTACTTACATAATATTTTAACCCTCTCGGCTACCTTATAATTTGTAACCCTCACGACTACCTTACAATTTGTGTAACCATTGCAGTTACACTTGGAGTAACCATACGTCCGACCTCCAACTTACACATAACCAATAAATTGGAGGGACATATAGGTCCCAAAATTTATTATAAACAATTCCCAAGAACCATAACATAATCATACAACATGAATAATATCATAGAAACATTGCTTTTGAATTTTGTAAAATAGAATTTTAAAAGAGGATTTTAAAATAAAATCCCCTTACATAAATCATATAATTGAAGTGAGACTTAATAAAGTGGATGGAATAAGTCTATAAACTATAAATAGAAATAATTCAACATAATATAAACAAAAAAAATCACATAATAATTTTTAATACCACATAAATAACGAAGTAGAAGGTTAACCCAAAGAATGGAAATTGGTTTAATAATTCCATTACCGTGGGTTTGTCTTACGTCAAACTTGTTTAAAATTACTGTATAATTGTTAAAAGAGTATTATTAGTATTTTAAAGAAACATTTTCATGTTTATAACATATTATATGATCATTTCATATCCTCATTTCACCCTTTAATTATTAGTATTTTGTTCCGTTCATTGTTTAGGGTGCTTTCTTTACATGTTTTCCACGACCGGTTCGTGATGGATGATCTTGTTGATTGGAAGTGAAACTACCAAATTGGAATGGAAAGGAATTTACATATTTCCAGTACCATAATTTGTACCATTTATCATTTTGAAGTTTTATATGAGTATGATTCATAAGTTAAAACATTAATGATGTTCGTTTAGATCATTTTTAGTGGTTCTTTGATAATAATGACCTCATTTTGTCTTATAAATTAAAACCATGTATAAAAAATAATTAGAGAAACATATATGAGTCATAATACATATATTATAACCTGTTTAAACCATAAAAATTGTTTAATGACCAGACTTGAAGGAATTAAAGCAAATTGAAATCACATCGTCCACGATGTCAGTAATTCGACAGATCACGAACAATGTTTTTAATTCCTTGAATAAGTGGGGGAGGAGAAGAATAATGATGATGAATTTTCCAGGAACATGAGAAAATCCAGAATATACATTATTTCTGGAGCTTTCAAACCTCTTGGGTAATATGAGATGAGGAAATAATAAGAAAATAAAGGAACTCAAAATAAAAGAATAATTGAGAAATCCCTTACAAAAATTCGGTAGCCTAACGGCTATGAAACATGGTTTTAGAAAATATTAAAAAGAGAGGGGAAAAGGGTCCCCCATACAAAAATGAATCATAATACAGAATAGATCAATAATAATAAGGAAATAAGAACATGGTATGGAAACTTGAAAGTTATACCACATAAAATATAACTTGAATGAAAAAAGAAAGAAATTCCGAATTTTCTTACCTTGTAGAGTAACTCCTAGAACATGAAGGTTGGGACCTTGGGGACTTTAGGAAACCTTGAAAGTACTACTAGGGAGGTAAAAGCCTATATATTCGTTGATAAGGAATTTTTAATGAAGTTAATGAAGGAATGGGTTGGTATTTATAGAAAAAGTGAGGGAATATTTTAATAATTTCCAAGGGACACCTCATTAGTGGTATTTAAAAAACCATGGGCTTGCCCATGGTATTTTCCCAAGGTATTAGCCACTTAAGACACCTCACATATTATTTTACTATACACAAGTCAACCATATTTATTACATCATTATTAAATCATTAATGATGTCATTAACACACCGAAACTCAGAACTGTATTTTTTATTATTCACTGAAAAATCAACTGTTACAGAATAATCCCAAAAATTTACCCTTACCATTTTTTTGATATTTAGAATCTGAAAATGAAGTCCATTTTTTGAAAATAATTTTCTAAATATTATTAATTTAATTTTTAAATAAAATCATACTTAATTCAAAAATTAATTATTTAAAAACTATAACTGCTTTTATATCACATTGAAAAATTATTCAAGATGTCATTATCTTAAAGCTTTAAAAAAAATAATACAATTTAATATTCATTAGGGTAATATTACTATTCATATTACTATTCATAAGGGTATGTTACTATTCACCAAAAAACAATTTGGTTCCATTAGACTCCAAATAACATACTGAACCCAATTATAGATGGACATTTTTTGAAATTCAGAACATAGAAGTGGGAAAATTATTTTTTAAAGGCTGGTTATCAATATCTACTTCAAAAAAAAAATCATGAATTTCCATTTATTTTTAAAACCTTGGGGTGTTACATTATCTTCACCTTCTGAAAATTACATCCTCGTAATTTTATTTACTTATTAAACAAGTGAGGGTACCTTTACCTCAAAGAATTTTTAGACTTACATGTTGATTCTTCTACCATGTGGTTTATCCACAAAACCTTTACCTGGTGGATTACCTTATTCCTCAATACCTGTTCACTTTGATCAATAATCTGAACTGGTTTCTCTTCATAGTAAAGGTTCTCTTCCAATTGAACTACTTCTGGGCTCAAAAAATGAGTCGAATCTGGCACATATTTCCTCAATATCGAAGCATGAAAAACGTTGTGTACCTAAGATAAACTCGGAGGAAAAGCTACTCGGTATGAAAATGGTCTAACTTTTTTTAGGATTTCAAAAGGACTAATGAACCTTGGACTTAGCTTCCCCTTCTTACCAAAACGCATCACACTTTTCCAAGGAGAGATTTTAAGGAAAACATGGTCCCCTATCTCAAAAGAGAAGTCTTTCCTTCTGTTATTTGCATAACTTTTCTACCTACTCTGAGCTATCCTTATGTGCTACTGGATCATATTCACTTTCTTGGCCACTTCTTCTAGTAATTCTGGCCCCATCAACATTCTTTCACTAACTTCATCCCAAAATGCAGCAGTTCAACACCACTTCCCATACAATGCCTCAAAAGGTGCCATCTGAATACTGGAATGAAAAATATTATTATAAGAAAACTCAATAGAAGAAAGATGTTAATCCAAACTTCCCTGATAGTCTATTGAACAAGCTTGAAGCATATCCTCCAAAGTCTGAATCATTTGTTCTGACTGCCCATCTGATTGAGGATTAAAAGCTGTACTGAAATTTAAATCTGTTCCCAATGACTTCTAAATTCTCTTCCAAAAGTTAGAAGTGAACCTGGGATCCCAGTTAGATACAATGGAAAAAGGAAATCCATGTAACCTGATAATCTCCTTGAGGTACAATCGAGAAAGATGATCCAAAGACATTGTATCTCAAATAGAAAGAAAATGTGCAGATTTTGTTAGCCAATCAACAATAACACAAATCACATTGTTACCTTGAGAATTATTTGGTAGTCCCACCACAAAGTCCATGGATACATTCTCCCATTTCCACTCTAGCATTGAAAAAGTATGAAGCATCCCCTTCAGTAACTGCCACTATGCTTTAACCTATTGACATGTCAAACATTTCATTGTAAAATCAGAAATATCTCTTTTTCATTCCATCCCACCAATAATACTCCTGAAGGTATCTGTACATCTTAGTACTGTCAGGATGAACTGAAAATGGAGAACTATGAGCTTCACACAACAATTCTTTCTTCAACTGGGAATCACAAGGCACACACAACCATTTACCAAATCTTAAAACACAATCTTTATCATGGTTAAATTCTGGAAACTTACCCATTTTAACCAATTCTACCTTTTTTTGTAGCTCATGGTCTTCCTTATGTGCTTGCTTAATTCTATTTGATAATGATGACTACACTGAAACCTGAGAAAAAAATGAGGTATTTCCTGCACCAACAACTTCTAAGCCAAAATTCATCAAATCATTAATCAAGGGGTCATGTTCTAAACATAACATGGTTACTGATGAATGATGTTTTCGACTCATGGAATCCACCACTTTTTTTACTTTTCCAGGATGGTAATTGATCGTTAAATCATGATCCTTTATTAGTTTTATCCATCTTATCTGCCTCATGTTTAATTCATTCTGAGTGAATATATACTTCAGACTTTTATGGTCAGTATATATTTGTCATTTGGATCCGTATAAATAGTGCCTCCAAATTTTCAAAGAAAAAACCACAACTACCAATTCTAAATCATGTGTGGGATAATTTAACTCATGAGGTTTAAGTTGTCTTGAAGCATATGCAATTACCTGATCATTCTGTATCAAAACACAACCAAGTCACTTTAAAGAAGCATCACTATAGATGACAAACTCACCATTTTGGGAAGGTAAGGCCAAAACTGGGGCATTCACCAATCTCTTATTCATTTCCTAAAAACAAGCATCATATTCTTCTATCCAAACAAATTTAACCCCTTTTCGTGTTAACTTAGTTATCAAGATAGATAGTTGTGTAAATTTCTTAACAAACCGTCAGTAATAACCCACTAATCCAAGAAAACTATGAATATCTATAACATTTTTGGGTCTTGTCCATTCATCAACTAATATTGTTTTGGATGGATCAACTGTTATTCCATCCTTATTTACAAATTTCCCATGAAAATAAATCTGTTGCAACCAAAAATCACACTTGATGAATTTTCCATACAGTTTCTTTTCTTTTAAGGTTTGTAAAACAACCCTTAGATGTTTTTCATGCTCCGCTTTATTTTTAGAAAATACCATAATTTCATCAATAAAAACAACCAAAAACTTATCCATGAACTCATGAAATATTCTATTAATAAGATTCATGAATACAGTAGGTGAATTAGTTAACCATCATAACCACAAATTCATAATGCCCATATCTAGTACAAAGGGCTGTTTTTTAGGATGTCATCCTCCTTCACCTTTATCTGATGGTATCCAGATCTCAAGTCAATCTTGGAAACGTACTGAGCTCCCTGGAGCTGATTAAACAAGTCATCGATGTGAGGAAAAGAATACTTGTTTTTAACAATGATGTTATTCAAAGCTCTATAATCAATGAAAAGTCTCATGGAACCATATTTCTTTTTAACAAACAAAACTGGAGCACCCCATGGTGAAGTGCTAAGACGAATGGAGCCTTTATCAAGAAAATAATACAACCGATTTTTCAATTCAAGAAGTTCTATTTGAGATATACCATATGGGGGTTTTGAAATTAGCATAGCATCAGGAACTAAGTCAATTGTGAATTTGAATTATCGGTCAGGTATGACACTGGGTAACTCATCTATAAAAACATCAAGGTATTCATTTACCACTGGCACATTATTAATCTGAATAGTTCCCTTGTTTTCAAAAATATGAGCAAGATAACTTCCATTTCCATCTTTCAACAACTTCTCAGCTTCCTGTTATGTTATCAATTGTATGGGTTCATTCTTGTATACAAACTGAAACTCTTTCTGAAAAACAACTTCTTTAGCTGTACAGTCAATCTTAGCATGATAAACATAAATCCAATCCATTCCCAGAATAACATCAAACTCAACTAAGGGAAAAACAACAAGGTTTGCAGGTAAAGTCTTTCCAATGACCACAATATAAATATTCTTATAATTCCTCTTTACTATAATATTTCCCCCTAGTGTTTTAACAACAAGTTCCGGTCTCATTTGTTGAGGTGATATTCCCAATTTACCTGAAAATTTCTTAGAAATGAAGGAATATGTAGACCCTGTATTGAAAAAAAAACATTATAAAAATCTGAGTAAACAAACAAATTACCTGATACAACTTCATTGGATGGCCCAACATCTGTTGATGTAGTCGCAAAGGATCTCACTAAACCTTTCTGCTTGTAGTATGACTTCTTTACATCATTTAAATCTCTATTTGGGTAGGCATTTGAATAATGATCCATCTCACCACATTTAAAACACTTTATATTTTGCTTATCAGGATTAGTCTTAGGATCATTTTCATTACAATCTCGAGCCATATGTACAAAATTACCACATTTAAAACACTTACCAGTTTTGGTAAGACATTCCCCAGGGTACTTCTTTCCACACTTTTCACAAAATAGAAATTGGATTTTCTTACCATCAGATTTATTTTGTTGATTCTTACCCATCACTTGTCATTTGGACCTATTATTTTCCTTATTTCCAAAATGCACATGATCATAAAAAACTCCATCTCTACCCTCTCAGCACACTGGACAAGTTTTTCATAACTTTTGAATTCATAGGAGGCCAACTTCCTTCAATACCTTGGATTTAGTCTTGAGTAAAAGTAGTTGATTTTTCTATCAAGATCCAGAATAAGATTTGGAGCAGACCTCTCCAGTCAGGTGAAGTTCGCTTCATACACATCCACTGAATCTTCCTCCTTCTGTTTCAATTCAAGGAATTGCTTCTCCATCCTAAGTCGTACCACCTTAGGAAAATATTTTTCAAGGAAAAGACTTTTAAATTCATCCCACTCTAAGGAATAAAAATACTCTCTATCCCTGAAATTCCTTACCATTGGCCACCACTGATCAGCTTCACCTTCAAAATGATAAATTTCAAGACTTAACTTTTTATTGTCTGAACATCCCATAACACCGAATATCTTTTCAAGGGATTTAATCCATCATTCAGCCACTACTGGGTCATAAGATCCATTGAAAGTAGAAGGGTGTTGTCTCATACAATGTTACACAATTTTCATGTTCCATTGTGGTACCTCAGGTTGTTCTCTTGAATGGATGATACCACCATTTATTTCCTGTATCAGCTGATCCATTACTGTCACAGACTTCTCGGTTCCAATCCCTATCATTCCAGGCTATAGATTTGGAAGGATGTCGTTCTGTTAGAGCCTCTCCTCTTCAGCTTCCTTGTTTCTTCTGCGGACAACCATTATGAAAAAACATATCTTAGATGAAGCAACATGGTAATATTTAAATTATATAACATTTAAAATTAATCATAGAGTACAAATCATTTATGGTATTCTTTTAACATCATCCTAACCCTTAAAGTTATCTAAACTATCTTCTGATACCAATTATAAGGAACCGACCTTATTACATTACATAATCTTGAATTTAGTAAATAATTCACTTCCATTCACATTGATGTTATTTTCAAGTTTAGTGCTTTAGAGAATTGGGGCATAAAACATTCATAAAATTACACATTATTACAGAGTGGATACCATAAAAACAGTATTCCTTTCTTAAAAAATATAAAACTTTTCACATAAAAAATGATTTCTTTGACCATTATTCAAAAATTTAACTTGGATTAATTATTTTTATTACACATCCTTATAACCTATGAAAATCATTTAAGAACTTGGGATGAGCACAAAATCTCAGTAATGGATATAAAAATAAGGAAAGAACACATTAGTCCTTGAACACTTGTAACGTATGAAATCATTTTCAAAAGACATACTTATCACTTATATATATATATAATTACTTTTTGAAACATGAGATCTACACAAGATTAAAATAATACATAATAATGTAATTAGAATCATAAAGGTATCTTGGGGCATTACTTACATAATCTTGTAACCCTCTTGGAAAACTTATAATTTGTAACCCTCACGGCTACATTACAATTTGTGTAACCATCACAGTTACACTTGGAGTAACCATACAACCAACCTACAACTTACACATACCCAATGCATTGGAGGGAGATATATATCCCAACATTCATCATAAACAATTACTAGGAACCATAACATAATCATACAACATGAATAATATCATAAAAACATTGCTTTTGAATTTTGTAAAATAGAATTTTAAAAAAGGATTTTAAAAGAAAATCCCCTTACATAAATCATATAATTGAATTGAGACTTAATAAAGTGTATGTAATATGTATATACAATGTAAATATAAATAATTCAACATAATATAAACAAAAACCATCACAAAATCAATTTTAATACCACATAAATAATGAAGTAGAAGGTTAACCCAAAGAATGGAAATTGGGTTAAGAATTCCCTTATTGTGGGTTTGTCTTACGTCAAACTTGTTTAAAATTAATGTATAATGGTTAAAAGAGTGTTATTATTATTTTAAAGAAACATTTTCATGTTTAAAACATCTTATATGATCATTTAATAACCTCATTTCACCCTTTTATTATTAATATTTTGTTCCTTGCATTGTTTAGGGTGCTTTCTTTACATGTTTTCCACGATCGGTTCATGATGGAAGATCTTGTCAATTGGAAGTGAAACTACAGAATTGTAATGTAAACAAATTTACATATTTATAGTACCATAATTTATACCATTTATCATTTTGAATTTTTATATGAGTATGATTCATAAGTTAAAACATTAACGATGTTCGTTTAGATCATTTTAGTGGTTCTTTGATAATAACGACCTCATTTTGTATTATATATTAAAAACATGTATAAAAAATAATTCTAGAACCATGGATGAGACATAATACATATATTATTACCTAGTTCAATTATAAAAATGGTTTAATTACCAGACTTGAAGGAATTAAAGCAAATTTAAATCACATCATCCACGATGTTGGTAATTCAACAGATCACGAACAATGTTTTTAATTCCTGGAATAAGTGGGGGAAGATAAGAAGAATGATGATGAATTTTCCATGAAAATGAGAAAATCCAGAAGATACATTATTTATGTAGCTTTAATGCCTCTTGGGTAAGAGGATATGGGGAAATAATAATAAAATAAAGGAGCTCAATATAAAAGAATAATTGAGAAATCCCTTACAAAAATTGGGTAGCCTAACGACTATGCAACATGGTTTTAGAAAATATTAAAAAGAGAGGGGAAAAGGGTCACCCATCCAGAAATGAATCATAATAAAAAATAGATCAAGAATAATAAGTAAATAATAACATGGTATGGAAAATTTAAAGTTATACCCCATAAAAGAGAACTTGAATGGAAAAAGAAAGAAATTGAGAATTTTCTTACCTTGTAGAGTAATTATTAGAAATTGATGTTCGGGACCTTAGGGGCTTGAGGAAACCTTGAGAGGACTACTAGGGAGGTAAGGAGGACAGATCTTCATTGATGAGGAATTTTTAATGAAGTTAATGAAGGAATGGGTTGGTATTTAAAGAAAAAGTGAGGGAATATTTTAATAATTTCCAAGGGACACCTCATTAGTGGTATTTGCAAAACCATGGGCTTTACCATGGTATTTGCCCAAGGTATTATCCAATTTGGAAACCTGACATCTTATTTTACTGTAAAAAAGTCGACCAGATTTATTACATCATTATTACATCATTAATGATGTCATTAACACACCGAAACTCAAAACTGTATTTTTACTATTCACTGAAAATTCCACTTTTTCAGAAAAATACCAAAACTTTAACCTTACCATTTTTCGACATGTAGAATCAAAAAATGAAGTCCATTTTTGAAAATAATTTTCTAAATATTATTAATTTAATTTTTAAATAAAATGACACTGAATTCAAAAATTAATAATTTAAAAATTATAACTGCTTTTATATCTCATTGAAAAATTATTCAAGATATCATTATCTTAAAGACATAAAAAATAAAATAATAATACAATTTACTATTCCTTAGGGTCATATTACTATTCATATTACTATTCATAAGGGTATGTTACTATTCACCAAAAAAACAAGTTGGTTCCATTAGACTCCAAATAACATACTGAACAAAATTGAAGATAACCATTTTTCGAAATTCAAAACATAAAAGTGGAAAATTTATTTTTTAAAGGCTAGTTATAAATATCTACTTCAAACAAAGTTTCATGCATTTCCATTTATTTTTAAAACCTTGGGGTGTTACATTTACCCAATGCATTGGAGGGAGATATAGGTCCCATCCATCTCATAATGAACTCATACATACATGTGCCACAAATTTATAAACAGTCATATCATAACCAACGAAATGAAATGGGTGTCATAAAAATGTAATCATATATTAACATGTGGAAAAAGATAGTTTTCATAATCATTTCATCAAAGCATAACCCATGAAAGGAAGTGGGTTTCAGAATAATATAACCCGTAAAAGAGAAACATGTTTCATAAACATCATGCCATCAAAACATAATCCATTTATATAAATAATATGAATGAAAAAATTGAATAATTTCACCAATAAGGCACGAGTAACACCAAATGATTTTATCTTAGATGGGAAATAATTTTGAAATATATTTTAAAAAAAATATTGAGAAAAATATCTTTTATTCGTTGAAAAAATATCTTTAAAACATAAAAACCTTTTTAAAACCATTTTCTTAAAAATAAACTTGAAATATTATAAATAAATATTTTAAAAATTTTGGGAACCTTTTTCTTTGAAAACATATAAAGAGAGATTGAAAACGTTTTGAAAACAATTTTCTTTGAAAAATTATAAAAGAAGCTTGAAAACATTTTGAAAAAAATTCCCTTGAAAACTTATAAAATAAGCTTAAAAACATTTTTAAAAACAAAATTCCTTGAAAACTTATAAAACAAGCTTTAAAATATTTTTTAAAATAATTTTCCATGAAAAATTATAAAATAACCTTGAAAAAATTCTGAAATAAATTTTCCTTGGAATTTTATAAAATATTCTTGAAAATATTTTGAAAACCATTTCTTTGAAAATATATTTTAAAAAAAATTCTTAAAAATTAACCATTTTAATATGAAAATAATGTTTCAAATAATTGACGGTGGGTAAATCCATACATGTCGTATGAGGTAAAAAGAACATTCCTTTTTCACAGTAAAAAGCTTAGAAAAATTCCTCATTCACAAAGTGAAAAGAATATTCCTTTGAAAACATTGGTAAAAGAAAAAAATGGAAAAATTTATTGTAATGATCATAGGATATTATTATAACATTCTTGGAAACCCTTTTTAGAAAACATGGTTTTGAAGGAACACAGGATTCCGACCAAAGAGAGGGTAAAGTAGGGATTTCTTAAAAAGACTTTATTAACTATATTATATACCAAAAAATGGAAAAAAAATACATGAATATATCATGAATAACTAGAGGATAATAACATTCATGAGAGTTATTAAGGGATGGATCATAAGATTTCATCAAATGAAGCATAAACAAAAACAATCTCTAAAAGCAATGAGATTGTTTCAATAAACTCTTAACACTTGGTAAATTTGAACCAGACTCACCATGTAATAAAATTAAATTACATGAGGCTTAAATATAATGAAAATAAGGAGATTCATGATTTAACACTTCAAAGGTAGTATATACACCTCATAGAAAAATATAGGTGCATAACAAGTAACTTTTGAAACCTAAACCCCATGAAAGAAAGATCATATAATGTATATATAAATACCCATAAATTTAATTATAATAATAATTGAATACATTCATGGGTAGTATACACACCACACAAAAGTAATGGGTGTTGAATAAAACATGTATCTCACAGAAATAAAAATTGAGATGAAATCCCCTTACCTTGTGTCTTGACTCTTATTGTACTCATTCAAACATCCTATATAATAAATATAAATTTATTATACATCTATAAAAGGAACATATTCTTACTTTTAATACCATCTAGGTTTTTATTATGTCTTCATATTGCCTTCTTGTTAATAATTCTATGTTAATGTTTCACTTCGGGTAATATCCGCTTTGTTTTTTTCATGTGTCATAATTTGTTATATATTTGGTCCTTATATTTATATCATGATTTCCATAATGTAAAACATGATTTAAATATAATTTATATTCATTATATGTGTATTATAATAATCCATATAATATATAAGTATGAAACTGAATACACCATTCAAGGAGATGGTAAGTTGTATGAACGCATGAATGCTATTTTCATTTAATTGTCATTGTTTCATCAAGTTTAGATGAGTATGTGGGATGATATCCCCTTTATGGTTTGATTTATGGATATTTTAATGCCTCAATAAATTTAACACACTAGGGTTTCCATATTTTTTTTCTTCCCTAGAAAATCCCAATGGTTCCCTCATCTATATATGGGTACGAACCTGCTTTCCAAAGGCCGAATGTCATCTAGTTTTTCAGGCCCATTGAATCTTGGGGAATCACATTGGTCAAGATAATGGGTGTTCAATATCATATCACCCTTTTGGGGGGAATTATTTCCTACACCAGGACTCTCTTATATATTTAATATATGTTCATGAATCTCTTCCTAATCCAGATACATGACCAGTTACCCTAACGAAATGACTATAGGTTAATTCTCTTTCATATGTAAAAGATTGGGATCTCTTTATTGAATCCATATATATTTTTCTGAGGTTATACATCATTTTTTGGTAATAGGTAGTTTCTTATATACTAAATTTGTATAACCAAGTGATTCAGAGAATGCTTCCATGTAAGGAGGTGGTTAATATTTTTTGGAGGGGATTGATCCATTATGAGGTGTCCTACATATCCTGATTATTGTCAAAACCCACATAGTTCATTCATCCCATGAATTTTAATGTCATGCGGTGAGGATATGTGTTCGGTTGATGAGGCACTAAATATTTGAGCTCGAACCCTAAGGGGGTATCCTACATATCTCGAGTATAGTGGGAATTAGATTTTTCGTAGTTCTCATGTATTGGGGTTGTTCGTGTCATTATAGAGACTTATAGTGCATATGATATGATTATTGTGAATCATAATCTCATGTGATCTATGCTCGGTGTGAGAAACGAGGGATAAAAAATGATCATTTCATTTCTTATGATGTAGGGTTTATGCACTGGGACTTCCTTGAGATGATTTATTATGGGAATCAGGTCTTGGAGAGATGTCTTACATATCCTGGTTATGGAAAGAGTTAGAGTCATCGTAGCTTGGTGGTTTTCTCAATCCACTGATTGATGAGATAGGGTGATCATCTCATGAGACTAATTGAGTCCCTCTAGTTGAGACATCATAGTCAAGAAAAGACTTACACCGAAAGGGGTTTTTATTTGAGATCAGGCCTTAAGAAGGTATCCTACATATCCTGATTATGAAAGGAATCAAAGTCATCATAGTTCGGTTTATGTTAGGTATTACATACTGAGGTTGGCTGTAACATTGTGGGGGTTTATAGTGCAGATGATATGATCATGGATACTCCTTAAGCCTATGTGATCTATGCTCGTTGTAAAAAAAAGGTATATAAAATAATCAATGTTATTGCCTTGAATAAGGGACATAAATGATAGGATTTCCCTAGATGATTAATATAGGGATCAAACCTCGGGGGGAGGTAGCCTATGTATCCTGGATATGGTAGGAATCAGAGTCACTATAGTTCCCTTTATGTAGGGGATTACACACTGAGGATGCCCTGTATTCAGGGCTTACATGCCGATGAAAGACAATTTCATCAAGTCCTGGGATGCCCTATTAACATGGACTTCTTGTCTGGAGGGAAGCATATAACCCAATTGACATGTTTTGGGATCCATTACATGGCCTATCTTGATGAATATAGAGGGTGTTATGAGATTCATTGTGGCATAGTCAGAGGGGTGTCTCGTATCTTGGATGAAACCTTTGAAATACATTGCGAGACTTGGCCGACATGTCTAGAGGGCATCATGAGTCCAAGATGACTTTCCTAGTGGGTGTCACAGGTGCTTGGTTATCATGTCTAGATAATTTCATGAGACTCAAATGACATGAAAAAACAACATTATACAAGTCAGGTGATGTGTTATAATGGATTCAAAAGTCTTGGGTGACATACCCAAAGGGTTTCGCAATATCAAAGTGGTGTCCATAGGGAAAACCATGTGGATTGCTCTGACAGGTCACGAGTATTCCAAGTGTCCTAGAGGGCATTCTAGAGGAGTATCACGAGATTTAGGCTATATGTCCTGGAATTGTAGCATGTCTTTGGGTGACTCACATGAAGTGCATGAGGTCTAGTGATCATGTCTTTCACTTAAGTATTCTTCTTTTAATCTTGGTTCTGAACCTTATGTTGTGAAGGACTTAGGTTTATTTAGTACCATTTCCTTTGAGTCTCACGTGATCTAGAAGACATGTGGTATGTTCTTTTCAAGTATTTCCATAAGTCCTTATCATGATCTATGAATGTTCACATGAAGCACCTTATGTGTGGCGCCTGATTTCTCCAACTATCCACTAGTGTATTACCTGAAGGAAAGTTTTCGCTCACGTGATTGGTTGCTTCGAGAAATCCATAGAGGATGAGATTCAAATTTTATAGATTCTAAGAATCCAGAGTCTTAGAGTCCAACCCTTTCTTCTTTTTGGAGTGGGGAATTTATAGGCATCACCACCCCTATTGTCCAGTGCTTTGTGCGTTGTATCTAGTGAGAATCCAGGCTAGAGTCGGTGAAGGATTCTAGCACTACACATCTTCACGAGTCTCTTTCATGGACCACTCTAAGTGTGTTTCCTGATTTTTAACGATCACGAGCCTCTTCCTTCAACGTTCCCTTTATTGGATTATATCCAATTAATGGGGACTTGTTTGATCATGAAGATGTGTTGAGGGATTTCCTCGGTGTCATGTTGACATTCCCAAGGGCCTTTTAAAGATCCAAGTTCCTATTGGAAGGTGTTCACAAGACTTCAGGTGGATTTTCTTGGGGTCTCGTGAGACAAGGATGGGTTGTACAGGGGTCTCATTGGACCATGCCGTAGGTGTGCTAGGCACGTCTCATGCCTTTCAATGACCACAAAAACCTCTTTCATCCTCCCTTTCGATCCCCTTTGTTTTATGTGAAAAATGTTTGGAATCATGTGATATTTCATGCATGTTGTTGAGTGTATTTATTCTATTTTTTGGTAATGCATCACATAAATAATGTGGGTCATATGGGGTTGTGCGAGAGTCTTATGTGAAAATATATTCATTCATCCTTAGAGTACTATAGAGTTACCTAGGGTGTGTCACATGTCCTTCAACAACCGCGAACACCTCTTGCCTCCTCCCTTTCTATCTCCTCTATTTTATCTTACAAAGGTTAGGGGTTATGTGAGTTTTCATGAGAAATGCCTGGGATTTTTGCTCGATTTTTCAGTGATGTCTCACCTGACCAATATGGGTCATATAGAGTGTGCATAAGCATGTAGTGGATAGGTCTATCTGTCTACCCTTAGAGTGCCAAATGGGCTGGAAGGACATACCCAAGGACTTATGTGCGGTGATTCCAACATGACATCAAGGTCTTGTGGTGTCTCATAGATCCCAGGGGAGCACGTTGCATGTATTTCAACAACCTCAAAAACCACTTGATTCCTCCTCATTATCTCCTTCATTTCATCCCACAAAGGTTTGGAGGTCTTGAGAGTTTTCCTAGATGTCACCAATGGATTTTATTATTCACAATGATGATATGGAATGTGAGCTTAATGACCACCAGGGGTCTATTATTTTTAATATCATACCTCCTTATTTTTGAAGTATTTTGGGTGGTTTGTCATGCACTTGACAATGAAAAACCATGCGGCCTAGGGGCGCTCATTCCATTATCTAGGGAGCCTTCGCGAGAGCAGGAATGTTTGTTGAAGGGGGATTTGTTGGACTTCCCATGGGTTATTCACCATGCACGGTACCTTCATGTGACCTTGAAATTTTCATGTGATCACGAGTCCTTTAGAGGCTCATGTGATCTACAGGTCTCAACAATCCTCTCCTTCCTTTAATTTTGCGGGGAAAATAATATATATATTTAGGTTTTTCTTCCTTTTTGATTTTTCCAATGTCCATCTAGAGGGTGTCAAAAAATTCCCCCCTCAAGATCAACATCTGAGGTGATGAGGACTTGGTTTTTAGGAAAACTAATACCTTCCAGAGTCTTTAGTGGTGTCATGAACTGATGCTTCAGGTGAAATTTGATCTACTAGGCATCATTTGGTATTCTGAGAAATGACCTATATATAGGGGGGAGAGTAATTAATTCCACCAGCCAACCTTTCTCCAGATAACTATCTCATTTTCTTCCATAGCAAGACCCTACCACAAACCCTGATCGCAAGACCTATCTAAAAGATTTTATCATGAATATGTTTTTCCATAGCTCTTGTGTGTGGATGTTTTCCAACTAAGGCGCTTGTCTGACCTAGTTGCGAAATACCCTTTAGTAATTTCTTATACTTACACTATGAGGGTTATGGTTGCCTAGAGGCCTTCGTGAGATCTATCAACTTGACCATTTGATCACTTTTGACTCATGTGACCATGTTTAGGTCATGAGATTGCAAGTCTTTAGGATGGTCATGCAATTCATGTGATGCCCTATGGAGGTAATGTGACCCATAAGTCTTCTAGAGATTAAGCAATCTGTGAAACCTTTATGCGGTCTGCGAATCCCTTGTTGAATCATGCAATGCACATGATACCATAAGAACTTTCATGCCTCTTTTTTAAATTTTTTCTACGTTTTCTTTGTCTGATGTGTGCCACTTACTTATATTCTGATGGATTCCAGTTCTCACCAATGTTCCTCAGCTGTGGCCAACCAAAGGGACATGATTTCCAGGAATTGAAATTTTGATCCCTGATACCTCGTTGATAATGATAATGGGGTTCTGAAGAGGTTCCTTATATCCGTCATTCAGAATTATCCTTTATCTCATCAACTTCCCCTATATGGGTTTGGTATGATAGATGATGCCTCCCTACCTCCCCCATATTTTAATTTTCTATCTCACTGGATGTCTGGTTCTCTTGACTGTGTTCATGTGATGATTACCATGGACAATCATCTAGTTATAACTCAGTATCGATATTTTTATTATGTGTTGTCCAACTCACCTCTAAGTAAAGATGGCCGTGAATTTTCCCAACAACCTATTGCTCAGATCTATTCAAGTATATTAACCTCTTATCTATACCCTTCTAGTGGTGGATGGGATTCAAAGTGGGATCTCCATCCTGAAGGAAATTTCTCTGATGAGTGGTTGTGGCCTTTCTGGGTCTGATAAAGCTGTTTGGAGTTCGTTGAAGACCAATATAGGGTCCACCTTTTATGAAGCTGTATGGATCTCTCAATTTTTCGTCTACCGCTAGCCTAAACTTCTTTGAGAAATTATTAGCCATTGGTTTTATTAGAACAACACATTCCATCTTCCTCACAGCAAGGTGGGTATCAGTTTATGGGATATTCATCAGTTGGGTGGTATTCCTCCTCTTGGGGAGATGTATAATGAATTCCTATTGTGGATGTTTGGGATGATTATTTACAAACTCCAGTTTTAGTGAGGGATATTCTTGTCATTGTGAAGAAGAAATTAGAGAGGGAGATGAAGGTGTTCTAGATTATTTCCATCATAGACTAAATTAGTATTTTTTTTCTATGGCAATGGGGTTAGAAAAAATGTTATTCTCTCCATACGTGACCCTCCCAGCAAGTCCATCATAGCACTGGCTCATGTTGGTCCATTCTAGAAGCTAGGGACTACACATCATGGGATTTTCAGGTGAACCTAGAGGTCTATTTAGATCTTAGGTTTTCCAGATCTGGTTCTATGTTCCTGAATGGGAGGATTTTCCTTGTTGGGGGTGCATTCTTAGTAATATGTGTTATAACTTTGGTATTGGAGGTGTGACTTGTGGAAGGATGATGTATTAACCTAGTATTACTAGTCCTTTCATGCCTCTACCAAATGTTGGGACATATTCAGCATGGAAACACTCCTTACTAGATCCACGGTCCTCTCTAGTTCATATTTGGATGGATAGGGGAGTACTTCCATTATTATGATTAATATAATGCTTCTTTGATCCCATAAGCCCCCTCCTATCCCAGATTTTTGAATATATCTAGGGTTGGGGATATGTACCTAAACCCTACTGAGGTCAGAGGTGCACTGTGCCAATCTGAAAATTTCGACTTTACTACCTTCCATACACCGAGTGGTCCGATTGTAGATGATGGCAGTGGTTCCCTTGATGAAAGATCTTATATGGTCTCCCTTCAGGATAGGGTACTTGCAACTAGGGTGGATGAGTTGATCATCTGTGATCCATACAAACCATATAGATTTTCTCAACAGTTTGGCTATATTCTGAGAGTTTATACCATTGCTTTGGTCAAAGTCTAAGGGGAACAAAATCCTAGGATTATCCACCAATTATGGAAGATGTTGTCATGTGAAGACACTGGGGTTGAGATTATTCTTCTGTCCACTGACGCTTATGCTTCCCTTACCTAGTATTATGCCCAGTATTGGGTGATATCTTACCCCAATGGTGTGTTAGGACATCTAATTTTTCATGTGGATAGGCCTCTTATGTCACCAACTCCTTTATCTATGGTGTTGATGGAGTTGATTAAAGAACTAGGTGAGGTGTTAAGGAAGCGACCTCACTTTGATGATGGTGACTCGAATAGTGGTCCAGATTCTGTTGAGGAGATTGGTCATCTAGCACATTCTACAGGTGATACTCCTATTGAGAGTGAGGTATATGGGGATTCCTCTATTGTTTTAGAATTGATTTTATAGTTTGGTCATCCTTCCAGTGAACCTACCTTGTTAGTTTCCACATCTCGATCACATCATAAGCTAATATCAAAACACATTCTCATCTTTATTACTGAGACCCCATTGAAAATAATCTAAAACCAAGGGGAGTGCCTTCGTTGGTTATTTCAGGACTTAGGAGTAGAAGGATTCAATTAGAAGCCCTTTCATCTTGACTTTCAGGGACATGGATGCGAATGAAAGGGACTTGCATGATTTTTTGAATGAATCTTCCATTTATAATCAAACGAGGGAGGCGATGGAGGTAATTGAGTAGGGTCATCAGCTATTGTCTAAATTGTAAGCTTATATGGATTCTTGGATGGTTAAAATATGGTTATACAAGGATATAGTTTCTCATTTGAGGTCCAACCTTTTAGAATCATCAAAATCATTGGACACTACTCAGAAGAGGGTTGAAGAGTTAACTACTCTCTTTGAAGCTCTCTGTTCTGAGGCAGAAGTGGAAGAAGTAGGGAGAACTACACTCCAATGCTTCATTTATGCCTCTTTCTAGAAGCTCGCCGATATTTCTAGTGCTACTGACCATCTTTTTTCATGACTCACCTTTTGTATTGCACTCTATTTTCTTTGACAAGGCTTTAGAGAGACTCCAGAATGTGGATATTCTTCCCTATTTTTACATATTGTGAATGGGTGAGTTTTTTTGAACATTTTACAATATCATTCAGTCGTATTCCTTTTATTTATAATGAATGAACATGAATTCCTAGAATTTAATATCAAAATTATAAAAAATTAATTTTTGGAGATGCTCGTGAGTGCCCACTCACATGAGATCCTACATTGGTAGTCAGTTCTAGCTATCTTGAGATTACTTGAACTATAGAGGGATTACCTGGGTAGGAGATATGTCATGGGGGGAGAGTTCTCTATCTATTTCCAATGACGATAGGCTTGGAGAGAATAAATTGATGTTCAAGACCATATGGTGGGCCTTTTCAAGATCTTATAGACTAAACTAATATCGTTCTTTAGTTTAGGGTCTTTTAGAACGAACTTGATATTTATTTTCTTAAAGGTATTTTAGATGGGACCTAATATTGATTTAATTTATAGTTTTTACCTTATACCTAATATTTCTTTGTTTTAGGTTCTTTTATCTCAGACCTAATATATCTTTAGTTTAGGGTCTTTTAGCTCAGACCTAATATTTCTTTAGTTTAGGGTCTTTTAGGTCTGTCCTAATATTGCTTTAGTTTAGGGTCTTTTAGCTTAGACCTAACATTGATTTAGTTTAGGGTCCTTTATATTAGACCTAATATTGCTTTAGTTTAGGGTATTTTAACTCAGACTTAATATTTATTTAGTTTAGGTTCTTTTAACACAAACCTAATATTACTTTAGTTTAGGGTCTTTTAGATCAGACCTAATATTGCTTTAGTTTAGGGTCCTTTAGCTCGGACCTAATATTGATTTAGTTTAGGGTCCTTTATCTTGGACCTAATATCACTTTAGTTTGGATTATTTTAGCTCAGCCCTTCTGTATGATCATGGGATATGGTGCAGACATACCAGGAATGACCTAAATCACTCTAAAGTGTTGGGTTTTGTTGTGGTGTTGCAAAGGCTCGTGAATATCAGAATGACCTTTTTGTAGAGAGATGCATTGGTTTGATGGCCATAAGTGCATAAACATGATCTATAGGAATGTATGCATATACAAACAAAGGGTCCTTGAAGCTAGGTATCTTTTACAAGGGCTACAGACGATTCATGTAAGTAATATGGATGGGGTTGGAATACTAGGAATACTAGTCTTTCCTGTATAATTGGAGTATGGATGGTGTAAATAATAACCCTAAAGTTTTATTTCATGAATATGAGATGGTGTAGACATGATGGGTATTTTCCTTGACATTCTGGAATGAAAGGTTTTTCCGTGGTGTTCCTAAGGCTCACAAGGATTAAAGCTCCTTTCTGGAAAGGATAAGATGCCTTTAGTTGGTGGGTCAGGGCCCTTATGCGTTGGTAGAATTCCAAGTGAAAGATGATCTCCACTTTTTTATGAGGGTTATGAAATATTTTTGAAGACTCAAAAATCTATATGATGATGTTGGGTATGGGAAGAAAGCTATCTAGGAAGGGTTCTACCACCTTAGGGAAGTTCAACTTTTTATGAGAATCTTGAGCCCCATGACTTATGGTTTCAAATCATGAAGTGTAGGATATCAAAGGTTAAGAAACAAAGTGTACTAGTTTGTCCTTAATAAATGGTATGAAACACGATGACATAATGTCGAGGATATCAAATCTGATTGGATAGTTTGGTGCGGGGATTGTAAATCATGATCTAGAGTTCTTGAGTTAGGATAAACATATGGGACAGTCATATAGGGAGTGGTTCAGGCACACTGAGGAATTGAGTACTGCCACAATGATTTCAAGGATCATGAGGATTGGAATTTCCTTTTTCAGAGTGACACATTTGGTTTCCAGACATAGGCGCATATGCAGAAGCCTTGGGTATGTATGCATAGTCAAGAAAAGGGTCCTTGAAGTCTGATATCCTTTCCAAGGTCCATAGAAGGTTATGGTGATTCAAGACACCCCAAATCATGAGGTGTGATTTGTGTAAAGTGTAAAATCCAAGGAGGGCCTGAGTACCCTAAAAGTTGTGTCACTGCCCAGTGAACACATTCTCGTGGCGAGGAGATGTGAAAAACGTTTCTCTAACTTTTTCCTAGACTAGTGGGCCCAGTGAGCATAGCTTGGATTTTAATAGGGATATAAGGTAGACCCAATAAGCTTTATTAATGTTATATTTTCACCCTAATTTTTTCCTAAAATCTGAGGATAAAGAGTTTAGAGGGATGAGACTTAAATTTTTCTCAGGTCTCCCTTTATGGGTTTTCAACCTAATAAGTTTTATGTCTCTGTCATTAGAAATTTAAGGTCTTGTGATTTAGACAATGATGTACTATAGTTTAGGGTCATACAACTTTGACTAAAATTCAATAATTTTAAGATCATGATTGTCATGGACCAAATATGGAGGATGATAACCAAGATCTTAGTCAGGGTATCCAAGGTCAAGAGTATTCCCACATCTTCCTGAGTATGGGATGGAAATATTGTAAATCACGACTTGAGTTCTTAGGTCATGAGTAATGACATGAGACAATCATATTGGGAGTAGTTCATACACGATGGGGTGTTGAGTGCTTCCACAGTGGTGTTAGGGATCATGAGGATCAAAACATACTTTTTTAGAGTGATACATTTGGTTGAAAACTGTAAGTGCATATGTAAGATCCATAGGCATGTATGCATAGTCAATAAAAGGGTCCTTGAAGTTGAATATCCTTTCCAAGGGCCATAGAATATTATGGATACCTAATATGAATGAGACATGAAGTCTGGTATATGGATTCATGGTGCTCTTGAAAGAAATCAGAAGCACCCTGTACTCTGGTTGACTGAGGTTAGTCTCTCATGGCCCTTTGATGAAGGATGAAAAATGGGAGATGTTATGCATAGTTTATTTTCATGTAGTGGGGACATTTTTACATGTAGTTTAATGTCACATGGTAAGAACATACTTCTATATAGTTTAACATCATGTGGTAAGAACATACTCCCATTCAGTTTAACATCTGGCAGTAAGAACGCACTTTCATGTAGTTTAACTTCATGTGGTAAGGATGTATTCCCGTGCAGTTTAATGTCATGAAGTAAGGATTTAATTCTGTGTAGTTTAATGTCATATGTTAGGGATGTAGGAACCTACATAAAAAGTGTTGATGTTGCGGCTGGTCCCAAAGATGGAGATTGGGCATCACTACGTATCTCATGAGGATGAGAATCAATCCACAAATAGTTGTGGAACATGAAATAATCTACACATGTTTGACCCATACGAGGAGGTGGGCATTATTTTCGTTAAAGGTTGCAACTGGGCCTAGGATTAGAGTTCTAGATGTCACTACATATCCTATGATGATAAGAATCAACCTACACATAGTTCTTGATGTTCCATATCATTTAACATCATGTGACGAGGATGGAGGTGATCCATCATGAATTGATGGAAAATTTTTTATTAGGCCCAAGGGTGGAAGTCTAGGCGTCACTACATGTCTCATAAGAATGAGAATAAAACCATATGTAGTTCTGAAAATACCATGTAGTTTAATGTCATGCGTTGAAGATGAAGGTGGACTGACATGAATATATGGAGATGTTATGGTTGGGCCTCAGGGTGTAAGTCTAGGAATCACTACATATCTCATGAAAATGAGAGTCAATCCACACATAGTTCTGGATAGTCATATAGTTTAGCATCTTGCAGTGAGGAATGATGCCTTTCAAGGCTGATATGCCTTGTTTGTGCAGGGATTCCTTTACCATAATTCCTAAGCCCACGTGACCCATGCTCGGTGTGAGAAATAAGGAGAAACAAGGGCCCCATGTAGGATAGGGGTATTGTGAATCATGTGATGGATAGTCCAAGATACAGGATGGAGGCATCCCTGCATAACTCATTTGGAAATGAGAATCAAACCATGCATAGTTCTAGAAGAACTGTGTAGTTTAACATCAAGTGGTAATGACATCAGTGAATCGATTTGAATGGGGATGAATATCATGGATCTGGGTAGTTTATGTCGTGTGGTGAGGACATTGGGACACCCGTCATGAAGGGGGAAGTTCTGGGTCCATGAAGTTTAATGTTGTGTGTTAAGGACACTAGATCACCCAATGTGAAAGGAAAATAATCCTGCAAATAGACCCAAAAATTGAGATTCATGCAGTTTAGCATCTTTTGGAAAGGAATGATTCCATACAATTTAATGTCATATATCCAAGATGAACATGTATATTTTAAATTCATGCACTTAGAATGAATTATGGTACATACACCGATGTATATTCCCTCATGGAGACATCGATACAAATAATTTTTTGAGATATCTTTCATTGGTGGGTGGTGTGACATGCTCCCCATCCATTGTGGTCAATTATTAGGCTCCATTATGATAGAACTTAGGTACGATATAAGGTCCTTCCCATTTGGGATCCAATTTTTGGGGCTTCATTCCTGATATCATTGGGGTTATAAGAGCCAACACAAGTTCTCCTTGAAGTAATGAATGTAGGAAAAACATTATATTAAAGGTTCATGCAATCTGATTTTGGTGAACCTCAACGTTGTGTAGTGTGTGAAACCTCTTATCATATAGCCATTCCAACTCATCCTATCCATTTTGAGATTGTTTATCATATGAGAGTTTTCCACAAATAGATATTCGGAGTGAGGGAATCAAGAACTCTATGGGTAACACTGTCTTGGTCCCATTCACCAATGAGTATGTTGTTTCTTGCATAGTAGTACGCGTGGTGGTACGATAGGCCCATAAATCATGGAGGAGTTTATCTGGCTAGGAATTCTTATCCTTATTCACCATCTTTTAGAGTACATTCAATAGAGTCTTATTGAAGGCCTCTATCTATCCATTGGCCGCTACATGATAGTGGGATGAGTGATTGTACTCTATGTTTTACTCCTAGTATAGCTTCTTCAAATCTATAGAATAGAAGTTGGTGTTGTTATACATCAATATTGTGTGAGGGATTCTAAACATTATGATGATATGAGACTTCATGAAGATGATTATATTATTCTTCCCATCCTTGAGGGGTATTTCATTGGTCAACTTGGAAAAGAATTCACTAGTAGTAAGGATGCACTTAAACTTCTTAGCTATGGATGGGGGATATGGCCCCACAACGTCCATCCACCAAATGGAAAACGATGAGAAATATTTATCCATATATAGAAATTATGGGGCCTGATGGATAAAGTTTTTATGTATTTTTTATGAATAACATTTCCTGGTGAATTCCATATAGTCCTATATCATAGTTTTCCAGTAGTATCCCAACCTCCTAATCTGGTGGGAGATCCTAGTTCCAGATTGATGGGAAGTGCATGAACCTAGATAGACTTCTTCCATGATAGTGAGAACTTATCCTTTTACTATGAACCTGAGGATAATTCTATCAAAGCCACATTTTTAGAGTAATTTTTTCTCGTTCATACTATCCTGAAGAGTGAAGTTTTCTACCCAGCACTGAATCTGTTCCCTTTCTACATGATCCACCAGGAGAGTCCTGTCTCAAAGATAACTGATTATAGGATCCATCCATCTAGGGTTGGTCATTGATTCTTCATTCTCTAGGGTGGTATTGAACTGATTTATCTCTTCCATATAACATATTATGATCGATGAGACTATTCTTCGATGTGTGATATGGAAGGCTGCTTCCTCTAGATCAAGGTCGGCGAGGACGACAGCTATGTTATCCAGAGTGTTGGAACGAGCATTCTATGATCAGGGGAAATAATTAAAGGTTGGATTAAAATTTAATTCTACCATAAGTCCCCTAAAATAGCTAGTGAGGGGGGCCAACTCTTCCTTTTTAATGGAATATTCACCATTGATCTATTTTATCACTAGTTCTGAGTTCCCTTTGATATTTAGGTAGGATATGTGCAGCTGTAGAGCTAGTTCCAATACAAAGATAAGGGCTTGGTACTTGGCCTCATTATTTGTGGAGCCTTTGGATAGTGATAAAGAGTAGGGAAAAATTACTTTGTTTGGAGAAAAAAACACAATCCCTAGACCAGCCCAATTGAGTTTTGGGTTTTCCATTCTTATGCCGACATGACTCTGGGAGGCAACATTAAAGTACATCTCCCATGTTAGAGGAGTGTAATGTGCATAGAATACCTCTTCATATGGGAGCTAGGTGTCTTCCTATGTATTTTATAGGGTAGGATGCATTGTGAGGAAATCAACTAGGGATTTTCCTTTCATTGAATTCTGTGATATAAACTAAATGTCATATTTCTTTAGAATCACCACCCATCGAGCCAAGAACCCAGTCAACATGGGGTGGATGAGGATTTACTTGAGCATTAAAATTGAGAGACCAAGTTTACTTTGTGGTGTAGTAAATAATGCCTCAGATTTTGCACTGTAAAGATGAGTGAAAGGCAGTTCTTCTCGACATTAGAGTATCGGGTCTCAGTACCTAGCATGGTCTGACTAAGGTAATAGAGACTATTATCACTTATCACATAATTTTTATGTATGAGGAGGGTAAATAATGAGTGTTCCATGATGGAAACATATAAGATGAGTGGCATACCTTCCACTGAAGGAATCATAACTGATGGGTGCAACAAGTATTTCTTGAGACTTTCAAAGGATTTTTGGCATTCATCATACCATTGGGAGATGACTCCCTTATTCACTTTCCTAGTGAAGGGGAGAGATTTTTAGGTCAGGTTAGCTATGAATCTATTAATTTAGGTGAGGTGCACTTGGATTCTCCTCATTTATTTGAGATTTCTAGGGGGGACATCGCTAAAATAACACTGGTCTTCTCTGGGTCAAATTCAATGTCGTGGTGGTGTACCACAAAGCCAACGAATTTTCCTGATGTTACCCCAAAAGTTCACTTCATAGGATTCATATTTAGACAATGTTGTCCCAACTTGTCGAATATTGTTCAGATATTATTGATGTGATCACATCGCTATTAGGATTTGATGACTAGGTCATCGACATAATGATCACACTACAATTCACTGCTTTATTTTACTCTTACACCACTATTATAAACTGGTTTTGTATTTTAAATTAAAAATTTAATAAAAAATTTCAATTCACATTTTATTCAATAATTTAATGTTTATCACTATAAAAAAGGTAAATTCTACTTGTTTTAGTGATTTTATTATTGGAGGAGGTGATTTGGAGGGCCATAGATGACCTAAAAGGAAAATGGTCCAAAATGCATTGAATCCCATGGACACCTGTCCACTTTTTTTGAACATTTCTCGATATTCATGGGTCCAAATGGGATAAAATTTTGTGAAAATATCCAAAAATTCATGGCATAGAACTCATCATAAGAAACTAAAGCCCAATTCTTCCATCTGGTTGCCCATCCGAATTGATCTGTCCAGGGACATAATTTGCACGAATTTAAAAGTTATGTTTGGTATATTGAAAATATCTACAAATAAAGGTGTACAATGGAAAAACTTTTTGGCATTTAGATAGTCAGGATTCTATAAAACAACTCTAATCTTTTTTCCAAGTTGTAATATGTCCGTTTAATTGTCCAAAACCAAGATACAAGTGGTATAACTAAAACTGTGTTCCCAAAACAACTTCCCATTTTGGCTATAAAAGGGAACCATGTGCACCTGATTTGAAAGTTCTACCAAGGGATTGAAGCGATGATAATTTTGAGTTATATAGGATTCCTATCATCTCATTGGAGGTTCTAGAGCTCCCTATCCTCATAGGTATATCTGAAATGAAGAAGGAGATCCACCCAACTTTCTTCCTCCCCTCGATGTTGGGCTAAATAGTGGGCATTCATTGTGAGGGAGCTACACATCTTGTAAATGGAGTTACATAACTTGTAATACTACTAGTTTTCTTATTTTTTCTTTGAAAACATTTCATTTATAAGTATATTATTTTGATTCATGTTTTAATTCTTTGTTTGATCGAATCAAATGGAATGGTCTTTACTTTTAACAGATCGGTGTGAAGTCTTGAGTGTGTGACTTGTGTTTTTATGATTAGATAACACAAGAATCCTTTTATTACCCACTTATTTGAGATTTAAAATTTCTTTGGAATTTATTATACCATTCATGAGATCTGGACATTGGTTATATTATTTTTATGTTAAGTTCTGGCTTAACATGCTTTGATATAAATTCTTGGAAATTAATTGGGATTTCGATTAATTTCAACTAAATAATTACATCAAACCCTAATTAATCTCAAATAATGATGAACTTTAAATGTATATAGTGAACTCACAATGAAACATTTTTCTCATATTTTTCAAAATCCAGTTGGTTTATCAACTATTAAACTCTTTACATTAAGTCATTTTATTTTTAAAACTGTATTCAAAACAACCCCCAATTTTAGTCTTTTTTATTAAAAATACACACTCTAAACCTAAAAACACTACTTGAGATATGACCTAGGGTATTACCTATACTGTAAAATCATATTTAAATCATAATAAATCTGGATTTTCATGACAATGCGTTCAAATTTTGATACCATTTCTGTGGAGCGCTTTTGTTTTTAGTGTGCATTTTTTATAAAAATATTATCAATTGTGTAATTATTTATTTTCTTCTTTCCTTACTTAAATTTTTTAGTTAATTTCTAAAATTTTACACTTGTGTAGTTTATATGAATTATGTGTTTTACTTTAGTAGATTTACCAACTTTTGAAACCAAACCGGAGAATATCCTATGCCACCGACACCGTGACACATGGGACAACCCTTTGAAGGAGGACACATCACATCTTGAAACTCTTCTTGATCCATATTATTCTTCTAGAACCAACATCAAAACTGAAATAAAATTTCATAACATGGATGAAAATAATGGAACACTAAAATAATTAACCTTACCTAATGTTGATATCCAACCCAATTATATTCAAATGAAAGGAAAAGCACCAAAATTTGAACTAAAATCCAGTGTAATTCACTTATTACCAAGATTTCAAGGAATTTATGGAGAAGATCCACATAAGCACTTAAAAATAATTTCACACTGTGTGTTCATCATTAAAACATACTAATGTGGATGAAGATCAATTAATGATTAGGGAACTTCCATTTTCATTATAAGACATTGTGAAATATTGGTTTCAATATGATAATTCAATAATTAGAGGTTGGGGGGACATGAAATTAATTTTTCTTGAAAAATAATTCCCAGCCTCTAAAACTGAAACAATAAGGAAAGAAATATGTATGATAAGACAATATCAAGGGGAAAAACTTTATAAAAACTTGTAAAGATTTAAAAGTCTTTGTTTAAGTTTCCCACACCACTAAAAAAGTGATCAACTTTTAATACAATATTTTTATGAAGGTTTAATTCCTATTGATAAAAATATGATTGATGTTTATTTAGGTTGTATGATAGTTGATATTACCCCAACTTATACAACAAAACTAATTAAGAACATGGAATAGAATACACAACAATTTGGTTTAAGGTCCAGTGTACCCATTTTAGGTGTCCATGAGGTGAAACGTACTAAGTTCGAGAAGAAGGTGGACATGAAGTTTGAAGAGGTAAGTACCATTATTCGACAACTTTCTCTTTACAAAGGGAAATATGAATATCCTCCTCCCATCCATTGTGGTATATGTTCTTATGAAACCCACTATTCTGACCAATTCCCCCTGACTGAGAGTAACTTCTAAGAGTTATGAGACAATATTTCTAGGCCACCCCTATAACCAACCCTTTAGGCAAGAACCTTACTATCCATAAAATCCTAGGTGGAAAGAAAGCCAATATTATAGTCAAGGGGGTATTCAAAACAACCTCAACATCCATGGATCCAATTGGGGAAGAGTAGTCATCCACCACCACCTAGAAATCCTAAACCACAATAAAGGCCTTTAAAACAAACCCCTCTAAATCTCGATCCTAGACTTGAAGACATGATGAAACAAATGGATTAAAAAAATATCTAATTCCAAAAAACCACCCAAACTTCCATAAAATACCTAAAAACCCAATTAGGCTAACTATCTAACTTAGTGTGGGGGGGGATCCAAAGTCATGGGCCAGGTAAACTACCTTCTCAACCACTAGTCAACCTGGGGATAAATGAAATGTTAGTTCCATCACCCTTATAAGTATAAATCAACTTAAAAGTCAAATTAACCCTCCTTTAGATTCATACCCTCCTAATTAAAACACCATCCCAACTGTTGAAATTAGTCCAAATATTGAAAAACATTTTCCTGAGAGAAGCCCATCCAAAGGAAAGATTGTGTCTGTTTATGAGTCACCTCGAAAAACCATTCTTATTAAAATTTCCCAAATGTCCACCCAAACAATAAAACAAAAAGAAACTAAACTTGATAAATAAATCTTGGAAAATTTAAAAAAAAGTTTAGGTTAACACCCCCTTGATCAATGTCGTGAAGCAAATTCCATGATACACCAAGTATCTGAAAGAGATGTGTACACACAGAATGAGACTTCAAGGTGATGAGAAGGTGATCTTGGGGAGGAATTTCTAATAATTTATAGAGAATTCAATTCCCACCAAATACAATGATCCAGGAACATTCTCAATTCTGTGCGCTATAGGGGAGTATTCCTATTCCGTTGCTATGATTAATTTGAGTGCTTCTATAAATGTGATGACTCACTCTATTTACTATTAATTATAGTTTGGGTAATTAAAGATCACTAGAATTGTTATTCAATTAGAAAATTGGAGCAAAGAACACCCTTCTAGTGTGTTAGAGGATGTTCTTGTAAGGGTGAAAATTTTAAATTTTCCTGCTGATTTTTATGTGCTTAAAATGGAAGATGATAGGATGAATGGACATGCCCTGATTATATTGGGAAGACCATTCATAAAAACTACCAAAACTATAATTAATGTCCACAATGGAACATTATCAATGGATTTTAGGGGTTACATTTTCCACTTCAACATCCTTGATTCCATGAATCACCCCATGGAAGAACATTCCTCTCTCTCTATTAACTCTATTGATGTACTTCCTTACCCTGAAAAAACATCTTTTCATTCCCCTGACCCCCTTTCTGAGTTTTGTTCATTGATTGAAATTCTAGGAAATTAATCATGCATATAATGTTGTACCGATCTAGAAAAATGTCATGCATGTTTGTTAATTGATAATTTCTTGAACACTGAGGATCCCATGACCATCGATGGTACTACTAAGCTTGTAAAATCTCATTCATCATCTAAGGATGATAACATAGAGAAGTTAGATGAGATCATTAACCTCTAACTATCACATTCTCTCCCATAAATCCAAAATCTACCTGAATTGGAACTAAAAAAACTACCTCAAGATTTAAAATATTCCTATCCTAAGAATAAAAACAAGCTGCCTGTCATCATTTCTAGTTCATTCCCTGTAGGGAATGAATTTAAATTACTTGAACTTTTGAAAGATTATAAAAAATATATTGGATGGAAACTTTCTAAAATTCCTAGAATTAAACCATAAATTTTTACACATCATATATTATTAAATAATGAGGCTAAACCAGTGAGGCAGGTACAATGATGATTGAACCCAAACCTCTTAGATGTTGTTAAAAAACAGGTAACAAAATCATTGTCTTCTAGAATCATTTACCCCATCTCTGATATCCAATGGGTTAGTCCAGTACAATTGGTTCATAAAAAAACTAGTCTATTGGTAATTACAAATGAAAAATATGAATTGGTTCCAACTCATGTGAAAAATATTTAGCATGTCTATATAGAATGTCACTGACTAAACCAACACACTAGGAATGACCATTTCCCATTTTCATTAATTTTCCAAATTATATAGAGGCTAGCGGGGATGTCCCATTACTGTTTTCTTGATGGGTATTTTGGATACTTTCAAATCCATATTTCCCATGAGGATCAAGAAAATTAAACCTTCACTTGACCATTTGAAACATTTTCATATAGAAGGATTCCATTTGGTTCGTGCAATGCTCCGAGTACTTTCTAGCGATGCATGGATATTATTTTTTCAGATTACCTGAAGAATTATATGGAAGTATTCATAGATGATTTCATTGTGTATGGATCCTACTTTGATGAATTTTTGAGTATTTCTGGTTTTATCCTATGTCACTGTATTGAAAATAATCTCATATTAAATTATGATAAATTCCATTTCATGGTGAGTGAAGGTATAGTATTGGGACATGTCATTTCAAGGGATGGTATCCAAGTGGATAAATCAAAAGTGGATGTCATTTCTTCCATACCATTCCCCAAAAATGTTTAGTATGTGCATTATTTCTTAGGTAATGATGGATTTTACCATCGCTTCATTTGTGAATTTAGTAATATTGCACTCCCCCTATCATGATTACTCCAAAAAAGAAACAGAATTTGTTTTTGATAAAGAATGTGAGTAAGCTTTTAATAAATTGAAACAGAGTCACACATCACCCCCAGTAATCCGACTACCTTGGTGGGATTTACCATTTGAGCTCATGTGTAATGCCTCTAAATATACAGTTGGGGTTGTCTTATCACAACAGGTTGATCGAGATCCACAAGTCATTGCCTATGCCTCACTAACACTAGACCCTTCCTAAGAAAACTGCACCACAAATGAAAATAATTACTTTCCATTGTGTTTTCCTTGGATAAAATTAGTCCATATCTTTTAGGGTCCAATGTTATTGTGTTCTCAGACCATAAATCCATCTAGTATCTCCTTAAGAAACTAGAAGCCAAAACCACATCTCATTCATTGGATTCTCATACTTTAGGAATTTAATATAGAAATTAGGGATAACAAGGAGCATAGAATGTGGTGGATGGCCATATAATTAGAATCCTCCCATCCCTAGACATTGAATCATCCACCTATATTCCTATAAATGACATGTTTCCTAATGAGAAATTGTACCGAGTGTAAGATTCCCTTCCTTGGTATGCTGAAATAGTAAATTATTTGGTATCATCTTGTATTCCTGTTGATTTCAATAAAAACCAAGCTAACAATCTAAAACATGAGTCCCATTTGTAAATTTGGTATGAACACTACCTTTTGTCCACATGTAGTGATAAATTCCTTAGGCGTTATGTTTATGATAAGGAGTTTCAGTATGTACTTAGGTTCTTCCACACTCTTGATTATGGGGGCCACTTTGGTCCTCAACGGACTACTCACATAGTCCTCAATTCTGGTCTCTTTTAGCCAACACTATTTTGGGATTCCCATTATTTCTATAAATCTTTTCATCACTATCAAAGAATGAGGAATGTCTATAAAAGAAATGAAATTCCACAACAACCCCTACTCTTTCATGAAATTTTTGATGTTTAGGGAATAGAATTTATGGGACCATTCCTTAATTCATTTAGGAACCTATACATTCTTCTAGAAATGGATTATGTTTCAAAATGGGTAAAGGAACAAGCCATGAGGATAGATGATTCCCAGAAGGTTGTGGAATTTTTGATAACCTAATTTTTTTGTAGGTTTGGATTACCTAGGTTCCTCATCAGTGACCATGGTTCTCATTTCTGCAACCGAACACTGAAATCACTTCTACATTGGTATGGGGTCAGGCATCAAGTGTCTACTACTTATCACCCACAAAAAAATATTCAAGCTTAGGTATCTAATAGGGAGGTAAAATAGATTCATGAAAAAATAGTTCAACCTAATATAAAATATTGGAGTCTTAGACTCAATGATTCATTCTGGGCTTACCGTATTTCCTTTAAAACTCCCATTAGAATGTCACCCTATCGACTTGTGTTTGTAAATTTTTTTCACCTCCCTATTGAGATAGAGCACCGACCCTATTAGGCCATTAAAAAAATTCAATTCAAACCTTTCTAGTGTAGGTGCTCAAAGGAATATGTAGATTCAATAGATAGAGGAAATGCATAGATATTCTTATGAGAAATCTCAAATATATAAGGAGAAAATCAAGGATGCCCACAATCATCTCATCCTTCATCTCCAATTCCAAATTGGGAAGAAGGTCCTCCTTTACAATGAAAGGTTGAAGTTGCATCTAGGTAAGCTTTGTTCCCACTGGTTTGGACCGTACACTATTACTGATGTTTATCTATTTGGTGTTGTTCAGGTTCAAAATTAAGAAACAAAACAAACCTCCACAGTCAATGGGCAATGGTTGAAACACTTTCATAAAACCATTCCAGAGTCCCTGATAAAGGAAATCCATGTTCAAAAAGAAAACTACCAATTAAACCCACTAGGTTTTATCCTTTATTACCACATTATATTTTATTACAGTTAGGAAACTGTATAATCTAGGTTTGGGGGGATGGGTACATTCCCGGGTTAGTTAGTAATTTTCATCACCTTTCTTCTTTTTCTATTTTTAGCTTACTGAATAGTATTGTTACTTTACCCCCTCATTTACCCTTAATTTTGTGCTGAACTATTATTTTTTATTCCCACTTAATCAAAGAAAATTATTCCCACTTAATCATGGAAATTATTGAATATGCATGAGGATTTTCCCTATTTCAAGCTATTTTAACATTAAAAAAATCACCGATGAAATGTGAATTTCAGAATGAATTCAATATTGTGGTATGAATTTATCTTGATTTTTTTCAGTGATATAAATGGGTTTATCATTTTGAAACCTTTTAGAAGAATGGTACCCTTTTTTTGAGTAGTTTAAAGGAAAATTATGTCACTTAATTTCTCCACATACCTTTGCACACAACAATGAAGTGTGAAAATTTATTACTTAATAGAAGGTAAATATAATTTAGGTTAATTTTTATCTACATTACAAAATTATTTTTCCACATGTTAATTCCTTATCTGATCTATTTCATTACTATATAATATTGAACTATGTGTGTGTACCTGTTATCTGCCTACTGTACGCCCTAAAAAAACCAAAAAACCAAAAACAAAAACAAAAACAAATAAACATTGAGGGGAGTGATGAAATGTAAAAAATATGGGGATATCTAGGTTGGGAGATTATGGTTTGAATTTTTGTAATTCTTAAGTGAGTGGGTCTTGAAATTTTATTGCAAAGAATGTAGGGAAAGTTCATTGGAAATGATCATTTAAGCATAATTTTTTTAAAATAACCTATATTTACTTAATAAAAAGTGTAAAGAATAACATGAAATGGTTCTCACACACACACATAGAGAATTAGTGACATGATTAAATTTTTAATTATTTTCTTCTATTGGTATCATGAATCTCTTTGAATTTCATTCTGATACAATTTTTGAGATGTCTTTTTTCATGATCACTGAGAATAAATCCTCAGTGTGATTTTTGTTTTGATCACATTTCTATCATGAATTAAATTTTCATTCAATGTTAAATATTCATGAAGTTTATAATATATTCATGCCTATTTTTTTTAAAATGTGACTTTTCCCAGGAGTGAAAATTTTTAGGCATGGGGGTGTGATCGCACTACGATTCACTGCTTTATTTCACTCTTACACCACTATTCTAAACCGTTTTTTATTTTATATTAAAATTTTAATAACAAATTTAACTTCCCATTTGATTCAATAAATTAATTTTTATAACTTTTAAAAAGGTAAATTCTACTTTTTTTTGTGATTTTATTGTAGGAGGATGTGATTTGGAGGGTTGGAGATGATTCATAAGGAAAATGGGTCAAACTGCCTTGAATCCCAAGGACACCTGTACAATGTTTTGAAAATTTCTTGATACATGTTAGTAAAAATAGGATGAAATTTTATTACCTGATCCAAAACTTAAAGAGATACAACTAATATCAAGAAACCAAAGCCCAATTCTTTCATGTATTGGCCCATCTAAACTAATTTTTCTAGGGGATAGAATCTGCATGAATTCAAAAGTTAGGTTTGTTATGTTGCAAATATCTCCAAATAAAAGTGCCCAATGGTATTAAAATTTGATATTGAGATAGTAAATATGCCTTAAAATAACTCTCCTATTTTTTCCAAGTTGTGATATTTCTGCTCACTTTTCCAAAATTGAGATACAAGTGGTATAACCAAAACTGGGTTCCTAAAACCACTTATCATTTTGGCTATAAAAGGGAACCATGGGAACCCTATTTGAAAGTTTGACCAAGGGATTGAAGTTCTTACAATTTTTAGTTACATAGAAGTTATCTCATCCCATTGGAGGTTCTGTAGCTCTCTATCCTCATAGGTATAGCTGAAATGAAGAATGAGATCCAACTGACTTTCCTTCTCCTCTTGATGTTGGGCTAAATAGTGGGCGTTCATTGTGAGGGAGCTAAACCTTTTGTAAAGAGAGTTCTAGAACATGCACTACTACTATTTTTATGTATTTTAGGTTTTTAAACATTTTATTTATAATTATCTTACTTTTATTCATGTTTGAATTCTTTTTTTTATTGAATTGAATGGAATTATCTTTACTTTTAACCTATCAATGTGAAGTCTTGAGTGTGTGACTTGTGTTGTTCTGATTAGACAAAAAAATAATCCTTTTATTACTCACTTATTTTATATTTAAATTTTATTTGGAATTTATTAAACCATGCATTAGATCTATACCTTGGCTATAGGATTGTTATCTCAAGGTTTGGATCAACATTCTTTGATATAAAATCTTAGAAAGTAATCAAGATTCTGATTAATTTAAACAAAAAACTTACATTAAACCCTAATTAATATCCAAGAATGATGAACTTGAAATTTGTGTATTGAAATTACAATGAACCCTTTTTCTCATATTTTTCAAGATCCACTTGGTTTTTCAACTATTAAACTCTTTACATTAAGTCATTTTATTTTTAAAACTGTTTTTAGAACCACCCCCAATTTTAGTCCTTTTTATTAAAAATACAGACTCTAAACCTATCAACACTCCTTGATAGATGACCTAGGTTATAACCTAGACTATAAAATCATCTTTAAATCATAATAAATTTGATGTTTCATGAAAACTTGTTCAAATAATACTCATATATCCTTCTTAATAATGGATTAAATATGCGATGCATGGTGCGCTGATATGTGGTACTAAAATTATTTAGTCCAAAGGAAATGAATTGGTAGTAGAATATCCCTTGAGGTTCCCTGAATTTGGTGGCTTATTCATCCTCAAATTTTATCTTGATTGGATTGTACCCCGAGTACCCATCCATAATGGAAAGGGCTTGGAAGCCAGCAGTTGCATCTATCAAGAGTACTGTGGTCAGCAATGGGAAGTTGTCTTTAAGGAAATGTCAATTAAGGTCTTTGAAATCATTGCAGAACCTAATACTCACATTCTTCTTCTTCTTCATGGGGATTATGTTAACAAGACACCTTGGTTATTTCAATTCTCTAATGAAGTTTTCTTTGATCAATTTTTCAACTACCACCTATGTATTGGTGGCACGAGAGGGGTGCATTCTCCTAGATGCTTGCTTGAAGCCTTGATGCTCATCAGGCAATATGAGATGGTGTGAAGTCACATCTAAATTATGTTTTGGAATTTATATATAATTACAAGTGAACACATATCACCTATTCTTTATAAATTAAATGTACATATATTTCTCTTTAAGGGGCATGGAGACACTAATCACAGTAGGCTGTGGGTCTTCTTCTATATCCATATTTATCTACCTAAGCTCATATATGGTGGTGGTGAAACCTTCCTTGAATGATGGAGGGGTATTTCTAAGATCATACTCATCCATTTCTAAGTCCATGTAGACATATTTAGGAGAATATGGCATTCTGGGATCCTCTTCGTTAGTTTCAGGGTGAGAGAGGCTATTAGAAGATACATCGTCATCCCGTGCTGTTTGAGTCATTGTAGAGAGATGAAAGATCTAGTTGTTGTTTATATGGGTAAGAGAGGCTTGGACCTATGGTATTAGATCTTAAACTTCAAACATGTTTATGGGTATCATATAATCACCATTGATCATACTCCAAGGATTCAGAGGAGCGGTCCCTAAGCCATCAGGAGCTACAACCTGTATATCATCATCTAAAATTGGTTTCTTACCTCCCTTCTTATAGAAATATGCTTCAACATATGTGGTTCCACAAGTATCTAAGGTGGATTTGTCTCCATTTAGTATGATGAACTTTCCTTTTATGGGGTACTTCAGACATTGATGGAATTTCAATGGTATCGTTAAGTGGTTATGGAGCTAGGGCCTTCCAAGTAGGATATTATATGTAGTGTCTTGTTGGATAACCATGAACTCAGCCTTAGATGTGAGTTCCCTAAATTTAGACTCAAAATTAATCTTATCAAGAGGACTTTTCTCATGCTTATCATATCCTTGAATGGTTATCTTTTTAAGGTATGATTCCCCTTCACTATACCCCAAACATCGGAGAGTTTGAATTGGGATGAGATTGATCCCAGATCCATTATCAATCAGTACCCTTTAGACATTGAAATTATTGAGTCTACCCAAAAAATATAAGGGCCTAATATACCCTTGGATGGTCTCCTACTAATCTTTATTAGTGAATGAGATGACAACATGACATTCTAAGGACATGGTCTCCACTCGATAGACCTCAACGGTTGTGACTTCTGTCTTGAATTTTTGTTGGCTCTAAAGTGCTTCAACAAGTGACTCCCTAAGTTATTTTGAAAGACTAATCATATCGAGGATTGAGAGCCAGAATGGGACTATAAATAGCTATTCAAAACATCATATTTTTTCACTAGAGGTTGATTCTTCTTAGTATGGGGCTGCTCTTGGTCATATGATTCGGGAGCTAGAGCATATAAGGTAGATGGACCTAGAGCTTGCACAGAGGTTGAGGGAGTATCTACTTCTAGTGGCGTAGGTTTTACTGACCTTCCCTATTTTCTGGGTTGATCATATTGAACCCCCTCTAAGCATTCATGCAAGATAATAATATGTGGACGACTTCTGGAGGGCTCTAAGGCACCTCCATGTCTCTTTTGGGCCTACTGGAGCACTTTACCACAAGTCTTAGCTGCTCATATAACCTCCATGAGGGTGTGACTGGAATATTGAGCCTGACCATGCCCACATTTTCCCCTATATCCTTGTCTCTAGAACAGGTGGCCACCTATTCCCCAGTTATATGTAGGGAAACCGTATTCGGGGGAATTCTCATTGTTATATAAAGAGTTTATCAAGTGTATTATGTTGACAGAATCTAAGATGACATCTTTGTCCGATGAGGGTTCCATTTGGTGGGGTGGTTCCCATGCTGCAGATGTTACAAGGAATAAATCTTCAAGATTTAGGGCTTGATTTGGAGCAGAATATGTTTCTTCCTCCTCTATCTCTTCCGGATTTAGGTAGTCACACCCACCCATGAGAAGCACATCTGATGACTCATTCATGGGTGGTGAATCTATTGTGGGTTTATGAAACTGTGATTTTAGAGCTTTATGAGTTCGATCAACTATTTTACGAGTAATATAGTTGTCAAACTTTTACAATCAGCTATCTAAAACTTTCTACCAACCGTCCTCTTCTTCTGATTGGGAAATGGTTATACAATCCACCTGCTCTGTAGAATTTTCTAGTGTCACCTATATATAGTTGACCATGCATTGAAGGATGTCCTTGAAGATGAAAAAATTATATATATTATGAACCAACCTTCTATTGAAAGGAAAGTAATTAGAACAATTAGTGTGGTTGAATTCATTAGGCCTCTTGGGTTGCAAGAGTGTGAGATGATTATTATCCATGGATGCCGAGAAATAACCTGGGAATTGTTCATTTCAGAAGGATTATACTTTTTTCATCAGTTCCTCAAATCTCAGGTAACCCTAATTTCTTTTTGATTCTATCTGAGGGTGATTCTATGGTGGTATCCATATGATAGGAGGTTCTAGGAGGTTTTGAGCTTGCATGGGTCCTTGGATGGGACCCACTACAGGTTTGAGAGCGATATCAACAACTTATGATCTTCTTAGCTTCTTCCCCTATCCCACAATCATGATTTGAGACTTATATCGGGTTTACTGAATAGGCTCTTAAATACGTTGCATCATTTTAGAGAACTCTCAGAACCCACCTGAATATTTCATAGGGATTAGGGGTGTCTACAACTCATCCCTGATATTTTCAGCATAGAGTTCTAGTAGTTTATCATGTGAGAGGGGGATACTGAGTAAATAGGTTAAACCTTTCCAAGTAGATATGAAATCATACACCATAACATTCTTGTGCTACATGTAGTTTATATTGTCAAATATCATCTTTTTCCTCATTCTTGAACTGAACTGATAAAGGAACTGATGATGAAGGTCTTCCCATCATAAGACAGATACCGCTGGAAGACTACTATACCAAACAAAGGAAGGCTCTATAAGATTATATATGAAACACCTTATCTTGGTTACCTCCTATTGATCTCAAGGTCCCATAATTAGACCACATCGGGATACGAAGTGTGTGAGGTGTTGTTCCAAGTCACCTGCACCATCAAATGTAGAGAAGGTAGGGTTTTTAAAGTTGGGTGGAGGTAGAGTATCATCCACCAATTCTAGGTATGGTTTCATTTTAGGTTGTACAGGTGTGTGTCTCCATTCCATGTATTTCATTCAATTGGATAGAGATTCAATGATTGTAATTAAATCTAGGGGAACTATTGTTTGAGCCACCTCTTGTCCACAAGGAGTGGGTGGGGGCCGATGAGGTATTCCTTCTTTCATCTCTCAATAATCATTGATTTTTCCTATGACAGAATGATTACCCTGGTGAAGGAGAGGCTATCACTGTAAAGGTGGGAAGTAATAATCATTTTTTGATTCCTCATTTACATAAATGGATGTCTAGATCTGTAGCTAATCTAATGATTTGATACTGCTTTCATTGGTGGATCGGCTATGGGTGATAGAATATTTGTCTCTAGATGGAGATGATACCCAACATGAATATTTCCCCTGATTAAATCCTTATTGAGTTGTTGTAGAGCTAGTATTTCACTCTCATATTGTGAAAACTATTCTTCTACAAATGAAAACTGATATTTAGTCACATCATTTCCTTTTTCTTTTCCATTATTTCATCGAGGTGGTGGAAACTCGTTGTTTGGTGGTACCAAATTTTGAAGCCTTATTTGGTTTCAGGTGCATGATTTGGTGTGTCCAAATCACTCTCCTCCTAGGGTACATGTTCTATGTTGTGGCCCTCTACATTTTCATCTTGATCAACACATTTCATTTTGATAGTGATGAAATTCACATAAGCATATCAGGCAATGATGGTTATGCCATTTCTTTCTAGATAATAAGATGATTCTACACAGCTTCCATTAGGTTCATTATTCGAACCCTTGGCCTTGTTGAGATATTTTGGATTGCAGCCATGGTGAGATCTGATTACCTTTTCTATATATTCCCCCCATCTTGACCTATGAATAGTTACTTTAGGGGAGTTTCTGGTCATTATTTCCAAGAGAACCCCAACCAATAGAGGTTTATCTTATGGTTAGTGGAATAGGTGGGATTCCAATAATTGGTTTCTTCTTCCTAACCTAGAGAATACTGATTATATATATGGTGGTGATGGTGATTAAAATCCACCTAGCCCTATGGGGTGGGGGTTATTTGGGGACACTATTGGAACTAATTGGTAATTTTTTGAGGATTCAATGGCTCCATTCAGTGACTTGATGATTCCTGGGAAGGACATGAAGATATAAATTCCCCCATCCTAGTGGGGTGAGGGTGATCTAGAATCATCAATGATGTATCCAGTGTCCTTTCAGGGAATAATGATCCTATTGATGATGATTGAGATATAAATGCCTCTATATCAGTGGGTTGGGGTTCACCTGCGGCTGCCAAGGGTATGTCCTAAATCTTTTCGGGGATTGATGACCCAAGGGGTGGAGGCGGTGGTAGATATTCTTCTGGACTAGGGGGCTAAGTCCACTCCTGGATGGATACTATGGTATTTTCTACTACAGTTTGGGTGATGTGGTGTAGTTTTTCCCGCATAGGAGTTGGGTACAAGGAAGCCCATGGTGAGAATTATTCCTTATGAGAAGTTGTTTGGATGATCATAACTTCCATTTACATGTTTTTAATGTCCTCCTATTATCTCGAGGGGCCCAGTTTGAATTCCTACTGGATATCCTCTCTCCCCATTTGTGGTGTCTAGGCACTGTTGGAATGGGAGAATTCTGTTGCAGTGACAAACTAGCCCAAGCATTACCTGGTCCCCTGATCTCACCAGAGGCTATAACATTGCACGATGCTGTATTTGAAGGAATATTCTATTCTAAGGGAGTGGTGAAGTGTAATTATCCATATTTTCCCCATCCTTGAATATGAATTCCATGTGTGTCTTTGGAGATCATCTTCCAAAGTGTCATGATGCAATGGCGACAAGTGTGTTGCAAATTTGCACCGTGCTTTTCCTGTTTTGGATCCCAATCCATGGAGATAGAAGCTATGTTGAGATAACAATAGAGTATCTTGATCTTATGAAGCTGGAAATCATATAATAGATAAGGGAGATATTAATCCTTCAGTAACTAATGAGTATCCCACATATTTTGGTGTAGATAATGAATACACTAGTTCTCTAGATCATCTAGGATCTCATAGCTGGAAGTAGCGAGGGGTGAGTACATGATGGGGAAGTTGTTTCTGGATAACTTTATCCATATATTGATTTCATCATCCTCCTCATTATACTTATATGCCTCTATTCGGTCATACCATAAAAGTTGGCTCTGATGGTTGCCTGCTAACGAGGGTGGAGAGTTGCTGGAAGTTTATGGGGAACCATATATGGTTGACCCCTACGTTTCGACCATGACTTTGTATGAAGGTGTTGGGGTTTGGTTCACCTCCCTATATAGAGGTTTCTAGATAAAGATAGGATTGCCTTTACCATGGGAGATATCACCATGGGGAGTTTTTCCATGGTGGATGTTAGGAGTAGAGTCCCTATGATCCATCTCCACACTACCATGAGGAGGACTACCATAGTAATGAACGCATTCTACTTCCTCTTCAATAGAAGAGTTGTTAGACTCTTGTGGTGTTGAGAATGTGTCTTAGACAACCCCAAGGAAACTATCATTGAGAAGATTAGGAGCATGTTCTATGTTTTGTGTCATGTTTGGAATATTCCCACACTACAAGAAATTCACCGAATAATGGTGGTTTAAACCTCCGATTTATGCTTCTGTGGTGGTTTCAAAAAATTGACGCTAAATTTGGTGTTGACATTAAATACATGGATGTTTCTTCAATTTAGCGACAGTTTTTGGAAACCATCATAGTTAAAACATTTAACGGCGGTTGATGTGGTTTTCACGGTGGTTTGTCCTGGAAAAAATGAAACCTTTTTAGCGGTGGTTTTAACTGTCGCTAAAAAAAGTTTCATTTTTTCGAGGGGAAACACCGCAAAAACAACACCAAACACCACTAAATGATAACAGAAAATGAGGAACCTTTAGCGGTGGTTTTAATTGCCGCTAAAAAATATCTATTTTTTGAACAAAAACTTCCACTAAAGAAAAAAAACTTTCGCTAAATTGTACGTTTTATGTATTTAGTGGCAGTTTAAACTGCCTCTAAAGGTAAATTTACAATGAAAAAAATAATGCTAATTCTGCCTCCCCTGGACTAGTACCTTGAAAAAAAACATGTCAAAAATTCATATAACACATGAGATGGGTGAGGTACATATATAAATCAAAATACACATACAATGCACACACACACACACACAGATATCTATATATATATCCACATACATGCCCATATTATGAGTTCATAACATGAGTGATAATTTACAACCACAATTTTTACCACCACCACTAAATTCAGAACAAAATAAAATTAATCCAAGAGCCCCAATTTACATCCACATTTCTTTTCAATTTGACATAGCTACACAATCTCTAATTATCATACGTAATCGGAAGGGAAGCCAGCTTTGTGGCCAGCTGACCTAGAATTTGTAAAAGTAATCCTATGGTGTCATTCATAGGGACCCAATAAGAATCAAATGGGAAAAATATCTTCTCTCCAGTCAGATTCCCTATATCTTGAATTTTTATATTTTTCTCTATACTTTCATTGTTTCTATATTTTATGAAAAAATAGTTTTTATAAAAAAAGTGCAATAAATTTATTCATATTAAAATTTGTACGTATAAGAGTCACCCTCCATTATCCCCAAAAATAACTAGAAGTGGCACCCCACTTCCTCCTTGGAATTACTGTCATTTAATCAAATAAAATTAAGTTTAGAACATATATTTCAAAAAAATTATGTAGAAAAAAAATTAAAAATGATAACAGATGTATAGTACTAATAAAAAAATATACATAACAATGATAATGAATAATTGAACGAATGAAATAAGTGGTTGATAAATGAATTCATAACTATACATACAATCATTTCCCCCTTCAATAATGTTGTTTTATAGCTCCATTACTTCATCCACTTCATCCACCCTTTCTAGACTAATATTATCAATATCATGATGGAAAAATAAGTCCACTTCTTACTGTTGATAAGATTCAATGTTATAGGTCAAATCTTCCACTTCATAACCCATATCATACAAATATCTTTGTTTTACAAGAGAAACTACACTCCACCCTTCATCCACAACATCATTCACATAATATACCATTTTTTCTTGTGATGATAAGATATATGGATCATTAAGTTCATGATCACCAAAATCCATCAAGTGAGATAAGTTCACAATAGTAAATTGCAAGGAATCTATTTTAACACCTCTGATAATATCGACCCATTTTCATTTGAATAAAACAACCGAAAAATTCCTATGGTAGTTTAATTTGATAATATCAATCAACTTTCTATAGTATCCTAATTCATTGAATGTAAATATACCACTATTCTATGTTTTCAGACCCTCTTCTCGATCAACTTTATGAAATCTAAATCCATTCACATTGTAAGCGGCGAACTTTATAATTTGTTTTAGAGGAACTCAATCAAGAAACTTCAAATATTATGACAAATCTACTCGAGTATCAGTATCCATGATCTAAAAAAATCAATATAAATTATTAGATCTATGAAATATATGTGTCAACCTAATATATGTACTTATTTCAATATTTATGAATTTACACATCGTGAAAACCATTATAAAAGCTCTTTATTAACAGATTTTGTTATATATTTCTCATTTCATGTCTGGAATCTCATTCATTTCTTTTTTTTATCCTCAAATATTCAATAAATAGATCTTAAATTTCACTATTCAAAAGAACATATCTATGTGCCTATAATAATTCAATTTCTGTCAATGTAACATTTGAGGTCCACCCAACTGATTGAACAATAGTAGGAAATATATTTGATTTACCATGTATTTAAGATTGAGTTGATGTGTCTTCAACACATCCAACTAGATTAAATCTAGTCTCAATATCATCCAAGTATCTAGAAAAAAAGGAAAGACACTGCTCTTCTAAATATCCTTTAGAAATAGATCCTTCAGGTTGAGATTTATTTCTCACATATGATTTCATATGCCCAAGATATCTATGAAATAAAAAAATATAATTATGTATTTAATTAAGTGATAATAATTGTTTACTTAACTGAAAAACATATAAATAAAGTCCCTCTAAATTGAATACATCCCTCAATAATTTATGGGCCCTTCTAATTTATCTTCCTTAACCAAATGCACAATTAAATGCATCATGGAAGTAAAAAATGATGGAGGAAAGATCATCTCCATTGAAGAAAGTGTCAATAAAAATCTCTCCTGAATGTTTTCAAGCTCAAATGGATGTAGAGATTTCTCACATAGTTTTCTGAAAAATGTGCAGAATTGGAGTACAACAGCAATAACCTTTTCAATTAATTATGTATGCAATGCCAATGGTAGTAAATGATGTAACAAAATATGTGAATTGTGACTTTCTAATCCATGTAACCTATGATTCTTTAAGTCAAAACACCTTGATATGTTACTTGAATAACCATAAGATACCTTCACATGATTTAAAATTCTAAGGAATGTATCTTTATCCCTATTTTTCATTGCAAAAATTGTTGGATCATACTTTTCATTCTCATCTGGCCAGAGATCACGTTTTATGTTCATTGCTTGTAAGTCTTTCTGAGCATTGAGATGATACTTCAACTTTCCATGATCATTAAGCAATGTGAAGATCAAATTTTCATAAACATTCTTCTCAATATGCATCACATCAAGATTATGCTGCAAAAAATTAAATTCCTAATACATAAGTTTGAAGAATATACTTTTTTATTCCATTGTTGCATGCTAATTTCACTTGATGATGAACTTCAAACTCATTTCCCACTATCATTCAAATGATTCCCCTTCCCAAATTCTATTTCAACATTTCTAAGTTGTGCCAATATTTCAGAACTAGTTAACAACTTTGAAGGTGATCTATAATCAATAAAACTATTGAATTTTTCCATGTTCAACCAAAATCTATGAGATGCATCAAGAAATCTCTGATGACACAATAAGAACCATTTTTTAATGTGTGGAATCCATTTGGGCTCAAAATCAAAGTTGCAAATAGGACAATCCAAACTCGTGTAAGTGTTTCAACCAGCTAAATTCCCAAGTCCAGGGAAGTCACTAAGGGTCCACATTAGAGAAGCATGCATTTTAAACATTGTTTTAGTTAAAGCATCATATATATCAACACTGTTGCTCCATAACTCCTAAAATTCTTCAATTAAAGGATGAAAGTATACATCAATATCATTTCCAGGCATTTTTTTAAGAATAATCATCAAAATGATAAAAGATGTTTTTTTCATACACATAAACATAGGCAAATTGTAAGGGATCAAAACAACTATCCAAATGCTATAATTGATACTCAAAGTCCCAAATGGGTTGAATCCATTAACATCCAATCCCAATCGAACATTCCTAGGATCATATGTGAAATATAGATATAATGAATCAAATGTCTTTCACAATTGTGAATCTCATGGATGTTGCATTAACCCATCATTGTTATTATCTATAGAATTCCACTTCATGTGTTCGGCGGTTTTTGATGACATGAATAATATTTGAAATCGAGGATTTAAAGTAATGTAACACAAAAACTTTGTAGGTGTGTACATTTTATTCTTCTTCATGGTAATATTTTGATTCAGACTTCCAGCATCACCCATTGACTACCATCTAGAAGAAGAACATTTTTCCCATCACGTCTACTTGAATCCTCTCTCTAATAAAGCATACAATCACTGGGACACACATGTATTTTTTTTTATAATTCAGACCCATACTGTTAACAAAATTTTACATATAATAAAAATAATCAGGTATTTTTGCTTTAGGAAATGCATCATTCAAAAATTCCAATATCATGGACATTTCCTTATTTGTAATTCCATATAGGCATTTGATATGGTAAAAATTCATCAGAAAAGAAAGTTTTGAATATTTCAAACATCCACTATACAAATATTGATTTCCATTTTCAACTAAAACATGAAACATATTTTTCTTAGTGAAGTTTTCTCTTACATTAGTCACTATAGAATCAAGAGGAGGATCCAATGATATGTTACAATCTTGATCTGGTTGTCCTACAGTCTCAAAAACACCACTTGTCACATTACTATTTGTAGCACCCTCAACTTGTTGTTCTGATATGTTTTGATGTTGATGTTGGTGTCTTGCAATGCCTAATGCACCATTTATAAGGTTTTTCATTTCATTTTCCATTTTTTACAAATTTGGGAGCTCATTATGTGGATTGACATCAGTGCCCAACATTTATGTAACATTCAATTCTTCATGCCAAATCCAACACAAATATTTAGTAGGGAATTGATTAAATATCAAGTGTTTATAAACTTCATCACTCTTAAACCATATTCTAAATTTATATTTAGGACATGGACATATTATTCTCCCTTCTACGGATTGATTAGAAATTGAAAAATCTAAAAACTCCTCCAAACCCTTAGTATACTGAGGTGTGTTCCTCGATAATGTAATCCAACTTTTATCCATGTATATCACAATGTGCCTACAAAATATTAAAAAAAATTAAAACACATAACTATTAAAAAATAGTTAAATAGATTCATTTATACTAGTTGAAAAAATATGTTAAATAAGGTTTTCCTATATAAATACATATGGTAAATAATGAAGCATTTTAAATAAGGTTTTCTATTGTCTTCTTACTACAACTAGTTGTATATACTTCTATTGAGGATTCCATCCAAATATTTTTTGTATTTATAAAATATCCACAAATGAAATAAAATGTTTTCTAGGTCAAAAATGAAGAATCAAAGAAGGTTGTGTTCAACATGTTGATATATAGTTGAAAAAGACTAAAAAAAGACATGATACCCATGGTAAATGATGGAATGGTTGATAGGTGGGGTATCATATAAAAATGGTCAAATCAAAAAGGACTATTCCCATGTAATGAGGAACTTTGAAGGCCTAACTATCAGTTATTAAACAACATATAATGGTGAAATCCATGTCAAGGAGATTGATTCAATTATGAGCAGTTTTCATGATGTTTTATATTGGATGACTAAAGGGATATCTAAATCATACTACAACAATGCTCATTATGGCATGGTGTGTATGTTTCATAAGATTAAATTTTTGGGTTAGAGGAAATCACACAACAACCTTGGTGTTTTTCTTTAAATGATACTTTAGTAGAATGTGTCACATTAAAACCAAATGGTTTCATCCTAAAGGGTTATTTGGTGGAGTTTTATCAATTTTTCCTTTGGTGGTTGGTTGTTCCTTGATTCCCTAGTCATACTGCAATGTGTGGTTAGGATGTTATGAGTGTTTTTATAGGGTTTAATTTTATGCCATGATCCATTGGGTCATTCCTCAAAAAAACCATATAAGTGGGGAATTAAGCCATTCCCCCATGGGTTATGTTGAAATGGTCATTCAATCCTATTTTTTTGGAAGTGTCAGACCTATTACTTGAGGGTTGGTTATTCCTTCTTCAGTTAGGTAGGTTATTTAAAGTGGTAATTTTTTATCCCACTCCCCCATTTTCCCATATTTTAATCCCCCTTCCCCTTTATTAAAGGTTTATTATAAGTTTTTTCACCATACTAAATCTATTTAGTCTTATCCACCCATCTTCTCTCTTTCTCATTGTGGTTTTTCCTCTAATTTTGGATGGTTTCATCTATGGATTTAATGAAAATTCCACCAAATCATGGTTGTGTTATCTTTGATTCATGGAGATTTATGGTATTATATCTATAGGATTCATAAGGAGGATAAATGATGGTTGTTTCTTATCATTTAAAAAATGTCTTGCCAAAGTATTTGTTTTGGGAATTCAACCAGATTAGACTGGAATTGATGGTCAATTCATGGGGATTCTGGTAAAAGGAGTTCTAGAGAAATGATATGATCCTTTAACACATCATTGGTCGATATTTGTATGTCGTGATTATTCTTGGTGATTTATCAATGGTTATTCCTTATTGGATTATGTTGGATAATTATTTTTTAATTTTTTATAATTAACTATTAGAGCCTTGAGGTATGAGAAAGGGGCTCAAGAGCATAGTGATTCTTAGTCTAATATTGGATAGTGATAGTAAACAGGCAATGTAATGGGGTAAATATAACATCATTTTAGGTATCCCCTTTAATACATAGAAATATTCATGCATGAATGTGCATGTGTGTGAGTGATATGGAATTGGGTTTAAGAATGTGGGTGGGATTAGTTGGGCTCAAAGTTCCTCAAGTGGCTTCGGTTGATCCATATAAAATAAATTTGGGTATTTTATTCTTGGTCTATGAATTTTAAAAATGCCCAATGGCTATACCAGTAGGGATAATGGAGTCATAAACAAATTTATGTACCTCTGTGTTGTCTTTATTGGTGTGATGAGTTGTGTTTGGCATGAAGAGAGCCTTAGTGAGCTAGTTTATGGGCATTCAAGTGGTTAACCCTTCAGTAATGGACTAGTTAGCATTGGGGATTGGTATTTTTCTAGGAAAATCTATAGGAAATTACCTAGAACATAGAAACACATTAATTGAGAGGGGTAGGATGTTGTTAAAGAGTCTAGTAGCTTGTGATAAGTTGTTGGTCTTAGGATGATCATGGTATTATATGGTAGAGGTGATTAACCACTCACTAGAGCATTCCTAGAGTAAATTGGTGATAATTAAGTTGATTCTTAGGATTCCTTATCCTCATGGTTCCTGAGTGAATCAGATAGAATCTATGTAACTAGTTAGACACCTTAGATTGTGGTTGGATCCCAGTTTTGTTCCAGTGATAGGAGTTGGTGATGGAATATACTCCACGATTACCTTTGAGGGGGTGTATAGACTCCAAGGGTCTTAATGTTTAGTGTGGATAAATGTGACCTATTATTCATGATTTTAAGTTGGGTAAGGACTATGTTATTGGAATTTTATTGAGATATTGTGTACATATATATTATTATCATGATGGTTGTGTGGTTGATATTGGTCATGGTGGAAGAAAAAAATACATATATAAGATATATGACCACATTCACATATAGATATGCCCACATCTAATGGAACGCCCATAAGGTATCTCAAAAACATAGAAGACTCCAATTTAGAAATCATAAGGAACATTATAACCATATATAGGAATTTAAAAATAGTCCTCAAACCAAAAAAGGAAACCAAATCACTCACCCAACTCAATTTCACATGCGAACCAACTATAAAAATCAAACCAAGGTTAAAATAATCTGAAAAACACTCAATTACACTTTAGAATATAAATTTACATTTTATCAAACTCTTTATATGAACACATATATTGGCTTACTAAATGAAATCCTTTTCAAACCCTTTTTTCATCAAAAATATAACATGAAAACACCACTATAATCCATAAAAACACACCATAATCAAGAGAAACTCATTTATAATTTAATTAGGAATGATCCATAATTGAAATATTATTCCGAAAAGGTACTGGATTGAGACACCTACCTCAGCACTATGATAATGAAATAAAACTCTCATAGAAGGAAGAACAAGGCTTGAGAAACAATCCACACACCCTATAATCTAATAAAATTATACCAAACATAAAACATATCCCCTCAGGTTCAGCCATGAGAGATCTAAGATAATAAATAAGAAGGAAACAAGGTAGGGAAAAGAGGAGAAGATGAAAAACACCTTAAAACTAAGAATAACATTCCTAAGAACCTCGAGGAGTCTTCAATGGATGACTGAGAGTAAGGGAGGCATGGAGAAACAACGAGGCGTAAGAAGGCCGACGAGGCGCGGTGAGGGAGGAAAGGTACAGCGAGGGAGGAAAGGTGCGACGAGGGTGGCGAGGTGTGGTGAGAGGTGGTGGAATGTTGCAGTGAGGGGCGACGAAGGGGTAGGTAGGGATTCGAGGATTTGGGGGGGGGGGTCAGGGGTTCAGAGGTGTCAGAGGAGGGGAAGAGTGTCGTCTGTTAAAAAAAAATTAATGGTTTAGCGGTGGTTTTTTAGAAACTGCCACTAAACCATAAGTTTGGTGTTGTGAAACCTACCTTTTGTGATTATTCAGGGATATGAGCCTATTGTGTGATGGTTTTCAGAGCATGTATATAATCGTAATATGCTATGGGAATATGAGCCCATTTATGAGAAACTGTTGGAATAAGTAAATAATACATCTCATTATTGATAGGGATATGATCCTATACTGATGCATGTGCCATTCTCACTTGGTATTCCTCAGTCAAGGTGGGAGTATGATCCCGATCTAGAGCCTTTGAGATATGCCGTTGGTTTTTCTTGGTAGGGGTATGAGCCTACCCTGAGGCATGTGCCACTCTCACCTAGTGAACCCCTATTGGAATATGAATATGATCCTCACCCAAATATTCATTCCCCACTAGAATATGTCGATAGAACTTTGGATGGGAGAATGAATATGAGCCTCCTTCTGTATTTCATTGGAAGGATGCTGGTACAGTCATTCATTGGAAGAAGTAGGAATATGCACCTTGCATCCATGATCTGCTGGGGTATGCCAGGAATATTCACCAATAGGAATATGAGCCTACCTCGAGGCTTGTTCCATTATCACTTGGTTAGACACAGACATAATGAGGATATATTCCTAATCCTAGGACTTTGGAGTATGCCACTAGACTTATTTTACAAGGATATAAGCCTATCCTGAGGCTTGTACCCCTCTCACATGGTTATCCCCGACCATAAGGGGGTATGATCCTGATCCTGGGCCTCTGGAATATGTATTTGATCTTTTTTGACAGACATGTACCCCTGTACTGAGGTGTGTGCCATTCTCACCTGGTGATCCTCAATTTGAATTGGAATATGAGCTTGGTATGATACCTCACCCTTTATCATGATATTCCTATAATCCTCTTGGGTAGGAGAAAGAATGTATGCTTAATCTGGTACAACTACTTGTTCACAATGATCAGAGTATTGAGTTGTCCCGGATGTAGGGATAAGAGTATGCATCTATCCCTTTATCTATAACAGTGCCAGAATATGCTGGAAGAGTTCTTCATCTATTGCTAAAATATATTGGCATTTTAGAAAAGAGTGTGTAGGGATATAAGCCTACACATTCTCCATCTCTATTTTCTATTGATAAATATCTTCAATTAAAGTGGGGATCTGTTCCCACTTCTATCCTCCTTGTTCTATTAGAGTATACATATGGGCTTCATGTACGAGGGTGGGAGTATGAGCATGCACATGAGCCTTAGCCCAATTGGTGAGGACTCCTTAAGTGCATCAAGGAGACTTGGGATCAAATCCAGGCAGAGGATAATTTTCGGTTCTGTAGCAGGTACTGTAGCAGTTGGGAATATTCCCTTTTTTGGACCTTCAAGCCACCGATTTGGTCCCTGAGTCCTTTAAGGCCTTTGGGCCACCCATGCCTTTAGGTTAGTAAGGATTTCGGGCCACCTCAAGGCCTTCGGGCCACCTTAAGTGCAGATACAAACTAGATAACCTACAAGGAACAAGATTCAGAAGGAGGAGGAGCAAGGAGATTCCACCAAATCAAAAGCTAAAAGGATTGAAAGAATAAGAGGGTATGGAACCTACCATTGGGACAAGCCTGTGCATGCACGTGAAAGCCTAGCCGAATAGCCATGCGAAGGTAGAGAGCTGATATCATGATGAAGATGCTGGGGAGGAGCAGTTCCAAGTAGTTAGTCTGGGTTGTATATAATGTTTGAAACCTACGAGAAATGAATTCCTCTAAGGCCTATGAGCCCTTTAATACTTATGCCTATGGGAATTTTAAGGGTTCCACCTCACCCCTTGAAAGGTGGGTTATCAAAATCAATAAAAAAATTAAGTCCTTCGGCCCATTGGAGGAAGTATGATCATCCCCCATGTTTTCTATGGGAATATTACCACAGAATTATTCTGAGCTATCAAGGATATGATCCTGCTTATTGGTTCCTATAGAAGTATTCTGCCAGGCATGGTAAACAGGAGTGAGGACATGAGCCCTTCTCCTGGATATCCCACACCTTTCTCCTCTGATGAGTCTTCCTTATAGCCCGTGCATGGGATTCAGAGGCGGATGTGTGTCGGATGTTACCCATAGCAAGTGACTGATGGGTAATGGTGGGATAGTTTTGGTGATGGCAGTTGATAGGTGCCCTCCTCAGTGAAACTTAAACCAAAAGGAAGTCATATTTCACCTCCAGTTATACCTTCATCAGATATGGAAGGTGGTAGTTTTTACGCTCCAGGGATAAGCTCCTGAAGAAATTGTTCATAGCAACAAGGGCTAATTGCTTAGCAACAACCTTTTTCAGGTGATGCATATTTTCTAGCTATGATTCTTGGAGAATCTCATGGGAATCTTCCACGTTCAGGATTGTACCATATCATTGGTACTACCGAATCATTGTATTCTCTACCTACTATTGGAGTCGTCGAATATGTGAGATTACTTTGCAACCTACAATGGTCACAACAATAGATGATTAACCAAAGTGAATGATGGATGATAAAGACATTTCCTTGGGTGGAAGTCTGTTAATGAGAGATGTATCTGAAATCCTAAAGATAAAAATGAATAAGGGTACTGATTAGTGCTATATCATGGGCATGAAAATTCTCAATTAGATAAGCAAGGTTAAAACAATTTTCCTGTATTAATTTTCTATCCATGTTTCTCATGTGGACTTGTCAACATGAGGATGGAATTACAAGAATCCTGATTTATGCTACTCTTACTACTTTTTTTGTATATATGGTTTGAAAAAAAAGTGTCCTAAGAGATCCATGTCGAGCCTATGAATATTTTTTTCATATGAGGAGCAAGTAACGTGGCTCAAAAGATTATAACCCAATCATTTTTTATTGGATATATTCATGTCAGGTTCACAATTTTTATTTCATTGGGTTTTGACGCAGACGAAGGATGGGATCCCCTTGATGGTTTTATTGAGGGATATTTTAAGGCCTCAATCAATTTAACACATTAAGTTTACAATATATTTCAACTTCCCTAGAAACTTCCAACGGTTCCCCCATCCATAGCTGGGCATGAACCTACTTTCCAAAGTCTAGTGGTTATCTAGGTTTTTAGTCCCATCTACTCTTGGGGACTCGCATTGGTCGAGAGGATGAGAGGTCAGACTCATCACACCCTTTTGGTGGAATTATTTCCTACTATGGGACTCTCTTATATATTTAATATATATTTTTGAATCTCTTCCTAATCCTGATACAAGATCGATTACCCAAATAAAACTACTATAGGTTAATTCTCTTTCATATGAAAAAGTCAGGGATCACTTTAGTGAATCCATATGTATGTATTTGAGGTTCTTCATCATTTTATAGTAATTGGTAGTTTCTTATATACTAAATCCGTATAACCAAGTTCTTCATAGCATGCTTCCATGTAAAGTGGTGATTAATATTCTGAGGAGGGGTTTGAGCCATTATAAGGCATCCTATATATCCTAATTATTGAAGGAATCAAAACCCATTTAGTTCATTCATCTCATTCAATTTAATTTCATGCAATGAATATATATGTTCAGGTACCGAGGCACCAAATATTTAAGATCGAACCATAAGGGGGTGTCCTATGTATCCTGATTATAAAAGAAATCATATTTTTCATAGTTCTCATGTTTTAGGGTTTCTTGGTTCATTATAGAGACTCATAGTGAAGATGATATGATTATCTAAAATCCTTAATCTCCTGTGAGATATGCTTGGTGTGAGAAATAAGGGATGGAAAATAATCATTTAATTTCTTATGATGGAGGCCTTATGCACTGAGACTGCCTTGAGATGATTTATTATGAGACTCAGGTCTTGGAGAGATGTCTTATGTATCCTGGTTATGGAAGGAGTCAGAGTCATCATATCTTGGTGGGTTTCTTAGTCCTTTGATGGATGAGATAGGGTAATAATCTCCTTGGACTAACTGAGTCTCATTGGTCGATACGTTATAGTCGTGAAAATACTTACACCAAAAGGAGTGTTTATTTTAGTTTGGGCCTTAATAAGGCATCATACGTATCCTCGTTATGGAAGGAATCAGAGTCATTGTAGTTTGGTTTATGTCGGGGCTTACACAATGAGGTTTCCCTATACCATTATGGGGGTTTATAGTGTAGAGGATATGATCATTTCTACTCCCCAATCCCATGTGATCCATGATCATTGTGAGAAACACAGGATAAAAAATAATCAATTTCATTGCCTTGAATAAGGGACTTAGATGCTAGGATTTCCTAGGATGATTAATATAGGGCTCAAATCTCAAGGGGAGGAAGCTTATATATCTTGGATACAGAAGGAATTAGATTCGCAGTAGTTCCATTTATGTTGGGGATTACACAATGAGGCTTCCCTATATTTAGGGCTTACACACTAAGGAAAGACAATTCCATCAAGTCTTAGGATGCCCTATTTACATGGCCTTCTTTTCTAGAAGGCGTTTTATGACCCAGTTGGCATGTTCGGGGATCTATCGCTTGACCTGTCTTGAAACATATAGAGGGTGTCACGAGATTCATTATGGCATAGTCTACGGGGTGTCACGTATCTTGGCTGAAACCTCTAGAAGGCATCGCGAGACCTGGATGAAATTTCTAGAGGGAGTTGCGAGTCCCATATGACTTGCCCAGAGGGTGTCATGGGATCTTGGTTATCATCTATAGATTTTTTCATGAGACTCTGATTACATGAGAAAATGCCGCTATATGAGTCTGAAGATGTGTTCAAAAGACATCAAAAGTCCTGGATGACAGAATCAGAGGGTTTTGTGAGATCAAAGTGATTTCCTTATGGGAAAAAATGTGTCTTTCTCTGACATTTCTGGAGTATTCCACGTGTTCGAAAGGGCATACTGGAGGAGTGTCTCAAGATCCAGAAGACATGTCCTGGTACTGTTGCGTGTCTTTGGGTGACTCACGCGAAGCACATGAGGGACAGTGAGAATGTATTTCACTTAATTCTTCCACTTTTAATCTCATTTATAACCCTTGCGTTGTAAAGGCCTTAGGTTTATTCAATACCAGTTCATTTGAGTCTCACGTGATCTATAAGACATATGGTATGTTATTCGCAAGTATTGATAGAATTCCTTCACATGATCTATGAAAAATCACATGAAGCACCTTATGTGTGGAACATGATTGCTCCAGACGTCCACCAGTGTATTACCTGATAGAAAGTTTTTGGTCATGTGATTGGTTATTATGAGAAATCTATAGAGGCCTAAAGTCAAATCATCCAGATTCCAAGCATCCAGAGTCTCAGAGTCCAAAACTTTAGTCATATTGGACTGGGTAATTTATAGGCATCACTACTCCTGTTGTCCGATTCTTTGTGCGGTGTATCTAGTGTGAATCCATGCTAGAGTCAGCAAAGGAGTCTAGCGCTATGTGTATTCAAAAGTCTCTCCCATGGACTTCTCCGAGTGTGTCTACTAATTTACATCGATCGTAAGTATCTTCCATCAAAGCTCCCTTTATTGGATTATATCCAATTAATTGGGACTTGTTTTATTATGAGTATGTGTCTAGGGACTTCTTTAGTGTCATGTTGACATGAAAAAGGGACTTTTCAAGATCCAAGTTCCTATTAGAATGTGTTCGTAAGACTTCAGGTGAATTTTCTTTGGGTCTCATGAGATAAGTATGGGTTTTCTATGGGTCTTGTGGGACCACACTATAGGTGTGCTAGGCACGTCACATGCCTTTTAGAGACCACAAACACCTCTCGCCTCCTCTATTCCAATCCCGTTTGCTTTATGTGAAAATTTTTGGGAATCATGTGAGATTTGATGTGTGTTGTTGAGGGTATTTCTTCTATTTTTTGGTGATGTGTCTAGTGAACGATGTGGGTCATATGGGGGTGTGCGAGTGTCCCATGGAAAAATTTATTCGTTCATTATTAGAGTGTCGCAGAGTTACTAGGGGCACATCACATGTCCTTAAATGACCACGAACTACTTTCGCCTCCTCCCTTCACCACTAAAAAGAGGGGATATCCCTAGGGTTTAAAAAACCATGGGTATAACTAGTATCAAGTTAGTCTACACCCATAGTTTATTTAAAATAGTGGGTATAGATAATCCCTCCCAATAGTTTTTTAAAAACTATTTGGATAAAGGGGTGAATATTTTTCCCCACCCTATCCTCCCCCTCTTCACTCATCGAGCCGACCCCCCTCCACAATTCTATTTACCTCTCCCCCTAGGTCAAGCAATTTCCTCACCTGATTGAGGACCAAAATTCTCCTCCTCCGACATTATCCTTTGATCTTCTTCACCGACATGCTTTCCATCAGCAATCTCCTATGCATCGAGGGACATCCCTCTTAGGTAGAGTCATGTTTTTGTTCATCGAGTCACATATTCTGCTCATCTAGCATTCTCCTCTAATTGGGTGTTTTTGTGATTTCAGTCTTATTTGATAGTGAGTTCCTAATCCTTCTATATCCACTATTTTGAAAACCACAATACACTTTAATTTGATTTAGATTAACTTGATGTTTGTTTTTAAGTTCCTTATGTGAATACTATAATTTCTGATTACATGTTGTATTGAACTATAAGATTCATATATTTTTTATAGAATCATGAAATTGAGATAAATTTATTTCATAAAAAGTAATAACTAATTCAAATGTGAGTATAGATATGTCTTAGATATGTTTCACTGAATTTATCTTAGAGAAATATATAGTTATTATTTTTTCTTCTAATTATGTATCATCTAAATTTGAATTTATCAGAATATGATTGTTGGATCTTGTTATGAATTCATTTAGAAATTAAACTATGACATTGATGATTATGAGTTGTTATAAAATATGAATGCGATGAAGCATAGTTGTAAATTTTATTTATGCCTGCATCATATTGTGACTAGTGTGTTTGTGATTGTATTTTTAAATTTTATTTTATTTTCAAAAGAGATTCCATTATGTGAATTATCATTGTAAAAGCACTTAGTTTTTCTTTTGTAATGGAATTTTATGATCCTACATGATTGAAGTGTTTTCAAGGCTAGGAAAATGTATCTTCTAAAAGTTTATTGATGATTTCTAGTGTTGGACATTGTATAAATGACTTATAAAGAATATGATCCTAAGGATATATTTAATTTATAATGACCATGATTGTCAAAAGTGTTTTTGATGTTTAACTTTATATATTATAATTAGAGAAAGATCAATGATGTTACCCACCACCAATTGTTTTTTCATTTTATGGATAAAATCTGCTTTTATGGGTGAGTGGGGACCTCAAAACATCCATCAGACCACAAAATAATACATCATACCAAAAACACAAACGACATACCAAAAAAAGGCATAAAGTATCACAACACACTAAATACACATTTAAATTCAAAAAAATGAAAAGCAAAAAACATCAGTACATTATGGACTATGAGCTAACCTCGAGCAGCACACCCTCTGTAGAGGTCACCAACATCATCATCCCAACCCCATGCTTGTGAAGTCTCAGAAAATCACGACAGAAACTCTATACCGAATGATGAACATAATGAAAATGATTAATAGAAACCTCTATCATCTATGCAATCAAACAATCCATCATCAGAGAAACCCTCATGAAATTCTCACCGCAACTCGAACATCACCATCCCAAAACCTCACTAGGAACCTCACACCAGGCTGACCTGGCTTGGATAGAAGGGATAGGAGGAAAGAGAAGAGTTCAGAAAGGGAATGATAAAACAAGAAGAGGTATCCTTAAAAAAAACCGCAGATCACATTCATCCGAACCATCAACAAGATTAAAATAATTAGGCCACAAATGAAGAAAGAGGCAGGAAGGATTGAAGAACCATCAAGAAAATCAACAAACCAGTTGAAAAAATAGCCTACTAACTCCTAACAAGAAATAAAGCTTGAGAATTCATAGATAAAACATACCAAAAAACCTTCATCATGGGTTACGGGGAAGAAAACCTTAAATAAATTCCCAAAAACACAAGGGAAGGCTGACTCAGGCCATGCCAAGACCATCAACCACCGAACCGCCAAACCCAAAACCCCTATGAAACCTATTCTCCAGATCCGACCTAGGGAGACGCATAGGATCAAGGGTTCAGATTTTTGGTTTGAGTGTCCTAGGGCATCGACAACACACCCTTTATCAGGATCACCCATATCCATCAAGAAAGAACACTATCGAAGGTGAAAAAACTGAGCATTGGCAAGAAGGTGTTGAGAGAGAAGGGGGGAAAGGAGGGACAAATATGAGAGAGAAAGAAGAAGGGGGAGAGGGAGGCACTAGAGAATAAAATCCCACCCCTCCCAGATTCCACCATCAAGGGAAACCATATGCCAAGAGGGAGATAAGCTAGACACCAATCCAAGATCAGTGATGTCCATAATTGGTACTTGGATGCATTGATCTTGGTTTTCAAATCTCTTATCAGTTTTGAGTGAAATTGATTTCATCCATGATTGGATATGTTTGGTAATAAACATAATTTAGGGAATATTTTTATTGATATATAATAATTTTTTCATTTTTTTTAGTTTTGATATAAATTTTTTGCATTACATTTAATTATTCAGTTTTTATGTTCTAATAGTTTTAGTTTTTATAGTACATATCCATTTTTTAATTTTTTCTACTATGATATATTATATTTTATTAGAAACTGTGTCATATAATAAAAATTTATCATTGAGTGGGATAAAAATTGATTTTTATTTCATATTCAATTCACTCCCTCTTGAAGCTATTGTTTGATTATCTATAATAACAAAAATTTGTTTCTGAGTTTGTTTCATCGATTTTATTTTTATAATATATTTGATATTAATGATTCTTCACTTTGGATTATAGAATAATAATGATATTAGTGTTTCACTATTGATCAGAAAATATTCTTGAGACCAAAATAATTATTAATTATGAATACTATTATGCATTGGAAGATAAATTTTTTCCGTATTATAGAATGGATAAAAGATGGATGTATCATACCGATCAGATTTCAACTGTGTTTCAAAAGAATTTGGAGAATTTTTTAGATTTTTTATTTATTAATGATTTAGATGGAGGTTGTATACAGTTTCTATGATATAAATTTGTTAGAAGACCATAATTAATATAGGAAGAAGTTAGTCACCATATAATGAAATCTGGATTTCAAACAAACTATTATTTTTGGTATCACCATGGAGAGATGAGTCAATATTTAATATTCATGAACAAAAATAAAGAATCACATGGAGAATTTGATATTTGATCAGTTTCCATTTGTGCATCATCCTGAGAGAGATAATATTCCAGTGGAAGAAGAAAATGATATCAATACACATGAGGAAAATACTGAGGTTAATGATGTTAATAGAGTAAAAAATTTATTAGATGATGCTTGAATTCTAGTATATCAGGAATGTACTAAAATTACCAAGTTATAATTTTTTATTGTGGTTATATCATGGGAAAACCATATATAGAATTTATAATACCTCCATTGATTATATACTTAAATTTTTGAAGGACTTGATTCCTGATGGTGCAGATATTACCTCAAATCATTAAAAGGAATGAAAGTTAATTAAGAATCTTGGATTTTCTACTAATAAAGTCCATGATTTTATAAAAATATTTCAATTTATTTTGGTGGGAAATAACTGAATGTAATGATTTTCAAGAATTTGGTACATCTCAATGGAAGGAAAATGAATATGGAATACCACCTCATGTGCTACATAAATTCATATGGCACTTTACATTGATTCCCAGACATCAAAATATATTCATTTCTACATAAATATCAGACAATATGATATGGAATGATGCCGAGATAATTAAAGGTAATGATGAGTTGGTTAATCTTGCAGATGGATTATCATGGTGAACATTTGATGCACAATATCCTGATTTTTTATTTGAGGTGCGTAATGTCAGGTTGGGTCTATCTTGTGATGGTTTTAATCTATTTGTTCAGATGCTTACTGCTCACAACATGTGGCTGGTTTTTATTCATGTTTATAATATTTCTCTATGGATGTGTATGAGAAAACCTTTCACTTTCTTAAATATACTGATATTTGGAACTTCTGATCCTGGTAATGATATAGATTTCTACTTGTAGCCTTTAATAAGAGAGTTGAATCAACTTTTGGGATTTGGGTGTGTTGATATTTGATGCTTCTTCAAAAAATACATTTTAGATGTGTGATGCCCTTCTATAGACCATAAATTATTTCCCTACTTATGTAGTGGTGTTTGGGTGTAACACGAAGGGATAACTATGATGTCCCATTTGTATGAAGAATATGCGATTTGGAAGGCTTCAATATCATCATAGTTTCAATTTCATGGGGCATCGACAATTCTTGACAATGGATCATCTATATTGGAATAATTATTGGATGTTTGATAATACTTTTGACACTAAACAACCACCTCAACATATTTCATGAAGTTATGTTCTTAATAAATTAAAATATTTTAGTTTTTCATTAGGGAATGTTTAGTTGAAATCTAAAAAGAGGAAGAATGTTGAAACTGAATCCACTTACAATTGGAAAAAGAGAAGTATCTTTTTTGAGTTTCTATATTGTTCTACCCATTTTTTATTTCATTGTTTAGACATAATTCATATTGAGAAAAATATATGTGAAATGTTTCTTGAAATTCTTATGAATATTAAGGGGAAGACCAAAGATGACTTTGAATCTCGTCGAGACTTGTTATATTGGGGTATTTGACTAGAACTATATCTTATGTGTATGGGTTAAAACAAATGGAAAGTTCCTTATGCTTATTAGTGATGTAAACGTTAGTGAAAGACCAATTTATGGCATTATTGGAGAATATCAAGGTTCCTGATGCCAATTCCAGCAACATATCTAAACAATTCAATAGCTAAAAACAAATGATTATCACATCCTTATACATGAATTAATTCCAATATAAATTAAAAATTTTATATACAATAATTTAAGGGTGAAATTGTTTTTTTGTTCCATTTTTTTAGATACCTTTGTGCTAAAAGGTTATCAAAGTCATTCTTGATAAAAATGTATCAAGAGGCACTATTAATTCCATGTGAGTTGGAAAAAAATTTCCTCCATCATTCTTCACATGCATGCTTCATTTAATAGTTCATATTCCAACTAAAACACTTCTTCGGGGACCATTATCTTTTTGGTGGATGTATCCCATTGAAATAAATATGCGCATAATGAAATAATATGTCCAAAACAAGAATTATCCTAAAGGTTCTATTGTGAGGGGTTATCTGGCCCAGAGAATGTATGGATTTTTGTTCAATGTATTTTCAAGATGTGAGCATAAGAAATAATTATCCAATGAGAAATTAAGATGAGTAATATGAGGGAATTGATCTTTCATTTCCATCTCTTCCCCAAACAGAAGGAATTTCTAGGTCTTATACATTGGCTACATTGAGATTTGAAGAGCGGGATATGTAACATCACATACTCTTGTTTAACTATGGTTTATTTGATGACTTTATCAAGTATTTAATTTAGATATCTATATTTTATCTCATACTATGTCATTTCACATATACCTTATACTTTTATTATCATTTAATATAGGGAACATAAACAAATTATAAGTAGAGTTCATTAATATTTTCCTTTGATAAGGAGAGAGGCTTTGCATAGCCAAGAGTTTCCAGTTTGGTTGAAATAATTGGTATGACCATTAATTTAATTAGCTTAAATATAGATATCAATTTAATTGTATTACTCATATCTATTTTAGGTATTGAGTTTACCTATTGAATCCATTTCCCAAGAATTAAGAGCATCGGATTTTGGCCCCAATTCTTTGGTTCGTGAATGAAAATATTTAATAATAAATGGAGATAAATTTGTTAAAACTAATATATTAGTGAAAATGATAACAAATAATGATGGCATTATGTTAAATGCTACAATGTATTGTTATTACAATGCATCAAATAGTCGACCCTGATATGAAGATGTGTATTATTATGGACTAGTTGAGAAAATATTGTTATTAGATTACTACTCTCAAGGTCGAGTCACTATAATGAAATTTAAATTTTTTGATTCAGTGATGTGACATGATACATTTATTTATTATTGTGGATTTAGAGTTATTGACATGAGTTGATTCCTACATACCGATGAACCATACATTTTGGAATCAATGAAAAAACAAGGGTTTTATGTGAAATATTATATAAGACTTGATTATAGTGTCACTAATGAATTAATCCCAATACATATTTTTCATGATGTTGGGGATGAAATTTCCACCATTAACACCCCCTTTGTTGTTGACCAAAATATTGCATTTGATGACTCAAATTGTCCCATTGTGAGTGTTGGTGTTGAACCTGAAGTAGTGGTGGATAATATATAGAATCTACAATATATGTTTAGAGTTCATTTAGTTTCCCTTGATATGAGTTTCTCAGGTTGTTATTAATGCAATTACTTTAATTTAGTTTTAGTTTGGAATGATATATCTATTTTATTATTGTTTGGTTTCATTTCCTTTAATTATATTTATTTCAATTCAGAAAACTGGGTTTAAAATAGGTTTTTAAAAACTGTATAACTTCATTTTAAATAATTATTACTAAAAGATGTTATGACATTGTTTTTAATATTTTACTTCTAAGTTTTATGCATAATTTTTAAAAATTATTTCTAAAAAATGAACATTTTATTCTTATGTAGATTATGAAAAATACTAGAGAATCTTGCAGGAAGAGATTATTTGATGCTAATAGTGATAGAAATGAGTGTGGGTTGTCACCTCTGGTTCCTTTAGTGAGTAAAATAATTATAATATTTTTCTTCTACATTACATATAATTTCATGTTCATATTATTTATCATTTTTTAGGGATATACAGCTTCACCAGAGTTGACTCCTCCTACCAGCATGGGTCCCAGTGGGGATCCTCCTAGACCTAGACAGAGCACCCATCTTACCACTACCCAAAATAACCCATCAGTGGACACCCCGTCTACCACACATGTACATCCTCCTGTTGATACTCTTGTGATGTTCCCATCCATGTCCCCATCACCATCTAATTTATCCTCTTCTTCCCGATCCATGTCTATGCCACCTCGACCGATGTTCCCACCTTTACCATTTCCATATCCATTCATGTATCCCCAAACCTACTACCCATATTATGACATGTCTACATCACCTCCTTTTACTTCCATCCATACAACATATAATGAGTATGTTCCTTCAGCTTCCAATCCGGTGCATGAAAATCATCTAGAGCATAAAGTGGAACAAATACTTCCTTTGGAGGATGCTTATCCAGGACAATCCATGGATGCATCATAGCCTATTGAGGATCCTACATCAAGTTTTTTTATTAAAACTGTGTTAAATTATATCATTTGATTTTTTTCTTATTGTATCATCACATAACTCTTATTCTCCCCTCTTATCTTATTTAGTGAGATCTTCTAGTAGGCGATGTGGGTGAACTCATATGAGGGAATCCTAGAATCATGAAACTCATATTATGGTGGATTAAAATACACAAAATCAAATGGCAGGTAAAAACTCTAGGTAGTATATAAGTTTCATGGACACTTTATCCAAGTACCATGATATTGTTCTGGTGGAACCAGTCTCATGAAGACATATCAATGATGACATCAAGGATAGGGAATGGGCGTAGATATGGATAATAAAATTTTATAAATTTATATCTATATTAGTAATGTATTTATATGAATTAACATGCTCATCGCAGAGTTAGTTTAACTTTCTTGACAGTGAATATGCCAAAGTTTTTAAGCTGATAGATCTTGGAGTGTTATGGTGGGAATAAAAGCATGAGTTATATATTGGTTAGAGGAGAAGAGTTGGTACTAATTTAGAAGGTGTACCCACATACCTTGACTATCCAAAAACTCAATATCCAAAAAATGATCACATATTGGAAGACTGATTAGTTTAAGGTACTCCAAATATTTAATGGTTTTCATATAAGATTTAATTCTTATTACCAATATTGATTTTTTTATTTTAGGAAGCATCAGAGAAAAAAAAGAGAACAAATATGCAATGACATATCAACACACATTGGGGTGAACTACAGTGCCTGAGCATGATAAGAGATAGATACTTTTATTTGAATTAAAATAATGTCCTGATTTATATTGTTACTTAGTTACATTTTCATGGCCAATTGAACTATAGGTATAAAGGTCAATTGGTCATTAGGTCTAGAGGCCAATACTCACATGAAATTGGTTTCTCTAGTGGTTCTCATTAAAGTACTATCCCATATTTTTGAACTTACCCTGTATTCCAAAACTTATCCATAAATACACACTCGTATATGTCTCCAAAAAGATAAAAATATAGAACTATCCCCCAAGGGGTTCTCCATACACACCCACACACATATTTAATAAACCAACAAATACCAAGCCTTCTTTAAATATATTTATTTTACACAAAAAACACTTAATTTTATTTAGGGAAGAAACCAATACCAACCCTTCTTTAAATATCCTTTTATTTTCCACAAAAAAGAATTCCTCTCTAAATCATGAGGCTAAGAAGCATTTAAGTGCACATCAATAACTCCCCCAGACTATCTTCTCATCAATTAACCACTTTTTGGAACCAAATTTTTTATATAAAGCTTCTTCATCCATAGATGCTAGATAATATAAATATAATCCACTTCAAGATTGAATCATTAAGGTATCCTAAAAAACATCCAGGTGTTACCAACATATTAAACTATAACAAATAAACATATTAGTTTGAAAGTTATTTCTTTTTGACAAGGATACCCATCCACAACTTTAGGGTATTCCACCATCATATATGGTCTGTAATAATTTTGGGAGGCTTCTGAATATTTCTTAACACTATTAATAAGTCCAAAAACCAGATTTTACAACTGCATCACTTCAAATATGCCTTGGTATCCACTATCTTATAACATCTCAACATATGAAAACTAATTCCATCATGTATGTTTTTTAGATTCACATATCTGATTTGAACAGATTTAGTTTTATCACTATTTCTTCAGAATTTTAGACTACTCAGATAGATTTCATCATGCATACAATTCTTCCATCTTGAGTTATTGAAGTTTCCAGATTCTCCATAATAATTTTAGTGATAATGCTTGTACTTTTATTATGTAAATATAGATTTATAAAGCTTCCCAATAAAAACCTAATTTATGTATTTTTAGATTTGTATTAATACTTACTTTCATTATTCATGAAAAAATTCCAGTAAGTGCTATATAGGTAATTATGACTAGTTTATTCATGATTACCTCTGAATAAAACCCTCACATGAGCATCTATCATCTAATGAATCAACTCGAATGCTATGTGAACACATGAACCCAAATTCCACTACCCAGTGGTTTGGTTCATCTAAACAACACTCCTTTTGTGAATTTAGAAATTAAATAACTACAAAAATATAAGCACAAATATATCCAGATACCATCCTAATATTGACACACACATGTATTTCCAACAACTCTTACATAGTTTCACATCACCAAACTCAATATAACAACTTAGGAACCTGATGCACTCATATAGACAAGACTCTTGCACTATTAATTTTCACAACCATACTTAAAAAAACCAATAACTCACCTTACTATGTTCTAAAACAAATATCAATCAACATCCATCAATCTATCCTTGACTTTACCCAACCTGATGTCAAACTCCATCCATTTTTTCGGAATAAGATTACCGTACATTAATGGTCTTAAAACACAAATGGATCAATAGGCATTATTTTTCATAGATGATATTTTTTTATCATCTCTTAAAAAACACATTGAAAACTTAGAAGTAAAAATAAACCATATCCATAAATTCAACCGAACACCATTTTAGTTCCCAACTGCTAACCCACACTTTCCAAGTAATTTCCATCTTAAACCACACTACTCCCTCAAAGACACCACCGTGCAACATAATTTCCAAATAATACCTCTAAAAAGGTAACCCACTAACCCATTATAAATAAATTATGATATTACATAGGGGATTCACATTAAATTTGAAAATTAGTGCCACAAATGCTACACTTTAATCAAGTTATATGACTCAAACATGTTTTATCAGCAAAAAATTCATATGTTCCACACTCCTCAATAAACCTAGAAAAAGTTCTATAAAATTCAAAAATAATTTTCCCACCATACCTTAAATGATAAAAACTTGAAGAAATATATATATTCTCAACATGTTCACTCTCTTGGTAGTTCATTAAGTCACTACTTATTATAGGCATGCCCAACCACACATTATGTTCTGAAAGCGTTACATTCAAAAATTTCATTTTGACATCACCCAACTCACCCAAAGGCCACTAATCAATGACTATTTAGATAAAATAGTTTTCCTTGAACCATTTAACCACAATCCCTAAAGGTATTGCAACATATTCTTATATCACACCACCAATTCCCATTCTCTTAGACCACAATGTCTCACAATGGTTTTTCCACTCTAATGAAAAAATGGTCTCGTATTACTCCAATTTCTATTTTCGGTTTCCAAGATGATAATATAAGAAAATACATACATCTTAACATTTAGTAACCTTCTTAAGAACATATTTATACCCCCTTAATATTATAACTACTTGATTAAAAATGTGAATCATTATAGGAAATAACACATTATCTACTAAGTGGTATTGTTCTTTGCAAACTCATATTTCAAATACATCCAAGGCCCTTAGACTCTTAGTATTGTAATTATTTAAAACTGATAAATTACATGAATATTATATATTATTGGTCACATAATGATATATAATTAGAAATTAAGGACTATAAAACATAGGCCACACACCACTACCATATACTAAAAATTTCTAATTTTTATTTTACTTAAGTTAAGATAAAAAACAAACTTACATTCTGCACAAGGACCATGAATCTTAATTTTCCCACTAAAATGTATTGAATTTTTTTAAACCAATCATAAACATAATAATTATGCTACATTTAGTAATTTTTGAGCACTGAGAGTCACATATCAATGGTTAAGGGTGTCATAAAACATTAACACACATAACCCATGAGTCTCTACCAAAAACAACACATCACTAGCTCAATATATTAAGGGGACCCATCTTACTATAGAATCACATAGTAAATTACATACAATATCCCTACTCTACTCACATTAGAGAGATCCACATAGTCATCACAAAACAAGATCACATGCCAACATATCCATTTTGAGGTTACACTTCTAGGAAAATCATTGATTGTAATCAGAAACCCACTTCATAGTGCTTCCTTTAAAGAGTCTATTCACCAAACCACACAAACAGAAAACCACCAATCTTTTATGAGTGTCATTTACCTCAATGTTTGTAGTTTTGTGATACAAATTTGATGAATCTATATTTTTTCATTTCTCAGAGATGGTTGTAATCCATATTTGTTCATTTATCATTTACAATAAGCTATATTGGGAAACAAAGGTCTTGTACCTTGTGAAAAATCATTTTTATCCAGTGGGAAGAAAAAGGATAGAAGTGCAGTAAATGAATAGAAACAAGAAAGGATTTCAATTTTTTATTTATATTTCAAATATTTATAAGAAATTCATAATTTAATATTTTATTTATAATTTGAAAAATATTTTTTTGGAGGCCCTTGATAATAAAAAAGATGAAAAATTCAGACCAGATAATCATTTGAGTCAGGTATTAGGTGTGGAGAACCCAGGGAGAGTTTAATGTCCACTCGAGAAAAACATTGCCCCCTCTAGGTATTGGTCCTCATAAGACTCCTCTCAAGCCTCTCATACTACTGAGCTAGAAATCACTCATGCAGAAGTAGTTGAGGCAAAAAAATAGCTTTAGAGTAGCATGGAAGCAGTAAACAGGAGCATGAAAGAAGTAATCTTATGATAAAACATTTCATTAAAGATATATCAGTTTTGAGTTAGTCAACTCCATCAGAGGTTGCTACTACTTTTCATTCATATATGGCATCAATGAACTCTTTAAATTATGCGTCTGGTGATGTCAATGAGGTTACTAGTGGTGATCGAGTTGAAGGTAGTGGTGATAGAGATATTAGTAGTGAGGATGTTGTTGATGGTGTTATTCATGCTGAGGCTTCTAATGATGTTGCTAATGATGATGAGGATGGGGATGGGGATGGGGATGTTGGATATGGGGGGATATTAATCCCCTCCATTTTTGACATAGTAGGGAGACTTGTCCAAGTAATTTAAAAAATTTAATTGACTTCTTGTATGTATGAGGATGTATATGTATGTTTTAATTGATTTATAGGTGCAGTGTGGTTTGTTTTGTGTTGGAGATGATTTTTTTGGACTGCTGGCCTGCTTGTATAGTATTTTGTTGGAGCTATATCTTTTTTTGTTTACAGGTTTTGGGCTACTGTAAGGGGGTTCTAGGATTTTGTAAGGGGATGTTTCTTAGTGGTGAGAGTATCCTATAACAAAGGTTTAAAAACTATTGGTATATATTTTTTTACTGTGGGATCTCTATACCCCCAGTTTGGTAAATTATGGCTATATATTTTTCACTACAGGATCTCTATACCCACGATTTAGTAAACAGTGGGCATGATAAACTAGGTATAGGATATACCCAAAATTTTATGAAAACAATGGGTATAAATCTATACTGATGGAATTGAAGCCCACGGTTCTCAAAACTGTGGCTATGGCATATACCCATAGTTTTGGGGGTTATACCCATGGTTCAAAACCATGGGCATAAGCTATTTTTTCAATAGTGATTTATATCTCCTTTGTTTTATTTTAAAAAGGTCTGGGATTATTTTATTTTTCATGAGAAATACCTGGGATTTTGTTCAATTTTTTAGTGATGTATTTCCTGACCAATATGGGTCATATGGAGTGCGTTCTAGAATATAGTGGATAGGTCTATCTATCTTCCCTTAGAGTGACAAAGGGGCTACCTGGACATACCCGAGGACTTAAGTACGGAAAGGATAACATGATTCCAAGGTCTTGTAGTGTCTCATGGATCCCCGAGACTCACGTTGCATTTATTTCAATGAACACGAACACCTATCACCTCCTCCTCATTATCTACTTCATTTCATCCCACAAAGGTTCGAAGGTCTTGCGAGTTTTCCTAGATGTCACCAAGGGATCTTATTATTCCCAATGATGATATGGAGCATGATCTTCATGACCATTGGGGGTATATGATTTTGAAAATAATTCCTAATTATTTTCAAAGTATTTTGGGTGGTTTTGAAGAACTTTCCAATGAAAAACCACACGGCCTAGGGGTACTCATTCAGTTTTCTGGGGAGCCTTCGCGAGAGTAGGAAGGTTTGTCGAAGGGGGATCTACAGGACTTCCTGTGGGTTATGAACCATGAGTGTATCCTTCACGTGACCTTGAAATGGTCACACGATCGTGAGTCCTTTAGAGTCTCATGTGATACATAGGTCTCATCCATCCTATCCTTTCATTTCTTTTGTGGGGAAAATAATACCCATATTTAGGTTTTTCTTCCTTTGTGATTTTTCCAATGTCCATCTGGAGGGTGTAAAAAATCATGTTGAAATAAAGAAAGTAAATGAATTCAAAGAGATTAAGGTAATAATAAATATAATATATAACATATATAAATATATTGTCCACCATAATTTCCACCATGAGAGGTGTTAAAGGAAAAATGAACCATCATCATTTCATGAGGTGGTAGTTAACTGTACACATAAACAATATATTCATTACCCATTTGATGTAGGTGTGTGTAATTATAGGTAAAACATTAGCATAAAACTTTTAGTAAGAAAATAAAAGAAAGGATCTTGAGAGAAGACATTATCTCTTAATTGGGTAACTCCTTTTGGTTTGTACCAAAAGGCTTCCTTGGATTGCTTTTTACCCAAGGGTAGTATTATAGGAGGAAGGTAGGGATGTAGAGAAGTGTATTGGATAGATATTTTACAAACCTAAGGTACTAAGAATAGGGAGAGGTGGTGGACTTTTATAGGAAAGGGAAAGAACCCACTTCACATTTTTGGAAACAAGTTAGGTGTACCCATTTTTTTACCTAAAAAAGTCATACAAAACCAAAAAAACTCTATAATTGATGGTTCATGGATTAATAATGGATAGTAAATGGGGTTTTTAAAAGTTTATAGGCCCTTTTGGGTCAAAAATTTAAGATTTTCTACTTAATTTTTCTCTTAATCAATGTAATTAATTTTAATCACTTTCATTAATCTTTTTGGTCAAAAATTAAGTTGAAATTATTAGAAATTAGAAATTATGATTATTAAAAATATGGAATCCATTTTTTCAAATTCTAATCACATAAGTGGAATAAATTAATTTATAATTAATCATGCAGTTTGGTCGATAATGCAGGTTTTTAAAGTAAAAACATTCCAATGTTTGCTAAGTTTTTATACCCAAGTTTAAAGAGAAATTGATCTAAATGACCTAAATTGTATTAATTAATAAAAATATTATCTAATTAAACTTTTAAAAAAATTTAAAATATAATTTAACCTTATAAATAAATTATATGAAAAGACAATTTTTAAATAAAATTCGGTATTTTTCACTATTCATCAAAAAATGATGTTTCTTAGAAAAATCCCAAAAATTTTCCCAAAGATAATTTTGACATAATAAATTAAAAATTGAAGTTTATTTTATCAAATTAAATTTCTAAATGTGTATAAAATGAATTTTATTGTTTTTTCATAGAAGGACATGAAAAGTAGTTTTTTTGAGAAAATGGTAGTTTTAAACATATAAGGAATTTACCAAAAATTATATATTTCATCATAAATATATTTTATTTATATAAAAATATTATAAAAAATGTTTGAAAATTATTTATCACTATTAATATTACTAATTTTTATGACTAGATTATAATTATTTTATTTAAATAATTATAACAACAAAAAGATATTTCATAGAAACTCAGTGTTGCATGTAATGTAAGCAAAGTTAGGGTTATGTGTTATGTATTACAAGTCACAATCTAACTTTAGTGTTCCATTTAGAGAAAGATAAAATTTATGTTGTGTGTAGTACATGATTAAATTAGTGTTGCGTATAATGCAAGCTAAACATAGTGCTTTAATATAAAATAAACTATTTTCAGTGTTACATGAAATGAAAAATATCACAAAGGTTAAATTAATTCATAAAAAAATCACAAAATCTTGGGTTGTTATAGGAAATAAGCCCAAAACATATCTCACAACCTATTATATTAGTTCAAAGCATCCCACCGGTGCTTTTCTGCTCCCCAAAGCATGTAAGTTGTGAGATTCTCTCTCATCTCAGGAGGTGTCTCTATATGCTTGAAGATCGACAATGTTGTCCCAAGAACTAGCCTAGCAGCCTATGGACCACCATACCCCAAAAACATGGGAGGATGCTACTTCTGGAAAACCCACTTCATCGCTTCCATAGATGAGGCAAGTTGCATTGCTCCTTGAAAAGTCTGCGTATAGCGTAAAAACTCCTTGTGAAACAATGACTCAACACCTATTTCTAGTAAAACCATCGGTGCCTCATATATAACTATAAGAATATCCACTAGTATACCATGTCCCACCAACTCTATATAATGGTCTTCACCACCCTCCTGGTGTACAACTGGAGGTCATCATTGTGACATGTCTCTACAATTCCAAACAAACTCCTCATTGAAGATCGATAATCAAAATTTCATAGATAAAAGAATATGAAATGACAAAACATTCATATAAACAGATCAAAACCCTCTAACTAAAAATGAATATAGTACCAAGTAAAATAAATAGTTGTAATAAAGTCCTAGAAACACTACCTAATGCCTTCTCAGAATCCAGTTGAAGGTTAAGTTCTCTATTTCACAGTTCAAATTTCCATTTTAATTTATATTCATTTCACAATTATCTTTAAATGGTTGAACCAAATGGTTCACTAATTCTGATCTATAAGGGCCCATACTCCCCATGAATCAAAATATGGTTTCCACTTAGTGCATACCATAACACGTTCTAGTCCATGCGACCAATGGTCTATGACTCAATGTGCCACAATTAACTTCTTAGGGTGCCTATTGTAGCTTAATCAAGAAAAAACTTCTTAGGTTATGGAAGGAACACTATGTACCAACCATGTTTCAAAATATATTGTAAAAATTATTTATCAAATATAAAGTATATCACACAAGGAACACATCAAAGTCATGCAGTCAAGCAATGACCCCTATATGGCATGAAATAATGCATGGAATGTGAATTCTAGTAGGTGCCTAAAATGATGCATGAAGATGGAATAACCTTATCTCATCGGGTTGAAATAAAATAAAACCCTCAATAATATCAATGATAAAATCAAAATTAAATTAAATCACCCAATAATGAAATTTTATCAACTTTGATAGTCAAAATACAGAAAACAACAATTTAAATTTGAGGAAATTTGGATTTTCCTATACCCGAGTTAGATAATCCTAGGCACAAATCATTAAAAAATTCCAATTATTTCCCAATCCTATTTCTATTGTATCAAAATAGTTTGATAATAAAATATAACATTCCTTTAATACCAATTTGTAATGTCCTGACCTGGATACCACAATATGGTGCCCAAGTAGGTGGGTCACATGGCCTCAAACGTATCTCCTTGAATTCCAGAGGCTTCTGACTAGAATCAAGGGCCTAGGGTGTGTCCATGGGGAGACTATTCCCTCATTACCAGAGTGTAATATAGTGTATTAACAATAATAGGTAAGTAGTGGAAGCTTATTTAAATAGATTTCATAGTATAAATAGACACTATAAACACTAGACCAGTTACCTACCATAGAGGAATGATTATAAAAATGGATAATAACTCAAACAAATAATAATAATACTCAAAATATGGAAACTAAATCATATAAAAAAGGATGATGATACATGTCATGTATCTAAAAACAATCAAAAAATAGGTATACAAGCATTCAAATACAATACATGAATCAAGATACCAAAAACACTAAAAATATCTATCCTCACTAGCATCACAAGCCTCAGCTCAGTCCTATGATCCCATGCTCCTAAGGATAGAACAAAATCAAGAATAAAAATGTGTGATCTTTCCTCAATCCCTAATAGAATTCATATAGTTTGTCTGGGTACCCAACAACATCCCAAACAGGGTGTGAGATAACACTTAGTAGGCCACTACCAATTGTGTCTATAAATAATCCTATATGTGAAATAAAATATATAGTAGTGTGCAGTACAAAATAGATATAATTATAAAAAAAGCAAAATACCCATGGAAAATTGATAAAAATAAGTGAAACTATATATCCAATAAAGACTCCATACAAAACAAGGGTCAATATCCTATGACAAGGCAGCTATAAAGAAAAATATAAATAACCACTATAGCCATGCCGTAGAACCGAGTGTATCAAGTCTACCATGACCATGCCATACAACCAGGAGGATCATATCAACTAAGACCACACCTTATAGTGGAATTCATCCATCTTGGCCATGCCATATAATGTAATGCCCAGACCCTAGTTACCCAGTGTCGGTACATTATTACATAACATTGTTATGATCAGAAGAGATCAAGTCTCGAAATACCGATTAGTTTAGTAGGCTTGGAAGTACGAGATACATACATAAGTCTTACATTACATCATGAAATAAAAACAACAAAATTTTTTATCCCCTTTGAACACACTTATATCCCTTAGCCTATCCCTACAGGTCAACCATAAAATACTTCTTCACATCCTGGGAACAATAAAACATAGAAAGGGGTGAGATCAGATGCTTAGTAAGGATAACAATATAGCAGAAACTTTCATAAATAAGTATAATCATTTAGGGAAATGTATAAGACTAAAACATAAGCCTTTTAAAATTAAACTTCAGCATAATAAGGAAAATATAAATCAAATAATTTCATTTACTTATTCAAATGGATATTCTACTAGTCGAATAATCACATGCAATATCAATATCCAATTTCATATTGATGAAATGCATAATGCCAGACTTCATAACCACATAGTCAAGGCCTCGTGCCAAGAATACAAATAAGATTTTGTCAAGGCCTTGTGCGAAGACACTAGTTTGTATCATGAGACCTATCGATGCATCGGGGAGCTATAGCAGGCTCCACCCTTCACCTACTAAGTCCAATGCATTCCTCATATGAAAAGGTTGAAACATAACAAAAACATTCATATTAAAACTAGCATAAAAAATGTTAATAATTTAACCATAAACCATGAATGGTATAAAAATAACACATCCATAGTAAAACATATCACAGAACCTTAAATATAATATGGAAGATTGTATCATAAAAAATCTACTTCAAACATGTTTAAAATCCATCAAAGGATGTTGACAAAAATGAAATCAAAACTATTTGAGAGAAATACCACTTTCTATTTTGAAATCATTTAAATTTCAAATAATTATAAAAGAAAAAATTTATTTTTAAAATACTCTTATAATCTTGTTAAGGAAGCTTTGAAGGTGTTATAATGGTGGAAAATAGCCGCACATACCGTATCAGATAAAAAACATTCTTACCTTAATTTTTCAAAAAGGTCATAAAGTACCTTGTTTGGAAAATGATGGAAAGATTCCTTTCAAACCATTTTATAAAAAGACAAATGAGGGTATAAATGAATTTAACCCAGAGTCTTTTAAATAGTATTTTTTTAAAATACATTTTTAAGAAACATGGATGTGGATGATAAAGAGGTCCCAGTTGATACTCATGTATAAACAACCTGGAATAATGAAGTGATTGTAGAATTAACCCTTAACTTGTACCTTTCCTTGGTCAAGGGTAATTTAACCTCCTATATAATAGTTAAATAATTGTTATTAAATTATATAATAACCACATAATTAAATATAATATCATATATGATCTTCTAATATTGCTTTGTCAATAATATTTCAGTAGTATCATTGTTTCAGGTGTTAACTGATTCGTTTCCCTTTATATTCTTGGTTAAGTAAGACATGTTTGTTATGGATATGATGTATTTTATTCATATCTAGAATTATATTATGTTATTAAACATTATTTTTAATTATAAAATGAAAATTATTCTTGAATGGTTATGATGGGGAATGAATTTTATCGTGTTCTTGGAGACGGTAATCCGTACGTACGCACGAGCGTCAATATAATTATATTGATGGTGAAATCATATGTAATTGGGTGGTATATCATATATAAATAATCAATAACATGTTATATTTATTATTTAAATTAGTTATAATAAATATTATACCCATCCAAATAATGAAGTGTTTGAATAACAAACTACACTACGACGTGGAGACGGTAAGCCGTACATACGCAAGTATGATGACTTTTCATTCATAGGATGGGTAGAATAATGAATATTGTTGTAAAATATTTATAATAAAATCACATTATGTATAACGTAGTGGATTTATTATTTTTTTATGGAAACAACAAAGAAAGAGGAAGTGGAAGAAGAAAATAACTTTGAAAGATGTGGTGAAATTATTACCTCTTCTTCGGGTGTTTCCTTTTGAGTTGATAAAAATGGCTCCTTAGGTTGGATTTCTGATCAAAGTAATGCCTATAGGTCTAATTGAGGGTAGTTGGGAAGATATTTTATCAGGGTTTGGCTAAGACAAATGGTTTTGGAGGTGTGATTTTGAGAGAAGGGGAAGTACTCTATTATAAGAGAGGTGACGATCACTTTAGGAAAATCTTGAAATATTATTTTATTATACATTAATAATCGGTTTATAATGGCTCAAAAATGATTTATTTCTAGGATAAGGTGAGTATGGGTCAAAAAAGTCTCAAAAAATAGGTTTTAGACAGGTTTAGGTCACCGTATTAACCTTATATTTTAGATTTAACTCTTAGTTTAATAGTTTAACTTTTACTATGTATTCTTGTATTATTATAATAAATGGTTAATAAACTTACTATAAAAAGAAAAGGGAACCAAAAGTGGTTCATTATTAATATATATAACTTTATATAAGTCCTTTGGAAGAACCTTATATTTTTAGTAATATTATATCAATTAATAATATAGTATTTGTTTTAAAAAATCATCTATGTCAATTTGACACTATTTGGTATTTTGTTTTTTTGAAAGTCGTAAAAAATTTATAACTTAAAAATAAATTTATTTAATAAACCATAACATGTAATATTAACCTATAAAATTATTGTAATTCATCAAAAGTATCAATTTATATTTAATTGGATATTTATAATATTAATTATTTTAATCCTTCAGTAATAAGGTAATTAATGCATCATCATTATGTCATAAATAAATTTAATTATTTAATGTCTAAAAGTTATAAATAAAATACCATTATGTAGGAAATTTTTTTAGATTTATAATGAATATTTATAGTAGAAATTATCTTATGTATAACCCTATATTAAAAATGTTTTAGTTATGAAAATTTTAATTTTACACTTTTAACTTTTCTTTAAATAAAATAATAATAAATGTTCTAATCTAATACAAGTGGACAAAAAGGATCATATTTTATTCCTAAGGTTGATTTTGGTCTAAATGAACTTATCCAATAGAATTAGGACATGTTTTTGGGTAATAATATTATCATTTTTACCTTTAATTACCATATTTACTTTTAACCGTGGTAAATAAAAGTCAAAAGTTACTATTCATCAAAAATTATTTTCTTCTTATTGAACCACATTACACTTACTGATATCAACCATATCTCTTGGAATTTTGAAATTCAATTCACAGAAGCAGTGAAATTATGTTTTATACAAATTTGCAAATGTACCTAGTAGGTGGGTAAAACACGTTAAAAAGTTCAATAAAATTTTATACATATAATATTATTAGAAAATGACTCCAATGAATTAAATTAAACTAAAATAGGTATTATTTATCTATTATTAATTAAAATAAATTTAAATAAAATAAATAATTATTTAAATAAAAATTCGTTTTTAAACAATAACGTAGTGTTTTTCACTGTTCATCAAAAATTGAAAGATTTCAGAAAAATAAAAAAAATTCATCCTAAGTTAATTTTGATATTCCGAATCCAAAAATGAATTCCATTTTAAAAAATAAAATTTATAAAATTTCAAAAAGTGGGTATTACTCTTCATAACTTCCAGTTTGATTGGTTGTGGTGTGTTAAAACTCCAAGTTGCGTACAATGCAAGCTATTGCATTATTTAAAGGGAAACGTACTGTAGAATCTTGGGGTGTTACATTCTCCCCTCCTTTAAATAATTTTGTCCTCGAAATTTCTAGAATATTACTGCATAAAAATATTTGAGTGGTTCTTCATCATAAGTTCCTCGAGTTCCCATGTTGCCTCTTCCATCTTATGATTTCTCCATAGAACTTTCACCAGATGAGTCATCCAGTTTCTCAACACATTTCTATGGTATCAAGAATTCATATAGGCTCATCGCAATAAGGTAGGTCAGGTTCTAGTTCTATTTCTTCATAGGTGAGTACATGCATTGGTTCATACATTTATTTTCTCAACAGTGATATGTGGAACATATCATGAGCTTTGGAGAGACTTGGTGGGATTTCCAAACGATAAGCTACAACTCCAATTCATTCAAGAATTTAGAAAGGTCCGATGTACCTGGGACATAATTTTCCCTTATTACCAAATCGTATAACACTCTTCCATGGAGATACCTTCAAGAAAACATGATCTCCTACTTGAAATTCCAAATATTTCCTTCAGTTATCAGTATAGCTCTTTTGCCTACTTTGAGCTACTTTGATGTGGGTTTGGATAACCTTCACCTTCTCCATTGTTTCCTCAACAAGTTCTGGGTATACGAGTTTACTTTCACCAACATCATCCCAACAAGTTAGCGTGTGACATATCCTTCCATATCCACTTGGTGGTCATGAGAAAATTATTTTTCTTAGAAAATATCTTTAAACTCAATCCATTCCATATTTGATCTTCTTCATCCTCCTTTGTGTTTTGAATTAATGACCACCATTGATCTGCATCTCCCATGAGGCGATAAACTGCCATGACCATGCTACTCCCAAATCATGAAATATTTTCTCTAAGGAACTTATCCATCGCTCAGCTACAAATGATTTTTAGTCCCATTGAGTGTTGGTGGTTGTTTTCTCATGAAGCAATCTAACATTGATCCTCCGCATTGCGGACCAGGGTGCTCCATATGGGTAAGGTTATTATTAATAAACTGAGTGAGTTGTCCTAGTATGGTGATAAGATGACCAGCACTAGTTGCATCACCAGCTCCATTATAATTATCTTGAGTAGGAGGGAAATCCCTACATGTATTACATGTGTTGATACAATTTCCATTCCTTCAACTAGGTGACATTTCTAAATAATGCAATACAGTAGATTAGTTTATGAATCGAAATACATAATTCCAAATTTTTAAAACACTTAACATAAATTGAACAGTTTATGGATATAATCCATAATCATAAAAATGTTTTCTTTGAGGAGGTATATTCTCATAAATCCTTCATAATGATTTGTAATGAAAATGTGAATTATCCTAAGCATATCCCCTGGGAGTGTCATAACCAAGAGTACAGTAAGGCCTGTTGTCATGTACCAGGATACCCCGGGTCAAGCCCGAAACTCATTGTTGGGGTTTTCACTTCTAGGTACATATATTCCAGAGCCTCCTCTACCTGCTCGTATCTAGATAGGGATGTATTGCTCAGAAAACTCACAAAATCTCTACATTACCAAAATTCTAGTAAGTTCTTCTATACTAATCCTCAAATTCTATCTTAGGGTAATGATATATAATCAATGTTTTTCTAAATCTAGCTTCCAAATATTGTACTAAACTTCCTCTGATACCAACTATAACACCCTGACTCTATTTACCCAGAGTCGGTGCATTATTACATAACATTTTCATGATCACAAAAGATTAAGTCTCGAAAGACCGATTAGTTTGGAAGACTTGGAAGTACTAGATACATACACAAGTTTTACATTACATCATGAAATAAAAACAACAAAAAAATTTCATCCCCTTTTAACACACTTATATCCCTTAGCCTATCCCAGTAGGTCAACCATAAAATACTTCTTCACATCCTAGAAAAAATAAAACATAGAAAGCCGTGATCTCAGATGCCTAGTAAGGAAAACAATATAGCAAAAACTTTCATAAATAAGCATAAAATTTTAAGGAAATGTATAAGACTAAAACATAAGACTTTTAAACGTAAAATTTAGCCTAATATAGAAAATATAAATCAAATAATTCCATTTACTTATTAACATGTAAATTCTACTAGTCGAATAATCACATGAAATATCAATAACCAATTTCATATTGATGTAGTGCATAATGCCAGACTTTATAACCACATAGTCAAGGCCTCATGCTCAGAATAAAAATAAGATTTTTTCAAGCCCTTGTTACAAGACACTAGTTTGTCTCATGAGACCTACCGATGCATTGAGAAGCTATAGTGGGCTCCACCCATCACTTACTAAGTCCAATGCGTTCCTCATATAAAAAGTTTGAAACATAACATAAACATTAATATTAAAAATAGTATACGAAATGTTAATAATTTAACCATAAACCATGAATGGTATAAAAATAACACATCCACAGTCAAACATATCACAAAACCTTCTATACAATGTGGAATATTGTATCATAATAAATCAACTTCAAATAAGTGTAAAATCCATCAAAGGATGATGACATGAATGAAATCAAAACTATTTGAGAGAAATATCTCTTTATATTTTGAAAAAAATTTAAAAGTCACATAATTATAAAATAAAACATTTATTTTTAAAATACTCTTATAATCTTATAATGGAAGCTTTGAAGGTGTTATAATGGAGGAAAATATCTGCACCCACTGTATAAGTTTAAAAAAAATATTCTTTCCTTAATTTGTTGAAAAGGTCATAAAGTACCTTGTTAGGAAAATGAAGGAAAGATTACTTTAAAAACTTTTAATAAAAATTCAAACGAGGGTATAAATGACTTTAACCCAGATTCTAGTAAATATTAAAAATGTTTTGAAATATATTTTTAAGAAACACGGATGTGGATGATAAAGAGGTCCTAATAGATACTCACGTATACACAACCTCAGATAATGAAGAGATTGTAGAAATAAACCTTACGTTGTACTTTTACTTGGTTGAGGGTATGTTAACCTATTTTATAATAGTTAAATAATTATTATTAAATTATACCGGAACCACATACATTAATATGATATCATATATGATCTTCTAATATTTCTTTGTTAATAATATTTCAGTAGTATCATTGTTTCGAGTGTTAACTGATTCGTTTCGCTTTATATGCTTGGTTATGTAAGCCATGTTTGTTATGAATATGATGTATTTAATTCATATAAATAATTATATTAAGTTCTTAAATATTATTTTTAATTATAAAATGAAAATTATTCTTGAATGGTTATTATGGGGAATGAATTTAATCACGTTCGTGGAGACGGTAATCAGTACGTACGCACAAGCAAAAATATCATTATATTGAAGATGAAATAGTATGTAATTGGATGGTATATCATATATAAATAATAATTAACAAGTTATATTTATTATTTACATCAGTTATACTCATTATTATACCCATCCAAATAATTATGTGTTTGAATAAAAAACTACACCATGACGTGGAGACAGTAAGCCGTACGTACGCACGTATGGTGACTTGTCATTCATAGGATGGATATAATAATGAATATGGTTGTACCATATTTATAATAACATAATATTATGTATAAGTTATTGTAGTTATTATTTTTTATGGAAAAAACAAAGATAGAGGAAGTGGAAGAAGAAAAGAACTTTGAAAGAGGTGGTGAAATTATTACCTCTTCTTCAGGTGCTCCATTTGAGTTGATCAAAAGGGCTCCTTAGGTTGGATTTCTGATCAAAGTAAGGAATCTAGGTAGAATTTAGGGTAGTTTGGAGGATATTTTAGTAGGGTTTGGCCGAGCCAAATGGCTTTGGAGGTGTGATTTTGAGAGAAGGGAAAGTACCCTTTTATAAGAAAGGTGAGGGCCACTTTAGGAAAAACTTGAAATATTATTTTATTATACAATAATATTCGGTTTATAATGGCTCCAAAATGATTTATTTAGAGTATAAGGTGGGTATGGGTCGAAAAACTCTCAACTAATAGGTTTTAGAGAGGTTTAGGTCACCATATTAACCTTATCATATAGATTTAACTCTTAGTTAAATAGTTTAACTTTTACTATGTATTCATGTATTATTATAATAAATGGTTAATAAAATTACTATAAAAAATACGAGATAACCCCAAGTGGTTCATTATTAATATATCTAACCTTATCTAAGTCATTTGGTCAAAAATTATATTTTTAGGAATATTATATCAATTAATAATATAGTAGTTTTTTTAAAAACTAATTTATGTCAATTTTGACAATATTTGGTATTTTGTTTTTGTGAAGGTCATAAAAACTTTAGAACTTTGAAAAAAATTTATTTAATCAACTCTATAATGTCATATTAACCTATAAAATTATTTTAATTCATAAAAAGTCTGAATTTATATTTATTTGGATATTTATAATATCAATTATTTTAATCATTCATTAATAAAGTAATTATTTCATCATAATTGTGTCATAAATAAATCTAATTATTTAATGTCTAAAAATTATAAATAAAATACCATTATGTATTAAATATTTTTATCTTTCTAATGAATATTTATAGTCTAATTTATCTGATGTTTAACCCTATATTAAAATTTTTTTAGTTATGAAAATTTGAATTTAACACTTTTAACTCTTCTTTAAATAAAATGATAATAAATGTCGTAATCTAATCCAATAAATTAAAAGGATCATATTTTATTACTAACGTTTATTTTGGTCGAAATAAACTTATCAAATAGAATTAGTACAAGTTTTAGGGTAATAATAACATCATTTTTACCTTTAATTACCCTATTTACTTTTAACCGTGGTAACTAAAAGTCAAAAGTTATTATTCACCAAAAATTATTTTCATATTATTGAATTTTTTTTACTTACTGATATCAACCATGTCTCTCAAATTTTTTAAATTTAATACACAAAAGTGGTAAAATCACGTTTTATGCAAATTTGCAAATGTGCCTAGTAGGTGGGTAAAAGACGTTAAAAAGTTCAATAAAATTTTATACATCTAATATTAGTATAAAATGATTCCAATGAATTAAATTGAACTAATATAGGTATTATGTATCTATTTTTACTTAAAATAAATTTAAATAAAATAAATAATTATTTTAAAAAAAGTCATTTTTAAACAATAACGCATTGTTTTTCACTATTCATCAAAAATTGAATGTTTTCAGAAAAATACCAAAAATTTACCCTAAGATAATTTTGATATTCCGAATCCAAAAATGAAGTCCATTGTGAAAAATAAAATTTATAAAATTTCAAAAAATGGGTATTAATATTCATAACGGCTAGTTTGATTGGTCGTGATGTGTTAAAACTCCATGTTGCGTACAATGCAAGCGATTGAATTATTCAAAGGGAAACATACTGTGGAAGTTTGGGGTGTTACATATAATGTAAAGTGTCAGACCCCATGACGCTATATCCAAGGTATAAAAGACCAAGGCATCCTCATCGAGTCCTAAGAGTATCTCGATAGAAATTTAGTTAGAATTGGGTGGGGTACAAGGAGCATGTCAATAGACCATGTCCAATGTGAGACCAAGTAAGCCAGATCCAAGGGTTAGAAAAGTACAAGGCTTCCCATGGAATTAAGATCCAAGGATAAATCGCATCCAAAGATTCCACTACTGCTATCTAGATCCACGAGAGAACCATCTATGGAATCTAATGGAATCAGGATCCAATGTATACCAACCAAGTCATCTAGTACCATTAAATTCATCACATTCATTCATCAATTAACATTCTATAATTCTCTATGAGTTGATCCAAATCATATAAAAAAATCTATTAAATCAAAACAAACATTTCAAATTGTTCATATCACATCAATACATAAAAAATGAGGCTATCACCATATCCTAACCAACTAATTCAATTCAATTCATTTGCCATCAATTCATAAGGGATTACTCTAAATAGGTAATCTCACACACACCCCATGGGTGGTAGAACAAAACTTAAATCACATGGCACACCCTATGAGTGACCTCGATTAGAGAAATAACCACCGATAGTCACAAGGAACTAAAGGGAATACCAAATAGGTTCTAATAAATTCAATTCAATTATTTAATTCATTTTAGGGGTACCTCCAAAAAGTAATATGCATGGAACAACTTAAACTAGGCATATAAAATACCAAACCATGAGGTAGAAGTTTAGAACACCTACCATAGGTATATAGTAGAGTGCTCATCAAGTATCAGCTTTTGATTTGGTCTAGATCAGAATAAAAATGAAGAATGGAAAAATAATATGAAAATAGGGAATATTAGCTTACACCTAAATAAGTCTATCGATACAAAGTAAAATGAATAATGGTACATGATTATTGAAAAACATACTAACATGAATCCAAAGAGATGATCAACACTTGAATCTGAGTTTGGATGGATGATTGATAGAAAAATATATAAAAAGGATTTAAATAAACTCTCCCAACATGAGATCTATCCACTGGATTAAGAAATAGAAATTATATTTAGGTTTCAATAGATTTTAGTGGAAAATTAGTCATTTCCCTCTTTTTAAATGTGTCATGTAGTTTGGATGCATGATTGGACAAACCACGCTCCAACTGTGTGCCCTTCACTAATTCAAGGGGAACCCCACATGGTTAGTGTACACGGTCTTCCTTACCTTGTGTAAACCATGTGATCTATCTATAATAGAAATTTTAGGTGCATTGCACGAGGGTGTAGTCCGATCATTATGGTATTGTCAAACTATGAGACCTATAGCACACCACTATCAAGCCTCAGATGGTTAGGGGTAACTGTATGGCCTGTCCCACATGGTTTTTCCTAACCGTGTGACCTATCTATTTTTCTCCAATGGTCAGACATTGAGCTTTGAAAAAGCCCCAGACACCTTTAAAAATCCCATGATCTCAACATGCATTCACATTAGTACATAATGAGCAGTTAAATTGAAAAATTAAAGATCCTTACCTCATATGAAAACCTAGGATCTTACCTAGATGGTCCAAGATAGAATACCCTAAACTAAAAAACATCAATGGTCAAGTTTGGAAGACCTTAAAACAACCAACTGAAAGAGACACAATGCTCACCAGGTTGAAAACATGAAAAGAGGACCCTGGTAAAAAGTAGATTCTCTACTCATTGGACATGTACTTTGTGTTATCTAGGAAATATTGAGAACTTATAAAACATAAAAGGCACAAAAATTGTCTGTTCAAAAACCCATAAAAGGGAGGCCTGAGAAAAATCCAAGTTCTCAAACACTAATCTTTCCTCATATGAAGCTTAGTAAAAAGTTAGGGCTAAAACAATGAAGGTGAAAAACTTATTGGGAACATTATTTGTTCTTAGAAAAAATCAAGATAGGATTTCTAGGTCCATTTATCTTGGAAAAAATTAAAGTGCATCTTTATTTGTAGGGACCCACCTGAGGTACCTAGACCTCTCATTCCTTTAAACTTCATGAGAATTGGTCCATCCCACATGACCTTAAACTACTTAGAGTGTCCTACTTTTTGTGTCTTGGAATATAGCATGAGATCCAAATCTGTGCAATATCTCCACCAAAACATGGTTCTTTACTTGGTATTTTATAATAAATGATGAAATTACACTTCCTATGTATTAACTAGATCTATTTAAGAGAATTAATCATATAATTATTCATCCACGAACCTATATTCCCTATGAATTATCTTGATCTGTATAGGATTATTTCATATCAGAACTATGCACAACTTTATTCCTATTCCCTTAGGATATAGAGAAATGTCCAGATACCTTAATATTGTATCTAACCACAAACACCTTTTCATAAGAATAGTTTTCCCCCTTGTAATGTGTTCCTACTCTCCAATTTAGAGTATCCATGCCTCAAGCCAAGTTTATTCCTATTAGAAAACCTAATTCCTTGAAAATATCACCTATATTTTAAATATATATTATATTAATTCCAGAAACTCAGAAAACTTGAGTCGAGAATCTTCTCTTTTTGGTGTTCATAGGCCTATTAGATATTCAAGAACATGGAAAAGTGATATACATTTACCTTAGAATAATATTATTTTAATTACAAATGAATCTCATTCTATGGGGGGGGGGGTATTTTATTGGAACCCATAATTGTGCACCACACACTTTGTCTTCAGAGATTCAAGACGTATGGAGACCATGAAAAAATACCAATGTATTTTTCACAAAGGACATGAAAGTGTCTTAACTTGGGATTAATTTTATATGGGATTATATTTTAGCCCTTATTATATCCATTTTGATTAGATAAATATTCTAAGTATTTTATAGATACCATTTAGCCAAAAAAATGGCTATCTAGGATAACCAACCGACTAGATCAACCAGGGGAACAAATGGGAGTCACTGTAACCACACCCAATGAGCCATCCATCCAACCAACCAAGCGACTGGAGGTGTGAATGATTATAATGCTCATGGTGAGTGAGAAGGGTGCATACCAGTGTGCCTATGTGGGACACATAATGGGAGGGTGTGTCCAATGAGGGAATGGTTCATGTGTTGTAAGTGCCGACCCTACTATTGAATCAACTAAATTCTTCCACAAAATCAGTTATTAAGTGCAACCCTCCCGTATGAGAAATAAATGTGGGATGGAAACTAGCATGATACTATTCACTCACCTTAAAACATACATATATTACATATGTAATCTGATCTAATTAATCTCAGCCATCTGATCACCTCACATGTCATATTCAACCTCCCTCTCATCCGCTACACTCACCGAACCCCCTGGTTTAACATAGTGAGTCACACCTAACACTCGCTCAACCCCGATGCTCGACAGCCACTATGTCATCCTTCTCTGATGATCAATTGAGACAAAGGATACATGCTCAACATCATGAAGTAATGCATGAAAATTCAATTTTAATGCAACCAGATCCATCACATGAATCCAACCATGTGATCTGCATGAATCCATCATGATAGTTTATGAATATCACATCATTGAAGTAGTGATGATCATGTGGAGTAGTGGTGATATCATATGGATCACATGAAAATCAATGTTTGCTTTCTATGCATGCAGGTTCCATATTTTGGCCAATTGATCTTTTGGACACCTCGGCAATGAATTAAGAATAAAGGGATCATGCAAAGCGATATTTCGATCATGTGATTATCCCAATTACACATGAAGTCTTTGAAGAACATAAAATTTGAATATGTGACTATCCACTTGAGTATCATGAGATCATGTGAAGCATGATCATGCGAAACTGATCATGAGAAGCCTTCTAAGCTCCATGACCTCGACACCATGCATGTATCCATTGTTGGTATTTTAAAGCATATATCCATGCCGAAGCATCACCTGAAGTGAATATTGATCACACGATTATAGGAATCTGTCAAGACAAGAACTATGAATCACATGATAGGATGATGATAACCATGTGAGGAAATGCATAAACCACCATAGATTATCATAAAAAGGAAAGTAACTACCCATTATGAGAGGCTTCCACCTTTTTTAGTTTTATTTTTTTTCTCATACAAGGTCATATAATGAATGGAAAAAGATCATGAAAAGCTTTCATGGGATCACATGATGCTGATCATGAAAATCCCCCACTACCTCAAACTGGTGCACGCATCTCCTCATGGAAAGTGACATCAACCTCATCTAACCATTGACTATATAAACCCTTAATCTGTATAAAAAAAATAATTAGGGGGATAAGGAGGAGAAAAGACGATGTGAAAAGGGTGGTAGAAGAACATAGGAGTGTGAGAATCAACTATTTCCTTTAGGGGATGTCTCCAGGTAACTGCAAGACTCCCATCATGAGAACCTAATGCAGGATACCATCATGAGAATCCATCATGTGGTCACTTTAAGGTCACATGATCACATGAAAAATATAACATCATATGAACACTCTATAATGTGAATCATTCTCGTGAACCCCCTATCATTCGGGATGCCACCCCTAGTTTGAGTGCACTATATAGATAGCCCTTGATGCATGCCCTCTGTGTGTGGAATTCCCCCATACAGTCTCTAATGGTAGATCATGAAAACCCTTAGTCTCATTATGTTTTCATGTAGATATGTACATGAATTCCTTAACATGAATGCCTGTTTACATACTTCCCTTGGTCACACGATGACCTCATAGGGACTAACTACCCCTGTCCATGCACAATTAGTCCACCCATATTGGACATATTCCCTTATCATATGAACATCCATTGACATGATGCCGGGATATACACATGAGCCTATGGACATATATTCATATTTCCATGAAAACTGTAGGCCTGTGGACATGCACCCCTCTTTCCATGCAATTCTTGGGATGCATGACCTCAATGTGAATCCTCGGACATGCACCCATATTACCATGAAAATAATAGGATGTGTGGCCTCGATATAGAAAATTGGCCATGAAATTCTCTTGCAATTCAAATAATTTTTCTTGCTTCCTTGATCATGATACCAATGGATAGGTTTCTTCAACCCTCATACATGCACTCTTTGTCATACAAGTGGTCATGGACATGTTCGTAATACCCCATCACATGAATCTCTTAAGACCACATGATCACAAGACTCAATGGTCTTATAATTCCCAAATGCATCCCTATACATGATATCATTGTAATGAGATATTCAATTGACATATAAACATTTTCATGAGACACCTTGGACAATTCATGTCTATCATGAAAAGAAATCCCAGACAATTCAATTTGATCTTATGTAGATATATGAATAAGTCAGTTTGATAATGTGAAGGAATCCTAGAAAAGTTGTTTTATCATGTGAAAGTCCCTACACATTTACTCTTTGATCATGAAGAGACATATTGGAAAAGTCAGTTTGATCATGCGAAGGCATCCTTGATAAGTTAGCTGATCATATGAAAAGCCTTGGACAAGTCCACTTTGATCATGCAAAGACATTTCAGACAAGTCACTTTGATCATCTAAAGACATCCCAAAAAGTCAGTTGATCATATGAAAGGCCATGTACACGTTTGTTTTGATAATGTGAAGATATCCTATACAAGACAATTGATCATGAGAAAGGCCCTGTACATGTCATTTGTGATCATGGGAAACATCTTGGATATGTCAGGCAGACACCTTGAACATGTTTCGTATATCTGACTGAAACCCTAAACATATTGGGAATACAATGAAGAAATTTTGGGCAGACAATCAAGACATGTTGGGAAGACAATCAAGAAATTTTGGGAAAAAAACCTAGACATTTCAACGAGACACCCTAGGACATGTTAACCATGTTCAATAAACACACTTGGACTTACACCATGTGAACTCTTAGATAGGAACCTTCATCTAAATACCCAATTTACAATGGGAGCGTCCTTAATGGGTTAGGGTTACACACTCATGAAACCATATTTTTGTATTTATCTTGGATGGTCCCTCCGTGTCATACCAATCATATTCAATAGACCTTTCAGGGTCATTATCTCTCTTTATTTATTAGAAGATAGAGAATGAATATGCCACATGGCCATCCATCCTGGTATAAGCCCCTAACATTCCTAAACCTTGGGGATAATAATAATGTCTTTGAGTGTAATCAACCACACCAACCCATCAATGGGTTAGGGGATAATAGAACTATGAAGAATCTGATTCCTGCCTAAACGGGGTATGTAGGATGCCTTTCTAAGGCTCGAGTTCCAATGGGTATCCACCTTGGTGTAAGTCACTCCATATTCCAATTACCCTGGCTTATAAAAACCAACTATTCCTATGTTTCTATCATCCTTCCTCATCCACCAGTTTATGATAAGTGGTATTGTACATAGGAGTCCTTTTAAGTGTAATCCATGACCATACCCTAAAGTACCTCAAACCCATCAGTGGGTTAGGGATGGATTAAACTATGAGAACTTTGATTCATGAACTAACAGGGTATATAGGATTCCTTCCTAAGGTCCGAGTTCCAATGGGATTCCATCTTGGTGTAAGTCCCTCCATATTCCAATTATATTGGTTCATAGAACCAAAATATTCCAATTATTCAATCATCCTTCCTAATCCATTGGTGGATGATAAGTGGGATTGTACACAGACATCCTTTTTTAAGCGTAAGCCCCGATCATGACCTAAAGTACCTCAAACCCATCAGTAGTTTAGGGATGAATTGAACTATGAGGACTTTGATTCATATCCAAATAGGGTATATGGGATTCCTTCTTATGTACCAAGTTTCAATGTGAATTCACCCTAGTGTAATTCCATCCATATTCCAATTACCTGGTCTCATAGAACCCAAACATTCTTATGAGTCTATCACACTTCCTCATCTATCAGTGGATGAGAAGTGTGATTTTTCATGGGATTAATTTTAATTATAAGCCCTAATAATACCCTAAATTACCTTAACCCCATTAGAATCTTAGGGAAAAATTGAACTACAAGGACTCTGATTACTATAAAAAAAGGATACATAGGATGCCTTCCTAAGGTCCGAGCTCTGATGATCATCCACCTTGGTGTAAGTACCTCCATATCTCAAATATTATTAACTCATGGGATTGAATTATCCCATAAGTCTACCATACTTGTCAATCAGTAGATAATAAGTGGGATTATACATGGTCATCCTTTTAAGTGTAATCCTTGACCATTCCCTCAAGTACATCAAACCCATCGATGGGTTAGGGAAGAATCAAACTATGATGACTCTAATTCCTGTTATGAAAAGTATACATAGGAATAATTCCTAAGTCCCTAGCTTCATACCATATTCTCCATGATACTGGTAATCATACCTCTCTAAGGGAAACTTTAATGTGTAAGCTCCGTACATATATACTCTCATGTGATGTGTCAAATCATCCATTTCCTCTTGTTTCTCATACCGAGAACGACTCATGTGGGCATAGATACTGGTGATGATTGTACCAGTAGCATGATGAGGATAACCCTAGTGTGGGCCCTTAATTGGGATGAAATCCCGATTACATCTCATATTCACTCAAATTTTCATACTTCCAATGAAAAAATTTAGGTAAATCTTGTATGCATAAGATTCTTTCAAGGCGTTTTTTCACTTCTTTTATAAAGCAGATGCCTATAATATAAACTATGTGGACTCTAATTCCTATCTTAACATGATACATAGGATTTATCTTCAAGGATCAAGACCTATATTAATGTCCTTACTAAATGAAGTTAAACTTCAAGGTATAGTTCTATCATACAACCTTAAACTATGTCAAAAAAGCTATGTGGGTTTTGATTACTATCCTAACAGGATATATAGGGTGCCTCGTAGAGGTTCAATCCCATCTCCAAGACACCAAAAACCTCACTAGATAGAAATAAACTCTAGAGAACCCAAACATGGATATAAACTAAAGCATCCTAAATGGAAAAGGGAATGCTAGAGAACTTATGACACACATATTTTTTCCCATCAACACATGGTTTTAACCAAGTCATTGGTATAGGGGTAACCAGTACCATATCGAGGCTTAGGAAGGATTTTATGAAAATATCTTAAATCTATAAGAGGGTCCCATAATATGAAATGATTCCCCCCAAAAGGGTGTGATGAGCCCGACCCCCATCCTCTTGACCAATGTGAGTTCCTAAGCATCATTAGGTTTAAAACCCCAATTGATCGCCTGCCTTTGGAAAGAAGATCTGTATCTATTTATGGATGTGGAAACCATTATGAGTTTCCATAAGAGAAGAATATAGTAAACCTGACATAAATTATTGTGAAATAACCCTTAATCACCTAAAATCAAGCTTTGGGTGAAACCATATACTAATTTTTCTTGAAAAAAATTAAAAAAACATCAAACTGTATGCACATATAAGTATACTTATTAGGTCACCATGTACTAATAATTCCATCATGAAACTTAGCTTCACCATTTTTATCCAATTTCAGTATAATAAGTCACCTCATACAACAAATATTGACCCATACCCATGGATGCGGGGTAGAGTTTCATACCAAACCCTACCACTACCTTCTTACTTATAATATGTCCCATACCAAGCCTAAACTACATCACAACAAGTCTTAAACTCTACCCTATTAATTAAGGTGAGTTATAAAATCACATTCTATATTAAAAATCATCCTGGATCAGTGCCCTCTTCTCAAGGTGGTCCCTCATCAAGCACTAACTCATATCCCATATCAAGGATTTTCCATACCTTCCCCACTTAAGGGAGGCCACCCGTGAAGTCTCGTACCATGTTCTCAAACAAACATTATTACTCATGGTTGGTCACACATAATCCTCTCAACCCAACATTCTCACTCAATTTTTTTCCACAAATCACATTCCAAACACTATATTATTGCTCAAGGTAGTGTCCTATATCACATCTCGATCACAACCTTCTCACTCAAGGTAGGGTCCGATATCACACCCTAAACATTACCTTATCTCCCAAGATAAGGTCTTATATCACATCTCAAACACAACCTTATCTATAATATCATAATATTTTTAAATAAAGACTATGTTCGATAGTGCAAAAGATATACAAGCTCAAGCTTATACGAACTATGAAATATTAACATTTTAATATGTTCGCTATAACATAACTATTAAATTGAAGGGTAAGAATATAATTAACTGATTTATAAAAATATATATAAAGTTATGACCTAATAAAAATTTGTTTATAATTACTTAGTAAATAATCAATCATTTTTTAGTAAAATCATTTTATGCTTCAAAAATATGTTTTCTTCAAAAAAAATTCCCATCTTTTTGTCAGAGAATATTATAATTAATTTTTAGAACCTTTAAAAAATTAATTTTATAAATATTATATTATTTTTTAATTCAAAATTTCAAAATTATATTATGGTGAAATTTTGATATTTTTATGAAAATATTGATTTTTCAGTGAATAGTGAAAAATACTGATTTTTGTAAAACTATCATTTATTTTCATTAAATAAATTAATTTAAAAGTTACACTATAATTTTAGTTTTATATAAAATTAAAATAAGTAATATTTAGTTATATATAACATAATTAATTACATTTTAATCTGAATTGTACTTGGTTTTTGTATAATTTCATTTTTGTGCTTAAAATCCCATTTTTTTTTCTAAAAATTGTTTTTTGTTGTGTTTTTTGAAATTTAATTAAAATTAACTTCTGTAATATATAGGAATTTAATTTATTGAAATTAAATTTATTTTTGGATTCATAAAGTCAAAATTATCTTAGTATGAATTTTTGATATTTTTCTGAAGAAGTTAATTTTTTTGTGAATAGTAAAAAACACATTTTTTTTGAAATACCATATTTTTTAAGACATTTACATGACATAAATATGATATAAAAATTTATTAAAATTTTGGAATGAATTATTTATGAAAATATAATACAAATATCATATTTAAATAATTCCAAAAATATAAATTAGAATTTATTTCAGGATAAATATGAATTTTTTTCAGTGCCGACACAATGATTGTACAATATTAGAAAATTTAAACTTGGTATTCTATTGAAAAATGGAGAAGTAAAAAGTATATTTAAGGAATTTTTTATTCAATATTATGTATAAATTATAACTTAGGTTGACAGTTTCGAATTTTGGATTAATATAACAATAATCTTATCCCAATACTTGTGCAATGCTTGTGCAAATCTAGAAAAGTAAAAATAAAATATTAAATAAGTTATCATGAAATAGATGTGAGTAATTATACATATTGAAAAAATATTAAGGTTTTTATTGAAATTAATTTATTTATTTTTATGATGGTACTTTAAAACTAATTCTTAGAAATTAAATAATTACCTTAAATGCTTATGTAATGTTGACACAATACTTGTGCAAGCAGTAGAAAAATAAAGTAAATAATTTTAAAAGCTATAAAATTAATAAATTTTCAGTTAGATATATATAATATATTAGGGAAGAATTAAGGTTTTATATTTTAATTCCATTACTTTCATGTTGGTTTCAAATCTAAACTAAATGAACAATGTTAAAAATGTCAGTAATGATATTTTATGTTAAATAGTTTTTTTATTAAATTATTTAAAAATTATAAAAAAATTTAAAGAGGAGAATTGGGATAATAAATTGTCTAAAATATCATTAATTTACCATTTATTTTCAAATTTCCCCTTATAAGTAAAATTATATCCCTTCAATATTGAAAAAGTCATTATCGCGGTTAAGGATAAAATTGGTTAACCAAGAGGTTAAACCAAAAGATAAGTTCTAAAATGATATGTAAAACTATATACATTTTATTTAAATAACACATTAATACCATAACCTACTTATATTCTAATAAATTTCATTTTAACCATTTTACATGAGTCAGACACATATTATATTATAATGTTTCATGTATTTCTGAAAATGACATAAATGATATTTTATAATAAAAAATATTTTATTAAATGATTTGACATTCCAAAAAAACTTATCTTAATCCAAGTGAATGATATATGGTTAAAAATATTAACCATTATCCATTTATGGGTCATTTTTTCTTTTATAGTAGCTTTCACGACCCCTAAATAGTAAAAAACATTGATATCATTGTAATTGTCAAAATGGTTAACAAGGGTTGGTTAAAACAAAGAGATAAGGGTGATAATATCGCCTAAACTTGTAAAAAATTTTATTGGATGAGATTATTTAAAATAATTCTCATCTTCTATTATAATTATAACAATTTTTTTCCATTTTAATGAGAAAATTAATTTATATCAATTTAATACTTGAAGTAATTCCAAGAGTGACCCTGCCCTCACTTATAAAAAGGAAAATCTTCTTATCTTTTATTCGCACTAAAAAAAACTTTTTCTTTCAGAAAATAAATTCCAAAATCAATTATAAAAATCCATCTACACATTATATAGATGTTATTTTGGGATGAATACCAACCTCAAAGGGATTAAGGTGTAAAGAAAATAAGGTTTTATGTAGAAGTGGTATAGATTTTAACAGAATGTTTTAGTTTTATTTCTTCTTCTACATCCTTAAAATATTATTAAAAAATTATGAAATAATAACATTAGTATATTATATAGTAATATATTATTATGTAAATTTAATAACCTATATCCTTCTCCTCTTCTATCAAATGGGAAATGAATCCATCATTCGTGTGTATGATGGACTAAAACCTCCCAAACTGATCTAATTTGTTATCCATCACCACTTATAAAGGATGGTTATAATAATGTATTTAATGAATATAAATGTTATTAATGTCATAATTATAATTCTTAAATGTTAAAATATCAACTATGTTCTTACCTTTCCATCCATTGAAAAATGATAATATCGTTCTTGCGTACGTGTGGATTACCACCTCCATGAAGCGATGTGATTTGTGTTTCATCGCTGCATCACATGAATGATATATATAATTTTATTTAAATATATAATATGATATTTATTATATAATAATATTTATATAAATATAAAATAATACTTACCATCTTTCAATCATGTCCATTGAAAAATGGAAACGTTACTCATGCTTATGTATGACCCTCCATCTCCATGATTGTAAAGTAGTTAATTTTTCATAACCATATTTCATAGTTGGAATTAAATCTATAATTTATGAATAAAAATTATAATTATTTAATAAATATTTTTCTATATATGATGTAACAATGACCCTTTGTCCACGATCAATACACCAAATCCATTTTAAAATTAAGAGCAGAATGTCCTCAAAATACCCAATACGTATGTAATTAAGTATTTCATTAATATAAATGAAATAAATGGATCAATTATAAGGAATTAATATTTTAAAATTTTATTAAGAAATAAAATAATTTATATAATTTTATTATACAGGTGTTAAATACATACATGAAATGTTTGAACTAGAAGTAAGAGATTTCATATCAATTCCCCTTTATTGAGGCATATTTTAATGTTATGCGCTTAATTTATTTTATATGGTGTATATAATGTCATTTTAAATGTTATATCATGAATCATTCATACTTAATGGTATTTTATGTTTCAATTTAAATTATTTTATTCAAGGGTATTTGACTTGAAAGGTACTGAATGGTAAGAGGTTTCTTAACTCAATTTCCATTCATTGGGTTATACTTATACTTCATTGACATTATTATGACAATATTATGTGTGAATTTATATCTAACAAATTTTATTTTTTATTTAAATTTTTTTATTTAGATTCAAATATGTTCAAAAAATCACTCCATGGATTAATTATCACTTCATAAGTTACAATCTTTTCCTTGGGTTTCTTTGTCACGATCTCATTTTCTTGAGACATGTATCATGTCACACAATATTATTTACTTATATGGTAATATTACTACCTAATTAACGAATTTGAACATATTAATTCATGAAATAAATGGTATTTATAGATCTATATCACAATATTTTTTTAAAAACTTTTGATTCAAAATTTACCAAAGTGGTAAAAGATTTATGTTACAATCTCCTTTATTTTTGATATTGTTTATGTTTAAGGTTCCTTTGAGGGAAATAATATGATTTTATATTCTTAAAACACATATAATTTATTCTCCTATATTTATGAATTTTTTTACATGTTTAGTTTTCATTTCCTCCCATATTGAATAAGTAATAAACAAGAAATTTGTTTGTGCGTGATACTAATCTTGTATCTTATTTTTGATGGGGAATATTTCTCTTATATATCCATGTTTTATAAAAAAACTCAAGAAAGTTATTTTATAAAAAAAAATTATTTCATGAATTTACTTTACATTATATTTTACCTTATTTGGAAATGTTTTAAAAGGAGAATTCTTAACATTTTTTATATAATTTAATTTTTACCCACTTTACAAAATTTTGAAAGGAATATTTATTTTTTAATGTATATGACATGAACAAATTTTCCTACCATCATTATTATTTTTTTATTTAAAGATTAATTTATATGTTTCCATAGTTATTTTCAAAGAAAATATTTTTTTCCTAATATTCTCAATATTTATAAAATATTACCCAAAGAAAAGTATTTTTTCCCTAGTTTTCAACGAAATGTTTTAAATATTATTTTAAATGAATTTTAATCTATTCCATAATAATTTAATGGTTTCCTTTTATTAATTGGGATTATGATATTATGATACTATCCATATTATTTCTTTATATGTCTTAATATGATTTTTTACAGAGATTGTCATGAAAACCCACTTATTTTCCATGGGTTAACTAAGCTATAAAGGAATGATAATTGTCTTAAGGGTATTATACTGAAATGTGAAAGATGATAAAAGTTTTATTCATGAACAGAACTTATAAATTATCGATGATGATGGGTGAGACCTATATAAAATATATGAATGAGTGATCCTGATAAACCTTTTACAGTGGTGAGCCCCATTATAGCTCCCTAATGCATTAGGTAATGTTCCTTGTCTTCAAAGGCAAGAATAATGGACTTAACCATGATGGTTTATCTTATGGATTTAAATGGGATACATTTATTGTGTTCCAAGATACCAACATGTTTTATTTATACTTTCTATGGGTATTTGATATTTCCTTTGATCAATATTGACATCCAATGACTCATGATTATTGATTTCTATGAATCTTTCCTTAGTTAAATCTTAATGTCATTTCCATGATTGATGATCTAGGTATTGATGGGTATGAATTATCTTATGTTATAATTATGAACATTTATTATGTCATCTTACCCTTAATCTTATCCTATACTAACTGATGACATTTAATTGTTAATGCTTATGTTTTCCCTTACTAATTATTTTAGATCACACTTATTATGTTTCCTTTTACCCAGGTTATGAAGAATTATTTTATATGATTTGTGTCTAGAAAGGTTTCATGTGTGAATAATTTTATGGGGGATGTTTAATACTTAATATGGAATATGAAAAGCTAGGTATAGTGGGAGAAACACTCACTTGAATTCATGTGTGTTGTTTATGTAAAAGGTTTTCCTAATTGATTTTGTATTAATTCTCTAAAAATATAAACCTAAAAGGTCATAGGGTATGTAAGTGATATAATTTTTCCTTTTTATGTTGGAAGTTTTGGATGATTAAATTTGGGTAATGTTTATCGGTAGAAATACAAAAATTTAAAGATGATGTTTTTAGCACCTAATAGTGGAGTGCAGGTTTCAGACTGTTATAGTTGGTATCAAATAAGGGTTTAAATTTTTTTGGAGATTAAGATGTTTTCAAGTGAGGTTATATTAAGAGGCATAGATACAACCATGGGTTTATAATTTTAAGGATAATCATAATTTTATAGTCTTATAAATTCATTTTGAGGTTTTAAGTGATGATATTTCAAGGTGATTAGTGATATTTTGGGATATATTTTATTTGGTTAAGGTATAAGTAACCCTTAGGTATATCATGTGGTTTTAAATGAAGAATTATTTCAAAATATTACTATTACATTTTTGGGGATGTAATATGGATGATATGAAATAACCTTTGAGGTTAAAAAATTATTTAACTTTGAGGTTATTGAGTTTATTTGGGATTTAGGGTTATTTATTTGTGGACTGATCTAAGTTTAACCTTTGTTTTTATTGTGGAATTTTTGGAGTAAACTATATTATTTCTTCATATGATGGTTTATTTATTTTGGAAATTATGTTACTTTGTGCTAACCATTTTGGTATTGGTTAAAATATTAAGACATGAGGATTTAATTTTTATACTTTTGTGAATTTAGTGATCCATTATAAGTTGATTTTAGTTATTGAGTCATGAAAAATTCATCTTTAATACTAATCATTTGGAGAAAAAGACGAGATTATGGTGGAAATTGATTAAAGGATGAAATTATACTCTTCAAGGGAGTATATTTCCTAGTGTTATTAGTATATATGGTATAAAAATTACTCAACTTTAGTAAAATGACCTTGAATAAAAAATGTTATCCTATAAATTGATTTTCATTTTCACACCTCTTTGGTTTATGGTTTTGTGGTCATCAAAATTCCCTTGACCATTCACTTTCTTATGATCAGTGATATCTGTCAATATCCATCATTATTTAGAAATTAATTTTCCTCCATGTCTATATTTTAACATACCACCAATTTGATACTATTTTTTAAACTATTTATGTGTTATTCCACATGACCATTATATTTCCCCTTTCCCTATTTTTAAGAGAAAGTTTTATTAACCTTTTTTATGATATGATTTTTCAATAAAGGTATTTTAAAATTCCAAAATATTTATTACTAAGCCTGAGTTAAAATTGTGAGTATGTAATTTATTAATGGGGGAGGGGGTAATTTAATATCCTGATATTTTAAAAGAAATACTATTTGATAGCGTACAATATACACAACTCTAAGTTTAAAAGAACCATGAAATATTAATATTTAAATATGATCAATATAACCTAGTTCTTAAATTGGAAGGTTTGAATAATATTAATTGATTTATAAAATATTTATAAATTTTCTACTCAATAAAAATATATTGATAATTTATTAGTAAATAATCACTCAATTTTTAGAAAAGTCATTTTATGATTAAAAAATATGTTTTCTTAAAACATGATTTTTATTGCTTTTTTATGAGAGGATATTATAGTAAATTTCTAGAACTTTTAAAAAATTAATTTTATAAAAATTATATCATTTTTAAATCATCATATTAAAATTATATTAGGGTAAAATGTTGTTATTTTTCAGAAAATATTGATTTTTCAGTGAATAGTAAAAAATACCAATTTTTGTCAAATCATCATTGATTTTCATTAAATAAAGTAATTTATAAGTTCTATTATGATTTTAGTTTTATATAAAAGTAAAATAAGTATTATTTATTTATATATAATATTATTAATTATATTTTAATCACCATTACCCTTGATTTTAGTATAATTTTATTTTTTGGGCTAAAATACACATTTTTTCTAAAAATATTTTTTCATTGCGTTTTATGGATTTTTATTAAAATAAATTTAGGTTATATATATGAATTTAATTTTATGAAATGGAATTTATTTTTTGATTCATAAATTCAAATTTATCTTAGTAATAATTTTTGAGAATTTTTTTAAAGAAGTTAAATTTTTCGGTGAATGGTAAAAAAATATAGTTTTTATGAAGTATAAGACCTTTTATAACATCACCAGGACATTAATATGTTATATAAATTTATTAAAGTTATATAAAGAATTATTTATTATAATATAATAAAAATATAATATTTAAATAATTCAACACTATAAATTAAAATTTATTTGACGATAAATATAAAAATCATTTTCTGTGTCGATGTATTGCATGCACAACACTGTAGAAGTCAAATTTGGTGTCCTAATGATAATAACTGGGAATAAAAAAATCATGAATTTTTTAGTCAATATTATTTATAAATTATTATTTTTATTTTTATTTATAGTTTCAATTTTTTTAGTTATATAACAAGAATCCTATCCAAATGATTGTGCAATGCTTGCGTAAGGCTAGAAATGTTAAAATAACATATTAAATAAGTTATCATGAAATAAATGTGAGTGAATATACATATTTAATGAATATAAAGGTTTATATTGAAATAAATTTTTTTCTATTTTTATGATTTTCCTTTATTTTTTATTTTTATAAATAAGATAATTACCTTAAATTCCTACAAAATGTTGAAATAGTGTGTGTGGAAGTAGTAGAAAAATCAAGTAAATAATATTAAAAACTACAAAAGTAATAATTATTGTGTGATTTATAGTTTCTCAAGAATTTTATAGACATCTATAATATATTAGGTATGTGTGAATGTATTATATTCACATTACATTGTTGTTATGTTGGTTTCAAAGTCAAACTAAATGAATAGTGTCAAAAATGACAATGATATTTTATGTTAAATAATATTTTATTAAATTATTTAAAAATTATAAAATATTTCAAGAGGAAAATTATGATTATAAATTGTAAAAAAATATCATACCTTATCCATTTCCAATAAAATTATAACCTTATAAGTAAAATTATAACCCTTTAATTTTAAAAAAGTCATTATCATAGTTAAGGTTAAAATTGGTCAACCAAAATGTTAAACCAAAATATAAGTTTTAAAATCATATATAAACATATATAAATTTTATTTGAAGAATATATTAAGATTATATACTCATATTTGAATAAATGTCATTTTGGAACCATTTTACATGATTTTGACACATATTATATTATAATATATCATGTGTTTCCAAAAAAATGACATAAATTATATTTTATAATAAAAAATATATCATTAAATGATTTAAAATTCCTAAAAAACTTATATTTAGTAAATTTAATGGTATATGGTTGAATATATAAAAAATAATTAATTTATGGTACATTTTCTCATTTATAGTAACTTCCATGACCCCAAAATAGTAAAAAACATTGATATCAGTGTAATTGTAAAAAAGGTTAATGAGGATTAAAACAAATAGATAAGGGTAAAAATATCATATAAAATTGTCCAAATTTTATTTTATGAGAGGATTTATAATCATCCTCATATTATCTCTGAATTATATCAATTTGGATCCATTTTAACAGTAAAATTAATTTATATTAATTTAATACTTTAAGTAATTCCAATAATACCCCTCCCATAATTTATAAAAGGGAACATCCTCTTATACTTTATTTATGGTTAAAGAACATTTTGGTTCATCAAATACCTAGAAAAATACCTTAAACCCCCTAACATTCTAGATGTTTTTGTAACATTCCATTACTTATTTTTAGGTATTCTTTGTCCCTGGTTTTGATCTCCTTTTGGTTGGGTATTGTTTTGGGGTATTTTGGGTGAAAATTGGAAAATTTTGGAATATATTTGGGATGTGCATGGTCAAAACATGGTTAGGGAACATCATGCAGCTTCTCCCAGAAAACCATGTGCCTTGTTGAGAGCTGTTGGATGGGGGTGCATGGTTTTTCGAAACAGTTCAGCCACCCCTCCAAATCATACACCCATTTGACTTTGGGGAATGCATGACTAGAGCATGGTTAGTTTAACCATGTTCCCAAACCATGCACCCAAAACAAAATTCCAGTAGAGGTATACAGTTAGGGTGCATTATTTTTCTAATCATGTGGCCCTCACTTAGAAACTGTGCGTGAATTTTTTAATTCATCTGAAACTTTAATTAAATATCATAAACCCCTAGTTTAAGATGCATAATCCCCTAATTCGACCCAAAAATGATTATTAAATCTTGGAGGATCCCAATAGGTAAAATTGACACCTCTAAACCCTTTTCTTGGTAGATCAAAGTGGGATTGATCCCATTCAATCTCCTCTGGGTAATTAGATCTCCTATCATGTGTTTTATTAGGGTATATATTTCTCTCCTCCTTAGAGTTTGATAAATAATCATGTAATTTATGGATCTAAACTTTCTTTTTTTGGATTTTGATTCTATGTTGTGTTCCTAGATCTTTCTTACATTCCTTCTTTGTTAGTGATTCCTGTCACATGTGTTGATTTCTGGATCTTTTATTTAAAGCTAAGTGGTTCCATAATTCTCTGACCTATAATTGAAACCCTAAATTTCATGATTAAATTGAAATGAGTTTTTAATTGATTAAAAAATATTTATTTGTGATTATTTAATTATTGATTTGAAATGGGCATGAGATTTTAGAAAAACCCCAATTCTAATGGAACTGGAATTGTGGGATATATTTATAATAAATGATAGCTTGGTTTTGAAATAATTTTGATGAAATTATTTGATGTTGATCTTGAGAAAATGTCTAAAATTGAAAAATGATTTGAAATGGCATGAAATGATGAAAAACTATAATTTAATTTTTAAATGAGAAGGCATATTAAAAACAAAAATTGGGAAATTGTATTTTAAAATGTTTTAAAATGATTTATTTCTAATTTGATTGATTTATTGATTGATTGATTGAAGAAAATGGGAGCTTGGGTAGTTAGTAAGTGGTTGGGAAAATAATTATAGGATATTTATACCCAATAATTAGATTGATAATGACAACACTAACTAAACCAAGTCAGATCCGGACACTTATGACGAGTTCCCCTATTGGGATACAGATTAATTTCCCATAATGGGTTACCCTATTGGGGTGTTTATTGTGTATATACACTATTTATGAGCCTTGATCAATTATGATATGTGTGAGGATACTATATCAAGTAACTCACATACCATAGGTAATTTGACTATGGTGCTATGAGTTATATGATTTGATATACCTGCCATTGATCCATTGAACTATTTTATTCATGAAAATGAATTTATATAAAATTATTTATCTAAAATGTTATTTTGAGAAAATTTTAAATATCTTTTGATATATCTTATGTATATCAAGGGTTCAGATTTTTGGTTTGAGTGTCCTAGGGCATCGAAAACACACCCTTCATCACGTTCACCCATATCCATCAAGAAAGAACACTGTCGAAGGTGAAAAAACTGAGCACTGGCAAGAAGGTGTTGAGAGAGAAGGGGGAAAGGAGGGAAAACTATGAGAGAGAAAGAAGAAGGGGGAGAGGTAGGCACTAGAGAATAAAATCCCACCCCTCCCGGATGCCACCACCGAGGGAAACCATATGCCAAGAGGGAGAGAATATAGACACCAATCCAAGATCAGTGATGTCCATAATTGGTACTTGGATGTTTTGATCTTGGTTTTCAAATCTCTTATCTGTTTTGAGTGAAATTGATTTCATCCATGATTGGATATTTTTGGTAATAAACATAATTTAGGGAATATTTTTATTGATATATAATAATTTATTCATTTTTTTAGTTTTGATATAAATTTTTTGTATTACATTTAATTATTCAGTTTTTATGTTCTAATAGTTTTATTTTTTATAGTACATATCCATTTTTTAATTTTTTCTACTATGATATATTATATTTTATTAGAAATTGTGTCATATAATAAAAATTTATCATTGAGTGGGATAAAAATTGAGTTTTATTTCATATTCAATTCACTCCCTCTTGAAGCTATTGTTTGATTATCTAGAATAACAAAAATTTGTTTCTGAGTTTGTTTCATCGATTTTATTTTTATAATATATTTGATATTAATGATTCTTCACTTTGGATTATAGAAGAATAATGATATTAGTGTTTCACTATTGATCAGAAAATATTCTTGAGACCAAAATAATTATTAATTATGAATACTATTATGCATTGGAAGATAAATTTTTTCCGTATTATAGAATGGATAAAAGATGGATGTATCATACCAATCAGATTTCAACCGTGTTTCAAAAGAATTTGGAGAATTTTTTATATTTTTTATTTATTAATGATTTAGATGGAGGTTGTATACAGTGTCTATGCTATAAATGTGTTGGAAGACCATAGTTAATCTAGGAAGAAGTTAGTCACCATATAATGAAATCTGGATTTCAAACAAACTATTATTTTTGGTATCACCATGGAGAGACGAGTCAATATTTACTATTCATGAACAAAAATAAAGAATCACATGGAGAATTTGATGTTTGATCAGTTTCCATTTGTGCATCATCCTGAGAGAGATAATATTCTAGTGGAAGAAGAAAATGATATCAACACACATGAGGAAAATACTGAGGATAATGATGTTAATAGAGTAAAAAATTTATTAGATGATGCTCGAATTCTAGTATATCAGGAATGTACTAAAATTACCAAGTTATAATTTTTTAATGTGGTTATATCATGGGAAAACCATATATGGAATTTATAATACCTCCATTGATTATATACTTATATTTTTGAAGGACTTGATTCCTGATGGTGCAGATATTCCCTCAAATCATTACAAGGAATGAAAGTTAATTAAGCATCTTGGATTTTCTACTAATAAAGTCCATGATTTTCTAAAATATTTCAATTTATTTTGGTGGGAAATAACTGAATGTAATGATTTTCAAGAATTTGGTACATCTTAATGGAAGGAAAATGAATATGGAATACCACCTCATGTGCTACATAAATTCATATGGCACTTTACATTGATTCCCAGACATCAAAATCTATTCATGTCTACATAAATATCAGCCAATATGATATGGAATGATTCTGAGAGAATTAAAGTTAATGATGAGTTGGTTAATCTTGCAGATGGATTGTCATGGTGAACATTTGATGCACAATATCCCGATTTTTTATTTGAGGTGCGTAATGTCAGGTTGGGTCTATCTTGTGATGGTTTTAATCTATTTGTTCAGATGCTTACTGCTCACAACATGTGGCTGGTTTTTATTCATGTTTATAATATTTCCCTATGGATGTGTATGAGAAAACCTTTCACTTTCTTAAATATACTGATATTTGGAACTTCTGATCCTGGTAATGATATAGATTTCTACATATAGCCTTTAATAAGAGAGTTGAATCAACTTTTGGGATTTGGGTGTGTTGATATTTGATGCTTCTTCAAAAAATACATTTCAGATGCGTGATGCCCTTCTATAGACCATAAATGATTTCCCTACTTATGCAGTGGTGTTTGGGTGTAACACGAAGGGATAACTATCATTTCCCATTTGTATGAAGAATATGCGATTTGGAAGGCTTCAATATCATCATAGTTTCAATTTCATGGGGCATCGACAATTCTTGACAATGGATCATATATATTGGAAGAATTATTGGAGGTTTGATAATACTTTTGACACTAAACAACCACCTCAACATATTTCATGACGTTATGTTCTTAATAAATTAAAATATTTTAGTTTTTCATTAGGGAATGTTTAGTTGAAATCTAAAGAGGAAGAATGTTAAAACTGAATCCACTTACAATTGGAAAAAGAGAAGTATCTTTTTTGAGTTTCTATATTGTTCTACCCATTTTTTATTTCACTGTTTAGACATAATGCATATTGAGAAAAATATATGTGAAATTTTTCTTGAAATTCTTATGAATATTAAGGGGAATACCAAAGATGACTTTGAATCTCATCGAGACTTGTTATATTGGGGTATTTGACTAGAACTACATCTTATGTGTATTGGTTAAAACAAATGGAAAGTTCCTTATGCTTATTAGTGATGGAAACGTTAGTGAAAGACCAATTTCTGGAATTATTGGAGAATATCAAGGTTCCTGATGCCAATTCCAGCAACATATCTAAACAAGTCAATAGCTAAAAACACATGATTGTCACATCCTTATACATTAATTAATTCCAATATAAATTAAAAATTTTATATACAATAATGTAAGGGTGAAATTGATTTTTTTGTTCCATTTTTTTCGATACCTTTGTGCTAAAAGGTTATCAAAGTCATTCTTGATAAAAATTTATCAAGAGGCACTATTAATTCTATGTGAGTTGGAAAAAAATTTCCTTCATCTTTATTCACATGCATGATTCATTTAATAGTTCATATTCCAACTAAAACACTTCTTGGGGGACCATTCTCTTTTTGGTGGATGTATCCCATTGAAATAAATATGCGCACAATGAAATAATATGTCCAAAACAAGAATTATCCTAAAGGTTCTATTGTGAGGGGTTATCTGGCCCAGAGAATGTATGGATTTTTGTTCAATGTATTTGCAAGATGTGAGCATAAGAAATAATTATCCAATGAGAAATTAAGATGAGTAGACAGAGCACCCATCTTACCACTACCCAAAATAACCCATCAGTGGACACCCCATCTACCACACATGTAAATCCTTCTCTTAATACTCTTGTGATGTTCCCATCCATGTCCCCATCACCATCTAATTTATCATCTTCTTCCCAATCCATGTCTATGCCGCCTCGACCGATGTTCCCACCTTTACCATTTCCATATCCATTCATTTATCCCCAAACCTACTACCCATATTATGACATGTCTACATCACCTCCTTTTACTACCATCCATAAAACATATAATGAGTATGTTCCTTCAGCTTCCAATCCGGTGCATGAAAATCATCCAGAGCATACAGTGGAACAAATACTTCCTTTAGAGGATGCTGATCCAGGACAATCCATGGATGCATCATAGCCTATTGAGGATCCTACATCAAGTTTTTTTATTAAAACTATGTTAAATTATATCATTTAATTTTTTTATTATTGTATCATCACATAACTCTTATTCTCCCCTCTTATCTTATTTTGTGAGATCTTCTAGTAGGCGATGTGGGTGAACTCATATGAGGGAATCCTAGAATCATGAAACTCATATTATGGTGGATTAAAATACACAAAATCAAATAGCGGGTAAAAACTCTAGGTAGTGTATAAGTTTCATGGACACTTTATCCAAGTACCATGATATTGTTATGGTGGAACCAGTCTCATGGAGACATATCAATGATGACATCAAGGATAGGGAATGGGCGCAGATATGGGTAAGAAAATTTTATAAATTTATATCTATATTAGTAATGTATTTATATGAATTAACATGCTCGTCGCAGAGTTAGTTTAACTTTCCTGACAGTGAATATGCCAGAGTTTTTAGGCTGATAGATCTTGGAGAGTTATGGTGGGCATAAAAGCATGAGTTATATATTGGTTGGAGGAGAAGAGTTGGTACTAATTTAGTGGGTGTACCCACATAACTTGACTATCCAAAAACTCAATATCCAAAATATGATCACATATTGGAAGACTGATTAGTTTAAGGTAATCCAAATATTTAATGGTTTTCATATAAGATTTAATTATTATTACCAATATTGATTTTTTGATTTTAGGAAGCATCAGAGAAAAAAAAGAGAACAAATATGCAATGACATATCAACAAACATTGGGGTGAACTACAGTGCCTGAGCATGAGAATAGATAGATACTTTTATTTGAATTAAAATAATGTCCTGATTTATATTGTTACTTAGTTACATTTTCATGGCCAATTGAACTATAGGTATAAAGGCCAATTGGTCATTAAGCCTAGAGGCCAATTCTCACATGAAATTGGTTTCTCGAGTGGTTCTAATTCAAGTACTATCCCATATTTTTGAACTTACCCTGTATTCCAAAACTTATCCATAAATACACACTCGTATATGTCTCCAAAAGGATAAAAATATAGAACTATCCCCGAAGGGGTTCTCCATACACACCCACACACATATTTAATAAACCAACAAATACCAAGCCTTCTTTAAATATATTTATTTTCCACAAAAAACACTTAATTTTATTTAGGGAAGAAACCAATACCAACCCTTCTTCAAATATCCTTTTATTTTCCACAAAAAAGAATTACTCTCTAAATCATGAGGCTAAGAAGCATTTAAGTGCACATCAATAACTCCCCCGGACTATCTTCTCATTAATTAACCACTTTTTGGAACCGAATTTTTTATATAAAGCTTCTTCATCCAAAGATTCTAGATAATATAAATATAATCCACTTCAAGATTGAATCAATAAGGTATCCTAAAAAACATCCAGGTGTTACCAACATATTAAACTATAACAAATAAACATATTAGTTTGAAAGTTATTTCTTTTTGACAAGGATACCCATCCACACCTTTAGGGTATTCCACCATCATATATGGTCTGTAATCATTTTGAGAGGCTTCTGAATATTTCTTTACACTATTGATAAGTCCAAAAACCAGATTTGACAACTAAATCACTTCAAATATGCCTTGGTATCCACTAGCTTATAACATCTCAACATATGAAAAATAATTCCATCATGTATGTTTTTTAGATTCACATATCTGATTTGAACAGATTTAGTTTTATCACTATTTCTTCAGCATTTTAGACTACTCAGATAGATTTCATCATGCATACAATTCTTCCATCTTGAGTTATTGAAGTTTCCAGATTCTCCATAATAATTTTAGTGATAATTCTTGTACTTTTATTATGTAAATATAGATTTATAAAGCTTCCCAATAAAAACCTAATTTATGTAATTTTAGATTTGTATTTATACTTACTTTCATTATGCATGAAAAAATTCCACTAAGTGCTCTATAGGTCATTATGACTAGTTTATTCATGATTACCTCTGAATAAAACCCTCACATGAGGATCTATCATCTACTGAATCAACTCGAATGCTATGTGAACACATGAACCCAAATTCCACTACCCAGTGGTTTGGTTCATCCAAACAACACTCCTTTTGTGCATTTAGAAATTAAATAACTACAAAAATATAAGCACAAATATATCCAGCTGCTATCCTAATATTGACACACACATGTATTTCCAACAACTCTTACATAGTTTCACATCACCAAACTCAATATAAAAACTTAGGAACCTAATACACTCATATAGACAAGACTCTTGCACTATTAATTTTCAAAACCATACTTAAAAAACCAATAACTCACCTTACTATATTCTAAAACAAATATCAATCACCATCCATCAATCTATCCTTGACATTACCCAACCTGATGTCAAACTCCATCCATTTTTTTGGAATAAGATTACCGTACATTAATGGTCTTAAAACACAAATGGATCAATAGGCATTATTTTTCATAGATGATATTTTTTATCATCTCTAAAAAAACACATTGAAAACTTAGAAGTAACAATAAACCATATCCATAAATTCAACCGAACACCATTTCAGTTCCCAACTGCTAACCCAGACTTCCCAAGTAATTTCCATCTTAAACCACACTACTCCCTCAAAGACACCACCATGCAACATAATTTCCAAATAATACCTATAAAAAGGTAACCCACTAAGCCATTATAAATAAATTATGATATTACATAGGGGATTCACATTACATTTGAAAATTAGTGCCACAAATGCTACACTTTAATCAAGTCATATGACTCAAACATGTTTTATCAGCAAAAAATTCATATGTTCCACACTCCTCAATAAACCTAGAAAAAGTTCTATAAAATTCAAAAATAATTTTCCCACCATACCTTAAATGATAAAAACTTGATGAAATATATATATTCTCAACATGTTCACTCTCTTGGTAGTTCATTAAGTCACTACTCATTAGAGGCATGCCCAACCACACATTATGTTCTGAAAGCGTTACATTCAAAAATTTCATTTTGACATCACCCAACTCACCCAAAGGCCACTAATCAATGACTATTTAGATAAAATAGTGTTCCTTGAACCATTTAACCACAATCCCTAAAGGTATTGCAACATATTCTTATATCACACCACCAATTCCCATTCTCTTAGACCACAATGTCTCACAATTGTTTTTCCACTCTAATGAAAAAATGGTCTCGTATTACTCCAATTTCTATTTTCGGTTTCCAAGATGATAATATAAGAAAATACATACATATTAACATTTAATAACCTTCTTAAGAACATATTTATACCCCCTTAATATTATAACTACTTGATTAAAAATGTGAATCATTATAGGAAATAACACATTATCTACTAAGTGGTACTGTTCTTTGCAAACTCATCTTTCAAATACATCCAAGGCCCTTAGACTCTTAGTATTGTAATTTTTTAAAACTGAGAAATTACATGAATATTATATATAATTGGTCATATACTGATATATAACTAGAAATTAAGGACTATAAAACGTAGGCCACACACCACTACCATATACTAAAAATGTCTAATTTTCATTTTACTTAATTAAAGATAAAAAAAAACTTACATTCTGCACAATGACCGTGAATCTTAATTTTCCCACTAAAATGTATTGAATTTTTTTAAACCAACCATAAACATAATAATTATGCTACATTTAGTAATTTTTGAACACTGAGAGTCACATATCAATGGTTAAGGGTGTCATAAAACATTAACACACATAACCCATGAGTCTCTACCAAAAACAACACATCACTAGCTCAATATATTAAGGGGACCCATATAACTATAGAATCACATAGTAAATTACATACAATATCCCTACTCTACTCACACTAGAGAGATCCACATAGTCATCACAAAACTAGATCACATGCCAACATATCCATTTTGAGGTTACACTTCTAGTAAAATCATTGATTGTAATCAGAAACCCACTTCATAGTGCTTCCTTTAAAGAGTCTATTCACAAAACCACACATACATAAAACCACCAATCTTTTATGAGTGTAATTTACCACAATGTTTGTAGTTTTGTGATACAAATTTGATGAATCTATATTTTTTCATTTTTCAGAGATGCTTGTAATCCATATTTGTTCATTTATCATTTACAATAATCTATATTGGGAAACAAAGGTCTTGTACCTTGTGAAAAATCATTTTTATCCAGTGGGAAGAAAAAGGATATAAGTGCAGTAAATGAATTGAAACAAGAAAGGATTGCAATTTTTTTTATTTATATTTCATATATTTATAAGAAATTCATAATTTAATATTTTGTTTATAATTTCAAAAATATTTTTTTGGAGGCCCTTGATAATAAAAAAGATGAAAAATTCAGACCAGATAATCATTTGAGTCAGGTATTAGGTGTGGAGAACCCATGGAGAGTTTAATGTCGACTCGAGAAAAACATTTCCCCCTCTAGGTATTGGTCCTCATAAGACTCCTCTCAAGACTCTCAGACTACTGAGCTAGAAATCACTCATGCAGAAGCAATTGAGGCAAAAAAATAGCTTTAGAGGAGCATGGAAGTAGTAAATAGGAGCATCAAAGAAGTAAGCTTATGATAAAACATTTCATTAAAGATATATCAGTTTTGAGTTAGTCAACTCCATCAGAGGCTACTACTACTCTTCATTCATATATGGAATCAATAAACTCTTTAAAGGATGCGTCTGGTGATGTCAATGAGGTTACTTGTGGTGATCGAGTTGAAGGCAGTGGCAATAGAGCTATTGGTAGTGAGGATGTTGTTGATGGTGTTATTCATGCTGAGGCTTCTACTGATGTTGATAATGATGATGAGGATGGGGATGGGGATAGGGATGTTGGATATGGGGGGATATTAATCCCCTCCATTTTTGACATAGTAGGGAGACTTGTCCAAGTAATTTAAAAAATTTAATTGACTGCTTGTATGTATGAGGATGTATATGTATGTTTTAATTGATTTATAGGTGCAGTGTGGTTTGTTTTGTGTTGGAGATGATTTTTTTGGACTGCTGGCCAGCTTGTATAGTATTTTGTTGGAGCTATATATTTTTTTGTTTACAGGTTTTGGGATACTGTAAGGGGGTTCTGGGATTCTGGAAGGGGATGTTTCTTAGTGGTGAGAGTATCCTATAACAAAGGTTTAAAAACTATTGGTATATATTTTTTTACTATGGGATCTCTATACCCCCAGTTTGGTAAACTATGGCTATATATTTTTCACTACAGGATCTCTATACCCACGATTTAGTAAACAGTGGGTATGATAAACTAGGTATAGGATATACCCACAATTTTATGAAAAAAATGGGTATAAATCTATACTGATGGAATTGAATCCCACGGTTCTCAAAACCGTGGCTATGGCATATACCCATAGTTTTGGGGGTTATACCCATGGTTCAAAACCATGGGCATAAGATATTTTTTCAATAGTGATTTATATCTCCTTTGTTTTATTTTAAAAAGGTCTGGGATTATTTGATTTTTCATGAGAAATACCTGGGATTTTATTCAATTTTTTAGTGATGTATTTCCTGAACAATATGGGTCATATGGAGTGCGTGCAAGAATATAGTGGATAGGTCTATCTATCTTCCCTTAGAGTGACAAAGGGGCTACCTGGACATACCCAAGGACTTAAGTACGACAAGGATAACATGATTCCAAGGTCTTGTAGTGTCTCATGGATCCTCGAGACTCACGTTGCATTTATTTCAATGAACACGAACACCTATCACCTCCTCCTCATTATCTACTTCATTTCATCCCAGAAAGGTTCGAAGGTCTTGCGAGTTTTCCTAGATGTCACCAAGGGATCTTATTATTCCCAATGATGATATGGTGCATGATCTTTATGACCATTGGGGGTATAGGATTTTGAAAATAATTCCTAATTATTTTCAAAGTATTTTGGGTGGTTTTCAAGAACTTTCCAATGAAAAACCACACGGCCTAGGGGTACTCATTCAGTTTTCTGGGGAGCCTTCGTGAGAGTAGGAAGGTTTGTCGAAGGGGGATCTACAGGACTTCCCGTGGGTTATGAACCATGAGTGGATCCTTCACGTGACCTTGAAATGGTCACATGATCGTGAGTCCTTTAGAGTCTCATGTGATACATAGGTCTCATCCATCCTATCCTTTCATTTCTTTTGTGGGGGAAATAATACCCATATTTAAGTTTTTCTTCCTTTGTGATTTTTCCAATGTCCATCTGGAGGGTGTCAAAAATCATGTTGAAATAAAGAAAGTAAATGAATTAAAAGAGATTAAGGTAATAATAAATATAATATATAACATATATAAATATATTGTCCACCATAATTTCCACCATGAGAGGTGTTAAAGGAAAAAATGAACCATCATCATTTCATGAGGTGGTAGTTAACTATACACATAAAAAATATATTCATTACCCATTTGATGTAGGTGTGTGTAATTATAGGTAAAACATTAGCATAAAAACTTTTATTAAGAAAATAAAAGAAAGTATCTTGAGAGAATACATTATCTCTTAATTGGGTAACTCCTTTTGGTTTGTACCAAAAGGCTTCCTTGGATTGCTTTTTACCCAAGGGTAGTATTATAGTAGGAAGGTAAAGATTTAGAGAAGTGTATTGGATAGATATTTTACAAACCTAAGGTACTAAGAATAGGGAGAGGTGGTGGACTTTTATAGGAAAGGGAAAGAACACACTTCACATTTTTGGAAACAAGTTAGGTGTACCCATTTTTTTACCTAAAAAAGTCATAAAAAACCAAAAAAACTCTATATTGGATGGTTCATGGATTAATAATGGATAGTAAATGGGTTTTTTAAAAGTTTATAGGCCCTTTTGGGTAAAAAATTTAAGATTTTATACTTAATTTTTCTCTTAATCAATGTAATTAATTTTAATCACTTTCATTAATCTTTTTGGTCAAAAATTAAGTTGAAATTATTAGAAATTAGAAATTATGATTATTAAAAATATGGAATCCATTTTTCCAAATTCTAATCACATAAGTGGAATAAATTAATTTATAATTAATCATGTAGTGTGGTCGATAATGTAGGTTTTTAAAGTAAAAACATTCCAAAGTTTGCTAAGTTTTTATACCCAAGTTTAAAGAGAAATTGATCTAAATGACCTACATTGTATTAATTGATAAAAATATTATCTAATTAAACTTTTAAACAAATTTAAAATATAATTTAACCTTATAAATAAATTATATGAAAAGACAATTTTTAAATAAAATTCGATATTTTACACTATTAATCAAAAAATGAAGTTTCTTAGAAAAATCCCAAAAATTTTCCCAAAGATAATTTTGACATAATAAATTCAAAATTGAAGTTTATTTTATCAAATTAAATTTCTAAATGTGTGTAAAATTAATTTTCATAGAAGGACATGAAAAATAGTTTTTTTGAAGAAATGGTAGTTTTAAACATATAAGGAATTTACCAAAAATTATATATTTCATCATAAATATATTTTATTTATATAAAAATATTATAAAAAATGTTTGAAGATTATTTATCACTATTAATATTAATAATTTTTATGACTAGATTATAATTATTTTATTTAAATAATTTTAAAAAGAAAAGATATTTCATAGAAACTCAGTGTTGCATGTAACATAAGAAAAGTTAGGGTTGTGTGTTATGTATTCCAAGTCACAATATAAATTTAGTGTTCCATTTAGAGAAAGATAAAATTTATGTTGTGTGTAGTACATGATTAAATTAGTGTTGCGTATAATGCAAGACAAACATAGTGCTTTAATATAAAATAAACTATTTTCAGTGTTACATGGAATGAAAAATATCACAAAGGTTAAATTAATTCAAAACAAAAATCACAAAATCTTGGGTTGTTATAGGAAATAATCCCAAAACATATCTCACAACCTATTATATTAGTTCAAAGCATACCACCAGTGCTTTTCTGCTCCCCAAATCATGTAAGTTGTGAGATTCACTCTCATATCAGGAGGTGTCTCTAGATGCTTGAAGATCGACAATGTTGTCCCAAGCACTAGCCTAGCAGCCTGTGGACCACCATACCCCAAAAACATGGGAGGATGCTACTTCTGGAACACCCACGTCATCTCTTCCATAGATGAGGCAAGTTGTATTGCTCCTTGAAAAGTCTGCATATAGCGTAAAAACTCCTTGTGAAACTATGACTCAACACCTATTTCTAGTAAAACCATCGGTTCCTGATATATAACTATAAGAGTATCCACTAGAATACCATGTCCCACCAACTCTATATAATGGTCTTCACCACCCTCCTGGTGTACAATTGGAGGTCATCATTGTGACATGTCTCTACAATTCCAAACAAACTCCTCATAGAAGACCGATAATCAAAATTTCATAGATAAAAGAATATGAAATGACAAAACATTCATATAAACAGATCAAAACCCTCTACCTAAAAATAAATATAGGACCAAGTAAAATAAATAGTTGTAATAAAGTCCTAGAAACACTACCTAATGCCTTCTCAGAATCCAGTTGAAGGTTAAGTTCTCTATTTCACAGTTCAAATTTCCATTTTAATTTATTTTCTTTTCACAATTATCTTTAAATGGTTGAACCAAATGGTTCACTAATTCTGATTCATAAGGGCCCATACTCCCCATGAATCGAAATATGGTTTCCACTTAGTGCATACCATAACACGTTCTAGTCCATGTGACCAATGGTCCATGACTCAATGTGCCACAATTAACTGCTTAGGGTGTCTATTGTAGCTTAATCAAGAAAAAACTTCTTAGGTTATGGAAGGAACTCTATGTACCAACCATGTTTCTCAATATATTGTAAAAATTATTTATCAAATATAAATTATATCACACAAGGCACACATCAAAGTCATGAAGTCAAGCAATGACCCCTATATGGCATGAAATAATGCATGGAATGTGAATTCTAGTAGGTGCCTAAAATGATGCATGAAGATGGAATAACCTTATCTCATCAGGTTGAAATAAAATAAAACCCTCAATAATATCAATGATAAAATAAAAATTAAATTAAATCACCCAATAATGAAATTTTATCAACTGTGATAGTCAAAATACAGAAAACAACAATTTAAATTTGAGGTAATTTGGATTTTCCTATACCCGGGTTAGATAATCTTAGGCACAAATAATTAAAAAATTCCAATTATTTCCCAATCCTATTTATATTGTATCAAAATAGTATGATAATAAAATATAACATTCCTTTAATACCACTTTGTAATGTCCTTACCTGGATACCACAATCTGGTGCCCAAGTAGGTGGGTCACATGGCCTCAAATGTAACTCCTTGAATTCCAGAGGCTTCTGACTAGAATCAAGGGCCTAGGGTGTGTCCATTTGGAGACTATTCCCCCATTACCAGAGTATAATATAGTGGATTAACAATAACAGGTAAGTAGTGGAAGCTTATTTAAATAGATTTCATAGTATAAATATACACTATAAACACTAGACCAGTTACCTACCATAGAGGAATGATTATAACAATGGATAATAACTCAAACAAATAATAATAATACTCAAAATATGGAAACTAAATCATATAAAAAATGATGATGATACATGTCATGTCTCTAAAAAGAATCCAAAAATAGGTATACAAGCATTCAAATACAATACATGTATCAAGATACCAAAAACACTAAAAATATCTATCCTCACTAGCATCACAAGCCTAAGCTCAGTCCTATGCTCCCATGCTTCTAAGGATAGAACAAAATCAAGCATAAAAATGTGGGATCTTTCCCCAATCCCTAATAGAATTCATATAGTTTGTCTGGGTACCCAACAACAACCCAAATAGGGTGTGAGATAACACTTAGTATGCCACTACCAATTGTGTGTATAAATAATCCTATATGTGAAATAAAATATATAGTAGTGTGCAGGACAAAATAGATATAATTATAAAAAAAGAAAAATACCCATTGAAAATTGATAAAAATAAGTGAAACTATAGATCCAATAAAGACTCCATACAAAACAAGGGTCAATATCCTATGACAAGGCAGCTATAAAGAAAAATATAAATAACCACTATAGCCATGTCGTACAACCGAGTGTATCAAGTCTACCATTACCATGCCATACAACCAGGAGGATCATATCAACTAAGACCACACCTTATAGTGGAAGTCATCCATCTTTGCCATGCCATATAATGTAATGCCCAGACCCTAGTTACCCATTGTCGGTGCATTATTACATAACATTGTTATGATCACAAGATATCAAGTCTCAAAATACCGATTAGTTTAGTAGCTTTGGAAGTACTAGATACATACATAAGTCTTACATTACATCATGAAATAAAAACAACAAAATTTTTTATCCCCTTTGAACACACTTATATCCCCTAGCCTATCCCTACAGTTCAACCATAAAATACTTCTTCACATCCTGGGAAAAATAAAACATAGAAAGGGGTGAGATCAGATGCTTAGTAAGGATAACAATATAGCAGAAACTTTCATAAATAAGTATAATCATTTAGGGAAATGTATAAGACTAAAACATAAGCCTTTTAAACTTAAACTTCATCATAATAAGGAAAATATAAATCAAATAATTTCATTTACTTATTCAAATGGATATTCTACTAGTCGAATAATCACATGCAATATCAATAGCCAATTTCATATTGATGAAATGCATAATGCCAGAATTCATGACCACATAGTCAAGGCCTCGTGCCAAGACTACAAATAAGATTTTGTCAAGGCCTTGTGCGAAGACACTATTTTGTATCATGAGACCTGCCGATGCATCGGGGAGCTATAGCAAGCTCCACCCGTCACTTACTAAGTCCAATGCATTCCTCATATGAAAAGGTTGAAACATAACAAAAACATTCATATTAAAACTAGCATACAAAATGTTAATAATTTAACCATAAACCATGAATTGTATAAAAATAACACATCCATAGTAAAAAATATCACAAAACCTTCAATATAATATGGAAGATTGTATCATAAAAAATCTACTTCAAACATGTGTAAAATCCATCAAAGGATGTTGACAAAAATGAAATCAAAACTATTTGAGAGAAATACCACTTTCTATTTTGAAATCATTTAAATGTCACATAATTATAAAAGAAAAAATTTATTTTTAAAATACTCTTATAATCTTGTTAAGGAAGCTTTGAAGGTGTTATAACGGTGGAAAATAGCTGCACCTACCGTATAAGATAAAAAAACATTCTTACCTTAATTTTTCAAAAAAGGCCATAAAGTACCTTATTTGGAAAACGATGGAAAGATTACTTTCAAACCATTTTATAAAAAGTAAAATGAGGGTATAAATGACTTTAACCCAGAGTCTTGTAAATAGTATTTTTTTTAAAATACATTTTTAAGAAACATGGATGTGGATGATAAAGAGGTCCCAGTTGATACTCATGTATAAACAACCTCGAATAATGAAGTGATTGTAGAATTAACCCTTACCTTGTACCTTTCCTTGGTCAAGGGTAAGTTAACCTCCTATATAATAGTTAAATAATTGTTATTAAATTATATAAGAACCACATACTTAAATATGATATCATATATGATCTTCTAATATTTCTTTGTCAATAATATTTCCGTAGTATCATTGTTTCAGGTGTTAACTGATTCGTTTCCCTTTATATTCTTGGTTAAGTAAGACATGTTTGTTATGGATATGATGTATTTTATTCATATCTAGAATTATATTATGTTCTTAAACATTATTTTTAATTATAAAATGAAAATTATTCTTGAATGGTTATGATGGGGAATGAATTTTATCATGTTCTTAGAGACGGTAATCCGTACGTACGCACGAGCGACAATATCATTATATTGATGGTGAAATCGTTTGTAATTGGATGGTATATCATATATAAATAATCAATAACATTTTATATTTATTATTTAAATCAGTTATAATAAATATTATACCCATCCAAATAATGAAGTGTTTGAAAAACAAACTACACTACGACGTGGAGACGGTAAGCCGTACATACGCAAGTATGATGACTTGTCATTCATAGGATGGATAGAATAATGAATATTTTTGTAACATATATATAATAAAATCAAATTATGTATAAGGTAGTGGATTTATTATTTTGTTATGGAAACAACAACGAAATAGGAAGTGGAAGAATAAAATAACTTTGAAAGAGGTGGTGAAATTATTACCTCTTCTTTGGGTGTTTCCTTTTGAGTTGATAAAAATGGCTCCTTAGGTTGGCTTTCTGATCAAAGTAATTCCTATAGGTCTAATTGAGGGTAGTTGGGAAGATATTTGATCAGGGTTTGGCTAAGACAAATGGCTTTGGAGGTGTGATTTTGAGAGAAGGGGAAGTACTCTATTATAAGAGAGGTGACGGTCACTTTAGGAAAATCTTGAAATATTATTTTATTATATATTAATAATCGGTTTATAATGGCTCAAAAATGATTTATTTCGAGGATAAGGTGAGGATGGGTCAAAAAAGTCTCAAGAAATAGGTTTTAGACAGGTTTAGGTCACCGTATTAACCTTATATTTTAGATTTAACTTTTAGTTTAATAGTTTAACTTTTACCATGTATTCTTGTATTATTATAATAAATGGTTAATAAACTTACTATAAAAAGAAAAGGGAACCCAAAGTGGTTCATTATTAATATATATAACTTTATATAAGTCCTTTGGAAGAACCTTATATTTTCAGTAATATTATATCAATTAATAATATAGTATTTGTTTTAAAAAATCATTTATGTCAATTTGACACTATTTGGTATTTTTTTTTGAAAGTCATAACAACTTTATAACTTAAAAATAAATTTATTTAATCAACCATAACATGTAATATTAACCTATAAAATTATTGGAATTCATCAAAAGTATAAATTTATATTTATTTGGATATTTATAATATTAATTATTTTAATCCGTCAGTAATAAGGTAATTAATGCATCATCATTATGTCATAAATAAATTTAATTATTTAATGTCTAAAATTTATAAATAAAATACCATTATGTAGGAAATTTTTTTAGATTTATAATGAATATTTATAGTATAATTTATCTTATGTATAACCCTATATTAAAAATGTTTTAGTTATGAAAATTTGAATTTTACACTTTTAACTCTTCTTTAAATAAAATAATAATAAATGTTCTAATCTAATAAAAGTGGACAAAAAGGATCATATTTTATTCCTAAGGTTTATTTTGGTCGAAATTAAATTATCCAATAGAATTATGACATGTTTTTGGGTAATAATATTATCATTTTTACCTTTAATTACCCTATTTACTTTTAACCATGGTAAATAAAAGTCAAAAGTTACTATTCATAAAAAAATTATTTTCTTCTTATTGAACCACATTATACTTACTGATATCAACCATATCTCTTGGATTTTTGAAATTCAATTCACAGAAGTGGTAAAATTACGTTTTATACAAATTTGCAAATGTGGCTAGTAGGTGGGTAAAACACGTTAAAAAGTTCAATAAAATTTTATACATATAATATTATTAGAAAATGACTCCAATGAATTAAATTAAACTAATATAGGTATTATTTATCTATTATTAATTAAAATAAATTTAAATAAAATAAATAATTATTTAAATAAAAATTCGATGTTAAACTATAACGTAGTGTTTTTCACTGTTCATCAAAAATTGAAAGTTTTCAAAAAAATAAAAAAAATTAATCCTAAGTTAATTTTGATATTCCGAATCCAAAACTGAATTCCATTTTGAAAAATAAAATTTATAAAATTTCAAAAAGTGGGTATTACTCTTCATAACTGCCAGTTTGATTGGTTGTGGTGTGTTAAAACTCCAAGTTGCGTACAATGCAAGCTATTGCATTATTCAAAGGGAAACGTACTGTAGAATCTTGGGGTGTTACATTCTCCTCACATTCAAATAATTTTGTCCTCGAAATTTCTAGAATATTACTGCATAAAAATATTTGAGTGGTTCTTCATCATAAGTTCCTCGAGTTCCCATGTTTCCACTTCCATCTTATGATTTCTCCATAGAACTTTCACCAGATGAGTCATCCGGTTTCTCAACACATTTCTATGGTATCAAGAATTCGTATAGGCTCATCACAATAAGGCAGGTCAGGTTCCAGTTCTATTTCTTCATAGGTGAGTACATGCATTGGTTCATACATGTATTTTCTCAACAGTGATATGTCGAACATATCATGAACTTTGGAGAGACTTGGTGGGATTTCCAAACGATAAGCTACAACTCCAATTAATTCAAGAATTTTGAAAGGTCTGATGTACCTGGGACATAATTTTCCCTTATTACCAAATCATATAACACTCTTCCATGGAGATACCTTCAAGAAAACATGATCTCCTACTTGAAATTACAAATATTTCCTTCAGTTATCAGCATATCTTTTTTGCCTACTTTGAGCTACTTCGATGTGGGTTTGGATAACCTTCACCTTCTCCATTGTTTCCTCAACAAGTTCTGGGTCTATGAGTTTACTTTCACCAACATCATCCCAACAAGTTAGCGTGTGACATATCCTTCCATATCCACTTGGTGGTCATGAGAAAATTATTTTTCTTAGAAAATATCTTTAAACTCAATCCATTCCATATTTGATACTTCTTCATCCTCCTTTGTGTTTTGAATTAATGACCACCATTGATCTGCATCCCCCATGAGGCCATAAACTGCCATGACCACGCTACTCCCAAATCATGAAATATTTTCTCTAAGGAACTTATCCATCGCTCAGCTACAAATGATTTTTAGTCCCATTGAATGTTGGTGGTTGTTTTCTCATGAAGCAATCTAACATTGATCCTCCGCATTGCGACCAGGGTGCTCCATATGGGTAAGGTTATTATTAATAAACTGAGTGAGTTGTCCTAGTATGGTGATAAGATAACCAGCACTAGTTGCATCACCAGCTCCATTATAATTATCTTGAGTAGGAGGGAAATCCCTACATGTATTACGTGTGTTGATACAATTTCCATTCCTTCCACTAGGTGACATTTCTAAATAATGAAATACAGTAGATTAGTTTATGAATCGAAATACATAATTCTAATTTTGTAAAACACTTAACATAAATTGAACAGTTTATGGATATAATCCATAATCATAAAAATGTTTTCTTTGAGGAGGTATATACTCATAAATCCTTCATAATGGTTTGTAAAGAAAATGTGAATTATCCTAAGCATATCCCCTGGGAGTGTCGTAACCAAGAGTACAGTAAGGCCTGTTGTCATGTACCAGGATACCCCGGGTCAAGCCCGAAACTCATTGTTGGGGTTTTCACTTCTAGGTACATCTGTGCCAGAGCCTCCTCTACCTTCTCGTATCTAGACAGGGATGTATTTCTCAGAAAACTCACAAAATCTCTACATTACCAAAATTCTAGTAAGTTCTTCTATACTAATCCTCAAATTCTATCTTAGGGTAATGGTATCTAATCAGTGTTTTTCTAAATCTAGCTTCCAAATATTGTACTAAACTTCCTCTGATACCAACTATAACACCCTGACCCTATTTACCCAGAGTCGGTGCATTATTACATAAGATTTTCATGATTACAAGAGATTAAGTCTCGAAAGACAGATTAGTTTGGATGACTTGGAAGTACTAGATACATACACAAGTTTTACATTACATCATGAAATAAAAACAACAAAAAAATTTCATCCCCTTTTAACACACTTATATCCCTTAGCCTATCCCAGTAGGTCAACCATAAAATACTTCTTCACATCCTAGAAAAAATAAAACATAGAAAGCCGTGAGCTCAGATGCTCAGTAAGGAAAACAATATAGCAGAAACTTTCATAAATAGGCATGAAATTTTAAGAAAATGTATAAGACTATAACATAAGACTTTTAAACTTAAAATTTAGCCTAATATAGAAAATATAAATCAAATAATTCCATTTACTTATTAACATGTAAATTCTACTAGTCGAATAATCACATGGAATATCAATAACCAATTTCATATTGATGTAGTGCATAATGCCAGACTTCATAACCACATAGTCAAGGCCTCATGATCAGAATACAAATAAGATTTTGTCAAGCCCTTGTTACAAGACACTAGTTTATCTCATGAGACCTACCGATGCATCGAGGAGCTATAGTGGGCTCCACCCATCACTTACTAAGTCCAATGCGTTCCTCATATGAAAAGTTTGAAACATAACATAAACATTCATATTAAAAATAACATACGAAATGTTAATAATTTAACCATAAAACATGAATGGTATAAAAATAACACATCCACAGTCAAACATATCACAAAACCTTCTATACAATGTGGAATATTGTATCATAATAAATCAACTTCAAACAAGTGTAAAATCCGTCAAAGGATGATGACATAAATGAAATCAAAACTATTTGAGAGAAATATCTCTTTATATTTTGAAAAAAAATTTAAAAGTCACATAATTATAAAATAAAACATTTATTTTTAAAATACTCTTATAATCTTATAATGGAAGCTTTGAAGGTGTTATAATGGAGGAAAATATCTGCACCCGCCGTATAAGTTTAAAAAAAATATTCTTTCCTTAATTTGTTGAAAAGGTCATAAAGTACATTGTTAGGAAAATGAAGGAAAGATTACTTTAAAAACTTTTAATAAAAATTCAAACGAGGGTATAAATGACTTTAAACCAGATTCTCGTAAATAGTAAAAATGTTTTGAAATATATTTTTAAGAAACACGGATGTGGATGATAAAGAGGTCCTAATAGATACTCATGTATACACAACCTCAGATAATGAAGAGATTGTAGAAATAAACCTTACCTTGTACTTTTACTTGGTTTAGGGTATGTTAACCTCTTTTATAATAGTTAAATAATAATTATTAAATTATACCGGAACCACATACATTAATGTGATATCATATATGATCTTCTAATATTTCTTTGTTAATAATATTTCAGTAGTATCATTGTTTTGAGTGTTAACTGATTCGTTTCGCTTTATATTCTTGGTTATGTAAGCCATGTTTGTTATGAATATGATGTATTTAATTCATATACATAATGATATTAAGTTCTTAAATATTATTTTTAATTATAAAATGAAAATTATTCTTGAATGGTTATGATGGGGAATGAATTTAATCACGTTCGTGGAGACGGTAATCAGTACGTACGCACAAGCGACAATATCATTATATTGATGATGAAATCGTATGTAATTGGATGGTATATCATATATAAATAATAATTAACATGTTATATTAATTATTTACATCAGTTATACTCATTATTATACCCATCCAAATAATGATGTGTTTGAATAAAAAACTACACCATGACGTGGAGACGGTAAGCCGTACGTACGCACGTATGGTGACTTTTCATTCATAGGATGGATATAATAATGAATATGGTTGTACCATATTTATAATAACATAATATTATGTATAAGGTATTTTAGTTATTATTTTTTATGGAAAAAACAAAGATAGAGGAAGTGGAAGAAGAAAAGAACTTTGAAAGAGGTGGTGAAATTATTACCTCTTCTTCAGGTGCTCCATTTGAGTTGATCAAAAGGGCTCCTTAGGTTGGATTTTTGATAAAAGTAAGGAATCTAGGTAGAATTTAGTGTAGTTTGGAGGATATTTTAGTAGGGTTTGGCCATGAAAAATGGCTTTGGAGGTGTGATTTTGAGAGAATGGAAAGTACCCTTTTATAAGAAAGGTGAGGGTCACTTTAGGAAAAACTTGAAATATTATTTTATTATACAATAATATTCGGTTTATAATGGCTCTAAAGTGATTTATTTAGAGTATAAGGTGGGTATGGGTCGAAAAAACCTCAACTAATAGGTTTTAGAGAGGTTTAGGTCACTATATTAACCTTATCTTATAGATTTAACTCTTAGTTAAATAGTTTAACTTTTACTATGTATTCATGTATTATTATAATAAATGGTTAATAAACTTACTATAAAAAATATGAGATAACCCCAAGTGGTTAATTATTAATATATATAACCTCATATAAGTCATTTGGTCAAAAATTATATTTTTAGGAATATTATATCAATTAATAATATAGTATTTTTTTTAAAAACTCATTTATGTCAATTTTGACAATATTTGGTATTTTGTTTTTGTGAAGGTCATAAAAACTTTAGAACTTCGAAAAAAATTTATTTAATGAACTATATCATGTCATATTAACCTATAAAATTATTGGAATTCATAAAAAGTCTGAATTTATATTTATTTGGATATTTATAATATCAATTATTTTAATCATTCATTAATAAGGTAATTATTTCATCATCATTGTGTCATAAATAAATCTAATTATTTAATGTATGAAAATTATAAATAAAATACCATTATGTATTAAATATTTTTATCTTTATAATGAATATTTATAGTCTAATTTATCTGATGTTTAACCCTATATTAAATTTTTTTTAGTTATGAAAATTTGAATTCAACACTTTTAACTCTTCTTTAAATAAAATGATAATAAATGTCGTAATCTAATCCAATAAACCAAAAGGATCATATTTTATTCCTAAGGTTTATTTTGGTCGAAATAAACTTATCAAATAGAATTAGTACATGTTTTAGGGTAATAATAACATCATTTTTACCTTTAATTACCCTATTTACTTTTAACCGTGGTAACTAAAAGTCAAAAGTTACTATTCACCATGAATTATTTTCATATTATTGAATTTTTTTTACTTAATTATATCAACCGTGTCTCTCAATTTTTTTAAATTTAATTCACAAAATTGGTAAAATTACATTTTATGCAAATTTGCAAATGTGCCTAGTAGGTGGGTAAAAGACGTTAAAAAGTTCAATAAAATTTTATATATCTAATCTTAGTATAAAATGACTCCAATGAATTAAATTGAACTAATATAGGTATTATGTATCTATTTTTACTTAAAATAAATTTAAATAAACTAAATAATTATTTAAATAAATAGTCAGTTTTAAACAATAACGCATTATTTTTCACTATTCATCAAAAATTGAATGTTTTCCGAAAAATACCAAAAATTTACCCTAAGATAATTTTGATATTCAGAATCCAAAAAAGAAGTCCATTGTGAAAAATAAAATTTATAAAATTTCGAAAAATGGGTATTAATATTCATAACGGCTAGTTTGATTGGTTGTGGTGTGTTAAAACTCCATGTTGCGTACAATGCAAGCGATTGCTTTATTCAAAGGGAAACATACTGTGGAAGTTTGGGGTGTTACATATAATGTAAAGTGTTAGACCCCATGGGGCTATATCCAAGGTATAAAAGACCAAGGCATCCTCATCGAGTCCTAAGAGTATCTTGATAGAAATTTAGTTAGAATTGGGTGGGGTACAAGGAGCATGTCGATAGACCATGTCCAATGTGAGCCCAAGTAAGCCAGATCCAAGGGTTAGCAAAGTACAAGGCTTCCCATGGAATTAAGATTCAAGGATAAATCGCATCCAAAGATTCCACTACTGCTATCTAGATCCACGAGAGAACCATCTATGGAATCTAATGGAATCAGGATCCAAGGTATACCGACCAAGTCATCTAGTACCATTAAATTCATCACATTCATTCATCAATTAAAATTCTATAATTCTCTATGAGTTCATCCAAATCATATAAAAAATTCTATTAAATCAAAACAAACATTTCAAATAGTTCATATCACATCAATACATGGAAAATGAGGCTATCACCATATCCTAACCAACTAATTAAATTCAATTCAGTTGCCATCAATTCATAAGGGATTACTCTAAATAGGTAATCTCACACACACCCCATGGGTGGTAGAATAAAACTTAAATCACATGGCACACCCTATGGGTGACCTCTATTAGAGAAATAACCACCGATAGTCACAAGGAACTAAAGGGAATACCTAATATGTTCCAATACATTCAATTAAATTATTTAACTCATTTTAGGGGTACCTCCAAAAAGTAATATGCATGGAACAACTTAAAATAGGCATATAAAATACCAAACCATGAGGTAGAAGTTTAGAACACCTACCGTAGGTATATAGTAGAGTGCTCATCCAGTATCAGCTTTTGATTTGGTCTAGATCAGAATAAAAATGAAGAATGGAAAAATAATATGAAAATAGGGAATATTAGCTTACACCTAAATAACTCTATTGATACAAAGTAAAATTAATAATGGTACATGATTATTTAAAAACATACTAACATGAATCCAAAGAGATGATCAACACTTGAATCCGAGTTTGGATGGATGATCGATATAAAAATATATAAAAAGGATTTAAATAAACTCTCCCAACAAGAGATCTATCCACTGGAGTAAGAAATATAAATTATATTTAGGTTTCAATAGATTTTAGTGGAAAATTAGTCATTTCCCACTTTTTAAATGTGTCACGTAGTTTGGATGCATGATTGGACAAACCACGCTCCAACTGTGTGCCCTTCACTACTTCAAGGGGAACCCCACATGGTTAGTGTACACGGTCTTCCTTACCTTGTGTAAACCATGGGATCTAGCTATAATAGAAATTTTAGGTGCATTGCACGAGGGTGTAGTCTGATCTTTATGGTATTGTCAAACTATGAGACCTATAGCACCCCACTATCAAGCCTTAGATGGTTAGGGGTAACCGTATGGCCTGTCCCACATGGTTTTTCCTAACCGTGTGACCAATCTATTTTTCTCCAAAGGTCAGACATTGAGCTTTGAACAAGCCCCAGACACCTCTAAAACTCCCATGATCTCAACATGCATTCACATTAGTACATAAATGAGCAGTTAAATTGAAAAATTAAAGATCCTTACCTCATAGCAAAACCTAGGATCTTACCTAGATAGTCCATGATAGAATACCCTAAACTAAAACACATCAATGGTCAAGTTTGAAAGACCTTAAAACAACCAACTGAAAGAGACACAATGCTCACCAGGTTGAAAACATGAAAAGAGAACCCTGGTAAAAAGTCGATTCTCTACTCATTGGACATATACTTTGTGTTATCTAGGAAATATTGAGAACTTATAAAACATAAAAGGCACAAAAATTGTCTGTTCAAAAACCCATAAAAGGGAGGCCTAAGAAAAATCCAAGTTCTCAAACACTAATCTTTCCTCATATGAAGCTTAGTAAAAAGTTAGGGCTAAAACAATGAAGGTGAAAAACTTATTGGGACCATTATTTGTTCCTAGAAAAAATCTAGATAGGATTTCTAGGTCCATTTATCTTGGAAAAAATTAATGTACATCTTTATTTGTAGGGACCCACCTGAGGGTACCTAGACCTCTCATTCCTTTAAACTTCATGAGAATCAGTCCATCCCACATGACCTTAAACTACTCAGAGTGTCCCACTTTTTGTGTCTTGGAATATAGCATGAGATGCAAATCTGTGCAATATCTCCACCAAAACATGGTTCTTTACTTGGTATTTTATAATAAATGATGAAATTACACTTCCTATGTATAAACTAGATCTATGTAAGAGAATTAATCATAGAATTATTCATCCATGAACCTATATTCCCTATGAATTATCTTGATCTGCATAGGATTATTTCATATCAGAACTATGCACAACTTTATTCCTATTCCCTTGGGATACAGAGAAATGTCCAGATACCTTAATATTGTATCCAACCACAAACACCTTTTCATAAGAATAGTTTTCCCCCTTGGAATGTGTTCCTACTCTCCAATTTAGAGTATCAATGCCTCAAGCCAAGTTTATTCCTATTAGAAAACCTAATGCCTTGAAAATATCACCTATATTTTAAACATATATTATATTAATTCCAGAAACTCAGAAACCTTGAGTCGAGAATATTCTCTTGTTGGTGTTCATAGGCCTATTAGATATTCAAGAACATGGAAAAGTGATATACATTTACCTTAGAATAATATTATTTTAATTCCAAATGAATCTCATTCTATGGGGGGGTATTTTATTGGAACCCATAATTGTGCACCACACACTTTGTCTTCAGAGATTCAAGACGTATCGAGACCATGAAAAAATACCAATGTATTTTTCAAAAAGGACATGAAAGTGTCTTAACTTGGGATTAATTTTATATGGGATTATATTTTTTCCCTTATTATATCCATTTTGATTAGATAAATATTATAAGTATTTTATAGATACCATTTAGCAAAAAAATGGCTATCTAGGATAACCAACCAACCAGATCAACCAGGGGAACAAATGGGAGTCACTGTAACCACACCCAATGAGCCATCCATCCAACCAACCAGGCGACTGGAAGTGTGAATGATTCTAATGCTCATGGTGAGTGAGAATGGTGCATACCAGTGTGCCTATGTGGGACACATAATGGGAGGGCGTGTCCAATGAGGGAATGATTCATGTGTTGTAGGTGCCGACCCTACTATTGAATCAACTAAATTCTTCCACAGAATCAGTTATTAAGTGCAACCCTCCCGTATGAGAAATAAATGTGGGATGGAAACTAGAATGATACTATTCACTCACCTTAAAACATACATATATTACATATGTCATCTGATCTAATTAATCCCAGCCATCTGATCACCTCACATGTCATATTCAACCTCCCTCTCATCCGCTACACTCACCGAAACCCCTGGTTTGACATAGTGAGTCACACCCAACACTCGCTCAACCCTGATGCTCGACAGCCACTATGTCATCCTTCTCCGATGATCAATTGAGAAAAAGGAGACATGCTCAACATCATGAAGCGATGCATGAAAATTCAATTTTAATGAAACCAGATCCAGCACATGAATCCAACCATGTGATTTGCATGAATCCATCATGATAGTTTATGAATATAACATCATTGAAGTAGTGATGATCATGCGGAGTAGTGGTGATATCATATGGATCACATGAAAATCAATGTTTGTTTTCTGTGCATGAAGGTTCCATATTTTGGCTAAGTGATATTTTGGACACCTCAGCAATGAATTAAGAATAAAGGGATCATGAAAAGCAATATTTCGATCATGTGATTATCCCAATTACACATGAAGTCTTTGAAGAACTTAAAATTTGAATATGTGACTATCCACTTGAGTATCATGAGATCATGTGAAGCATGATCATGCGAAACTGATCATGAGAAGCCTTCCAAGCTCCATGACCTCGACACCATGCATGTAGCCATTTTTGGTATTTTAAAGCATATATCCATGCCGAAGCATCACCTAAAGTGAATCTTGATCACATGATTATAGGAATCTGTCAAGACAAGAACTATGAATCACATGATAGGATGATGATAACCATGTGAGGAAATGCATAAACCACCATAGCTTATCATAAAAAGGAAAGTAACTCACCAATATGAGAGGCTTACACCTTTTTTAGTTTTATTTTTTTTCTCATAAAAGGTCATATAATGAATGGAAAAAGATCATGAAAAGCTTTCATGGGATCACATGATGCTGATCATGAAAATCCCCCACTACCTCAAACTGGTGCACGCATCTCCTCATGGAAAGTGACATCAACCTCATCTAACCATTGCCTATATAAACCCTTAATATGTATAAAAAAATAATTAGGGGGATAAGGAGGAGAAAAGATGGTGTGAAAAGGGTGGTAGAAGAACATAGGAGTGTGATCATCAACTATTTCCTTTAGGGGATGTCTCTAGGTAACTGCAAGACTCCCATCATGAGAACCTAATGCAGGATACCATCATGAGAATCCATCATGTGGTCACTTTAAGGTCACATGATCACATGAAAAATATAACATCATATGAACACTCTATTATGTGAATCATTCTCGTGAACCCCCTATCATTCGGGATGCCAGCCCTAGTTTGAGTGCTCTATATAGATAGACCTTGATGCATGCCCTCTGTGTGTGGAATTCTCCCATACAGTCTCTAATGGTAGATCATGAAAACCCTTAGTCTCATGATGTTTTCATGTAGATATGTACATGAATTCCTTGACATGAAGGACTGTTTACATACTTCCCTTGGTCACACGATGACCTCATAGGGACTAACTACCCCTGCCCATGCACAATTAGTCCACCCATCTTGGACATATTCCCTTATCATATGAACATCCCTTGACATGATGCCGGGATATACACATGTTCCTATGGACATATATTCATATTTCCATGAAAATTGTAGGCCTGTGGACATGCACCCCTCTTTCTATGCAATTCTTGGGATGCATGACCTCAATGTGAATCCTCGGACATGCACCCATATTACCATGAAAATAATAGGATGTGTGGCCTCGATATAGAAAATTGGCCATGAACTTCTCTTGAAATTCAAATAATTTTTCTTGCTGCCTTGATCATGATACCAATGGATAGGTTTCTTCAACCCTCATATATGCACTCTTTGTCATACAAGCAGTCATGGACATGTTCGTAATCCCCCATCGCATGAATCTCTTAAGACCACATGATCACAATACTCAATGGTCTTATAATTCCCAAATGCATCCCTATACATGATATCATTGTCATGAGATATTCAATTGACATATAAACATTTTCATGAGACACCTTGGACAAGTCATGTCTATCATGAAAAGAAATCCCAGACAATTCAATTTTATCTTATGTAGATGTATGAATAAGTCAGTTTGATAATGTGAAGGAATCCTAGAAAAGTTCTTTTATCATGTGAAAGGCCCTACACATTTACTCTTTGGTCATGAAGAGACATATTAGAAAAGTCACTTTGATCATGCGAAGGCATCCTTGATAAGTCAGCTGATCATATGAAAATCCTTGGACAAGTCCACTTTGATCATGCGAAGACATTCCAGACAAGTCACTTTGATCATCTAAAGACATCCCAAAAAGTCAGTTGATCATATGAAAGGCCATGTACATGTTTGTTTTGATAATGTGAAGATATCCTATACAAGACAATTGATCATGAGAAAGGCCCTGTACATGTTATTTGTGATCATGGGAAACATCTTGGATATGTCAGGCAGACACCTTGAACATGTTTCGTATATCTGACTGAAACCCTAAACATATTGGGAATACAATGAAGAAATTTTGGGCAGACAATCAAGACATGTTGGGAATACAATCAAGAAATTTTGGGAAAAAAACCTAGACATTTCAACAAGACACCCTAGGACATGTTAACCATGTTCAATAAACACACTTGGACTTACACCATTTGAACTCTTAGATAGGAACCTTCATCTAAATACCCAATTTACAATGGGAGCGTCCTTAATGGGTTAGGGTTACACACTCATGAAACCATATTTTTGTCTTTATCTTGGATGGTCCCTCCGTGTCATACCAATCATATTCAATAGACCTTTCAGGGTCATTATCTCTCTTTATTTATTAGAAGATAGAGAATGAATATGCCACATGGCCATCCATCCTGGTATAAGCCCTTAACATTCCAAAACCTTGGGGATAATAATAATGTCTTTGAGTGTAATCAACCACCCCAACCCATCAATGGGTTAGGGGATAATAGAACTATAAAGAATCTGATTCCTGCCTAAACGAGGTATGTAGGATGCCTTTCTAAGGCTCGAGTTCCAATGGGTATCCACCTTGGTGTAAGTCACTCCATATTCCAATTACCTTGGCTTATAAAAACCAACTATTCCTATGTTTCTATCATCCTTCCTCATCCACCAGTTTATGATAAGTGGGATTGTACATAGGAGTCCTTTTAAGTGTAATCCCTGACCATACCCTAAAGTACCTCAAACCCATCAGTGGGTTAGGGATGGATTAAACTATGAGAACTTGGATTCATGAACTAATAGGGTATATAGGATTCCTTCCTAAGGTCCGAGTTCTAATGGGATTCCATCTTGGTGTAAGTCCCTCCATATTCCAATTAGATTGGTTCATAGAACCAAAATATTCCAATTATTCAATCATCCTTCCTCATTCATTGGTGGATGATAAGTGGGATTGTACACAGACATCATTTTTAAGTGTAAGCCCCGATCATGACCTAAAGTACCTCAAACCCATAAGTAGTTTAGGGATGAATTGAACTATGAGAACTTTGATTCATATCCAAATAGGGTATATGGGATTCCTTCTTATGTCCCAAGTTTCAATGTGAATTCACCCTAGTGTAATTCCATCCATATTCCAATTACCTAGTCTCATAGAACCCAAACATTCTTATGAGTCTATCACCCTTCCTCATCTATTAGTGGATGAGAAGTGTGATTTTTCATGGGATTACTTTTAATTATAAGACCTAATAATACCCTAAATTACCTTAACCCCATTAGCATCTTAGGGAAAAATTGAACTACAAGGACTCTGATTACTATAAAAAAAGGATACATAGGATGCCTTCCTAAGGCCCGAGCTCTGATGATCATCCACCTTGGTGTAAGTACCTCCATATCTCAAATGTTATTAACTCATGGGATTGAATTATCCCATAAGTCTACCATACTTTTCAATCAGTAGATAAGAAGTGGGATTATACATGGTCATCCTTTTAAGTGTAATCCTTGACCATGCCCTCAAGTACTTCAAACCCATCGATGGGTTAGGGAAGAATCAAACTACGATGACTCTAATTCCTGTTATGAAAAGTATACATAGGAATAATTCCTAAGTCCCTAGCTTTATACCATATTCTCCATGATACTAGTAATCATACCCCTCTAAGGGAAACTTTAATGTGTAAGCTCCGTACATATATACTCTCATGTGATGTGTCAAATCATCTATTTCCTCTTGTTTCTCATACCGAGCACGACTCATGTGGGCATAGATACTGGTGATGATTGTACCAGTAGCATGATGAGGATTCCCCTAGTGTGGGCCCTTAATTGGGATGAAATCCTGATTACATCTCATATTCACACAAATTTTCATACTTCCAATGAAAAAATTTAGGTAAATCTTGTATGCATAAGATTCTTTCAAGGAGTTTTTTCACATCTTTTATAAAGTAGATACCTATAACATAAACTATGTGGACTCTAATTCCTATCTTAACATGATACATAGGATTTATCTTTAAGGATCAAGACCTATATTAATGTCCTTACTACATGAAGTTAAAATTCAAGGTATAGTTCTATCATACAAACTTAAACTATGTCAAACAAACTATGTGGGTTTTGATTACTATTCTAACAGGATATGTAGGGTGCCTCGTGGAGGTTCAATCCCATCTCCAAGACACCAAAAACCTCACCAGATAGAAATAAACTCTAGAGAACCCAAACGTGGATATAAACTAAAGCATAAAAAATGGACAAGGGAATGATAGAGAACTTATGACACACATATTTTTTCCCATCAACACATGGTTTTAACCAAGTCATTGGTATAGGGGTAACCAGTCCCATATCGAGGCTTAGGAAGGATTTTATGAACATATCATAAATCTATAAGAGGGTCCCATAATATGAAATGATTCCCCCGAAAAGGGTGTGATGAGCCTGACCCCCATACTCTTGACCAATGTGAGTTCCTAAGCATCATTGGGTTTAAAACCCCAATTGATCGCCTGCCTTTGGAAAGAAGATCTCTATCTATTTATGGATGTGGAAACCATTATGAGTTTCCATAAGAGAAAAATATAGTAAACCTGACATAAATTATTGTGAAATAACCCTTAATCACCTAAAATCAAGCTTTGGGTGAAACCATATACTAATTTTTCTTAAAAAAAAAACCAAAAAAACATCAAACTGTATGCACATATAAGTATACTTATTAGGTCACCATGTACTAATAATTCCATCATTAAACTTAGCTTCACCATTTTTATCCAATTTCAGTATAATAAGTCACCTCATACAACAAATATTGACCCATACCCATGGATGCGGGGTAGAGTTTCATACCAAACCCTACCACTACCTTCTTACTTATAATATGTCCCATACCAAGCCTCAACTGCATCACAACAAGTCTTAAACTCTACCCTATTAATTAGGGTGAGTTCTAAAATCACATTCTATATCAAAAATCATCCCGGATTAGTGCCCTCTTCTCAAGGTGGTCCCTCATCAAGCACTAACTCATATCCCATATCAAGGATTTTCCATACCTTCCCCACTCAAGGGAGGCCACCCGTGAAGTATCTTACCAAGTTCTCAAACACACATTATTACTCATGGTTGGTCACACATAATCCTCTCAACCCAACATTCTCACTCAATTTCTTTCCACAAATCACATTCCAAACACTATATTATTGCTCAAGGTAGTGTCCTATATCACATCTCGATCACAACCTTCTCACTCAAGGTAGGGTCCGATATCACACCCTAAACATTACCTTATCTCCCAAGATAAGGTCTTATATAATATCTCAAACACAAACTTATCTATAATATCATAATATTTTTAAATAAAGACTATGTTCGATAGTGAAAAATATATACAAGCTCAAGCTTATACGAACCATGAAATATTAACATTTAAATATGTTCGCTATAACATAACTATTAAATTGAAGGGTAAGAATAAAATTAACTGATTTATAAAAATATATATAAATTTATGACCTAATACAAATTTGTTTATAATTACTTATTAAATAATCAATCATTTTTTAGTAAAATCATTTTATGCTTCAAAAATATGTTTTCTTCAAAACAAAATTCCCATTTTTTTGTCAAAGAATATTATAATTAATTTTTAGAACCTTTAAAAAATTAATTTTATAAAAATTATATTATTTTTTAATTAAAAATTTCAAAATTATATTATGGTGAAATTTTGATATTTTTATGAAAATATTGATTTTTCAGTGAATTGTGAAAAATACTGATTTTTGTAAAACTATCATTTATTTTCATTAAATAAATTAATTTAAAAGTTACACTATAATTTTAGTTTTATATAAAATTAAAATAATTAAAATTTAGTTATATATAATATAATTAATTACATTTTAATCTGATTTTTACTTGGTTTTCATATAATTTCATTTTTGTGCTTAAAATCCCACTTTTTTTTCTAAAAATTGTATTTTGTTGTGTTTTTTGCAATTTAATTAAAATTAATTTCTGTAATATATAGGAATTTAATTTATTTAAATGAAATTTATTTTTGGATTCATAAAGTCAAAATTATCTTAGTATGAATTTTTGATATTTTTCTGAAGAAGTTAATTTTTTTGTGAATAGTAAAAACACATTTTTTTTTGAAATACCATATTTTTTAAGACATTTACATGACATAAATATGATATAAAAATTTATTAAAATTTTGGAATGAATTATTTATGAAAATATAATACAAATATCATATTTAAATAATTCCAAAAATATAAATTAGAATTTATTTCAGGATAAATATGAATTTTTTTCAGTGCCGACACAATGCTTGTAAAATATTGGAAAATTTAAACTTGGTATTCTATTGAAAAATGGAGAAGTAAACTGTATATTTAATTATTTTTTTAGTCAATATTATGTATAAATTATAACTTAGGTTTACATTTTCGAATTTTGGATTAATATAACAATAATCTTATCCCAATGCTTGTGCAATGCTTGCGCAAATCTAGAAAATTCAAAATAAAATATTAAATAAGTTATCATGAAATAGATGTGAGTAATTATACTTATTGAAAAAATATTAAGGTTTTTATTGAAATTAATTTATTTATTTTTATGAGGGTACTTTAAAACTAATTCTTAGAAATTAAATAATTACCTTAAATTCTTATGTAATGTTGACACAATACTTGTGCAAGCAGTAGAAAAATAAAGTAAATAATTTTAAAAGCTCTAAAATTAATAAATTTTAAGTTAGATATATATAATATATTAGGGATGAATTAAGGTATTATATTTTAATTCAATTACTTTCATGTTGGTTTCAAATCCCAACTAAATGAACAAAGTTAAAAATGTCATTAATGATATTTTATGTTAAATAGTTTTTTATTAAATTATTTAAAAATTATAAAAAAAATTAAAGAGGAGAATTGGGATAATAAATTGTCTAAAATACCATTAATTTACCATTTATTTTCAAATTTCACCTTATAAGTAAAATTATAGCCCTTCAATATTGAAAAAGTCATTATCGCAGTTAAGGATAAAATTGGTTAACCAAGAGGTTAAACCAAAAGATAAGTTCTAAAATGATATGTAAAACTATATAAATTTTATTTAAAGAACATATTAATACCATACCCTACTTATATTCTAATAAATTTCATTTTAACCATTTTACATGAGTCAGACACATATTATATTATAATATTTCATGTATTTCCGAAAATGACATAAATGATATATTATAATAAAAAATATTTTATTAAATGATTTGACATTCCAAACAAACTTATCTTAATCCAAGTGAATGATATATGGTTAAAAATATCAACCATTATCCATTTATGGGTCATTTGTTCTTTTATAGTAGCTTTCATGACCCCTAAATAGTAAAAAACATTGATATCATCGTAATTGTCAAAATGGTTAACAAGGGTTGGTTAAAACAAAGAGATAAGGGTGATAATATCGCCTAAACTTGTAAAAATTTTATTGGATGAGAGTATTTAAAATAATTCTCATCTTCTATTATAATTATAACAATTTTTTTTTCAATTTTAATGAGAAAATTAATTTATATTAATTTAATACTTGAAGTAATTCAAAGAGTGACCCTACCCTCACTTATAAAAAGGAAAATCTTCTTATCTTTTATTCTCACTTAAAAAAACATTTTCTTTTAGAAAATAAATACCCAAATCCATTATAAAAATCCCTCTACACATTATATAGATGTTATTTTGTGATGAATACCAACCTCAAAGGGATTAAGGTGTAAATAAAATAAGGTTTTATGTAAAAGTGGTATAGATTTTAACAGAATGTTTTAGTTTTATTTCTTCTTCTACATCCTTAAAATATTATTAAAAAATTATGAAATAATAACACTAGTATATTATTTAGTAATATATTATTATGTAAATTTAATAACCTATATCCTTCTCCTCTTCTATCAAATGGGAAATGAATCCATAATTCGTGTGTATGATGGACTAAAACCTCCCAAACTGATCTAATTTGTTATCCATCACCACTTATAAAGGATGGTTATAATAATGTATTTAATGAATATAAATGTTATTAATGTCATAATTATAATTCTTAAATGTTAACATATCAACTATGTTCTTACCTTTCCATCCATTGAAAAATGATAATATCGTTCTTGCTTACGTGTGGATTACCACCTCCATGAAGCGATGTGATTTGTGTTTCATCGCTGCATCACATGAATGATATATATAATTTTATTTAAATATATAATATGATATTTATTATATAATAATATTTATATAAATATAAAATAATACTTACCATCTTTCAATCATGTGCATTGAAAAATGGAAACGTTACTCATGCGTATGTATGACCCACCATCTCCATGATTGTAAAGTAGTTAATTTTTCATAACCATATTTCATAGTTGGAATTAAATGTATAATTTATGAATAAAAATTATAATTATTTAATAAATATTTTTCTATATATGATGTAACAATGACCCTTTGACCACGATCAACACACCAAATCCATTTTAAAATTAAGAGCGGAATGTCCTCAAAATACCCAATGCATATGTAATTAAGTATGTCATTAATATAAATGAAATAAATGGATCAATTATAAGGAATTAATATTTTAAAATTTTATTAAGAAATAAAATAATTTATATAATTTTATTATACAGGTGTTAAATACATACCTGAAATGTTTGAACTAGAAGTAAGAGATTTCATATCAATTCCCCTTTATTCAGGCATATTTTAATGTTATGCGCTTAATTTATTTTATATGGTGTATATAATGTCCTTTTAAATGTTATATCATGAATCATTCATACTTAATGGTATTTTATGTTTCAATTTAAATTATTTTATTCAAGGGTATTTGAATTGAAAGGTACTAAATGGTAAGAGGTTTCTTAACTAAATTACCATTCATTGGGTTATACTTATACTTCATTGAAATTATTATGATAATATTATGTGTGAATTTATATCTAACATATTTTATTTTTTATTTAAAATTTTTTTATTTAGATTCAAATATGTTCAAAAAATCACTCCATGGATTAATTATCACTTCATAAGTTACAATCTTTTCCTTGGGTTTCTTTGTCACAATCTCATTTTCTTGAGACATGTATCATGTCACACAATATTAGTTACTTATATGGTAATATTACTACCTAATTAATGAATTTGAACATATTAATTCATGAAATAAATGGGATTTATAGATCTATATCACAATATTTTTTTAAAAACTTTTGATTCAAAATTTACCAAAGTGGTAAAAGATTTATGTTACAATCTCCTTTATTTTTGATATTTTTTATGTTTAAGGTTCCTTTGGGGGAAATAATATGATTTTATATTCTTGAAACACATATAATTTATTCTCCGATATTTATGAATTTTTTTACATGTTTAGTTTTCATTTCCTCCCATATTGAATAAGTAATCAACAAGAAATTTGTTTGTGCGTGATACTAATCTTGTATCTTATTTTTGATGGGGAATATTTCTCTTATATATCCATGTTTTATAAAAAAATTCAAGAAAGTTATTTTATAAAAATAAATTATTTCATGAATTTACTTTACATTATATTTTACCTTATTTTGAAATGTTTTAAAAGGATAATTCTTAACATTTTTTGTATAATTTAATTTTTACCCACATTACAAAAGTTTGAAAGGAATATTTATTTTTTAATGTATATGACATGAACAAAATTTTCCTACCATCATTATTATTCTTTTATTTAAATATTAATTTATATTTTTCCATAGTTATTTTCAAAGAAAATATTTTTTTCCTAATATTCCCAATATTTATAAAATATTACCCAAAGAAAAGTATTTTTTCCCTAGTTTTCAAAGAAATGTTTTAAATATTATTTTAAATGAATTTTAATCTATTCCATAATAATTTAATGGTTTCCTTTTATTAATTGGGATTATAATCTTATGATACTATCCATATTATTTCTTTATATGTCTTAATATGATTTTTTAAAGAGATTGTCATGAAAACCCACTTATTTTCCATGGGTTAACTAAGCTATAAAGGAATGATAATTGTCTTAAGGGCAATACAATGAAACGTGAAAGATGTTAAAAGTTTTATTCATGAACATAACTTATAAATTATCTATGATGATGGGTGAGACCTATATAAAATATATGAATGAGTGATACTGATAAACCTTTTACAGTGGTGAGCCCCATTATAGCTCCCTAATGCATTAGGTAATGTTCCTTGTCTTCAAAGGCAAGAATAATGGACTTAACCATGATGGTTTATCTTATGGATTTAAATGGGATCCATTTATTGTGTTCCAAGATACCTACATGTTTTATTTATACTTTCTATGGGTATTTGATATTTCCTTTGATCAATATTGACATCCAATGACTCATAATTATTGATTTCTATGAATCTTTCCTTAGTTAAATCTTAATGTCATTTCCATGATTGATGATCTAGGTATTGATGGGTATGAATTATCTTATGTTATAATTATGCACATTTATTATGTCATCCTACCCTTAATCTTATCCTATACTAACTGATGACATTTAATTGTTAATGCTTATGTTTTTCCTTACTAAGTATTTTAGATCACACTTATTATGTTTCCTTTTACCCAGGTTATGAAGAATTATTTTATATTATTTGTGTCTAGAAAGGTTTCATGTGTGAATAATTTTATGGGGGATGTTTAATAATTAATATAGAATATGAAAAGATAGGTATAGTGGGAGAAACACTCATTTGAATTCATGTGTATTGTTTATGTAAAAGGTTTTCCTAATTGATTTTGTATTAATTCTCTAAAAATATAAACCTAAAAGGTCATAGGGTATGTAAGTGATATAATTTTTCCTTTTTATGTTGGAAGTTTTGGATGATTAAATTTGGGTAATGTTTATCGGTAGAAATACAAAAATTTAAAGATGATGTTTTTAGCACCTAATAGTGGAGTGCGGGTTTCAGACTGTTATAGTTGGTATCAAAGAAGGGTTTAGAAAATTTTGGAGATTAAGATGTTTTCATGTGAGGTTATATTAAGAGGCATAGATACAACCATGGGTTTATAATTTTAAGGATAATCATAATTTTATAGTCTTATAAACCCATTTTGAGGTTTTAAGTGATGATATTTCAAGGTAATTAGTGATATTTTGGGAGATATTTTATTAGGTTAAGGTATAAGTAACCCTTAGGTATATCATGTGGTTTTAAATGAAGAATTGTTTCAAAATATTAATATTACATTTTTGGGGATGTAATATGAACGATATGAAATAACCTTTGAGGTTAAATTTTTTTTTAACTTTGAGGTTATTGAGTTTATTTGGGATTTAGGGTTATTTATTTGTGGACTGATCTAATTTTAACCTTTTTTTATTGTGGAATTTTTGGAGTAAACTATATTATTTCTTCATATGATGGTTTATTTATTTTTGAAATTATGTTACTTTGTGCTAACCATTTTGGGTTTGGTTAAAATATTAAGACATGAGGATTAAATTTTTATACTTTTGTGAATTTAGTGATCCATTATAAGTTGATTTTAGTTCTTGAGTCATGGAAAATTCATCTTAAATACTGATCATTTGGAGAAAAAGACGAGATTATGGTGGAAATTGATTAAAGGATGAAATTATACTCTTCAAGGGAGTATATTTCCTAGTGTTATTAGTATATATGGTATAAAAATTACTCAACTTTAGGAAAATGATCTTGAATAAAAAATGTTATCCTATAAATTGATTTTCATTTTCACACCTCTTTGGTTTATGGTTTTGTGGTCATCAAAATTCCCTTGACCATTCACTTTCTTATGATCAGTGATATCTGTCATTATCCATCATTATTTAGAAATTAATTTTCCTCCATGTATATATTGTCACATCCCACCAATTTGATACTATTTTGTAAACTATTTATGTGTTATTCCACATGACCATTATATTTCCCCTTTCACTCTTTTTAAGAGAAAGTTTTATTAACCTTTTTTATGATATGATTTTTCAATAAAGGTATTTTAAAATTCCAAAATATTTATTACTAAGCCTGAGTTAAAATTGTGAGTATGTAATTTATTAATGGGGGAGGGGGTAATTTAATATCCTGATATTTTAAAAGAAATACTCTTTGATAGCGTACAATATACACAACTCTAAGTTTAAAAGAACCATGGAATATTAATATTTAAATATGATCAATATAACCTAGTTCTTAAATTGGAAGGTTTGAATAATATTAATTGATTTATAAAATATTTATAAATTTTCTACTCAATAAAAATATATTTATAATTTATTAGTAAATAATCACTCAATTTTTAGAAAATTCATTTTATGATTAAAAAATATGTTTTCTTAAAACATGATTTTTATTCCTTTTTTTATGAGAGGATATTATAGTAAATTTCGAGAACTTTTAAAAAATTAATTTTATAAAAATTATATCATTTTTAAATCATCATATTAAAATTATATTAGGGTAAAATGTTGTTATTTTTCAGAAAATATTGATTTTTCAGTGAATAGTAAAAAATACCAATTTTTATAAAATCGTCATTGATTTTCCTTAAATAAAGTAATTTATAAGTTCTATTATGATTTTATTTTTATATAAAATTAAAATAAGTATTATTTATTTATATATAATATTATTAATTACATTTTAATCACCATTATCCTTGATTTTAGTATAATTTCATTTTTTGGGCTTAAATACACATTTTTTCTAAAAATATTTTTTCATTGCGTTTTATGGATTTTTATTAAAATAAATTTAGGTTATATATATGAATTGACTTTTATGAAATGGAATTTATTTTTGGATTCATAAATTCAAATTTATCTTAGTAATAATTTTTGAGATTTTTTTTAAAGAAGTTAAATTTTTTGGTGAATGGTAAAAAAATATAGTTTTTATGAAGTATAAGACCTTTTATAACATCACCAGGACATTAATATGTTATATAAATTTATTAAAGTTATATAAAGAATAATTTATGATAATATAATAAAAATATAATATTTAAATAATTCAACACTATAAATTAAAATTTATTTGACGATAAATATAAAAATCATTTTTTGTGCCGATGTATTGCATGCACAACACTGTAGAAGTCAAATTTGGTGTCCTAATGATAATAACTGGGAATAAAAAAATCATGAATTTTTTAGTCAATATTATATATAAATTATTATTTTTATTTATAGTTTCAATTTTTTCAGTTATATAACAAGAATCCTATCCAAATGATTGTGCAATGCTTGCGTAATGCTTGAAATGTTAAAATAACATATTAAAAAAGTTATCATGAAATAAATGTGAGTGAATATACATATTTAATGAATATAAAGGTTTATATTGAGATAAATATTTTCTATTTTTATGATTTTCCTTTATTTTTGATTTTTATAAATAAGATAATTACCTTAAATTCCTACAAAATGTTGAAATAGTGTGTGTGCAAGTAGTAGAAAAATCAAGTAAATAATATTAAAAACTACAAAAGTAATAATTTTGTGTGATTTATAGTTTCTCAAGAATTTTATAAATATATATAATATATTAGGTATGTGTGAATGTATTATATTCACATTACATTATTGTTATGTTGGTTTCAAAGTCAAACTAAATGAATAGTGTCAAAAATGACAATGATATTTTATGTTAAATAATATTTTATTAAATTATTTAAAAATTATAAAATATTTCAAGAGGAAAATTATAATTATAAATTGTAAAAAAATATCATACCTTATCCATTTCCAATCAAATTATAACCTTATAAGTAAAATTATAACCCTTTAATTTTAAAAAAGTCATTATCCTAGTTAAGGTTAAAATTGGTCAACCAAAATGTTAAACCAAAATATAAGTTTTAAAATCATATATAAACCTATATAAATTTTATTTGAAGAATATATTAAGATTATATACTCATATTTGAATAAATGTCATTTTGGAACCATTTTACATGATTTTGACACATATTATATTATAATATATCATGTGTTTCCAAAAAAATGACATAAATTATATTTTATAATAAAAAATATATTATTAAATGATTTAAAATTCCTAAAAAACTTATATTTAGTAAATTTAATGGTATATGGTTGAATATATAAAAAATAATTAATTTATGGTACATTTTCTCATTTATAGTAACTTTCATGACCCCAAAATAGTAAAAAACATTGATATCAATGTAATTGTCGAAAAGGTTAACGAGGATTAAAACAAATAGATAAGGGTAAAAATATCATATAAAATTGTCCAAATTTTATTTTATGAGAGGATTTATAATCATCCTCATATTATCTTTGAATTATATCAATTTGGATCCATTTTAACAGTAAAATTAATTTATATTAATTTAATACTTTAAGTAATTCAAATAATACCCCTCCCATAATTTATAAAAGGGAACATCCTCTTATATTTTATTTATGGTTAAAGAACATTTTGGTTCATCAAATACCTAGAAAAATACCTTAAACCCTCTAACATTCTAGATGTTTTTGTAACATTCCATTACTTATTTTTAGGTATTCTTTGTCCCTGGTTTTGTTCTCCTTTTGGTTGGGTATTGTTTTGGGGTATTTTGGGTGAAAATTGGAAAATTTTGGAATATATTTGGGATGTGCATGGTCAAAACATGGTTAGGGAACATCATGAAGCTTCGCCCAGAAAACCATGTGCCTTGTTGAGAGCTGTTGGATGGGGGTGCATAGTTTTTCGAAACCGTTCATCCACCCCTCCAAATAATGAACCCATTTGACTTTGGGGAATGCATGACTAGATCATGGTTAGTTTAACCATGTGACCAAACCATGCACCCAAAACAAAATTCCAGTATATGTACACAGTTAGGGTGCATTATTTTTTTAATCATGTGGCCCTACCTTAGAAACTGTGCATGAATTTTCTAATTCATCTGAAAATTTAATTAAATATCATAAACCCCTGGTTTAAGATGCATAATCCCCTAATTCGACCCAAAAATGATTATTAAATCTTGGAGGATCCCAATAGGTAAAATTGACACCTCTAAACCCTTTTCTTGGTAGATCAAAGTGGTATTGATCCCATTCAATCTCCTATGGGTAATTAGATCTCCTATCATGTGTTTTATTAGAGTATATCTTTCTCTCCTCCTTAGAGTTTTATAAATAATCATGTAATTTATGGATCTAAACTTTCTTTTTTTGGATTCTTATTCTATGTTGTGTTCCTAGATCTTTCTTACATTCCTTCTTTGTTAGTGATTCCTGTCACATGTGTTGATTTATGGATCTTTTATTTAAAGCTAAGTGGTTCCATAATTCTCTGACCTATAATTGAAACCCTAAATTTCATGATTAAATTGAAATGAGTTTTTAATTGATTAAAAAATATTTATTTGTGATTATTTAATTATTTATTTTAAATGGGCATGAGATTTTCGAAAAACCCCAATTCTAATGGAACTGGAATTGTGGGATATATTTATAATAAATGATAGCTTGGGTTTGAAATCATTTTGATGAAATTATTTGATGTTGATCTTGAGAAAATGTCTAAAATTGAAAAATGATTTGAAATGGCATGAAATGATGAAAAACTATGATTTAATTTTTAAATGAGAAGGCATATTAAAAACAAAAATTGGGAAATTGTATTTTAAAATGTTTTAAAATGATTTATTTCTAATTTGATTGATTGATTGATTGATTGATTGAAGAAAATGGAAGCTTGGGTAGTTAGTAAGTGGTTGGGAAAAGAATTATAGGATATTTATACCCAATAATTAGATTGATAATGACAACACTAACTAAACCAAGTCAGATCCGGACACTTATGACGAGTTCCCCTATTGGGATACAGATTAATTTCCCATAATGGGTTACCCTATTGGGGTGTTTATTGTGTATATACACTATTTATGAGCCTTGATCACTTATGATATGTGTGAGGATATTATATCAAGTAACTCACATACCATAGGGAATTTGACTATGGTGCTATGAGTTATATGATTTGATATACATGCCATTGATCCATTGAACTATTTTATTCATGACAACTAATTTATATAAAATTATTTATATAAAATGTTATTTTGAGAAAATTTTAAATATTTTTTGATATATCTTATGTATATAAAGGGTTCATATTTTTGGTTTGAGTGTCCTAGGGCATCGACAACACACCCTTCATCAGGATCACCCATATCCATCAAGAAAGAACACTGTTGAAGGTGAAAAAACTGAGCACTGGAAAGAAGATGTCGAGAGAGAAGGGGGGAAAGGAGGGACAAATATGAGAGAGAAAGAAGAAGGGGGAGAGGGAGGCACTAGAGAATAAAATCCCACCCCTCCCGGATGCCAGCACAGAGGGAAACCATATGCCAAGAGGGAGATAAGCTAGACACCAATCCAAGATCAGTGATGTCCATAATTGGTACTTGGATGCATTGATCTTGGTTTTCAAATCTCTTATCAGTTTTGAGTGAAATTTATTTCATCCATGATTGGATATGTTTGGTAATAAAGATAATTTAGGGAATATTTTTATTGATATATAATAATTTATTCATTCTTTTTAGTTTTGATATAAATTTTTTGTATTACATTTAATTATTCAGTTTTTATGTTCTAATAGTTTTATTTTTTATAGTACATATCCATTTTTTTAATTTTTTCTACTATGATATATTATATTTTATTAGAAATTGTGTCATATAATAAAAATTTATCATTGAGTGGGATAAAAATTGAGTTTTATTTCATATTCAATTAACTCCCTCTTGAAGCTATTGTTTGATTATCTATAATAACAAAAATTTGTTTCTAAGTTTTTTTAATTGATTTTATTTTTATAATATATTTGATATTAATGATTCTTCACTTTGGATTATAGAAGAATAATGATATTAGTGTTTCACTATTGATCATAAAATATTCTTGAGACCAAAATAACTATTAATTATGAATACTATTATGCATTGGAAGATAAATTTTTTCCGAATTATAGAATGGATAAAAGATGGATGTATCATACCGATCAGATTTCAACCGTGTTTCAAAACAATTTGGAGAATTTTTTAGATTTTTTATTTATTAATTATTTAGATGGAGGTTGTATACAGTGTCTATGCTATAAATGTGTTGGAAGACCATAGTTAATCTAGGAAGAAGTTAGTCACCATATAATGAAATCTGGATTTCAAACAAACTATTATTTTTGGTATCACCGTGGAGAGACGAGTCAATATTTACTATTCATGAACAAAAATAAAGAATCACATGGAGAATTTGACATTTGATCAGTTTCCATTTGTGCATCATCCTGAGAGAGATAATATTCCAGTGGAAGAAGAAAATGATATCAATACACATGAGGAAAATAGTGAGGATAATGATGTTAATAGAGTAAAACTTTTATTAGATGATGCTCGAATTCTAGTATATCAGGAATGTACTAAAATTACCAAGTTATAATTTTTTAATGTGGTTATATCATGGGAAAACCGTATATGGAATTTATAATACCTCCATTGATTATATACTTACATTTTTGAAGGACTTGATTCCTGATGGTGCAGATATTCCCTCAAATCATTACAAGGAATGAAAGTTAATTAAGCATCTTGGATTTTCTACTAATAAAGTCTATGATTTTCTAAAATATTTCAATTTATTTTAGTGGGAAATAATTGAATGTAATAATTTTCATGAATTTGGTACATCTCAATGGAAGGAAAATGAATATGGAATACCACCTCATGTGCTACATAAATTCATATGGCACTTTACATTGATTCCCAGACATCAAAACCTATTCCTGTCGACATAAATATCAGCCAATATGATATGGAATGATGCTGAGAGAATTAAAGGTAATGATGAGTTGGTTAATCTTGCAGATGGATTATCATGGTGAACATTTAATGCACAATATCCTGATTTTTTATTTGAGGTGCGTAATGTCAGGTTGGGTCTATCTTGTGATGGTTTTAATCTATTTGTTCAGATGCTTACTGCTCACAACATGTGGCTGGTTTTTATTCATGTTTATAATATTTCTCTATGGATGTGTATGAGAAAACCTTTCACTTTATTAAATATACTGATATTTGGAACTTCTGATCCTGGTAATGATATAGATTTCTACTTGTAGCCTTTAATAAGAGAGTTGAATCAACTTTTGGGATTTGGGTGTGTTGATATTTGATGCTTCTTCAAAAAATACATTTCAGATGCATGATGCCCTTCTATAGACCATAAATGATTTCCCTACTTATGCTGTGGTGTTTGGGTGTAATACGAAGGGATAACTATCATGTCCCATTTGTATGAAGAATATGCAATTTGGAAGGCTTCAATATCATCATAGTTTCAATTTCATGGGGCATCGACAATTCTTGACAATGGATCATATATATTGGAAGAATTATTGGAGGTTTGATAATACTTTTGACACTAAACAACCACCTCAACATATTTCATGAAGTTATGTTCTTAACAAATTAAAATATTTTAGTTTTTCATTAGGGAATGTTTAGTTGAAATCTAAAAAGAGGAAGAATGTTGAAACTGAATCCACTTACAATTGGAAAAAGAGAAGTATCTTTTCTGAGTTTCTATATTGTTCTACCCATTTTTTATTTCATTTTTTAGACATAATGCATATTGAAAAAAATATATGTGAAATGTTTCTTGAAATTCTTATGAATATTAAGGGGAAGACCAAAGATGACTTTGAATCTCATAGAGACTTGTTATATTGGGGTATTTGACTATAAGTACATCTTATGTGTATTGGTTAAAACAAATGGAAAGTTCCTTATGATTATTATTGATGGAAACGTTAGTGAAAGACCAATTTCTGGCATTATTGGAGAATATCAAGGTTCCTAATGCCAATTCCAGCAACATATCTAAACAAGTCAATAGATAAAAACACATGATTATCACATCCTTATACATGAATTAATTCCAATATAAATTAAAAATTTTATATACAATAATGTGAGGGTGAAATTGATTTTTTTGTTCCATTTTTTTAGATACCTTTGTGCTAAAAGGTTATCAAAGTCATTCTTGATAAAAATGCATCAAGAGGCACTATTAATTCTATGTGAGTTGGAAAAAAATTTCCTCCATCTTTATTCACATGCATGCTTCATTTAATAGTTAATATTCCAACTAAAACACTTCTTGGGGGACCATTCTCTTTTTGGTGGATGTATCCCATTGAAATAAATATGCGCACAATGAAATAATATGTCCAAAACAAGAATTATCCTAAAGGTTCTATTGTGAGTGGTTATCTGGCCCAAGGAATGTATGGATTTTTGTTCAATGTATTTTCAAGATGTGAGCATAAGAAATAATTATCCAATGAGAAATTAAGATGAGTAGTATGAGGAAATTGAGCTTTCATTTCCATCTCTTCCCCAAACAGAAGGAATTTCTAGGTCATATACATTGACTACATTGAGATTTGAAGAGCGGGATATGTAACATCACATAATCTTGTTTAACTATGGTTTATTTGATGGCTTTATTAAGTATTTAATTTAGATATCTATATGTTATCTCATACTATGTCATTTCACATATACCTTATACTTTTATTATCATTTAATATAGGGAACATAAACAAATTATAAGTAGAGTTCATTAATATTTTCCTTTGATAAGGAGAGAGGCTTTGAATAGCCAAGAGTTTCCAGTTTGGTTGAAATCATTGGTATGTCCATTACTTTAATTAGATTAAAATATAGATATCCATTTAATTGTATTACTCATATCTATTTCAGGTATTGAGTTTACCTATTGAATCCATTTCCCAAGAATTAAGAGCATTGGATTTTGGCCCCAATTCTTTGGTTCGTGAATGAAAATATTTAATAATAAATGGAGATAAATTTGTTTAAACTAATATATTAGTGAAAATGATAACAAATAATGATGGCATTATGTTAAATGCTACAATGTCTTGTTATTCCAATTCATCAAATAGTCGACCCTGATATGAAGATGTCTATTATTATGGACTATTTGAGAAAATATTGTTATTAGATTACTACACTCAAGGTCGAGTCACTATGATGAAATTTAAATTTTTTGATTCAGTGATGTGACATGATACATTTATTTATGATTGTGGATTTAGAGTTATTGACATGAGTTGATTCCTACATACCGATGAACCATACATTTGGGCATCAATGAAAAAACAAGGGTTTTATGTGAAATATTATATGAGACCTGATTATAGTGTCATTAATGAATTAATCCCAATACATATTTTTCATGATGTTGGGGATGAAATTTCCACCATTAACACCCCCATTGGTGTTGACCAAAATATTGCATTTGATGACTCAAATTTTCCCATTGTGAGTGTTGGTGTTGAACCTGAAGTAGTGGTGGATAATATATAGAAGCTACCATATATGTTTAGAGTTCATTTAGTTTCCCTTGATATGAGTTTCTCAGATTTTTATTAATGTAATTACTTTAATTTAGTTTTAGTTTGGAATGATATATCTATTTTATTATTGTTTGGATTCATTTCCTTTAATTATATTTATTTCAATTCAGAAAACTGGGTTTAAAATAGGTTTTTAAAAAATGTATAACTTCATTTTAAATTATTATTACTAAAATATGTTATGACATTGTTTTTCATATTTTACTTCTAAGTTTTATGCATAATTTTTAAAAATTATTTCTAAAAAATGAACATTTTATTCTTATGTAGATTATGAAAAATACTAGAGAATCTTGCAGGAAGAGATTATTTGATGCTAATAGTGATAGACATGAGTGTGGGTTGTCACCTCTGGTTCCTTTAGTGAGTAAAATAATTATAATATTTTTATTCTACATTACCTATAATGTCATGTTCATATTATTTATCATTTTTTAGGGATATACAGCTCCACCAGAGTTGACTCCTCCTACCAGCATGGGTCCTAGTGGGGATCCTCCTAGACCAAGACAGAGCACCCATATTACCACTACCCAAAATAACCCATCAGTGGACACCCCATCTACCACACATGTACATCCTCCTCTTAATACTATTGTGATGTTCCCATCCATTTCCCCATCACCATATAATTTATCCTCTTCTTCCCGATCCATGTCTATGCCGCCTCGACCGATGTTCCCACCTTTACCATTTCCATATCCATTCATGTATCCCCAAACCGACTACCTATATTATGACATGTCTACATCACCTCCTTTTACTACCATCCATACAAAATATAATGAGTATGTTCCTTCAGCTTCCAATCCAGTGCATGAAAATCATCCAGAGCATACAGTGGAACAAATACTTCCTTTGGAGGATGCTGATCCAGGACAACCCATGGATGCATCATAGCCTATTGAGGATCCTACATCAAGTTTTTTTATTAAAGCCGTGTTAAATTATATCATTTAATTTTTTTCTTATTGTATCATCACATAACTCTTATTCTCCCCTCTTATCTTATTTAGTGAGATCTTCTAGTAGGCGATGTGGGTAAACTCATATGAGGGAATACTGGAATCATGAAACTCATATTATGGTGGATTAAAATACACAAAATCAAATGGCGGGTAAAAACTCTAGGTAGTGTATAAGTTTCATGGACACTTTATCCAAGTACCATGATATTGTTCTGGTGGAACCAGTCTCATGGAGACATATCAATGATGACATCAAGGATTGGTAATGGGCACAGATTTGGGTAAGAAAATTTTATAAATTTATATCTATATTAGTAATGTATTTATATGAATTAACATGCTCATCACAGAGTTAGTTTAACTTTCCTGACAGTGAATATGCCAAAGTTTTTAGGCTGATAGATCTTGGAGAGTTATGGTGGGCATAAAAGCATGAGTTATATATTGGTTGGAGGAAAAGAGTTGGTACTAATTTAGAGGGGGTACCCACATACCTTGACTATCCAAAAACTCAATATCCAAAAAATGATCACATATTGGAAGACTGATTAGTTTAAGGTACTCCAAATATTTAATGGTTTTCATATAAGATTTAATTCTTATTACCAATATTGATTTTTTGATTTTAGGAAGCATCAGAGAAAAAAAAGAGAACAAATATGCAATGACATATCAACACACATTAGGGTGAACTACAGTGCCTGAGCATGAGAAGAGATAGATACTTTTATTTGAATTAAAATAATGTCCTGATTTATATTGTTACTTAGTTACATTTTCATGGTGAATTGAACTATAGGTATAAAGGCCAATAGGTCATTAGGCCCAGAGGCCAATGCTCACATGAAATTGGTTTCTCGAGTGGTTCTCATTCAAGTATTATCCCATATTTTTGAACTTACCCTGTATTCCAAAACTTATCCATAAATACACACTCGTATATGTCTCTAAAAGGATAAAAATATAGAACTATCCCCCAAGGGGTTCTCCATACACACCCACACACATATTTAATAAACCAAAAAATACCAAGCCTTCTTTAAATATATTTATTTTCCAAAAAAAACACTTAATTTTATTTAGGGAAGAAACCAATACCAACCCTTATTCAAATATCCTTTTATTTTCCACAAAAAATAATTCCTCTCTAAATCATGAGGCTAAGAAGCATTTAAGTGCATATCAATAACTCCCCCGGACTATCTTCTCATCAATTAACCACTTTTTGGAACCAAATTTTTTACATAATGCTTCTTCATCCATAGATGTTAGATAATATAAATATAATCCACTTCAAGATTGAATCATTAAGGTATCCTAAAAAACATCCAGGTGTTACCAACATATTAAACTATAACAAATAAACATATTAGTTTGAAAGTTATTTCTTTTTAACAAGGATACCCATCCACACCTTTAGGGTATTCCACGATCATATATGGTCTGTAATCATTTTGGGAGGCTTCTGAATATTTCTTAACACTATTGATAAGTCCAAAAACCAGATTTGACAACTACATCACTTCAAATATGCCTTGGTATCCACTAGCTTATAACATCTCAACATATGAAAACTAATTCCATCATGTATGTTTTTTAGATTCACATATCTGGTTTGAACAGATTTAGTTTTATCACTATTTCTTCAGAATTTTAGACTACTCAGATAGATTTCATCATGCATACAATTCTTCCATCTTGAGTTATTGAAGTTTCCAGATTCTCCATAATAATTTTAGTGATAATGCTTTTACTTTTATTATGTAAATATAGATTTATAAAGCTTCCCAATAAAAACCTAATTTATGTAATTTTAGATTTGTATTAATACTTACTTTCATTATGCATGAAAAAACTTCCAGTAAGTGCTCTATAGGTAATTATGACTAGTTTATTCATGATTACCTCAGAATAAAACCCTCACATGAGCATCTATCATATACTGAATCAACTCGAATGCAATGTGAACACATGAACCCAAATTCCACTACCCAGTGGTTTGGTTCATCTAAACAACACTCCTTTTGTGAATTTAGAAATTAAATAACTAAAAAAATATAAGCACAAATATATCCAGCTACCATCCTAATATTGACACACACATGTATTTCCAACAACTCTTATATAGTTTCACATCACCAAAATCAATATAACAACTTAGGAACCTGATGCACTCATATAGACAAGACTCTTGCACTATTAATTTTCACAACCATACTTAAAAAACCAATAACTCACCTTACTATGTTCTAAAACAAATATCAATCACCATCCATCAATATATCCTTGACATTACCCAACCTGATGTCAAACTCCATCCATTTTTTCGGAATAAGATTACCGTACATTAATGGTCTTAAAACACAGATGGATCAATATGCATTAGTTTTCATAGATGATATTTTTTTATTATCTCTAAAAAAACACATTAAAAACATAGAAGTAACAATAAACCATATCCATAAATTCAATCGAACACCATTTCAGTTCCCAACTGCTAACCCACACTTCCCAAGTAATTTCCATCTTAAAACACACTACTCCCTCAAAGACACCACCATGCAACATAATTTCCAAATAATACCTCTAAAAAGGTAACCCACTAACCCATTATAAATAAATTATGATCTTACATAGGGGATTCACATTACATTTGAAAATTAGTGCCACAAATTCTACACTTTAATCAAGTCATATGACTCAAACATGTTTTATCAGCAAAAAATTCATATGTTCCACACTCCTCAATTAACCTAGAAAAATTTCTATAAAATTCAAAAATAATTTTCCCACAATACCATAAATGATAAAAAATTGAAGAAATATATATATTCTCAACATGTTCACTCTCTTGGTAGTTCATTAAGTCACTACTCATTAGAGGCATGCCCAACCACACATTATGTTCTGAAAGCGTTACATTCAAAAATTTCATTCTGACATCACCCTACTCACCCAAAGGCCACTAATCAATGACTATTTAGATAAAATAGTGTTCCTTGAACCATTTAACCAAAATCCCTAAAGGTATTGCAACATATTCTTATATCACACCACCAATTCCCATTCTCTTAGACCACAATTTCTCACAATGGTTTTTCCACTCTAATGAAAAAATGGTCTCGTATTACTTCAATTTCTATTTTCGGTTTCCAAGATGATAATATAAGAAAATACATACATCTTAACATTTAATAACCTTCTTAAGAACATATTTATACCCCCTTAATATTATAACTACTTGATTAAAAATGTGAATCATTATAGGAAATAACACATTATCTACTAAGTGGTATTGTTCTTTGCAAACTCATCTTTCAAATACATCCAAGGCCCTTAGACTCTTAGTATTGTAATTATTTAAAACTGAGAAATTACATGAATATTATATATTATTGGTCACATACTGATATATAACTAGAAATTAAGGACTATAAAACATAGTCCACACACCACTACCATATACTAAAAATGTCTAATTTTCATTTTACTTAAGTAAAGATAAAAAACAAACTTACATTCTGCACAAAGACCGTGAATCTTAATTTTCCCACTAAAATGTATTGAATTTTTTTAAACCAATCATAAACATAATAATTATGCTACATTTAGTAATTTTTGAACACTGAGAGTCACATATCAATGGTTAAGGGTGTCATAAAACATTAACACACATAACCCATGAGTCTCTACCAAAAACAACACATCACTAGCTCAATATATTAAGGGGACCCATCTAACTATAGAATCAGATAGTAAATTACATACAATATCCATACTCTACTCACATTAGAGAGATACACATAGTCAACACAAAACAAGATCACATGGAAACATATCCATTTTGAGGTTACACTTCTAGGAAAATCATTTATTGTAATCAGAAACCCACTTCATAGTGCTTCCTTTAAAGAGTCTATTCACCAAACCACACATACAGAAAACCACCAATCTTTTATGAGTTTCATTTACCTCAATATTTGTAGTTTTGTGATACAAATTTGATGAATCTATATTTTTTCATTTCTCAGAGATGGTTGTAATCCATATTTGTTCATTTATCATTTACAATAAGCTGTATTGGGAAACAAAGGTCTTATACCTTGTGAAAAATCTTTTTTATCCAGTGGAAAGAAAAAGGATAGAAGTGCAGTAAATGAATAGAAACAAGAAAGGATTGCAATTTTTTTTATTTATACTTCAAATATTTATAAGAAATTCATAATTTAATATTTTGTTTATAATTTCAAAAATATTTTTTTGGAGGCCCTTGATAATAAAAAAGATGAAAAATTCAGACCAGATAATCATTTGAGTCAGGTATTAGGTGTGGAGAACCCAGGAAGAGTTTAATGTCAACTTGAGAAAAACATTTCCTCCTCTAGGTATTGGTCCTCATAAGACTCCTCTCAAGCCTCTCAGACAAATGAGCTAGAAATCACTCATGCAGAAGCAATTGAGGCAAAAAATAGCTTTAGAGGAGCATGGAAGCAGTAAACAGGAGCATGAAAGAAGTAAGCTTATAATAAAACATTTCATTAAAGATATATCAGTTTTGAGTTAGTCAACTCCATCAGAGGCTGCTACTACTTTTCATTCATATATGGCATCAGTGAACTCTTTAAATGATGCGTCTGGTGATGTCAATGAGGTTACTAGTGGTGATCGAGGTGAAGGTAGTGGCGATAGAGCTATTGGTAGTGAGGATGTTGTTGATGGTGTTATTCATGATGAGGCTTCTACTGATGTTGCTAATGATGATGAGGATGGGGATGGGGATGGGGATGTTGGATATGGGGGGATATTAATCCCCTCCATTTTTGACATAGTAGGGAGACTTGTCCAAGTAATTTAAAAAATTTAATTGACTACTTGTATGTATGAGGATGTATATATATGTTTTAATTGATTTATAGGTGTAGTGTGGTTTGTTTTGTGTTGGAGATGATTTTTTTTGGACTACTGGCCTACTTGCATAGTATTTTGTTGGAGCTATATCTTTTTTTGTTTACAGGTTTTGGGCTACTGTAAGGGGGTTCTGGGATTCTGGAAGGGGTTTTTTCTTAGTGGTGAGAGTATCCTATAACAAAGGTTTAAAAACTAATGGTATATATTTTTTTTACTGTGGGATCTCTATACCCCCAGTTTGGTAAACTACGACTATATATTTTTCACTACAGGATCTCTATACCCACGATTTAGTAAACAGTGGGTATGATAAACTAGGTATAGGATATACCCACAATTTTATGAAAACAATGGGTATAAATCTATACTGATGTAATTGAAGTCCACGATTCTCAAAACTGTGGCTATGGCATATACCCATAGTTTTGGGGGTTATACCCATAGTTCAAAACCATGGGAATAAGCTATTTTTTCAATAGTGATTTATATCTCCTTTGTTTTATTTTAAAAAGGTCTGGGATTATTTTATTTTTCATGAGAAATACCTGGGATTTTGTTCAATTTTTTAGTGATGTATTTCCTGACCAATATGGGTCATATGGAGTGCGTGCAAGAATATAGTGGATAGGTCTATCTATCTTCCCTTAGAGTGACAAAGGGGCTACCTGGACATACCCGAGGACTTAAGTACGACAAGGATAACATGATTCCAAGGTCTTGTAGTGTCTCATGGATCCCCGAGACTCACGTTGCATTTATTTTAATGAACACGAACACCTATCACCTCCTCCTCATTATCTACTTCATTTCATCCCACAAAGGTTCGAAGGTCTTGAGAGTTTTACTAGATGTCACCAAGGGATATTATTATTCCCAATGATGATATGGCGCATGATCTTCATGACCATTGGGGGTATATGATTTTGAAAATAATTCCTAATTATTTTCAAAGTATTTTGGGTGGTTTTCAAGAACTTTCCAATGAAAAACCACACGACCTAGGGGTACTCATTCAGTTTTCTGGGGAGCCTTCGCGAGAGTAGGAAGGTTTTTCGAAGGGGGCTCTACAGGACTTCCCGTGGGTTATGAACAATGAGTGGATCCTTCATGTGACCTTGAAATGGTCCCACGATCGTGAGTCCTTTAGAGTCTCATGTGATACATAGGTCTCATCCATCCTATCCTTTCATTTCTTTTGTGGGGAAAATAATACCCATATTAAGGTTTTTCTTCCTTTGTGATTTTGCCAATGTCCATCTGGAGGGTGTCAAAAATCATGTTGAAATAAAGAAAGTAAATGAATTAAAAGAGATTAAGGTAATAATAAATATAATATATAACATATATAAATATATTGTCCACCATAATTTCCACCATGAGAGGTGTTAAAGGAAAAATGAACCATCATCATTTCATGAGGTGGTAGTTCACTATAAACATAAACAATATATTCATTACCCATTTGATGTAGGTGTGTGTAATTATAGGTAAAACATTAGCATAAAAACTTTTAGTAAGAAAATAAAAGAAAGGATCTTGATAGAAGACATTATCTCTTAATTGGGTAACTCCTTTTGGTTTGTACCAAAAGGCTTCCTTGGATTGCTTTTTACCCAAGGGTAGTATTATAGGAGGAAGGTAGGGATGTAGAGAAGTGTATTGGATAGATATTTTCCAAACCTAAGGTACTAAGAATAGGGATAGGTGGTGGACTTTTATAGGAAAGGGAAAGAACACACTTCACATTTTTGGAAACAAGTTAGGTGTACCCATTTTTTTACCTAAAAAAGTCATAAAAAACCAAAAAAACTCTATAATGGATGGTTCATGGATTAATAATGGATAGTAAATGGGGTTTTTAAAAGTTTATAGGCCCTTTTGGATAAAAAATTTAAGATTTTCTACTTAATATTTCTCTTAATAAATGTAATTAATTTTAATCACTTTCATTAATATTTTTGGTCAAAAACTAAGTTGAAATTATTAGAAATTAGAAATTATGATTATTAAAAATATGGAATCCATTTTTTCAAATTCTAATCACATAAGTGGAATAAATTAATTTATAATTAATCATGCAGTTTGGTCGATAATGCAGGTTTTTAAAGTAAAAACATTCCAAAGTTTGCTAAGTTTTTATACCCAAGTTTAAAGAGAAATTGATCTAAATGACCTACATTATATTAATTGATAAAAATATTATCTAATTAAACTTTTAAACAAATTTAAAATATAATTTAACCTTATAAATAAATTATATGAAAAGACAATTTTTAAATAAAATTCGGTATTTTTCCCTATTCATCAAAAAATGAAGTTTCTTAGAAAAATCTGAAAAATTTTCCCAAAGATAATTTTGACATAATAAATTCAAAATTGAAGTTTATTTTATCAAATTAAATTTCTAAATGTGTCTAAAATTAATTTTATTGTTTTTTCATAGAAGGACATGAAAAGTATTCTTTTTTGAGAAAATGGTAGTTTTAAACATATAAGGAATTTACCAAAAATTATATATTTCATCATAAATATATTTTATTTATATAAAAATATTATAAAAAATGTTTGAAAATTATTTATCACTATTAATATTACTAATTTTTATGACTAGATTATAATTATTTTATTTAAATAATTATAACAACACAAAGATATTTCATAGAAACTCAGTGTTGCATGTCACGTAAGCAAAGTTAGGGTTATGTGTTATGTATTCCTAGTCACAATCTAACTTTAGTGTTCCATTTAGAGAAAGATAAAATTTATGTTGTGTGTAGTACATGATTAAATTAGTGTTGCGTATAATGCAAGCCAAACATAGTGCTTTAATATAAAATAAACTATTTTCAGTGTTACATGAAATGAAAAATATCACAAAGGTTAAATTAATTCAAAAAAAAATCACAAAATCTTGGGTTGTTATAGGAAATAAGCCCAAAAAATATCTCAAAACCAATTATATTAGTTCAAATCATCCCACTGGTGCTTTTCTGCTCCCCAAATCATGTAAGTTGTGAGATTCACTCTCATCTCAGGAGGTGTCTCTAGATGCTTGAAGATCGACAATGTTGTCCCAAGCACTAGCCTAGCAGCCTGTGGACAAGCATACCCCAAAAACATGGGAGGATGCTACTTCTGGAACACCCACGTCATTGCTTCCATAGATGAGGCAAGTTGCATTGCTCCTTGAAAAGTCTGCATATAGCATAAAAACTCCTTGTGAAACTATGACTCAACACCTATTTCTAGTAAAACCATCGGTGCCTCATATATAACTATAAAAATATCCACTAGTATACCATGTCCCACCAACTCTATATAATGGTCTTCACCACCCTCCTGGTGTACAACTGTAGGTCATCATTGTGACATGTCTCTACAATTCCAAACAAACTCCTCATAGAAGATCGATAATCAAAATTTCATAGATAAAAGAATATGAAATAAAAAAACATTCATATAAATAGATCAAAACCCTATACCTAAAAATAAATATAGGACCAAGTAAAATAAATAGTTTTAATAAAGTCCTAGAAACACTACCTAATGCCTTCTCAGAAGCCAGTTGAAGGTTAAGTTCTCTATTTCACAGTTCAAATTTCCATTTTAATTTATATTCATTTCACAATTATCTTTAAATGGTTGAACCAAGTGGTTCACTAATTATGATCCATAAGGGCCCGTACTCCCCATGAATCAAAATATGGTTTCCACTTAGTGCATACCATAACACGTTCTAGTCCATGCGACCAATGGTCCATGACTCAATGTGCCACAATTAACTGCTTAGGGTGTCTATTGTAGCTTAATCAAGAAAAGACTTCTTAGGTTATGGAAGGAACTCTATGTACCAACCATGTTTCTCAATATATTGTAAATATTATTTATCAAATATAAAGTATATCACACAAGGCACACATCAAAGTCATGCAGTCAAGCAATGACCCCTATATGGCATGAAATAATGCATGGAATGTGAATTCTAGTAGGTGCCTAAAATGATGCATGAAGATGGAATAACCTTATCTCATCAGGTTGAAATAAAATAAAACCATCAATAATATCAATGATATAATCAAAATTAAATTAAATCACCCAACAATTAAATTTTATCAACTTTGATAGTCAAAATACAGAAAACAACAATTTAAATTTGAGGTAATTTGGATTTTCCTATACCCGGGTTAGATAATCCTAGGCACAAATCATTAAAAAATTCCAATTATTTCCCAATCCTATTTCTATTGTATCAAAATAGTCTGATAATAAAATATAACATTCCTTTAATACCACTTTGTAATGTCCTGACCTGGATACCATAGTCTGGTGCCCAAGTAGGTGGGTCACATGGCCTCAAATGTATCCCCTTGAATTCCAGAGGCTTCTGACTAGAATCAAGGGCCTAAGGTGTGTCCATGGGGAGACTATTCCCTCATTACCAGAGTGTAATATAGTGGATTAACAATAATAGGTAAGAAGTGGAATCTTATTTAAATAGATGTCATAGTATAAATAGACACTATAAACACTAGACCAGTTACCTACCATAGAGGAATGATTATAACAATGGATAATAACTCAAACAAATAATAATAATACTCAAAATATGGAAACTAATTCATATAAAAAATAATGATGATACATGTCATGTCTTTAAAAAGAATCCAAAAATAGGTATACAAGCATTCAAATACAATACATGTATCAAGATACCAAAAACACTAAAAATATCTATCCTCACTAGCATCACAAGCCTCAGCTCAGTCCTATGCTCCCATGCTCCTAAGGATAGAACAAAATCAAGCATAAAAATGTGGGATCTTTCCCCAATCCCTAATAGAATTCATATAGTTTTTCTGGGTACCCAACAACATCCCAAATAGGGTGTGAGATAACACTAAGTAGGCCACTACCAATTGTGTCTATAAATAATCCTATATGTGAAATAAAATATATAGTAGTGTGCAGCACAAAATAAATATAATTATAAAAAAAGAAAAATACCCCTGGAAAATTGATAAAAATAAGTGAAACTATAGATCTAATAAAGACTCCATACAAAACAAGGGTCAATATCCTATGACAAGGCAGCTATAAAGAAAAATATAAATAACCATTATAGCCATGCCGTACAACCGAGTGTATCAAGTCTACCATGACCATGCCATACAACCAAGAGGATCATATCAACTAAGACCACACCTTATAGTGGAAGTCATCCATCTTGGCCAAGCCATATAATGTAATGCCCAGACCCTAGTTACCCAGTGTCGGTGCATTATTACATAACATTGTTATGATCACAAGAGATCAAGTCTCGAAATACCGATTAGTTTATTAGGCTTGGAAGTATTAGATACATACATAAGTCTTACATTACATCATGAAATAAAAACAACAAAATTTTGTATCCCCTTTGAACACACTTATATACCTTAGTATATCCCTACAGGTCAACCATAAAATACTTCTTCACATCCTGGGAAAAATAAAACATAGAAAGGGGTGAGATCAGATGCTTAGTAAGGATAACAATATAGCAGAAACTTTCATAAATAAGTATATTCATTTAGGGAAATGTATAAGACTAAAACATAAGCCTTTTAAACTTAAACTTCAGCATAATAATGAAAATATAAATCAAATAATTTCATGTACTTATTCAAATGGATATTCTACTAGTCGAATAATCACATGCAATATCAATGGCCAATTTCATATTGATGAAATTCATAATGCCAGACTTCATAACCACATAGTCAAGGCCTCATGCCAAGACTACAAATAAGATTTTGTCAAGGCCTTGTGCGAAGACACTAGTTTGTATCATGAGACCTCCCGATGCATCGGGGAGCTATAGCAGGCTCCACCCGTCACTTACTAAGTCCAATGCATTCCTCATATGAAAAGTTTGAAACATAACAAAAACATTCATATTATAACTAGCATACAAAATGTTAATAATTTAACCATAAACCATGAATGGTATAAAAATAAAACATCCATAGTAAAACATATCACAAAACCTTCAATATAATATGGAAGATTGTATCATAAAAAATCTACTTCAAACATGTGTAAAATCCATCAAAGGATGTTGACAAAAATGAAATCAAAACTATTTGAGAGAAATACCACTTTCTATTTTGAAATCATTTAAATGTCACATAATTATAAAATAAAAAATTTATTTTTAAAATAATCTTATAATCTTGTTAAGGAATATTTGAAGGTGTTATAACGGTGGAAAATAGTCGCACCTACCGTATAAGATAAAAAAACATTCTTACCTTAATTTTTCAAAAAGGTCATAAAGTACCTTGTTTGGAAAATGATGGAAAGATTCCTTTCAAACTATTTTATAAAAAGTCAAATGAGGGTATAAATTACTTTAACCTAGAGTCTTGTAAATAGTATTTTTTTTAAAATACATTTTTAAGAAACATGGATGTGGATGATAAAGAGGTCCCAGTTGATACTCAAGTATAAACAACCTCGAATAATGAAGTGATTATAGAATTAACCCTTACCTTGTACCTTTACTTGGTCAAGGGTAAGTTAAAATCCTATATAATAGTTAAATAATTGTTATTAAATTATATAAGAACCACATACTTAAATATGATATCATATATGATCTTCTAATGTTGCTTTGTCAATAATATTTCAGTAGTATCATTGTTTCAGGTGTTAATTGATTCGTTTCCCTTTATATTCTTGGTTAAGTAAGACATGTTTCTTATGGATATGATGTATTTTATTCATATCTAGAATTATATTATGTTCTTAAACATTATTTTTAATTATAAAATGAAAATTATTCTTGAATGGTTATGATGGGGAATGAATTTTATCGTGTTCTTGGAGACGGTAATCCGTACGTACGCACGGACGACAATATCATTATATTGATGGTGAAATTGTATGTAATTGGATGGTATATCATATATAAATAATCAATAACATGTTATATTTATTATTAAAATCATTTATAATAAATATTATACCCATCCAAATAATGAAGTTTTTGAATAACAAACTACACTACGACGTGGATACGGTAAGCCGTACATACGCAAGTGTGATGACTTGTCATTCATAGGATGGATAGAATAATGAATATTGTTGTAACATATTTATAATAAAATCACATTATGTATAAAGAAGTGGATTTATTATTTTGTTATGGAAACAACAAAGAAATAGGAAGTGGAAGAAGAAAATAACTTTGAAAGAGGTGGTGAAATTATTACCTCTTCTTCGGGTGTTTCATTTTGAGTTGATAAAAATGGCTCCTTAGGTTGGATTTCTGATCAAAGTAATGCCTATAGGTCTAATTGAGGGTAGTTGGGAAGATATTTTATCAGGGTTTGGCTAAGAAAAATGGCTTTGGAGGTGTGATTTTGAGAGAAGGGGAAGTACTCTATTATAAGAGAGGTGACAGTCACTTTAGGAAAATCTTGAAATATTATTTTATTATTCATTAATAATCGGTTTATAATGGCTCAAAAATGATTTATTTAGAGGATAAGGTGAGGATGGGTCAAAAAAGTCTTAAAAAATAGGTTTTAGACCGGTTTAGGTCACCGTATTAACCTTATATTCTAGATTTAACTCTTAGTTTAATAGTTTAACTTTTACCATGTATTCTTGTATTATTATAATAAATGGTTAATAAACTTACTATAAATGGAAAAGGGAACCCAAAGTTGTTCATTATTAATATATATAACTTTGTATAAGTCCTTTGGAAGAACCTTATATTTTTAGTAATATTATATCAATTAATAATATAGTATTTGTTTTAAAAAATCATCTATGTCAATTTGACACTATTTGGTATTTTATTTTTTTTGAAAGTCGTAAAAAATTTATAACTTAAAAATAAATTTATTTAATCAACCATAACATGTAATATTAACCTTTAAAATTATTTTAATTCATCAAAAGTGTCAATTTATATTTATTTGGATATTTATAATATTAATTATTTTAATCCTTCCGTAATAAGGTAATTAATGCATCATTATTATGTCATAAATAAATTTAATTATTTAATGTCTAAAATTTATAAATAAAATACCATTATGTAGGAAATTTTTTTATATTTATAATGAATATTTATAGTAGAATTTATCTTATGTATAACCCTATATTAAAAATGTTTTAGTTATGAAAATTTGAATTTTACACTTTTAACTCTTCTTTAAATAAAATAATAATAAATGTTCTAATCTAATAAAAGTGGAAAAAAAGGATCATATTTTATTCCTAAGGTTGATTTTGGTCTAAATGAACTTATCCAATAGAATTAGTACATGTGTTTGGGTAATAATATTATCATTTTTACCTTTAATTACCCTATTTACTTTTAACCGTGGTAAATAAAAGTCAAAAGTTACTATTCATCAAAACTTATTTTCTTCTTATTGAACCACATTATACTTACTGATATCAACCATATCTATTGGATTTTTGAAATTCAATTCATAGAAGTGGTAAAATTATGTTTTATACAAATTTGCAAATGTGCCTAGTAGGTGGGTAAAACACGTTAAAAAGTTCAATAAAATTTTATACATATAATATTATTAGAAAATAACTCCAATGAATTAAATTAAAATAATATAGGTATTATTTATCTATTATTAATTAAAATAAATTTAAATAAAATAAATAATTATTTAAATAAAAATTCGGTTTTAAACAATAACGTAGTGTTTTTCACTGTTCATCAAAAATTGAATGTTTTCAGAAAAATACAAAAAATTCATCCTCAGTTAATTTTGATATTCTGAATCCAAAAACTGAATTCCATTTTGAAAAATAAAATTTATAAAATTTCAAAAAGTGGGTATTACTCTTCATAACTTCCAGTTTGATTGGATGTGGTGTGTTAAAACTCCAAGTTGCGTACAATGCAAGCTATTGCATTATTCAAAGGGAAACGTACTGCAGAATCTTGGGGTGTTACATTCTACCCTCCTTCAAATAATTTTGTCCTCGAAATTTCTAGAATATTACTGCATAAAAATATTTTAGTGGTTCTTCATCATAAGTTCCTCGAGTTCCCATGTTGCCTCTTCCATCTTATGATTTCCCCATAGAACATTCACCAGATGAGTCATCCGGTTTCTCAACACATTTCTATGGTATCAAGAATTCATATAGGCTCATCGCAATAAGGCAGGTCAGGTTCCAGTTCTATTTCTTCATAGGTGAGTACATGCATTGGTTCATACATGTATTTTCTCAACAGTGATATGTGGAACATATCATGAACTTTGGAGAGATTTGGTGGGATTTCCAAACGATAAGCTACAACTCCAATTCATTCAAGAATTTTGAAAGGTCCGATGTACCTGGGACTAAATTTTCCCTTATTACCGAATCGTATAGCACTCTTCCATGGAGATACCTTCAAGAAAATATGATCTCTTACTTGAAATTCCAAATATTTCCTTCAGTTATCAGCATAGCTCTTTTGCCTACTTTGAATTACTTCGATGTGGGTTTGGATAACCTTCACCTTCTCCATTGTTTCCTCAATAAGTTCTGGGTCTATGAGTTTACTTTCACCAACATCATCCCAACAAGTTAGCATGTGACATATCCTTCCATATCCACTTGGTGGTCATGCAAAAATTATTTTTCTTAGAAAATATCTTTAAACTCAATCCATTCCATATCTGATACTTCTTCATCCTCCTTTGTGTTTTGAATTAATGACCACCATTGATCTGCATCTCCCATGAGGCGATAAACTGCCATAACCACGCTACTCCCAAATCATGAAATATTTTCTCTAAGGAACTTATCCCTCACCCAACTACAAATTATTTTTAGTCCCATTGAATGTTGGTGGTTGTTTTCTCATGAAGCAATCTAACATTGATCCTCCGCATTGCGGACTAGGGTGCTCCATATGGGTAAGGTTATTATTAATAAACTGAGTGAGTTGTCCTAGTTTGGTGATAAGATGACCAACACTAGTTGCATCACTAGCTCCATTATAATTATCTTGAGTAGGAGGGAAATCCCTACATGTATTACGCGTGTTGATACAATTTCCATTCCTTCCACTAGGTGACATTTCTAAATAATGCAATACAACAGATTAGTTTATGAATCGAAATACATAATTCCAAATTTTTAAAAAACTTAACATAAATTGAACAGTTTATTGATATAATCCATAATCATAAAAAAAATTTCTTTGAGGAGTTATATACTCATAAATCCTTTATAATGGTTTGTAATGAAAATGTGAATTATCCTAAGCATATCCCCTGGGAGTGTCGTAACCAAGAGTACAGTAAGGCCTGTTGTCATGTACCAGGATACCCTGGGTCAAGCCCGAAACTCATTGTTGGGGTTTTCACTTCTAAGTACATCTGTTCCAGAGCCTCCTCTACCTGCTCGTATCTAGACAGGGATGTATTGCTCATAAAACTCACAAAATCTATACATTACCAAAATTCTAGTAAGTTCTTCTATACTAATCCTCAAATTCTATCTTAGGGTAATGGTATCTAATCAGTGTTTTTCTAACTCTAGCTTCCAAATATTGTACTAAACTTCCTCTGATACCAACCATAACACCCTGACCCTATTTACCCAGAGTCGGTGCATTATTACATAACATTTTCATGATCACAAGAGATTAAGTCTCGAAAGACCAATTAGTTTAGAAGACTTGGAATTACTAGATACATAAACAAGTTTTACAATACATCATGAAATAAAAACAACAAAAAAAATTCATCCCCTTTTAACACACTTATATCCCTTAGCCTATCCCAGTAGGTCAACCATAAAATACTTCTTCACATCCTAGAAAAAAATAAAACATAGAAAGTCGTGAGCTCAGATGCTCAGTAAGGAAAACAATATAGCAGAAACTTTCATAAATAAGCATAAAATTTTAAGGAAATGTATAAGACTAAAACATAAGCCTTTTAAACTTAAAATTTATCCTAATATAGAAAATATAAATCAAATAATTCCATTTACTTATTCACATGTAAATTCTACTAGTCGAATAATCACATGGAATATCAATAACCAATTTCATATTGATGTAGTGCATAATGCCAGACTTCATAACCACATAGTCAAGGCCTCGTGATTAGAATATAAATAAGATTTTGTCAAGGCCTTGTTACAAGACACTAGTTTGTCTCATGAGACCTACCGATGCATCGAGGAGCTATAGTGGGCTCCACCTGTCACTTACTAAGTCCAATGCGTTCCTCATATGAAAAGTTTGAAACATAACATAAACATTCATATTAAAACTAGCATACGAAATGTTAATAATTTAACCATAAACCATGAATGGTATAAAAATAACACATCCACAGTCAAACATATCACAAAACCTTCTATACAATGTGGAATATTGTATCATAATAAATCAACTTCAAACAAGTGTAAAATCCGTCAAAGGATGATGACATAAATGAAATCAAAACTATTTGATAGAAATATCTCTTTATATTTTGAAAAAAATTTAAAAGTCACATAATTATAAAATAAAAAATTTATTTTTAAAATACTCTTATAATATTATAATGGAAGCTTTGAAGGTGTTATAATGGAGGAAAATATCTTCACCCGCCGTATAAGTTTACAAAAATTTCTTTCCTTAATTTGTTGAAAAGGTCATAAAGTACCTTGTTAGGAACATGAAGGAAAGATTACTTTAAAAACTTTTAATAAAAATTCAAACGAGGGTATAAATGACTTTAACCCAGATTCTCATAAATAGTAAAAATGTTTTGAAATATATTTTTAAGAAACACGGATGTGGATGATAAAGAGGTCCTAATAGATACTCACGTATACACAACCTCAGATAATGAAGAGATTGTATAAATAAACCTTACCTTGTACTTTTACTTGGTTGAGGGTATGTTAACCTCTTTTATAATAGTTAAATAATAATTATTAAATTATACCGGAACCAAATACATTAATATGATATCATACATGATCTTCTAATATTTCTTTGTTAATAATATTTCAGTAGTATCATTGTTTCGAGTGTTAACTGATTCGTTTTGCTTTATATGCTTGGTTATGTAAGCCATGTTTGTTATGAATATGATGTATTTAATTAATATAAAAAATGATATTAAGTTCTTAAATATTATTTTTAATTATAAAATGAAAATTATTCTTGAATGGTTATGATGGGGAATGAATTTAATCACGTTCGTGGAGACGGTAATCAGTACGTACGCACAAGCGACAATATCATTATATTGATGATGAAATAATTTTTAATTGGATGGTATATCATATATAAATAATAATTAACATGTTATATTTATTACTTACATCAGTTATACTCATTATTATACCCATCCAAATAATGATGTGTTTGAATAAAAAACTACACCATGACGTGGAGACGGTAAGCCGTACGTACGCACGTATGGTGACTTGTCATTCATAGGATGGATATAATAATGAATATGGTTGTACCATAATTATAATAACATAATATTATGTATAAGTTATTTTAGTTATTATTTTTTATGGAAAAAACAAAGATAGAGGAAGTGGAAGAAGAAAAGAACTTTGAAAGAGGTGGTGAAATTATTACCTCTTCTTCAGGTGCTCCATTTGAGTTGATCAAAAGGGCTCCTTAGGTTGGCTTTCTGATCAAAGTAAGGAATCTAGTTAGAATTTATGGTAGTTTGGAGGATATTTTAGTAGGGTTTGGCCGAGCCAAATGGCTTTGGAGGTGTGATTTTGAGAGAAGGGGAAGTACCCTTTTATAAGAAAGGTGAGGGTCACTTTAGAAAGAACTTGAAATATTATTTTATTATACAATAATATTCTGTTTATAATGTCTCCAAAATGATTTATTTAGAGTATAAGGTGGGTATGGGTCGAAAAACTCTCAACTAATAGGTTTTAGAGAGGTTTAGGTCACCATATTAACCTTATCTTATAGATTTAACTCTTAGTTAAATAGTTTAACTTTTACTATGTATTCATGTATTATTATAATAAATGGTTAATAAACTTACAATAAAAAATACAAGATAACCCTAAGTGGTTAATTATTAATATATCTAACCTTATCTAAGTCATTTGGTCAAAAATTATATTTTTAGGAATATTATATCAATTAATAATATAGTATTTTTTTTAAAAACTCATTTATGTCAATTTTGACAATATTTGGTATTTTGTTTTTGTGAAGGTCATAAAAACTTTAGAACTTCGAAAAAAATTTATTTAATCAACTATATAATGTCATATTAACCTATAAAATTATTGGAATTAATAAAAAGTCTGAATTTATATTTATTTGGATATTTATAATATCAATTATTTTAATCATTCATTAATAAGGTAATTATTTCATCATCATTGTGTCATAAATAAATCTAATTATTTAATGTCTAAAAATTATAAATAAAATACAATTATGTATTAAATATTTTTATCTTTTTAATGAATATTTATAGTCTAATTTATCTGATGTTTCACCCTATATTAAATTTTTTTTAGTTATGAAAATTTGAATTCAACACTTTTAACTCTTCTTTAAATAAAATGATAATAAATGTCGTAATCTAATCCAATAAACCAAAAGGATCATATTTTTTTCCTAAGGTTTATTTTGGTTGAAATAAACTTATAAAATAGAATTAGTACATGTTTTAGGGTAATAATAACATCATTTTTACCTTTAATTACCCTATTTACTTTTAATCGTGGTAACTAAAAGTCAAAAGTTACTATTCACCAAAAATTATTTTCATATTATTGAATTTTTTTTACTTACTGATATCAACCATGTATCTCAATTTTTTTAAATTTAATTCACAAAAGTGGTAAAATTACGTTTTATGCAAATTTGCAAATGTGCCTAGTAGGTGGGTAAAAGACGTTAAAAAGTTCAATAAAATTTTATACATATAATCTTAGTATAAAATGACTCCAATGAATTAAATTGAACTAATATAGGTATTATGTATCTATTTTTACTTAAAATAAATTTCAATAAAATAAATAATTATTTAAATAAAAAGTCAGTTTTAAACAATAACGCATTGTTTTTCACTATTCATAAAAAATTGAATGTTTTCAGAAAAATACCAAAAATTTACCCTAAGATAATTTTGATATTCTGAATCCAAAAATAAAGTCCATTGTGAAAAATAAAATTTATAAAATTTCAAAAAATGGGTATTAATATTCATAACGGCTACTTTGATTGGTCGTGGTGTGTTAAAACTCCATGTTGGGTACAATGCAAGCGATTGCATTATTCAAAGGGAAACATACTATGGAAGTTTGGGGTGTTACATATAATGTTAAGATTCATACCCCATGGGGCTATATCCAAGGTATGAAAGACCAAGGAATCCTCATCGAGTCCTAAGAGTATCTCGATATAAATTTAGTTAGAATTGGGTGGGGTACAAGGAGCATGTCAATAGACCATGTCCAATGTGAGCCCAAGTAAGACCGATCCAAGGGTTAGCAAAGTACAAGGCTTCCCATGGAATTAAGATCCAAGGATAAATCGCATCCAAGGATTCCACTACTGCTATCTAGATCCACAAGAGAAACATTTATGGAATCTAATGGAATCAGGATCCAAGGTATACCGACCAAGTCATCTAGTACCATTAAATTCATCACATTCATTCATCAATCCACATTCTATAATTCTCTATGAGTTCATCCAAATCATATAAAAAATTCTATTAAATAAAAAAATACATTTCAAATAGTTCATATCACATCAATACATGGAAAATGAGGCTATCACCATATCCTAACCAACTAATTAAATTTAATTCAGTTGCCATCAATTCATAAGGGATTACTCAAAATAGGTAATCTCACACACACCCCGTGGGTGGTAGAACAAAACTTAAATCACATGGCACACCCTATGAGTGACCACGATTAGAGAAATAACCACTGGTAGTCACAAGGAACTAAAGGGAATACATAATAGGTTCCAATACATTCAATTCAATTATTTAATTCATTTTTGGGGTACCTCCAAAAAGTAATATGCATGGAACAACTTAAACTAGGCATATAAAATACCAAACCATGAGGTAGAAGTTTAGAACACCTACCGTAGGTGTATAGTAGAGTGCTCATCCAGTATCAGCTTTTGATTTGGTCAAGATCAGAATAAAAATGAAGAATGAAAAAATAATATGAAAATAGGGAATATTAGCTTACACCTAAATAACTCTATTGATACAAAGTAAAATGAATAATGGTACATGATTATTGAAAAAAATACTAACATGAATCCAAAGATATGATCAACACTTGAATCCGAGTTTGGATGGATGATCGATAGAAAAATATATAAAAAGGATTTAAATAAAATCTCCCAACATGAGATCTATCCACTGGAGTAAGAAATAGAAATTATATTTAGGTTTCAATAGATTTTAGTGGAAAATTAGTCATTTCCCTCTTTTTAAACGGGTCACGTAGTTTGGATGCATGATTGGACAAACCACGCTCCAACTGTGTGCCCTTCACTACTTCAAGGGGAACCCCACATGGTTAGTGTACATGGTCTTCCTTACCTTGTGTAAACCATGTGATCTATCTATAATAGAAATTTTAGGTGCATTGCACGAGAGTGTAGTCGATCTTTATGGTATTGTCAAACTATGAGACCTATAGCACCCCACTATCAAGCCTCAGATGGTTAGGGGTAACCGTATAGCCTGTCCCACATGGTTTTTCCTAACCGTGTGACCTATCTATTTTTCTCCAAAGTTCAGACATTGAGCTTTGAACAAGCCCCAAACACCTCTAAAACTCCCATGATCTCAACATGCATTCACATTAGAACATAAATGTGTAGTTAAATTGAAAAATTAAGGATACTTACCTCATAGGAAAACCTAGGATCTTACCTAGATGGTCCAAGATAAAATACCCTAAATTAAAACACATCAATGGTCAAGTTTGGAAGACCTTAAAACAACCAACTGAAAGAGACACAATGCTCACCAGGTTGAAAACATGAAAAGATAACCCTGGTAAAAAGTCGATTCTCTACTCATTAGACATGTACTTTGTGTTATCTAGGAAATATTGAGATCTTATAAAACATAAAAGGCACAACAATTGTCTGTTCAAAAACCCATAAAAGGGAGGCCTGAGAAAAATCCAAGTTCTCAAACACTAATCTTTCCTCATATGAATCTTAGTAAAAATTTAGGGCTAAACCAATGAAGGTGAAAAACTTATTGGGACCATTATTTGTTCCTAGAAAAAATCAATATAGGATTTCTAGGTCCATTTATCTTGGAAAAAATTAAAGTGCATCTTTATTTGTATGGACCCACCTGAGGGTACCTAGACCTCTCATTCCTTTAAACTTCACGAGAATCAGTCCATCCCACATGACCTTAAAATACTTAGAGTGTCCTACTTTTTGTGTCTTGGAATATAGCATGAGATCCAAATCTGTGCAATATCTCTACCAAAACATGGTTCTTTACTTGGTATTTTATAATAAATGATGAAATTACACTTCCTATGTGTGAACTAGATCTATGTAAGAGAATTATTCATAGAATTATTCATCCATGAACCTATATTCCCTATGAATTATCTTGATCTGCATAGGATTATTTCATATCAGAACTATGCACAAATTTATTCCTATTCCCTTGGGATACAGAGAAATGTCCAGATACCTTAATATTGTATCCAACCACAAACACCTTTTCATAAGAATAGTTTTCCCCCTTGGAATGTGTTCCTACTCTCCAATTTAGAGTATCCATGCCTCAAGCCAAGTTTATTCCTATTAGAAAACCTAATGCCTTGAAAATATAACCTATATTTTAAATATATATTATATTAATTCCAGAAACTCAGAAACCTTGAGTCAATAATCTTCTCTTGTTGGTGTTCATAGGCCTATTAGATATTCAAGAACATGGAAAAGTGATATAAATTTACCTTAGAATCATATTATTTTAATTCCAAATGAATCTCATTCTATGGGGGGGTATTTTATTGGAACCCATAATTGTGCACCACACACTTTGTCTTCAGAGATTCAAGACGTATGGAGACCATGAAAAAATACCAATGTATTTTTCACAAAGGACATGAAAGTGTCTTAACTTGGGATTAATTTTATATGGGATTATATTTTAGCCCTTATTATATCCATTTTGATTAGATAAATATTCTAAGTATTTTATAGATACCATTTAGCAAAAAAAAATGGCTATCTAGGATAACCAACCGACCAGATCAACCAGGGGAACAAATGGGAGTCACTGTAACCACACCCAATGAGCCATCCATCCAACCAACCAGGCGACTGGAGGTGTGAATGATTATTATGCTCATGGTGAGTGAGAAGGGTGCATACCAGTGTGCCTATGTGGGACACATAATGGGAGGGCGTGTCCAATGAGGGAATGGTTTATGTGTTGTAGGTGCCGACCCTACTATTGAATCAACTAAATTCTTCAACAGAATCAGTTATTAAGTGCAACCCTCCCGTATGATAAATAAATGTCGGATGGAAACTAGCATGATACTATTCACTCACCTTAAAACTTACATATATTACATATGTCATCTGATCTAATTAATCCCAGCCATCTGATCACCTCACATGTCATATTCAACCTCCCTCTCATCCGCTACACTCACCGAAACCCCTGGTTTAACATAGTGCGTCACACCCAACACTCGCTCAACCCCGATGCTCGACAGCCACTATGTCATCCTTCTCTGATGATCAATTGAGACAAAGGAGACATGCTCAACATCATGAAGGGATGCATGAAAATTAAATTTTAATGCAACCAGATCCATCACATGAATCCAACCATGTGATCTGCATGAATCCATCATGATAGTTTATGAATATCACATCATTGAAGTAGTGATGATCATGCGGAGTAGTGGTGATATCATATGGATCACATGAAAATCAATGTTTGTTTTCTGTGCATGAAGGTTCCATATTTTGGCCAATTGATCTTTTGGACACCTCGACAATGAATTAACAATAAAGGGATCACGCAAAGCGATATTTCGATCATGTGATTATCCCAATTACACATGAAGTCTTTGAAGAACTTAAAATTTTGAATATGTGACTATCCACTTGAGTATCATGAGATCATGTGAAGCAAGATCATGCGAAACTGATCATGAGAAGCCCTCCAAGCTCCATGACCTTGACACCATGCATGTAGCCATTGTTGGTATTTTAAAGCATATATCCATGCCGAAGCATCACCTGAAGTGAATCTTGATCACACGATTATAGGAATCTATCAAGACAAGAACTATGAATCACATGATAGGATGATGATAACCATGTGAGGAAATGCATAAACCACCGTAGCTTAGCATAAAAAGGAAATTAACTCCCCATTATGAGAGGCTTCCACCTTTTTAAGTTTTATTTTTTTCTCATAAAAGGTCATATAATGAATGGAAAAAGATCATGAAAAGCATTCATGGGATAACATGATGCTGATCATGAAAATCCCCCACTACCTCAAACTGGTGCACGCATCTCCTCATGGAAAGTGACATCAACCTCATCTAACCATTGCCTATATAAACCCTTAATCTGTATAAAATAATAATTAGGGGGATAAGGAGGAGAAAAGACGGTGTGAAAAGGGTGGTATAAGAACATAGGAGTGTGAGCATCAACTATTTCCTTTAGGGGATGTCTCCAGGTAACTGAAAGACTCCCATCATGAGAACCTAATGCAGGATACCATCATGAGAATCCATCATGTGGTAACTTTAAGGTCACATGATCACATGAAAAATATAACATCATATGAACACTCTATTATGTGAATCATTCTCGTGAACCCCCTATCATTCGGGATGCCACCCCTAGTTTGAGTGCTCTATATAGATAGCCCTTGATGCATGCCCTCTGTGTGTGGAATTCCCCCACACAGTCTCTAATGGTAGATCATGAAAACCCTTAGTCTCATGATATTTTCATGTAGATATGTACATGAATTTCTTGACATGAAGGTCTGTTTACATACTTCCCTTGGTCACATGATGACCTCATAGGGACTAACTACCCCTGTCCATGCACAATTAGTCCACCCATCTTGGACATATTCCCTTATCATATGAACATCCCTTGACATGATTCTGGGATATACACATGAGCCTATGGACATATATTCATATTTCCATGAAAACTGTAGGCCTATGGACATGCACCCCTCTTTCCATGCAATTCTTGGGATGCATGACCTCAATGTGAATCCTCGGACATGCACCCATATTAACATGAAAATAATAGGATGTGTGGCCTCGATATAGAAAATTGGCCATGAACTTCTCTTGCAATTCAAATAATTTTTCTTGCTGCCTTGATCATGATACCAATGGATAGGTTTCTTCAACCCTCATACATGCACTCTTTGTCATACAAGCGGTCATGGACATGTTCATAATCCCCCATCGCATGAATCTCTTAAGACCACATGATCACAAGACCCAATGGTATTATAATTCCCAAATGCATCCCTATACATGATATCATTGTCATGAGATATTCAATTGACATATAAACATTTTCATGAGACACCTTGGACAAGTCATGTCTATCATGAAAAGAAATCCCAGACAATTCAATTTGATCTTATGTAGATGTATGAATAAGTCAGTTTGATAATGTGAAGGAATCATAGAAAAGTTGTTTTATCATGTGAAAGGCCCTACACATTTACTCTTTGATCATGAAGAGACATATTGGAAAAGTCACTTTGATCATGTGAAGGAATCCTTGATAAGTCAGCTGATCATATGAAAAGCCTTGGACAAGTCCACTTTGATCATGAGAAGACATTCCGGACAAGTCACTTTGATCATATAAAGACATCCCAAAAAGTCAGTTGATCATATGAAAGGCCATGTACATGTTTGTTTTGATAATGTGAAGATATTCTATACAAGACAATTGATCATTCGAAAGGCCCTGTACATGTCATTTGTGATCATGGGAAACATCTTGGATATGTCAGGCAGACACCTTGAACATGTTTCGTATATCTGACTGAAACCCTAAACATATTGGGAATACAATTAAGAAATTTTGGGCAGAAAATTAAGACATGTTGGGAAGACAATCAAGAAATTTTGGGAAAAAAACCTAGACATTTCAACGAGACACCCTAGGACATGTTAACCATGTTCAATAAACACACTTGGACTTACACCATGTGAACTCTTAGATATGAACCTTCATCTAAATACCCAATTTACAATAGGATCATCCTTAATGGGTTAGGGTTACACACTCATGAAAACATATTTTTGTCTTTATCTTGGATGGTCCCTCCGTGTCATACCAATCATATTGAATAGACCTTTCAGGGTCTTTATCTCTCTTTATTTATTAGAAGATAGAGAATGAATATGCCACATGGCCATCCATCCTGGTATAAGCCCCTAACATTCCTAACCCTTGGGGATAATAATAATGTCTTTGAGTGTAATCAACCACCCCAACCCATCAATGGGTTAGGGGATAATATAACTATGAAGAATCTGATTCCTGCCTAAACGGGGTATGTAGGATGCCTTTCTAAGGCTCGAGTTCCAATGGGTATCCACCTTGGTGTAAGTCACTCCATATTCCAATTACCTTGGCTTATAAAAACCAACTATTCCTATATTTCTATCATCCATCCTCATCCACCAGTTTATGATAAGTGGGATTGTACATAGGAGTCCTTTTAAGTGTAATTTCTGACCATACCCTAAAGTACCTCAAACCCATCAGTGGGTTAGGGATGGATTAAACTATGAGAACTTTGATTCATGAACTAACAGGGTCTATAGGATTCCTTCCTAAGGTCCGAGTTACAATGGGATTCCATATTGGTGTAAGTCCCTCCATATTCCAATTATATTGGTTCATAGAACCAAAATATTCCAAGTATTCAATCATCCTTCCTCATCCATTGGTGGATGATAAGTGGGATTGTACAAAGACATCCTTTTTAAGCGTAAGCCCCATCATGACCTAAAGTACCTCAAACCCATAAGTAGTTTAGGGATGAATTGAACTATGAGGACTTTGATTCATATCCAAATAGGGTATATGGGATTCCTTCTTATGTCCCAAGTTTCAATATGAATTCACCCTAGTGTAATTCCATCCATATTCCAATTACATGGTCTCATAGAACCCAAACATTCTTATGAGTCTATCACCCTTCCTCATCTATCAGTGGATGAGAAGTGTGATTTTTCATGGGATTACTTTTAATTATAAGCCCAAATAATACCCTAAATTACCTTAACCCCATTAGCATCTTAGGGAAAAATTGACATACAAGGACTCTGATTACTATAAAAAAAGGATACATAGGATGCCTTCCTAAGGCCCAAGCTCTGATGATCATCCACCTTGGTGTAAGTACCTCCATATCTCAAATATTATTAACTCATGGGATTGAATTATCCCATAAGTATACCATACTTTTCAATCAGTAGATAATAAGTGGGATTATACATCGTCATCCTTTTAAGTGTAATCCTTGACCATGCCCTCGAGTACGTCAAACCCATCGATGGGTTAGGGAGGAATCAAACTATGATGACTCTAATTACTGTTATGAAAAGTATACATAGGAATAATTCCTAAGTCCCTAGCTTCATACCATATTCTCCATGATACTAGTAATCATACCGCTCTAAGGGAAACTTTAATGTGTAAGCTCCGTACATATATACTCTCATGTGATGTGTCAAATCATCCATTTCCTCTTGTTTCTCATACCGAGCACGACTCATGTGGGCATAGATACTGGTGATGATTGTACCAGTAGAATGATGAGGATTCCCCTAGTGTGGGCCCTTAATTGGGATGAAATCCCGATTACATCTCATATTCACTCAAATTTTCATACTTCCAATGAAAAAATTTATGTAAATCTTGTATGCATAAGATTCTTTCAAGGCGTTTTTTCACTTCTTTTATAAAGCAGATGCCTATAACATAAACTATGTGGACTCTAATTACTATCTTAACATGATACATAGGATTTATCTTCAAGGATCAAGACCTATATTAATGTCCTTACTACATGAAGTTAAACTTCAAGGTATAGTTCTATCATACAACCTTAAACTATGTCAAACAAACTATGTGGGTTTTGATTACTATTCTAACAGGATATGTAGGGTGCCTCGTAGAGGTTCAATCCCATCTCCAAGACACCAAAAACCTCACCAGATAGAAATAAACTCTAGAGCACCCAGACATGGATATAAACTAAAGCATCATAAATGGACAAGGGAATGATAGAGAACTTATGACACACATATTTTTTCCCATCAATACATGGTTTTAAACAAGTCATTGGTATAGGGGTAACCAGTCCCATATCAAGGATTAGGATGGATTTTATGATCATATCTTAAATCTATAAGAGGGTCCCGTAATAGGAAATGATTCTCCCCAAAAGGGTGTGATGAGCCCGAACCCCATCCTCTTGACCAATGTGAGTTTAAAAGCCCAATTGATCGCCTGCATTTGGAAAGAAGATATGTATCTATTTATGGATTTGAAAACCATTATGAGTTTCCATAAGAGAAAAATATAGTAAACCTGACCTAAATTATTGTGAAATAACCCTTAATCACCTAAAATCAAGCTTTGAGTGAAACCATATACTAATTTTTCTTGAAAAAACAAAAAAAACATCAAACTGTATGCATATATAAGTATACTTATTTGGTCACCATGTACTAATAATTCCATCATGAAACTTAGCTTCACCATTTTTATCCAATTTCAGTATAATAAGTCACCTCATACAACAAATATTGACCCATACCCATGGATGCGGGGTAGAGTTTCATACCAAACCCTACCACTACCTTCTTACTTATAATATGTCCCATACCAAGCCTCAACTACATCACAACAAGTCTTAAACTCTACCCTATTAATTAGGGTGAGTTCTAAAATCACATTCTATATCAAGAATCATCCTGGATCAGTTCCCTCTTCTCAAGGTGGTCCCTCATCAAGCACTAACTCATATCCCATATCAAGGATTTTCCATACCTTCCCCACTCAAGGGAGGCCACCCGTGAAGTCTCGTACCAAGTTCTCAAACACACATTATTAGTCATGGTTGGTCACACATAATCCTCTAAACCCAACATTCTCACTCAATTTTTTTTCCACAAATCACATTCCAAACACTATATTATTTCTCAAGGTAGTGTCCTATATCACATCTCGATCACAACCTTCTCACTCAAGGTAGGGTCTGATATCACACCCTAAACATTACCTTATCTCCCAAGATAAGGTCTTATATCATATCTCAAACACAACCTTATCTATAATATCATAATATTTTTAAATGAAGACTATGTTCGATAGTGCAAAAGATATAAAATCTCAAGCTTATACGAACCATGAAATATTAACATTTAAATATGTTCGCTATAACATAACTATTAAATTGAAGGGTAAGAATAAAATTAACTGATTTATAAAAATATATATAAAGTTATTACCTAATAAATTTTTTTTATAATTACTTAGTAAATAATCAATCATTTTTTTAGTAAAATCATTTTATGCTTCAAAAATATGTTTTCTTCAAAACAAAATTCCCATCTTTTTGTCAGAGAATATTATAATTAATTTTCAGAACCTTTAAAAAATTAATTTTATAAAAATTATATTATTTTTTAATTCAAAATTACAAAATTATATTATGGTGAAATTTTGATATTTTTATGAAAATATTGATTTTTCAGTGAATAGTGAAAAATACTGATTTTGGTAAAACTATCATTTATTTTCATTAAATAAATTAATTTAAAAGTTCCACTATAATTTCAGTTTTATATAAAATTAAAATAATTAATATTTAGTTATATATAATATAATTAATTACATTTTAATCTGAATTTTACTTGGTTTTCGTATAATTTCATTTTTGTGCTTAAAATCCCAATTTTTTTTTCTAAAAATTGTTTTTTGTTGTGTTTTTTGAAATTTAATTAAAATTAATTTCTATAATATATAGGAATTTAATTGATTGAAATGAAATTTATTTTTGGATTCATAAAGTAAAAATTATCTTAGTATGAATTTTTGATATTTTTCTGAAGAAGTTAAATTTTTTTGTGAATAGTAAAAACACATTTTTTTTTGAAATACCATATTTTTTAAGACATTTACATGACATAAATATGATATAAAAATTTATTAAAATTTTGGAATGAATTATTTATGAAAATATAATACAAATATCATATTTAACTAATTCCAAAAATATAAATTAGAATTTATTTCAGGATAAATATGAATTTTTTCAGTGCCGACACAATGCTTGAACAGTATTGGAAAATTTAAACTTGGTATTCTATTGAAAAATGGATAAGTAAAAAAGTATATTTAATGAATTTTTTAGTCAATATTATGTATAAATTATAACATAGGTTGACAGTTTCGAATTTTGGATTAATATAACAATAATCTTATCCCAATGATTGTGCAATGCTTGCGCAAATCTAGAAAAGCCAAAATAAAATATTAAATAAGTTATCATGAAATAGATGTGAGTAATTATAATTATTGATAAAATATTAAGGTTTTTATTGAAATTAATTTATTTATTTTTATGATGGTACTTTAAAACTAATTTTTAGAAATTAAATAATTACCTTAAATGCTTATGTAATGTTGACACAATACTTGTGCAAGCAGTAGAAAAATAAGGTAAATAATTTTAAAAGATGTAAAATTAATAAATTTTTAGTTAGATATATATAATATATTAGGGATGAATTAAGGTATTATATTTTAATTCCATTACTTTCATGTTGGTTTCAAATCCAAACTAAATGAACAAAGTTAAAAATGTCATTAATGATATTTTATGTTAAAAAGTTTTTTATTAAATTATTTAAAAATTATAAAAAAAAATTAAAGAGGAGAATTGTGATAATAAATTGTCTAAAATATCATTAATTTACCATTTATTTTCAAATTTCACCTTATAAGTAAAATTATAGCCCTTCAATATTGAAAAAGTCATTATCGCAGTTAAGGATAAAATTGGTTAACCAAGAGGTTAAACCAAAAGATAAGTTCTAAAATGATATGTAAAACTATATAAATTTTATTTAAAGAACATATTAATACCATACCCTACTTATATTCTAATAAATTTCATTTTAACCATTTTACATGAGTCAGTCACATATTATACTATAATATTTCATGTATTTCTGAAAATGACATAAATGATATTTTATAATAAAAAATATTTTATTAAATGATTTGACATTCCAAAAAAACTTATCTTAATCCAAGTGAATTATATATGGTTAAAAATATCAACCATTATCCATTTATGGTTCATTGGTTCTTTTATAGTAGCTTTCATGACCCCTAAATAGTAAAAAACATTGATATCATCGTAATTGTCAAAATGGTTAACAAGGGTTGGTTAAAACAAAGAGATAAGGGTGATAATATCGCCTAAACTTGTAAAAATTTTATTGGATGAGAGTATTTAAAATAATTCCCATCTTCTATTATAATTATAACAATTTTTTTCCATTTTAATGGGAAAATTAATTTATATTAATTTAATACTTGAAGTAATTCCAAGAGTGACCCTGCCCTCACTTATAAAAAGGAAAATCTTCTTATCTTTTATTATCACTTAAAAAAACTTTTTCTTTCAGAAAAAAAATACCCTAATACATTATAAAAATCCCTATACACATTATATAGATGTTATTTTGGGATTAATACCAACCTCAAAGGGATTAAGGTGTAAAGAAAATAAGGTTTTATGTAGAAGTGGTATGGATTTTAACAGAATGTTTTAGTTTTATTTTTTCTTCTACATCCTTAAAATATTATTAAAAAATTATGAAATAATAACACTATTATATTATATAGTAATATATTACTATGTAAATTTAATAACCTATATCCTTCTCCTCTTCTATCAAATGTGAAATGAATCCAACATTCGTGTGTATGATGGACTAAAACCTCCCAAACTGATCTAATTTGTTATCCATCACCACTTATAAAGGATGGTTATAATAATGTATTTAATGAATATAAATGTTATTAATGTCATAATTATAATTCTTAAATGTTAACATATCAACTATGTTCTCACCTTTCCATCCATTGAAAAATGATAATATCGTTCTTGCGTACGTGTGGATTACTACCTCCATGAACCGATGTGATTTGTGTTTCATCGCTGCATCACATGAATGATATATATAATTTTATTTAAAGATATAATATGATATTTATTATATAATAATATTTATATAAATATAAAATAATACTTACCATCTTTCAATCATGTGCATTGAAAAATAGAAACGTTACTCATGCGTATGTATGACCCACCATCTCCATGATTGTAAAGTAGTTAATTTTTCATAACCATATTTCATAGTTGGAATTAAATGTATAATTTATGAATAAAAATTATAATTATTTAATAAATATTTTTCTATATATGATGTAACAATGACCCTTTGACCATGATCAACACACCAAATCCATTTTAAAATTAAGAGCGGAATGTCCTCAGAATACCCAATGCGTATGTAATTAAGTATGTCATTAATATAAATGAAATAAATGGATCAATTATAAGGAATTAATATTTTAAAATTTTATTAACAAATAAAATATTTTATATAATTTTATTATACAGGTGTTAAATACATACATGAAATGTTTGAACTAGAAGTAAGACATTTCATATCAATTCCCCTTTATTGAGGAATATTTTGATGTTATGCACTTAATTTATTTTATATGGTGTATATAATGACCTTTTAAATGTTATATCATGAATCATTCATACTTAATGGTATTTTAAGTTTAAATTTAAATTATTTTATTCAAGGGTATTTGACTTGAAAGGTACTGAATGGTAAGAGGTTTCTTAACTCAATTTCCATTCATTGGGTTATACTTATACTTCATTGACATTATTATGACAATATTATGTGTGAATTTATATCTAAAATATTTTATTTTTTATTTAAATTTTTTTATTTTGATTCAAATATGTTCAAAAAATCACTCCATGGATTAATTATCACTTCATAAGTTACAATCTTTTCCTTGGGTTTCTTTGTCACAATCTCATTTTCTTGAGACATGTATCATGTCACACAATATTATTTACTTATATTGTAATATTACTACCTAATTAATGAATTTGAACATAATAATTCATGAAATAAATGGGATTTATAGATCTATTTCACAATATTTTTTTTAAAAACTTTTGATTCAAAATTTACCAAAGTGGTAAAAGATTTATGTTACAATATCCTTTCTTTTTGATATTGTTTATGTTTAAGGTTCATTTGGGGTAAATAATATGATTTTATATTCTTGAAACACATATAATTTATTCTCCTATATTTATGAATTTTTTTACATGTTTAGTTTTCATTTCCTCCCATATTGAATAAGTAATCAACAAGAAATTTGTTTGTGCGTGATACTAATCTTGTATCTTATTTTTGATGGGGAATATTTCTCTTATATATCCATGTTTTATAAAAAAATTCAAGAAAGTTATTTTATAAAAATAAATTATTTCATGAATTTACTTTACATTATATTTTACCTTATTTGTAAATGTTTTAAAAGAAGAATTCTTAACATTTTTTTATATAAGTTAATTTTTACCCACTTTACAAAAGTTTGAAAGGAATATTTATTTTTTAATGTATATGACATGAACAAATTTTCCTACCCTAATTATTATTCTTTTATTTAATGATTAATTTATATGTTTCCATATTTATTTTCAAAGAAAATATTTTTTTCCTAATATTACCAATATTTATAAAATAATACCCAAAGAAAAGTATTTTTTCCTTAGTTTTCAAAGAAATGTTTTAAATATTATTTTAAATTAATTTTAATCTATTCTACAATAATTTAATGGTTTCCTTTTATTAATTGGGATTATGATCTTATGATACTATCCATATTATTTCTATATATATCTTAATATGATTTTTTAAAGAGATTGTCATGAAAACCCACTTCTTTTCCGTGGGTTAACTAAGCTATAAAGGAATGATAATTGTCTTAAGGGTATTATACTGAAATGTGAAAGATGATAAAAGTTTTATTAATGAACATAACTTATAAATTATCGATTATGATGGGTGAGAACTATATAAAATATATGAATGAGTGATCCTGATAAACCTTTTACAGTGGTGAGCCCCATTATAGCTCCCTAATGCATTAGGTAATGTTCCTTGTCTTAAAAGGCAAGAATAATGGACTTAACCATGATGGTTTATCTTATGGATTTAAATGGGATCCATTTATTGTGTTCCAAGATACCAACATGTTTTATTTATACTTTCTATGGGTATTTGATATTTCCTTTGATCAATATTGACATCCAATGACTCATGATTATTGATTTCTATGAATCTTGCCTTAGTTAAATCTTAATGTCATTTCCATGATTGATGATCTAGGTATTGATGGGTATGAATTATCTTATGTTATAATTATGCACATTTATTATGTAATCCTACCCTTAATCTTATCCTATACTAACTGATGACATTTAATTGTTAATGCTTATGTTTTCCCTTACTAAGTATTTTAGATCACACTTATTATGTTTCCTTTTACCCAGGTTATGAAGAATTATTTTATATGATCTGTGTCTAGAAAGGTTTCATGTGTGAATAATTTTATGGGGGATGTTTAATACTTAATATGGAATATGAAAATCTAGGTATAGTTGGAGAAACACTCACTTGAATTCATGTGTATTGTTTATGTAAAAGGTTTTCCTAATTGATTTTGTATTAATTCTCTAAAAATATAAACCTAAAGGGTCATAGGGTATGTAAGTGATATAATTTTTCCTTTTTATGTTGGAAGTTTTGGATGATTAAATTTGGGTAATGTTTATCAGTAGAAATACAAAAATTTAAAGATGATGTTTTTAGCACCTAATAGTGGATTGCGGGTTTCAGACTGTTATAGTTGGTATCAAAGAAGGGTTTAGAAAATTTTGGAGATTAAGATGTTTTCAAGTGAGGTTATATTAAGAGGCATAGATACAACCATGGGTTTATAATTTTAAGGATAATCATAATTTTATAGTCTTATAAACCCATTTTGAGGTTTTAAGTGATGATATTTCAAGGTGATTAGTGATATTTTGGGATATATTTTATTAGGTTAAGGTATAAGTAACCCTTAGGTATATCCTGTGGTTTTAAATGAAGAATTATTTCAAAATATTACAATTACATTTTTGGGGATGTAATATGAATGATATGAAATAACCTTTGAGGTTAAAAAATTATTTAAATTTGAGGTTATTGAGTTTATTTGGGATTTAGGGTTATTTATTTGTGGACTGATCTAAGTTTAACCTTTGTTTTTATTGTGGAATTTTTGGAGTAAACTGTATTATTTCTTCATATGATGGTTTATTTATTTTGGAAATTATGTTACTTTGTGCTAACCATTTTTGTTTTGGTTAAAATATTAAGACATGAGGATTTAATTGTTATACTTTTGTGAATTTAGTGATCCATTATAAGTTGATTTTAGTTCTTGAGTCATGAAAAATTCATCTTGAATACTAATCATTTGGAGAAAAAGACGAGATTATGTCGGAAATTGATTAACGGATGAAATTATACTCTTCAAGGGAGTATATTTCCTAGTGTTATTAGTATATATGGTATAAAAATTACTCAAATTTAGGAAAATGATCTTGAATAAAAAATGTTATCCTATAAATTGATTTTCATTTTCACACCTCTTTGGTTTATGGTTTTGTGGTCATAAAAATTCCCTTGACCATTCACTTTCTTATGATCAGTGATATCTGTCAATATCCATCATTATTTAGAAATTAATTTTCCTCCATGTCTATATTTTCACATCCCACCAATTTGATACTATTTTGTAAACTATTTATGTGTTGCTCCACGTGACCATTATATTTCCCCTTTGCCTCTTTTTAAGAGAAAGTTTTATTAACCTTTTTTATGATATGATTTTTCAATAAAGGTATTTTAAAATTCCAAAATATTTATTACTAAGCCTGAGTTAAAATTGTGAGTATGTAATTTATTAATGGGGGAGGGGGTAATTTAATATCCTGATATTTTAAAAGAAATACTATTTGATAGCGTGCAATATACACAACTCTAAGTTTAAAAGAACCATGAAATATTAATATTTAAATATAATCAATATAACATAGTTCTTAAATTGGAAGGTTTGAATAATATTAATTGATTTATAAAATATGTATAAATTTTCTACTCAATAAAAATATATTGATAATTTATTAGTAAATAATTACTCAATTTTTAGAAAAGTCATTTTATGATTAAAAAACATGTTTTCTTAAAACATGATTTTTATTGCTTTTTTATGAGAGGATATTATAGTAAATTTCTAGAACTTTTAAAAAATTAATTTTATAAAAATTATATCATTTTTAAATCATCATATTAAAATTATATTAGGGTAAAATGTTGTTATTTTTTAGAAAATATTGATTTTCCAGTGAATAGTAAAAAATACCGATTTTTGTAAAATCGTCATTGATTTTCATTAAATAAAGTAATTTATAAGTTCTATTATGATTTTAGTTTTATATAAAAGTAAAATAAGTATTATTTATTTATATATAATATTATTAATTACATTTTAATCACCATTATCCTTGATTTTAGTATAATTTCATTTTTTGGGGTTAAATACACATTTTTTCTAAAAATATTTTTTCATTGCGTTTTATGGATTTTTATTAAAATAAATTTAGGTTATATATATGAATTGAATTTTATGAAATTAAATTTATTTTTGTATTCATAAATTCAAATTTATCTTAGTAATAATTTTTGAGAATTTTTTTAAAGAAGTTAAATTTTTTGGTGAATGGTAAAAAAATATAGTTTTTATGAAGTATAAGACCTTTTATAACATCACCAGGACATTAATATGTTATATAAATTTATTGAAGTTATATAAATAATTATTTATTATAATATAATATTTAAATAATTCAACACTATAAATTAAAATTTATTTGACGATAAATATAAAAATCAATTTCTGTGCCGATGTATTGCATGCACAACACTGTAGAAGTCAAATTTGGTGTCCTAATGATAATAACTGGGAATAAAAAAATTATGATTTTTTTAGTCAATATTATTTATAAATTATTATTTTTATTTATAGTTTCAATTTTTTTAGTTATATAACAAGAATCCTATCCAAATGATTGTGCAATGCTTGCATAAGGCTAGAAATGTTAAAATACCATATTAAATAAGTTATCATGAAATAAATGTGAGTGAATATACATATTTAATGAATATAACGATTTATATTGAAATAAATGTTTTCTATTTTTATGATTTTCCTTTATTTTTTATTTTTATAAATAAGATAATTACCTTAAATTCCTACAAAATGTTGAAATAGTGTGTGTGCAAGTAGTAGAAAAATCAAGTAAATAATATTAAAAACTACAAAAGTAATAATTTTTGTGTGATTTATAGTTTCTCAAGAATTTTATAGATATATATAATATATTAGGTATGTGTGAATGTATTATATTCACATTACATTGTTGTTATGTTGGTTTCAAAGTCAAACTAAATGAATAGTGTCAAAAATGACAATGATATTTTATGTTAAATAATATTTTATTAAATTATTTAAAAATTATAAAATATTTCAAGAGGAAAATTATGATTATAAATTTTAAAAAAAATATCATACCTTATCCATTTCCAATCAAATTATAACCTTATAAGTAAAATTATAACCCTTTAATTTTAAAAAAGTCATTATCATAGTTAAGGTTAAAATTGGTCAACCAAAATGTTAAACCAAAATATAAGTTTTAAAATCATATATAAACCTATATAAATTTTATTTGAAGAATATATTAAGATTATATACTCATATTTTAATAAATGTCATTTTGGAACCATTTTACATGATTTTGACACATATTATATTATAATATATCACGTGTTTCCAAAAAAATGACATAAATTATATTTTATAATAAAAAATATATTATTAAATGATTTAAAATTCCTAAAAAAACTTATATTTAGTAAATTTAATGGTATGTGATTGAATATATATAAAATAATTAATTTATGGTACATTTTCTCATTTATAGTAACTTTCATGACCCCAAAATAGTAAAAAACATTGATATCAGTGTAATTGTCGAAAAGGTTAACGAGGATTAAAACAAATAGATAAGGGTAAAAATATCATAAAAAATTGTCCAAATGTTATTCTATGAGAGGATTTATAATCATCCTCATATTATCTCTGAATTATATCAATTTGGATCCATTTTAACAGTAAAATTAATTTATATTAATTTAATACTTTAAGTAATTCCAATAATACCCCTCCCATAATTTATAAAAGGGAAAATCCTCTTATATTTTATTTATGGTTAAAGAACATTTTGGTTCATCAAATACCTAGAAAAATACCTTAAACCCCCTAACATTCTAGATGTCTTTGTAACATTCCATTACTTATTTTTAGGTATTCTTTGTCTGTGGTTTTGATCTCCTTTTGGTTGGGTATTGTTTTGGGGTATTTTGGTTGAAAATTGGAAAATTTTGGAATATATTTGGGATGTGCATGGTCAAAACATGGTTAGAGAACATCATGCAGCTTCGCCCAGAAAACCATATGCCTTGTTGAGAGCTGTTGGATGGGGGTGTATGGTTTTTCGAAACCGTTTAGCCACCCCTCCAAATCATGCACCCATTTGACTTTGGGGAATGGATGACTAGAGCATGGTTAGTTTAACCATGTACCCAAACCATGAACCCAAAACAAAATTCCAGTATAGGTACACATTTTGGGTGCATTATTTTTCTAATCATGTGGCCCTCCCTTAGAAACTGTGCGTGAATTTTTTAATTCATCTGAAAATTTAATTAAATATCATAAACCCCTGGTTTAAGATGCATAATCCCCTAATTCAACCCAAAAATGATTATTAAATCTTGGAGGATCCCAATAGGTAAAATTGACACCTCTAAACCCTTTTCTTGGTAGATCAAAGTGGGATTGATCCCATTCAATCTCCTCTGGGTAATTAGATCTCCTATCATGTGTTTTATTAGGGTATATCTTTCTATCCTCCTTAGAGTTTGATAAATAATCATGTAATTTATGGATCTAAACTTTCTTTTTTTTTGGATTTTGATTCTATGTTGTGTTCCTAGATCTTTCTTACATTCCTTCTTTGTTAGTGATTCCTGTCACATGTGTTGATTTATGGATCTTTTATTTAAAGCTAAGTGGTTCCATAATTCTCTAACCTATAATTGGAACCCTAAATTTCATAATTAAATTGAAATGAGTTTTTAATTGATTAAAAAATATTTATTTGTGATTATTTAATTATTGATTTGAAATGGGCATGAGATTTTAGAAAAACCCCAATTCTAATGGAACTGGAATTGTGGGATATATTTATAATAAATGATAGCTTGGTTTTGAAATCATTTAGATGAAATTAATTGATGTTGATCTTGAGAAAATGTCTAAAATTGAAAAATTATTTGAAATGGCATGAAATGATGAAAAACTATGATTTAATTTTGAAATGAGAAGGCATATTAAAAAAAATGGGAAATTGTATTTTAAAATGTTTTAAAACGATTTATTTCTAATTTGATTGATTGATTGATTGATTGATTGAAGAAAATGGGAGCTTGGGTAGTTAGTAAGTGGTTGGGAAAAGAATTATAGGATATTTATACCCAATAATTATATTGATAATGACAACACTAACTAAAATAAGTCAGATACGGACACTTATGACGAGTTCCCCTATTGGGATACAGATTAATTTCCCATAATGGGTTACCATATTGGGGTGTTTATTGTGTATATACAATATTTATGAGCCTTGATCATTTATGATATGTGTGAGGATACTATATCAAGTAACTCACATACCATATGGAATTTGACTATGGTTTTATGAGTTATATGATTTGATATACATGCCATTGATCCATTGAACTATTTTATTCATGACAACTAATTTATATAAAATTATTTATATAAAATGTTATTTTGAGAAAATTTTAAATATTTTTTGATATATATTATGTATATTTGAATGAAATAATGTTTTTGTTTAAAATATTCAAATGAAATTTCATTCCAAGTTTTATTTCAATTGATAGCATTAATGGTTAATTTGTATGGTATTGCTTATGGAACACTTGGGGAGACCCTATTTGGGAATTTTTATATTATCTTTTTCTCGGTTAGATTAAAGGGAAATAACCACTTAAAGGTGGTGGATGTTCTTTATCTTTTTGACTATGGAGTAGCGATGGTGACCAGTGGAGCAATTGTCCACTTGTTGCTTAGGGATTCTGATACTTTTTTCTGGTTGACATTGTAGTTTCCTTAGGGATTCTTATCTATCTATTCTGGTACTATTTTAAAAGTTTTTTTTGGTACTTTCTAATTTTTGAGTGATGAGAATACTGACTTGTATCTTTTATCTTCTATTTTTTTGTGGAAAAAATAGTTCCTTATTTAATCTTGTATGATGCCAGGTTCTAGTCTCCAACCCTTGGGGATCAGGAATTCCCTTCAATATATGCTAGTACGTGCTTAGGTATTAGGGTACTAGGGTATCTAGGCTAGTACATGAAAAAGTGGTATCAATGGTGTAGGTTAATCTTATTTCCTTGATGTTAGTATGTGGTTTGGGATGTCTTTATAGGACTTAGTAGTTAGTTTCAGGTGAGTTCTTGGCCACATCTCATCATTAAGATACTTAAGTCACCATGGGTGTTTGGGAAAAGTGTCTTTGAATAATGTTTTGATTTAATTATAGTATTTTCCCTACTTTATATTTGGGTATGTTGAAATCCAAATCTATTAATATTATCTGATGGGATTGATATCCATATTTCTCTTGATTGAGTTATTGATTTAAGTAAAATTATGATGTCTTTAGTTTTGTTTGGTGATGTTGTATAGCATCATTCCTCTGAGAAGAAATTTGAATAGACCCCAAGTTGAAGTTTCTGGTGAACCATAGTGAGAGTATCCTCTTATGGACTAGAATCTTATTGAGATTATTGTGCATGTTGTCCAAGCTCTAGGATATGCACCTACACCCGTTCCCATTTAGGATCCAATTGTGGAACATCAAACGGATGAATCTCAGAATATTTCTCAAGAAGTTATTCTCTAGAATCCACCTCTTTTACGGGGAACTAATGATACTCAAGAGGACGAGGATTGGTTGAATAAGATATAGTGCCTTTTTTATTTCCTAAATATTCCTAAATATATTAAGGTGAAATGTTCTACCTTAAATATGGAAGGGATTAGTAATAGATGGTGGTGTATGATGGTAACTACGAATAAATATGAGGGTTTGGAGTGGAATTACTTTAGAGTTCTTTTTACTTACCAATTCTATCTAGAATATATAGTCCTTGATAAGACTATTGAGTTTTTTGACCTCCTACAGTGCCTGGAAGAGGCCCTTTGAGTTGATTCTAGTGTGGCATGGTTGGGAATTCAAGACATGTTTATACTGAGGCACCAAAGATCTGCAGTTCTTATGGTCTCATGGGACACCTAATAAATTATGCCATTTATTTTATTCTACTCATAGTGGAATGATCTCCTTAGCACCTAAAATTATTATGGTGGAATCAGATGCTTCGTGAACAAAGGGGTTGCAACCACAAGCACAAAAAAAAGATTCTTCAGACTGTAGAAGATTCTCTAGAGGAATATGATACAGGTCCAGCAACTGTGAGAGGTAACATTACTATAAATTCATCTTTAGTGATTGATTTATTTGATACTTGTGTTCCTCACTTGATTATATCAACTTTTATTGTAAAATTTATAAATCTTCCAATAGTTTTTTTTCTTACATGATGGATATTACTACACCCCTCAAAACGTTGATAGAATAGGGTCTATGTTGTCCTTCTTGTGTTTTATCTCTATCAAAAATCAATATTACCTATAATTTTATAGTTCTTAACATGAAACCGCTTGACATTATTCTTAGTATGGATTGGATCATTGTTCATAAAGACCAAATTGATTGTTACCTTCAATGTGTCTCTTTTACTGTGCTCGATAGTGTGTGTTGGGTCTTTCAAGGAGAATTGGACCCAAGGTCGAGTATATTTCGAATTTCTTATCAAGATTTATGGAAATTAATATCATTTTTTTCTTTTGAATTGGAGTGAGAAACTTTGAGTGATTATATCCCTCCAATTTTGTTGAGTTTCCTGACCTGTTTCCTTTTGATTTCTGTGGTATTCCTGAAGTAAGAGAGGTAGAGTATTCTATTGATTTAGTACATAGTACTCAACCAATATCTATTCCTTCTTACTGTATGGGACCAAAATAGTTGAAAGAGTTAAATACTCAGTTGGATGATCTTTTAAGGAAATGATTTATATGATAAAATGTGTCACCTGGGGAAGCACCTGTTTTTTTTAAAGAAATATGATGAAACAATTTTCCTTTATATTGATTACTAGAAACTCAATAAATTTATAGTGAAGAAAAAGTATCCTTTACCATGTATTTATGATATTTTTGACCAGTTTAAAGGGAAAAAGTGGTTCTCAAAAATTGATCTTCGATCTGGTTTTCACCAGTTGATAATAAAATAATCCAACATTTATAATATCACCTTCAAGAGCAAGTGATTATGTTTTTATGCCATTCATCCTAACCAATGATCCTACAGTCTTTATGGTGTTGATGAAAAAAATATTCCATGAGTATCTTGATACATTCATGGTAGTATTTTTGGATGACATCCTTGTTTACTCTCAATCCTAGTAGGATCATGTGCATCATCTAATATTAGCTTTGTAAATATTGAGAAATCACCAATTCTATGTCAAGATATCGAAATATGATTTATGGATTTCGGTTTTGAATTTCTTATAAAATTGTTTTTCAGTTGATCTTGAGAAGTTGAAAGCTATTATGATTTGGGAGCAACCATGGAATGTTTTTTTGATTCAGAGATTATTGGGTTTAATAGGGTATTATCGTCAGTTTCTAAAGGATTTCTCAAAGTTGGGTTCTCTGATGTTTTACCTCACTCAAAAGGGGGTTAAGTTTTCTTGTAATGATAAATTTTATAGTACTTTTGTTGATATGAAAAATATTTTGACTTATATGCTAGTATTGACTATTACAGAGGCTGAGTAGGGCTATGTGGTTTTTTTGAAACATTAGGTTAGAGTTTGGGATGTATTCTTATGAAAAGTGATCACGTGTTAGCCCTTAGTTATAAATAGTTTAGGCCACATGAGATGAATTATTCAACTTATCACCTTGAAATCACAGGTGTGATGCATGAAATTATGAGTTGGTGGCATTACCTTTTCAGTGAAAGGTTTACCATGTTTTTGACCAAAACATATAGAGTTATGTATTATCTCAAAAATATTTGAACCTTCATCAAAGGCATTGGGTGGAGTACCTATAGTCTTTTGATTTTGACATTTACAACACCTCATGGAAGCAAAATTTCATTTCCGATTATATGAATAGTAAACTTATGACCTAGTAAATGAAAGAATCATCAAAAGAGTTGAAATTTATGGTTCTTTTCATGGAGTTTCATTTTGGATTCTAAGAGGAGGAGGCCAAGGTTATCTTATCAAGTGTTCAATTTACCTCCACTCTTCTTGAGATGATTATTTATGGGAATCATCTTGTTGATGAATTCTATGGTAGTAGGGGCTCTCTTTATATTGGGGAGACCGTTAGTGAGTATATTTTCTATTTTGAGGGAATCCTATGTTTTTAGATTTAGTTTTTTGTGCATTTTTCTATAAAGAAAGATATAATGGGGGATTTCCATAATTCCCAGTGGGCAGTGCACCATAGAACCACAAAGGTGTTTTATGATTATAAGAGATGATTTTGGTGTCCATGTATGATATGGGACATTGCTTATTTGGTTTCTCATTATTATACTTGCCAATATGTCAAGGTCGAGCACCATAGGCCTTCAAGTTTACTTCAGACACTTCCAATGTTAACTTGGAAGTGGGATGAGATCTCTATAGATTTTTTGGTTGGGTTTCTACATACCCCTAAAAATAAGAATGTTATATGGTTTGTGATTGACCAGCTAAAAAAATTGGCACACTTCTTACCCATTCATTATACAACCAAACTTTAGGACTTGGTATGTCTTTATATTAAATAGATTATTTCTTTGCACAAAGTTCTATCGGATACAGTTTCTGATATAGATCCCCATTTTATCTCTTTTTTTGGAGTGTCTTTTAGGATGAAATGTGATATCATATTTTTTTAAACTATAGAATACCATCCATATATAGATGAACATAAAGATAGGTCTATATAGATTCTTAAGGACATTCTCTTTTCCAATGTTCTTGACTTTAGTGGATATTGGGAGTTCTATTTTGGACTAGTTTAGTTTTATTATAAAAACAATTACCAGTATGAAATTTGAATGACTCCCATTGAGGCCTTGTATGTTCGGCCTTGCAAATATCCATTGTATTGCTCAGATATTGGTAAAGGTTATTTGGTTGGACTGATCTTGTTCTAAGAAACAATGAAAACTATTTAGTTAATTAATTAGATAATTTTTATGGTATATAGCCAGTACATATATTATGTTTACTTTAGTGGGTGACATTTAGAGTTCTCAGTTGGTGAATGGGTTTTTCTGAGAGTTTCACCATGTTTGGGTCATCAACATCTTGAGAAACTGGGGAATCTTGTGCCCCAGTTTCTGGGACCTTTTTATGTTTTTGAGAATGCGGGGAAATTTAATTACAATTTATCACTTCCACATCAGTTGATGTAAACACATAATGGGTTCCATGTATCACAAATTCAAAAGTATCTTTATAAACTATCTCATGTATTGAGTTGGGAGTATCTTTATGTTGATCTTGATTTATTGATGACTAATAATCTAGCCAGTATTGTTGATTATGGGACAAAGTTACTTTGTGGGAGGATGATAACTTTGGTTTGTGTGATATGGAAACATGGTTTTGATTCTTGTGAGACTTGGGAGCATGGGGAAAAAAATGAGAGAGAAGTGGATTGATCTTTTTGATATGAAAACTTCTAGAAAGGATTTCTAGGGACAAAAATTTTTTATGGTCGGGAGGTTTTAAAATTATGCTACTTGTTTTCAGGTATTTATTGACACTAGTTTTTATCTACTTTTTTGGGGTCTTTTTTCAAGTTATTTTGGGAGAAATTTGGAAAATTTTGGAATCTATTTAGACTCTGCATGATTGGTGAACAGTTAGGGAAAACTATGCGGTTTGACCCAACAAACCAGGCACCCTACTGAGAGTCACTAGAAGGGGGTACACGGTTTCCCCAAACTGTGTATCCACCCATCAAAACTATATACCCCTTAGACAGTGGGGAATTCATGGTTGGTGTATGATTAGTTTAACCATGTAGTCAAATTTTGCACCCTAAATAGAAGTCTAGTTGGGGTGCATGGTTATGGCACACAGTTTGTCTAACCATACAACACTCCACAGGAAACCATGCATGTGGTTTTTTAATTCATTCTAAAATTTAATTAAAAATCTTGAACACCAGTTTAAGATTCCTAAACCCCTCATTTGACTCTAACATGATTTTTTTCTCCTGGAGGCTCTCAATAGGTAAAATTGACTCCTACAAACCCTTTTCTTGGTGGATTAAAGTGGCATTGATCTCGTTCAATCTCCTTCATGTAAGTGGATATACTCTAATGTGTTTTCTTCTAGTCTCTATTTATCTACTCCGTATATTTTGATAGATCATCATGTAACTGATGCATCTAAACTCCATTTTTTGGATATTGATTATAGGTGTGTTCCTAGATCTTCCACTCCTTTGTTCTTTGTTGGAGAGTCATGTTGTAGGTATTGATTTCTAGATATTTGATTTAAAATAAGGTAGTTCCATAATTCTTTTCCCTAAAATTTAAACCTAGAATTGATTGATTAAATTGAAATGAGTTTTTAATTGATATAAAAATATAAATTTGTGATGATTTTATCAATAATTTTAAATGGATGTGAGATTTGAGAAAAACCCCAATTCCAATGGAATTGGAATTGTGGGATGGATTTATAATAAATGATGTATTGATTTTGAAATAATTTTGATGAAAATATTTTATGTTGATATTTTGAAAATGGATTAAATTTAAAAGTTATTTGAAATGACATGAAATCATGAAAACCTATGACTTGGTTTTGAAATGAGAAGCCTTGTTGGAAAAAGAAATTGGGAAATTGTATTTTAAAATGTTTTAAAATGATTGATTGATTGATTGATTGAAGAACATGGAATCCTGGGTAATAGTAGGTGTTTGGGAAAATCATGATAGGATTTTGTTCCCATATCACTAGATTTATAAAGACAATACTAACTTAACCAATCGGGCTTAGAACACTCGTGAAGAGTACCACTATTGGGGTGTAGATTGATTGACCATAATGGGTTCCCCTATTGGAGTGTTGATTGAGTATACACATTATTTATGAGCTGTGATCAGTAATGAGATGTTTGAGGATCCTTTAGCTAGTAACTAATTCACCATAGGTCTTTTTAACATGGCGCTATGAGTTATACGATTTGATATAAATGTCATTGATATGTTGAACTATTTTATTCATGCCAACAGATTTAGAAAAACTATTTTATATAAAATTTACATTTAACACTGTTTGAAATATATTTTGATATATTATACATCTATTTTAATGAAATCATTTTTGGTTCAAAATATGATAAGTAAATTCCATTCCTTGTTTTATTTAAATTGATAACATTAATGGTTAATTATTATAGTATTGATTATGGAACACTTTGTGATACCCTACCAGGATTTATAGTTCACACACTACCTTTTACTTATGATTTTTGTATATTATATTTTTCTAAGTCATAGAAAAGGGAATGTTCTACTTTAAGGTGGGATATTTTCTTGAACCTTTGGACTATGTAGTGGTGATGGTGAATAATGGAGCGGTTGTCCACTTGTTGCACATGGATTACGAGACTTTTTTTTCGGGTTGACATTGTAGTTTCCTTTGGGATGCTTATCGATATGTTAGAGTAATATTTTACCTATTGGTTTATAGTAATTTTTTATTTTTGAAGCTTGAGCATACCAACTTGTTTATTTTATCTTATGCTATTTTTTGGAAAAATTGTTCCATCTTTGATCTTGTATGTTGCTTGGTGCCAGTCACCAACCCATGGGGATTAGGAACACCCTCCAGTCTATGTCACTACTGGATTAGGTACCAGGGTAGAAGGTTATCTAGGATGGTTCATTATAGACTTAGTTTTGGTAGAATACTAACCTTATATGGATTAAGGTATAACGTAAAGGAAGTTTTCTGAATAATAAGTTTATCTTTTAACCTAATGTTTCATTTTTATTTCTTATTCTACCTCCTAAAAATATTCTTAAAACATGATGAAATTATAAAACTAGTATATTACATATAAAAATATGTTATTATGTTAATTTAATAACCTATATCCTTCTCTTCATCCGTAAAATGGGAAATCAATCCATCATTCGTGTGTATGACATACTATCGCCTCTCAAACTGATGTAATTCATTTTCCATCATCACCGATCATAGATATTTATAATAATGGATTTAACACACACACACAAATATATATATATATATATTATTAATGAATTAATTATCATTATTTAATGATAATATATCAAATATTTTCTTACCTTTGCAACCATTGAAAAATGATAACGTCGTTTGTGCGTACGTGTGGACTACCACCTCAACGAAGTGATGTGATTCAATTTTCATAACCTCATCACATAGATGATATATATAAGTTTATTAAAATATATAATATTATATTTATTATATAATCCTATTTATAGAATTATAAAATAATAATTACCTTATTTCCATCATTTTTGTTGAAAAATGGAAATGTTACTCATGCATATGTATGACTTACCATCTCGATAATTATAACGCAGTTAATTTTTGATAACAATAAATCATGGTTGGTTTAAAATGAATAATTTATGTATAAAAAATATAATTATTTCATGATTATTTTTATAGATATTATGGAATAATGAACCTTTTACCACATTCACACATCGAATCCATTTTAAAATTATGAACCAAACATCTTCAAAACACCCAACACGGACATAATAAATTTTAAAATTAAATATTTCATTAAAATAAATGAAATAAATAGTCTATGGATGAAGGATTAATCATGTATTTTTTTAAGAAATCAAATAATTGATATAAGTTTATTATACAGTTGTTGAATACATACATGGAAAATTTAGGCTTGAGGTAAGGTATTTCATCTCAATTTCCCTTCATTAAGGAATACTTTAATTTTATGAACCTAATTTATTTTATATGGTATATATAATACCATTTTAAATTTTATATCATGAATCATTTATAATTAATGGTATTCTAATTTGAAATTGAAATTATTATATCTAATGGTATTTTACTTGAAAGTTACAAATTTTTAAGGGGTTTATTAACTCAATTTTCACTCATTGGGTTATACTTATAATTAATTGACTTTGTTATGCCATGATTATATGTGAATTGATCTATAATTTTTTTATTCTATATTTTTACTTGTTTTATGATGATTAACATGTGTTTATATAATCATTTCACGGATTAATTATCACTCTAAAATCTATGATCTTTGCCAAAGTTTTCTTTGTCTCAATCTCATTTACTTGATACATGCATCATGTCATGCAACATGATTTCCTGATATGGGGTAATTAATACCTAAAAAATTAATTTTGAAATATCACTTCATTAAATTCATGGGGTTTATATATCCATATCATACTCTTGTTTTCAATTATTTTTTATTCAAAATTTACCAAAGCGACAAAGGATTTATGTTTGAATCTCCTTTGTATTCAAGATTGTTTATGTTCAAGGTTTTTTTTGAGGAATTCATATGATCTTATTTTATTGAACCAAATATATTTTATTCCCATATTTTTATGAGTTTGTTTCATATTTTTAGTTTACATTTCCTCCATTATTAAATAAGGAATCATAAAGAAATTTGTTTTTAAGTGATACTGATCTTGTATCTTCTTTTAGATCGGGAATCTTTTACTTCCCTATCCATGTTTTCTAAAATGTTTTCAAGGATGTTATTTTATAAATATAAATTATTTCCAAAATTTATTTTATTTGATATTTTCACTTCTTTTAAAAGTTTTTAAAAGGAAACATGTTAAATTTTACGCATAATTCACTTATTACTATCTTTATAAAATCTTGAAAAAATGTTTATTTTTTAACATATATGACATGAAACGATTTTATAAAATCCATAAGCATTATTTTATTTTAATATTACTTTATATGTTTCCATATTTATTTTCAAATAAATTCGTTTTTCAATCATTTTTTAATTTTTTTTAAAATATCACCCAAATAAGAGTGCATTTTCCCTTGTTTTTAAAGAAATGTTTTAAATGTTCTTTTAAAAGTATTTTACTATATGTCATCATCCTTTAATGATTCCATAGGATTCACAGGGGTTATTATCTTATGATACCATCTATATTATTTCTATGGATATATTATGATGTTTATTTTAAAGAGATTTTCATGAAAACCCATTTCTTTTCCATGGGTTAACCAAGATATAAACGAATACCGGTTGTTTTCAAGGGTGTTATGTTAAAAAGTGTATGCTTATAAATATTTTATTCATGAATAATACTTAAATTTTATTGAAGATGGCTAGTGATCCCAATATATCTTATATTAACGAGTGATCCTAATACAACTTATACTATAGGTTATCCCCATTATAGCTCTCCAATGCATTGGGTAATGTTACTTGTCTTCAAAGGTAAGAAGTTGGGAGTTAACCAGTGTGGTTTGTCCGATGGATTTAAATAGGATCTGGCTATTTCTAATAGGAGTTTAACACAGGTTATGAATATAGTGTTCCAAGATACTAACATGTTATCATTATTCTTTCCATGGGTATTTGATATTTCTTTTGATAAATTTGACACCACATGGATTATTATTATTGATTCCCATAACTCTTACCTTTGTTAAATCATTATGACATGTTTATTGATTTATGGTCAAGGTATTTATGGGTTTGAATTATCTTATGTTATTATCATTCAGTTTGATTATGTCATCATACACTTATTCTCATCTTATACTAACTGATGACATTCAATTATAAATTATTTATGTTTTCCCTTACTAAACTTTTGAGCGCAGCCTCTTATGTCTCATTTTCCCCAAGTTATGAAGAATGATGTTATATGTTTTTTTAATAAAAAGTTTACATGTGTAAATAATTTTATGGGATATATTGAAGACTTAATATGGAATATTAAAAGATGGGTATAGTGGGAAAACACTCACCTGAATTCATGTGAATTGTTTTTTGTAATATTTTCCCCTAATTGAGTTTGTATTAATTATTTAAAACTCTAAACCAAAAATGTCATAGGTCATTTAAGTGATCTAATATTTTATTTTTATGTTGTAAGTTTTTTATGTCTAAATTTCGGTCACATTTATTGGTATCATAACAAAAATGTAAAGATTATGTTTTTAGCATCAAATTCAAGAGTACAGGTTCATGTTTATTATAGTTGGTATTAGAGTAGGGTTTATAAAACTTTGGATATTAAGATGTTTTAATGTTATTTTATCTTAAGAGTTATGGATACTATCATGAGTTTATAATTTTATGTTTTATCATATGTTTAAAGTCATAAATAACCATTTTAAGGTTTTAAGTAATGGAATTTTAATATGATTAATGATATTTTGGGAGATGTTTTATCGGGTTAAGGTACAAGTAACCCTTAGCTATATCATGTTTTTTAACATTAATAATTATTTCATAAGAATGTTATTAAATTTTTGGGGATATAACCTGAAAGATATGAAATAAACTTTGAGGTTAAAAAATTATTTAATGTTGAGGTTATTGAGGTTATTTGGGATATAAGGTTATTTATTTATGGAATTATCTAAGTTAAACCTTTGATTTTTTTTGGTAAAATTTGGAGTAAAATGTATTATTTCTTCATATTAAGGTTTATTCATTTTGGTAATTATCTTACTTTGTGCTAACTATTTTGGTTTTGATTAATTTTTAAAGATATGAGGAATAGATTATTATCCTTTTTTGGATTATGTGATTTGTTATATGTTTATTTTAGTGCTTCAGGCATGAAATAAATCAACTTTAATAATCATCATTTGAAGTAAAATATGATATTTTTGTGGAAATTTATTAAAGGATGAAATTATAATTTTCAAGTAAGTATATTTACTAATTATCTTAGTATAGAAGGTATAAAAATTCCTCAAATATATGAAAATGATTTTGAAGAAAAAAAATTATCCTATAAATTGATGGCCTTTTTCACACCTCTTTGGTTTATAGTTTTTTGGTCATAAAATTTATCTTTATCTTTAACTTTATTATGATAAATAATCTCTAACACTATCCATCATTATTTGGACATTAATTTTGATCCATGTCCTTATTTTCACATCCCACCAATGTTATTCTATTTATAAACCTATTCATTTGTTATTCTAGATGACCATCTGACATAGAAAATGTTTTCAACAATTTAACTTTGAATTTTAATTTTTAATCACACCAAAGTGTTATTTTATGGGTAGTATTCACATATTTAGGTTTTTGTGGTATTTTGAGCTTAATTGAAAAAATGATCTATTTTGGATTTTAACTATTTTAATTTATTTTTGTATTCAGATATAAATTTTAATAAAATGATCAAATTGATTTTGTTCTTTTTTAGGTTTATATACATGTTGGGATTAATTTTATTATTCTGGGACCAAATCTATATCTATCATTTGAAGTCCCAAAATCAGATCACAATTCCAGCCTTGAAAACTATGCACAAATCTGTCGATTCTTTATGATGGGACCATATATCATAATTATAGGAACCAATTGATATTATATTATACAAGTGTATATATAATATATAAATGAAAAACTTTTATTAAGGTGGAATTTACTGATTCTTTCATTTTCAAGGACATTAAATCATGGGAACTCAGTTAATTGGAATACGAATTGTCAGTCCAGAAAGAATAAATTCCCATAGTAATTCAGCTACATCTCTCTCTCCACACATTGGAAATGAAGCTTATTTTTTTTTGTAGAAATATTATATATATAAGATCAAATTTAAAGAATAATTTTTTTCTAAATTCTATCATTTAATTTTTCTATCATGTGGAAAATTTTGGAGAAGATTTTGGGAGCCAATTTTTCCCCACTTTGCCTATACAAATGCATATCCTCTCAATTTCAAAGGGTTGGAAAAGTTGTGTAAATTTTTTGTAGGTTTATATTTTATTTTATTATGTATTGTATTTTTATACTTTTAATTTATATTAGTATTCATATTCATACGTCATTCTTCCATTTTTACTTTTATGTGTTTCTCCCACCGTATTCTCTTCTAACTCTATGAGAATGGGGAAATAACCTCTGAGTTTTCTTAAGGGAGATAATGGTGGTTGATTGAGTTTTATTTTACTTAAATTTAAATCTATTTATTTAATTCCTATTATTTTTTTGGTGTTGAAATTTATTATAGTGTTTAATTTCCCCATTTTCTGTACCGCTGATTTTTTCTTCTCAGTCAACATTCATCCTTCCCTTGACGATCTAAGTCATGCATATGATGGAGTATGGATTGGGTAGAAATGGTAGGTAAAGATATATCCTAGATTAAATTAGGAATATTATTTCCCTACATTAAGAGATCTCAGTGTTGGGGTAATAACAATTCAAATGATAGGGTATAGTGTGACAGATCTTGATCACCACATTGAATTGACATTGAGAATATTTTAATGAACAATGACATCAACCATTATGATCTCCTAATAAAGAATATCTTCCTTCTTTATTTATAACATCATTTTGTTAACATTGAGTATTTATATATATATATATATTAATATTTTATATATATTTTAAAACCATCTTTATATTATTTAGTTATATATTAGTTAGAAAATAAATAGTGAAATAGAATTTTGGTGTTGTGTAAGTTGCCTCCTCAAGACTAACCTTGGGAATTCAACATATTGAATCATTAGGTAAATAACCTATTGACCAAATATCCTTGAAAAATACCCACACATTAATTTGGAACTTTTTTCTGAGAGGCACAACACTTTCACATACCGTTTTTCATAAAAAACACAAAAAAATAAAAATTTCAGAAACATACAAAATAAAAAAAAACACATTATTCATGATGTATTTCATTTAAAATTACTATTCTTAGAATAACCAATCTCAGGTGATAGAAGAAGTTAAAAAGGAACTTGTATTCAGGTTGGAAAGGATGTGTGATACAATGAAAATCATGGAGATCCAAATAGAATGGATAACTTAATATATACATGCATATCATGATCCATCTGAACCGTATCTTGAATGATAACCAAAATTAGTAGTGGAATATATTTTACCAATAAATTTTTATGTTAAATAACATGAGGTGGGTGATAAAGAGATTCTAAATGAATTAATCACATTATCCCACACTCAACAATTTCTTGAGGAGGTCCCATAATAAAACATTCTAGTTGATATACTTATGGGAGATCAAATTTTTTGGAAGAATTCTAAAATTGATTTGTTGAAGATAACCTAAAACATGATCATCCCATCATTGATAATGAAAAATAATCACCTCTCTACCACTCTCTTTCTTTGGAAGATGATAATGAATATACACCTACTGATATTGAGTTTTCAATAGTCCTTATAGAAGAGATCAATTTCCAAGATGACTTACTTGAAAGGGAATATCTATATATTGATTTGTCATGTTTTAATCTTATTAAAGCTAAATAATTTTCTGAATTAACTTTATCTAAAATTTCTAACATAGTACAAATGTAGTAGAACATGAATGTTACGTAAGAGACCACCCAAGCGGTGGTTATTGAAGAAGAATATTTAGAGTAGTACATAGTGTGATGAGATCCTCTATGATAACTTGCATACCATATGGAGGAGGACATCATAGAAGTCAATAGGGAGAAACCCTATTTTCTTCCCCCCCTCCACACCTAAAATTATCTCTCTATTCTTTCTTTTTGGTTGGTAATTTTCTTATATTATTTGGGGTTATATATATTTTTTATTTAGTCATAGACATTATAAAATGTTACATGTGGTGGTCTATCTCAAAGAAACCACACCCACCTTATTATTGGGGATAATCCACTTTAACAGCTTAAATAGGGGAAGAAAAAACCTAGCACCCACTTAGGGGGTCTAAAAAAATTATTCCTTTTATTTACCCATTCTCTTTATTTTTATTTATTGTTATTATGTTACATTTCTTGATTTATTGTAGTTTTAAAGTGGTATTATCTAGGAGATTAACTCATGATTTCTACTAAAAAATAAATTAGGTTGTGTCTTTCCTTTTCATTATTTTTTTAATCCAATTAATTTTTTTCATGAAAATTATTATATGATTTTAGCTAAAAACAGGGTAGTAAATGGAATAATTGTGATGGAGGGATGTCAAAAAGTTCTTAGTAATTTTGTGTGTGTTTCCATTTTATTTTTCATGCTTTTTTCTAAAATATTCATGTCTTATTTTTTTGTGATAATTTTTAGGATTCTTGATCTGAATAGAATAACTTTGTAAAATTGAACCCATATTGGTATTTTTGGTGCATTTCCTGATTTTAATATTTTAGGATTTAAATGATTTCTAAATTAATTTTGTTTTTTGATTTCCAATATTTTCATTTGATGAAGTTCAATTGATTGTGAAACTCATGCACACTAGTACTATCCAAATTGAAAAAATTTCCCATCTTGAGAGGTTTCTAAACCCTTTTGACATATTATTTACATTTTTCCTTTTCTTGAGAGTCTTGAGACATGTCTTTTGATCCATTACTATCTATTTTTATCTTTTTCAAGGAAGTTAAAGCTCATGGAATGTGTTAAGTATGATTGGAGTGTGGGGTGTCGATCGTGGGGTCGAGTCCCAAATCTATTCTTCTTCTGTAGTGTGCATGTATAAAAGAACACCTTTTTTTGATTGAGGCGCCACTTTGAAAAACCTTTTTACATTAATCTATAATTTTGACCAACCCTTTCTTCAAACCTTTTTTAATCCCATAGTCAGCATGAAATACCTTGTTAGGTATCCATATTACAAGTCATTTATCCCTTTCCAACCTACTCTATAATCTTAATGAGTGATTATTTTTGAACTCAAGTGTGGGGGAGGGAGAAAATTAACTATATTTTTCTTTCCTGAAGAATCTGTTTGAGCTAAATTGAAAAAAAGTGTTGTCATGTTTACTTATGATTTTGTGGAAGAAATTTCATTATGGAAATATGAATGGGTAGACCCAAAATGTCATTGAAAATATGGGATGGGTGTTCACCAATTTTTTATTATAAAAATCTGTATCTCTTTTCCCCAAAAAACATGATTCTGAAGAGAAATCCAGATTTTAATTCATGCTGAAACAATGATACAAATTAGGAAAAATAGGGAATAAATTTATCAATGATTCTAAAATTTTAAGTTTGAACTTCCAAAATAAATAAATATTTGTTTGTAGGTTATTAATTTTTGAGCTGATTAAGGAGCACATCATTCTTGAGAAAATCTATTTTCATGCAATTACTTTACGTTAGAGCTTAAACATCCTCATTATGCATTAGATGTTTTTTCATTTAAAACCCATCAGACCTCATACTCATAAAAATCCATGAAAAATACCTCATGATTGACACATTTATGACTCTATGAAGTGGATATAAATTTAGAATATGAAGCCTATATAGATCACACATGTTCTTGAGAATGAGAAGAACTCTAGATAAAAGAAATCATTGAGTGAAGATAGAAATATGTTTTCCAAGGAGGTAAGTAGAACATTAATGTGATGATTAACATTCAATTTAATGGATTTTTATGATTTTTGAGTATTTAGTAATTATTTTTTCTATGTTGGATGCATGATATTTTCCTTGATATGATAATTTATTTATGTTTTCATTTATGATTTGGGAAATTTGTTTTGACCTTGGTATAAGATGATTGCCAAGAAGTGAAATATTTAAGTATAGGGGAATTGATATAGAAAATATTTATAATAATTTTACTTTTAATTTTTAATTTTTAATCCCATAAAAGTGTTATTTTATGGGAAATTTTTATTTTTTAGGTTTTTGTGATATTTTGATCATAACTGCAAAAATTGAATATTTTGGATTTTAACTATTTTAATTTATTTATATATTTCAGAAAAAACTTTTAATAAACTGATCCAAATTGAAAAATTATTATATTTAGATTTATATACATATTTGGATTAATTTTATTCTTCAGGGACCAAATCGTAATCCATCATTTGAAGGCCCAAAATCAGCTCATAAGTCCATCCTCGAAAATAATTCACAAATCTATCTATTTTTGAATTTGGGCCAATATATCATTATTTTATAAAATAATTTATCGGAAATTATAAAATTATCCAAAAAATATATGAATTAAAAACTTTCAATAATGTTTCCAGTCTTGATTCTTTTATTCTCAAGGCCATTAATTCTTGGGAACTTAGTGCATTGGAATACGAATAGTCAGTCTGGACAGAATAAATTCTAAGATTAATTTGGATATATGTCTCTCTAAACATGTCCAATGAAGTTTAATTTTTTAGATATAAGATAACTATAAGAACAAATTTAAAGAAGACACAATGTATAAATTCTATCATTTAAGGGGTCTATCATGAAGAACATAGTAGAGAATATTTTTTGATCTAATTCTTCATTCATTTTCCTATAGAAATGTATCTCCCCTCAATTTAAATGGGTTGGAAAAGTAGTGGAATGTTTTTGTTGGTTTATATTTTCTTTTATTATGTATTATATTTTTATACTTTTAATTTATATTATTCTTCTTCTTCATACCTCATTATTCCATTTTTAGTTTTATGCTTTTATCCCACTGTATTCTCTTCTAACTTCATGAGAATAGGGAAATAACCTCGATGTTTGTTCGAGGGAGAGAATGGTGGTTGATTGAGTTTCATTTCACTTCAATTTAAATCCCTTTATTTAATTCTAAGAATTTTGGTGGTGGTTAAAATGATTATGGTGTGGGATTTCCCCATTTTCTCTATGGTAGAGTTCTTATTCTCATTCAACATTAATCCTTCTCTTCACTATCTAAGTCATAAATATGATAGAGTATGGATTGGGTAGTGATAAAAATAAAAGATATCTATTATTAATATTTAGGAAGCGTATTTCCCTACATGAAAAGATCTCGGTGTTGGGGTAATAGCAATTCAAATGAGAGGGTGTAGTGTAAAAGATCTTGATCACTACATTGAATTGATATTGAGAATATTTTTAATGAATAATGATATCAACCATTATGATCTCCTAAGAATGAATGTCTTCCTTATTTATTTCTAACATAATTTTTTGACATTATATATATATATATATTTTATTCATCTTTCAAACCCATATTTATATTATTTAGTTATATATTAGTTAAAAAAATAAATAGTAATAATAGAATTTTAGTGTTGTGTAAGTTTCATCCCTGAGATCGACCCTAGGTGTGCACAATATTACATGATTAGATAAATAATCTATTTATAGGTGATCCATGACAAATCCCCACATATCACCTTTATATTTCCCTCTTCACTCTTTTTAATAGGAAGTTTTATTAACCATTTTTACGATGTGAGTTTCAAAAAATGGTATTCTCAAATTTCAAACCATTGATTACCAATCCCAAGCTCAAATTATGAGGATTAAACTTATTAGGAGTGGGATTTAATATCCTGATATTTTAAAATAAATACTATGTTCGATAGTATTCAAGATACACAACCCAAATCTTAAACGAACCATGAAATATTAATATTTAAATATGATTGTTATAACCTAGCCATTAAATTGAAAGGTAAAAATTGGATTAAATTATTTATGAAATGTATATAAATGTACTATTCAATATAAATACACCGATAATTTCTTAGTAAATAATCACTCAATTTTTAGTAAAGTCATTTTATGCTTCAAAAATATTTTTTCTTCAAAAATAAATTTTATTGTTTTTTTGTGAGAGAATATTATATTTAATTTATGAAAATATTAGAAATTTAATTTTATAAAAATTATATAATTTTTTAAATTATCATATAAAAAATATCTTAGGGTGATATTTTGATATTTCTCTAAAAGTATTGATTTTTTAGTGAATAGTGAAAATACTGTTTTTTGTAAAACTGACACTTATTTTCATTAAATAAAGTAATTTAAAAGTTCCATTAAGATTTTAGTTTTATATTAGAGTAAAATAAATATTATTTATTTTTATATAATCTAATTAATTATATTGGAATGATCATTATACTTGATTTTAGTATAATTTCATTTTTTTCGTTTAAAAACACATTTGTTTTAGAAACTATTTTTCATTGCGTTTTATGTATTTTTATTAAACTTAATTTTTATCATATATAGGAGTTGAATTGGAATAAATTTAATTTTATTATTCATAAATTCTAATTTATCCTTGTATTAGTTTTTGATATTCTTTTGAATAATTTCAATTTTTGTTGAATAGTAAAAAATATAGTTTTTATGAAATACAATATCTTTTATGAAATATCCTAGACATCAATTTGATATAAAAAATTATTAAACTTATTTAAAAAATTATTTACGATCATATAATACAAATATTATATAAAAATAATTCAAAACATATAAATAATAATTTATTTAATGATACATATGAAAATCACTTTCAATGTCGACGCAGTGCTTACGCAAGACTGGAGAAGTCAAATTTTATGTCCTAATGATAACAATGGAGAAGGAAGAATATTTTAATGGATTTTTTCAATAATATTATTTATAAATTACTATTTTTATTTGTATTTTATAATTTTGGAGTTATATAATAAGAATGTCACGAACCGAATCTGGTCTCCACCAATACCAGCACCAAACCCAGCCCATGGAAAGGCTTGAAGGGCATTAACTATCCCCATGAGCTTGAACATGTTCCCGAGTATCATTAATTTAGGTGTGGGAATGATTTAACTGAGTATGAAAGCATAAAACATTAAAAACAATCTATAATATAAATCTGAAAATTTCAAGCCAAACAAGTCTTAAGAAAAAACCAGAACTGAATACATTGGTTTAAAGACAATACAAGTGATCCAAATACAAATAAAGGCTGAATCAAGACATCCCCAAGGACTCCGCATGACAAGGGGTTATCACCCACAAGCCGTCTCTACAACTCCGCACCAAGGATGTGAACTAACACCCCGAACTGCCACCAGCCAAAGCCTTTACTTTACCTGAGTCAAACACAACCAAGTCTACTTGAACTCAAGGGGTGTAAGTAGGGTGTGATACTAATCCCAATAGGATACCACCCAATGATTCTAAATTTCATTCAATACCAGGTGAAAAATCATGCAGTTTTAATATGAAAATAAAAGAAGTTATAAATTCCAAGAAACATAACTTTCAATTGAAAACTATTTTCAAAATAAAACTTTAATAATGTTAAAACATTTAAACAATACATGTTAGATACTATAATTCACATCCAAACGCACCCTAAGACGAGGGAAAATACCAAAAATCCAATGAGAAACAAAATCGGGAACACCCCTAGGTACTAGATTATCTTAGGCCCTATGTACCTCATACCTCGGTGTAAAGTAACCATAGAAAAATACGTTCTCATGCATGATACACTAGTAGGGAACATACCCATAACATATTGGTCCCTAATAATCATCTATATAGTTTAGTTATAGTTGTAGTTATCCAAATTTTAAGTGAAACATGGACAAAACCCATCCGGTTCACTAGTTTTACTAGTTCAAATCCACCCACCTAGGTACCCGGGCTTCCCCCTCTATGCTCAAACAAATTCAGAAAGATAAATATATCTTTTTTCATATAAAAAATCAGTAATGGTCACATAAAAACTGTACAGTATATCAATACACTTTTTACCATTTAAATCACACAACAAAACATTTTTATTTTTTTACAAACAACTTCACAAAAACTAACAATGCTTTGCGCACAAAAATCCCCTTTAAAACCCCACTTTGAACACTATGTGCATAATAAAATTTTATAAATCATAATTTTCAACACCCAAAAAATTTATATAAACCTATTAACTGAGTTATAAAATAACCCCAATAAGCATCACATAGAATAGCCATGTAAAACACCCAATTTGACACCAAATTGGTACTAAAAAAATCATTTACTTAACAAATGTCACCCAAAACCAATTTCACAGAAACAAACAATAACATTGAAAATATTATTTTCAGCCCTAATATAGATCAATAAAATCAAGTAAATAATTATAGGGAATCCCTTAATGAACCAATAAAAGATTTGTTTGAAAACCCACAATTTCACTAAAAATTGGCACCTAAAAGTCATTTTCTTTATAATTGCCACTAAAACCATTTTTTTCAGAAAAATTAGAATGAAATAGACATGAAAATACCTTAAACACAGTATCTAGGTCACAAATATTTCATAGCAAAAGGAATCACCTACCAAATCAAAGGAAACCCTTGAATCACCAAGCGAAAATCAAGTCGCACCACCACCGCCCCAAGAGGGACTTATATCGAACCTAAAACCACAATAATTGATCAAGAAAACCCAAGGTTTGAAAAAATATCCCATGATCATTTTTTACTTCAAGGAAATTGTAATACACTTCATGGAAAGGGGAGGAACTAAAGAATAGAGATACTTACTTGAGATTCTTTGAAGTTTATCTACCAAATCCCCCTTCAAAATGGGGTTCTAAAGAGGTTTCGAGTGACTTGGAGGGATGAAATGGGTGTTAGGTTTTAAGAGGAGGATGAATGGTAGAATTAAAAATTTAAATTGAGGAAAATTGTAATAATTGAGAGAGTTATGAAGGAAAGAAGTTACCTCTTCAAATGTGGATGATTTGAGAAACCCTATGAATTTCTGCACTAATTCACGATGAATAAAAGCTCCAAAGATGGGGAAAGAGGATGGTCATGCTGATGGGTTCAGTGGGATTTGGTGACACTTTTAATCACCAAAAAAATTTTAAAATTGAATATGTTATTAATTAAACTTTTTTTTAAAAACTGAAAATTGGATTTTGGACTGGCCTAATTCCTTAAATAAAAACCCAAATCCACCATTATTACGGATTCCTAAAGGGTCCAAATTGAAATAGTGGTGTTAATAGGTTTGGAGAGTCCATTTATGAATAAGAATGGGTGAAATTTTTTTAAAAAATGAAATAGTTGTAAAAGAAACTAAATTGGTTTTTAAATTTGGAAATGGGCTCGTAGTTTGGTCTAAATCATGAAAACTCACCCTTTCCTCCAAAAAAGCATGGGAAACCCCCAAAACAAAGCATGAATGGAAATTAAATGAAATTTAACTTTAAAATAAGTCATGGATGTGACAATTCTCCCCAATATGAATGAATCTCTACCTCGGAAAGTCAACCTGAAGTTTGATTGGAAAATAATAATGGGTACTCTTCCTTGACCCATGATTTCCTCTCCCATGTCTCATGTGTATCATTTCCATGATGCCAAAGAACCCTGAATAATGGAATGAACTTCCCTTAAAGCATCTTATCTTGGGATTCCACTATTTTCACCAGACTCTCAACAATAGACATGTCTGGATCTATCCCCAGTTCTTCCCAACTCAGCGCATGGGACGAATCCGGGTTGTATTTCTTCAACTGGGAGACGTAGAAGACATCATGGATGGATGTCAACTAATAAGGTAAAGACAACCTATATTCCACCTTTACAATATGCTCGGTGATCTCAAAGGGCCCAACATACCACAATGTCATCTTCCATTGCTTCCCCAATCGACGATGGCCCAAATGAGGGGCCACTTTCAAGAATACCCAATCACCCAAAAAAAACTCTAGGTATCGACGCCTCCGGTCAGCATATGATTTATGGAGACTCTGAGCTATCTATAAATGATGCCTGATCAACTTGACCTTCTTAGATGTCTCCTGCACCAGACTCGGCCCCAACAGTTAGGTCTCACCTATCTCTTCCCAACACATGGGGACCGAAAAGGCTGACCATAGAGCGCCTCAAAAGGATCCATTCAAATCGAGTATTGGTAACTATTATTATAATAAAACTCAATGAACCCCAAATGGCTATCCCAAGAACCTCCAAAGTCCAGGACACATGCACAAAGCATGTCCTCCAAAATCTGATTCGCCCGCTCTGTCTAACCATCCGTCTGAGGATGGTATGTCGTGCTCATAATAATCTAAGACCCCAAGGCCTTATGAAGGCCTTCTCAGAACCAAGAAGTGAAATGGGGGTCTCTATCTGAGACAACTACTAATGGTATTCCATGAAGTCTCACTGCCCCCTGAAGATACAAACCACCCAACTCATCCACTTTATTTGTATCTATGATCAGAATGAAGTGGGATGATTTGGTCAAATGATCAATCACCACCCAAATGGAATTATTACCCCTGAGGTGTATGAGGTAATCTGACGATGAAGTCCATGGATACCTCATACAACTTCTAGGTAGAAATGGGTAATGGATGGAGCAAACCGGAGGGCCTTTGATGCTCTGCTTTCACCTGCTGGCATGTGTAGCATCTCAACACAAAGTCCACCATGTCTCGTCTCATACCAGGCCACTAGAACCACCGATGGACATCATAATACATCTTGGTGGCACCATGATAGATAGACCACTGAGACCGGTGAATGTCCTCCATCACCACCTTCCATAGAGATAACAACACTAATGAACGACCCTTGAAGCACAAGATGCCCTCAGGAGAAAACAACCAATCAGAGGATGTCTCCGTACCATGAAGAAACTAATTCAACCACTGACAAAGCTCATCACTAGGTTTTTTCCACTGTATCAACTCCAACAGAGAAGGAGTCAACTAGATTCTTTACAAGAACGCACCTCCACTGTGTTCCCTAGTCTCCACATGCATTTGAGAAAAGAACCCCATCAAAGTCCAATCATCACTGGACTTCCTCAAGGCCTGCACTGGAACTCTTCTGATCAAAGAATCGGCCACAAAATTACCCTTTCATGGGGTATAAACAATGTCAAAGTCGATCCCCTACAAGTACTTGATCCAAAAATGCTGCCTCAAGTTGAGGTCCTTCTACGAGAAGATATAGACCAAGATTTTGTGATCAGAGTAGACCAAAAACTTCTCCCCAAAGAGGTAGTGGGGCCAAGTCTTCAAAGCATGAATCACTACTTCCAACTCCACGTCATGGGTTGAGTAGTTAATTTCATTTGGTCAAATTTGGCGAGATCCATATGCCACCATGTGATCATCCTGTATAAGCACGCACCCTAGACCCAAACCTGAAGCATCACAAATAGACCACATACCTCTTTCAAGCCTCTGAAAAATAAGCACGGGGGTGGTAGTCAACCTCCTATTCATATCCTCGAATGATTCCTAACATTCTGGGACCCATAAAAACTTCACCCCTTTCTGGGTGAGCACGTTCACCGGGGAAACAAGCCGAGTAAAATCCCGAACGAATCACCTGTAATAACCATCCAGGCTAATGAAAATCCTAATCTCGAACACATTCTTCGACTGCTCCCATGACATAACTGCACTAATCTTCTCAGGTTCCACTAAAACCCCCTACTCAGAGATCACATTCCCTAGAAATCTCACTTCCCTGATCCATAAATTGAACTTCGACAACTTTTCATAGAGGCGGTGATCCCGTAAAGTGCACAAGACGATCCTCAAGTGATGTTTATGTTCCTCCTTAGAGCCAAAGTATACTATAATGTCATCCAAGAACACCACAATGAATGAATAAAGATACTGATGGAACACCCTATTTATGAGTGCCATAAAGACCATTGGATCATTGGTCAATCTAAAGGGAATAACCAAATACTCAAAGTGGTTGTACCTGCTTTGGAAGGCTGTCTTTGGGATATCTGACTCCTTCACCTTGAGTTGATGATACCCCAAATGTAGGTCTATCTTTGAGAACCAATTTACCCCTTCAACTGATCAAAAAAATAATTTATTCTGTGCAAAGGGTATTTGTTCTTAATTTTTACCTTATTCAGCTTCCGATAGTCAATGCACAACTGGAGAGATCCACCATTCTTTTTTGAGAACTACAAAGGAGTGACCCAAGGAGAGACACTCGAGCGGATTAACCCTTTTTATTCTAATTCATCCAGCTATATCTTTAATTCCCTCAGCTCGGTGGCGACCACACGATATGAGTGAAGAGATATTGGCTGTGTTCCCAGCGCCAGATCAATCGAAAACTCCACATCCAGCTCTAGGGGAAAACCTGAAAAATCATCAGAGAATACCTCCAGAACTCATTCACTACATGAGTTAGTGCACATTCAAGGGAAAGAACATCATCCACTAGCACAAACTAAGATAAATAGAAGATAAGACTGCCCAACTCTAGGAGTAGAGGCCCTGCGCGACCTGACCGAGGATCCTATTCTCTATGAAAAACCAGACGACACCCATTAGGTGACCTGAAACTAACTCGCCGTTTATAGCAATAAATGTGTGCTTGAAAGTGTACTATCCAATCCATGCCAAGTATTATGTCAAAAATTTATATATCTAGGACCAAGAAGTCCCACTCCATCTCAGACCCTGACACAGAAAGTGCACACGAGGGGCACCTGAGACCCTGCTTCTTCTTATTTCCTAGTGATGTCACCAACTCCATCAAAAAAGACAAAATATCAGTTGGTAAACTCAGAATGTTAAAAAAATTGGATGAAATGAATGAACCAAAGGTACTGGTATCAAAAAGGGTAGCAGCGATAGAAGATGGGATCAAAATGGTACCTCGAACTGTCAACGGTCCAGCCTTTGATCCTGCTGGTGCCTGATCCACCGCATGAAGATGTCTGGACTCTTCTTGAGGAAGACCGCTAGCCTGTGGTTATGACTTGAATTGGATTTACCCAGAAGATGACCCATCCCTACTACCACGAACTCCAAATTGACATCCCCCAGTCCTTGATGACTCAGACTGTGCTTGCACTCCTCTTGATGCCACTGACCCTGCCCCACTCAGAAGTGGACATGCCACCCCCACAAAAGTGCTATAAATTCCCCATGACTCCACACTGGTAACAAGGATTCAGAGGACGTGGGCATGCTGGTTGTATGTGCTCAGGATTCCCACACTGGTGGCACATGACTAATCTCGCATCAGAAGCCATAGAAAAAAACTGTCTGGAAGAGTGGCCTGAAGTGCCACCTCCTTTCTTCACTCGTTCCTCTCTCTTCCTTTTCTTCTCTGAGGAGGTTCCACTACCCACTACTAATACTAAACTAGATAAACCAGCTCTTCCTTTCCTGTCAATCTCCAACATACACGTTGGGTCAACGACCTCAGCACAGGTCCTCAGCTTGAACAAGAATACCTGGGAGTATATCTCTGGTCGCAAGCCTTTCTTGAACCTCTAGGCCTTCAATTTTTCATCAAAGATGATTTTAGGGGCATAACGAACCAAATATGTGAAATAGTTGGCGTAATCCATCATATAAAGATTCTCCTAAGCATGTTCTATGAACTCTCTAGACCTGGAATATTCTAAGACCTTAGGGAAATACCGTTCATTGAAGATGACCTTGAAATCTCCCAAGTGCATCTTCTCATTCTTCCCAGTCTAAAGCACTGACCCCCACTAATTACTACTAGGACCCACCAATAGAAAGGATGCACACTTCACCCTGATCTCCTCAGGTGTCTCCAGGAACTCAAATATACGCTCGATCTTCTCAAGCCATTCCTATGCTTTTAGGGGTTCTGAGAAGCCTCAGAAGGTTGGAGGATTGTTTTTCAGGAACTCTTGAGCCTTATCTTTTTTAGGACCCATATCTTCTGCCCAAGTAGGAATAGGAGTAGGATTTGGTCCATGTCCTAGATCTTGGATAGCCTGGACCACAACCTTGACTAGCCTCTGATCAATCGGTGTGGGAGAACTCTCTATGGCTTCCTCCCGTGGGTGCGTGGGAGCTTTCTAGGGAGGCATATTGCTACAAAATGAAACAGTCAAAAAACAATAATCAATACCACAATTATGAAAATTTTAATTAAATACATCAAATATAAATAATATAAACACATTCCAATAATAAAAGAAACAACTACTCCACCTCCGCCTGATGTCCACATGTGGTCTGCAGCCCACATGTCTCACCTAGAAGTGAAGTCAATCCCTAAATTCCAACATCCCATGGAGACTCAAGTTATTCCATGAGAGGGGTAGGTTAGGAACACTACTCACAACCAAAAACCTGAGCCCTGATAGTCCTATCATCTATCTATCCCAACTCATCCCAAAATAGCAATATAACCCAAAAACATTAACCTAGCTCTGATACAATTTTGTCACAAACCGAATATGGTCACCATAAATACCGGCACCAAACCCAGCCCATGTTAAGTCCCAAAGGTATTTACCTATCCCCACGGGCTGTAACAAGTGCCCAGGTATCATTAATTTAGGTTTGGGAACGATTTACCTGAGTATGAAAGCATAAAACATTAAAAACAATCCATAATATAAATCTGAAATTTTCAATCCAAACAAGTCCTAAGTAAAAACCATAACTGAATAAATTGGTTTAATAAAAATACAAGTGGTAAAAATACAAATAAATATAGCAGAAATAAATCCCCAAGGACTCCACATGACAAGGGGTTATCACCCACAAGCTGTCTCCACAACTCCACACCAAGGATGAGAACTAACACCCTGAACTGCCACCACACAAAGCCTTTCCTTTACCTGAGTCAAACATAACCAAGTCTACTTACACCCAAGGGGTGTAAGTAGGGTGTGAGACTAAGCCTAACATAATACCACTCAAGGATTCCAATGTTCATGCAATACAAGGTGAAAAATCAAGCAGTTTTAATATGCAAAGAAAAGGAGTTATAAATTCTATGAAATATAATTTTCAATTAAAAATTGTTTTCAAACTAAAACTTTCATAATGTTAAAAAATTTAAATAATAAATGTTAGATACTGTAATTAACATCCAAACACACCCTAATACTAGGTAAAATACAAAAATCCAATGAGAAACAAAATTGGTAACACCCCTAGGCACTAGATTGTCTCGGGCCCTATATTCCTCGTACTTCGGTGTAAAGTAACCATAGAAAAATATGTTCTCATGCAAGAGACACTAGTAGGGAACATAACCATAACCTAGTGGTCTCCAATAATCATCTATATAGTTTAGTTAGAGTTGTCTTTATCCAAATTCTAAGTGAAATAGGGACAAAACCCATCTGGTTCACTAGTCGTACTAGTACAAATCTGCCCACCTAGGTACCCAAGATTCACCCTTTGTGCTCAAACAATTTCAGAAAGATACACATATCCCTTTTCATATAAAAAATCACTAATGGTCACATAAAAACAGTATAGTAGATCTACAAACTTTATATCACTTAAATCACACAAAAAACATTTTTATTTTTTTACAATCAACTTCACAAAAACTAACAATGCTTTGCACACAAAAATCCCCTTTCAAACCCCACTTTGAACACTTTTTGGATAATAATATTCTCCAAATAAGAATTTTAAACAACCAAAACATTTATATAAACCCATTACATGAGTTATAAAACAACCCCAATAAGCATCACATAGAATAACCATGTAAAACACCCAATTTGACACCAAATTGGTACTCAAAAAAATCATTTACTTAACAAACGTAACCAAAAACCGATTTCTCCGCAACAACCAAAAGAGAAGAACATTTAAAAAATTATTTTCAGCCCTAATATAGTACAATAAAATCAACTAAATAACTATAGGGAATCCCTTAATGAACCAATAAAAGATTTATATGAAAACCCCCAAATTTCACCAAAAATTGGCACTTAAAATTAATTTTCTTTATAATTTCCACTAAAACCAATTTTTTCAATAACATTAAAATGAAATAAACATGAAAATACCATAAAAAATAATCTAGGTCACAAATATTTCATACCAAAAGGAATCACCTACCAAATCAAAGGAAACCCTTGAATCACCATGCGAAAATCATGCCGCACCACCACCTCACCAAGAGAGACTTAGATTGAATCTAAAACCATAATAATTGACCAATAAAATCCATGGTTAAACCCTAGGTTCAAAACCCTAACCCATGGTAATTTTTTAATTTAATGAAATTGAAATAAACTTCATGGAAATGTGAGAATCTAAGAAGCAGAGACACTTACTTGAGATTCTTTTAAGTTCCTCCACCAAATCCCCCCTTCAAAATTGGGTTCCAAAGAGGTTTTTAGTGACTAGGAGGGCTCAATGGATGTCAGGTTATAATAGGAGGAGGAAGGGTCAAATTAGGAATTGTATTTCAAGAAAAATAGTAATAATTGAGAGAGTAATGTAGGAAAGAAGTTACCTCTTCAAATCTGGAGGATTTGAGAAACCCTATGAAGTTCTGCACTAATTCATGGTGAATAAGAGCTCCAAAGAGGGGGTAAAGAGGATGGGTGCGTGTATGGGTTTAGTGTACTTGGGTGACACTTAGAATCACCGAAAAATCCTTAAAATTGAATAAGTTATTAATAAAACATTTTTTAAAAAAACTAGAAATGGGATTTTGGGTTGGCCCAATTCCTTAAATAAAATCCCAAATCCACCATTATTATAGATTCCTAAAGGTTCCAAATTGAAATGATGGTATTAATAGGTCCAGAGAGGCCATTTATTAATTGGAATGGGTGAAAATATTAAAAAATCAAATAGTTATAAAATAAACAAAATTGGTTTTTAAATCTGGAAATGGGCTCACGGTTTGGCCCAAATCATGAAAACTCACCCTTTCCTCCAAAAAAGCTTAGGAAACCCCCTAAACAAAAATTTAATGGAAATTAAATTAAATTTACCTTTAAAATAAGTTATTTATCTGACAAATAATCTTATCCAAATAATTTTTCAATCCTTGCGCAAGCCTAGAAAAGTCAAAGTAACAGATTAAATAAATTTCTTATGACATATACGTGATTAAATTTACATATTTAATGAATAAAAAGGTTTATATTGAACTTTATTTGTTTATTTTTATGATGTTACTTTATTTTTAATTTTCATAATTGAAATATTATCTTAAATTCTTACGCAACGTCGACACAATGATTGTACATTCAATAAAAAATCAAGTAAATAATTTTAACAACTCTAAAAGTAATAATTTATCAGTGAGTTATTGTGTCAAAAGAATTGTATAGATATATATATTTTATTAGGGATGTTTGAATGGATTATATTCAAATTACAATAGATTCATTTGTGTTTCTAAGTCAAACTAAATGAATATTTTCAAAAATCACATTAATGATATGTTGTGTTAAGTAATATTTTATTAAATTATTTAAAAATCATAAAAATATTTCAATATAATATTTAAGAATATAAATGGTCAAAAATTTTATCCATTATATATTTATTATATTATTTTCGACTTATAATTAAAATTATAAACCTTTAATATTGAAAAATTCATTACCATAGTAAAGGTTAAAATTGGTCAAACAATGGGTTAAACCAAAAGATAAGTTTTAAAATAATATGTAAAACTATATAAATTTAAATTTATTAATATATTAGGAAAATATACTCTTTATCTTCAAATAAATTCTATTTTGGAACCATTTTACATGAGTTAAACTCAAATTATATTAATATATATATCATTTATTTCCAAAAAATACATAAATGATATTTTATAATAAACAATATTTTATTAAATGATTTAAAATTAATAAAAATATTACATTCATAAAATTTAATGGTATATGGTTTAAAATATCAACCATTATCTATTTATGGGTTATTTTTCCCTTTATAGTAACTTTCATTAACCCTAAAGAGTAAAAACATTGATATCATTGTAATTGTGAAAAGGGCTAACTCGGAGTTAAAACCAAGAGACAAGTGTAAAAATATCACCTAAACATGTCAAGATTTTATTTTTTAATAGTATTTAGAATCATAATCATATTATATTATAATTATATAATTTTGGATCCATTTTAATAAGGAAATTAATTTATATTAATTTAATACTTTAAATAATTCCAAGAGTGACCCACCCCTCACTTATAAAAGGAAACCCCCTATTATCTTTTATCAACACTTAAAAAACCTTTTAGTTAAGTTAATAACTAACTAAATAACTTAAAAAATACATCCCCACATTATATAGGTCTTATTTTTTGCATCATATCTCCTTTATATGGATTAAGGTGTAAATAAATGGAGCTTGTTCGAAGAAGAGGTATAACTTTTAACTGAATGTTTTTGTTTTATTTCTTCTTTTACCTCCTTAAAATATTCTTAAAACATTATTAAATAATGAAAAAAATATTAATTATACTTAGATGTTATTATGTTAATTTAATAACCCATATACTTCTCTTCTTCCATCAAATGGGAAATGAATCCATCGTTCGTGTGTATGGCGGACTACCACCTAACTAACTGATGTAATTTATCTTCCATCACCACCTATAAAAATGGATATAATTATGGATTTAATATATATATATATATATTATACTAATGACATAATTATCATTCTATAATGATAATATATAAACTATTTTTTTTACCTTTCCATCCATTGAAAAAAGATAACATCGTTCGTGCGGATGTATTGATTACCACCTCCACAAAGCGATGTGATTCGTTTTTTTATCATCACATCACATGTATGATATATATAATTTTTTTAAAGAGATAATATGATATTTTTTATATAATAATATTTATTTAGATATGATATAATACTTACCTTATTTCCATCTGGTTCGTTGAAAAATGAAAACGTTAGTCATGCATACGTACGACTTACCGTCTCCTTGATTATAACACAGTCCATTTTTTATAACCATATTTCATGGTTGGTTTTAAATTTATAATTTATTTATAAAAATTATAATTATTTTATGATTATTATTTTTTTGATGATGGAATAACGATCCTTTGATCATGGTCCGGACATCGAATCTGTTTTGAAATTATGAACCGAACATCCTCAAAACACCCGACGAAGACATAAACAATTATGTAATTAAATATATCACTAAAATAAATGAAATAAATGGTTTAAGGATAAGGTATTTATCCTTGAAAATTATATTACGAAAAAAAATAATTTATATAATTTTATTATACAAGTGTTAAAGACATACATGGAAATTTTATACTCGAGGAAGGGGATTTCCTCTCAATTTCCCTTCATTAAGGGATATTTTAAGGTTATGTGCCTAATTTATTTTATATGGTTTGTATAATACCCTTTTAAATTTTATATAATAAAATATTTATAATTTATGATATTTTATGTTGAAATTTAAATTATATTATCAAAGGGGATTTGATTTGAAAGTTATGAAGTTGTAAGGGGTTTCTTAACTCAATTCCATTAATTGGGTTTTGCTTCTAATTTATTGACATTGTTATGCCATTATTATGTGTGAATTTATATCTAAATTGTTTTATTTTTTATTCAATATTTTTATGTATTTACATATGTTCATATAATCACATCATGGATAAATTATCACTTCAAAATTTATGATCCTTGCTAAGGTTTTCTTTGTATTAATATTATTTTATTGAGAAATGTATCATTTCATACACCATGATTTATTTTTGTGATGTACTTATTTCTCCATAAAATAATTTTGACATATTAATTCATGATATTAAAGGGATTTACATATCCATACCATAATCTTGTTTTTATAACTTTTGATTCAAAATTTACCAAAGCTACAAAAGATTTATGTTACAATATTATTTTATTTTGAGATTGTCTATATTAAAGGTTTATTTGGGGTAAATTGTATTCTATTATTTTATTAAACTTTATAATTTTTCTTCTCCTATAGTTATTAATTTTTTTACATGTTTAGCTTCTATTTCCACCCTTATTGAATATGGAATCATCAAGAAAACTTTTTTTATGTGATACTGATCCTGTATCTTTTTTAGATTAGGAATCTTTCTCTTCAATATCCATGTTTTCTAAAATACTAATGTTATTTTATTAACATAAATTATTTTATAAATTCATTTTACATTATATTTGATCTTATTTTAAATGGTTTAAAAAAATTCATAACATTTTCCACATAAGTCACTTTTAAATATCTTTATAAAAGTTTGAAAAGAATGTTTATATTTTTAATGTATATAAAATGAACATTATTTTCCATCATCATGAAAATTATTTGATTAAAATATTACTTTATAAGTTTCCATGGTTATTTTCAAGAAAATATTTTTCCAAATATTTTTTAAATTTTTATAAAATATTACCCAAAGAAAAGTGTATTTTTCCTTATTTTTGAGAAATTTTTTAAATTTTCCTTTAAAGGTATTTTCCTATTTTAATCATCTTTTAATTATTTAATCTACCTTAATAGGATTATGATCTTATGACACCATCAATATTCATTCTTTGGATGGATTATAAAGATTTTTTAAAGGATATTTTCATGAAAATGATTTCTTTTCTATCGGTTAACCAAGTTCTAAAGGAATGCTAGTTGTTTTTAAGGGTGTTTTGTTAAAAAGTGAAATATTGCAAATGTTTTATTCATGAAAAATAGTTAGAAATTATTGATTATGATGGGTTATACTGATAAATATTATAAAAATGGGTGATCCTAATACATCTTATACAACATGAGATCCCCATTATAGCTCTTCAATGCATTGGGTAATGTTCTTGTCTTCAAAGGTAAGAAGGGGGGAGTTAACCAAGGTGGTTTCTCCTATGGATTTAACTTGGATCCATTTATTTCCAACATGAGTTTAACATGGGTTATAAAGATAGTGTTCCAAGATAACAAAACATTTTATTTATGTTTACTATGGGTATTTTATATTTCCTTTTATCAATATTTACATCACATGGCTCGTGATTATTGATTCTTATTACTCTTTCCTTTGTTAAACCTTTATTCAACATTTCATGATTGCTGATCCATGTATTTATTGGTATTAATTATATTATGATATACTCATTCACTTTGATTATGTCATCATACACTTATTCTCAACTTATGATAACTAATGAAATTCAATTGTTAATGCTCATGTTTTACCTTATAGAGTGTTTGAGATTATTCTTCTTATGATTCATTTTCCCTAAGTTATTAATAATAATATTAATCTATTTGTGACTAGAAATGTTTCATGTATAAATAATTTTTTGGGAGATGTTTAAGACTTAATATGGAATATGAAAATCTGGGTATGGTTTTTAAAATACCCACTTGAAGTCATGTGTATTATTTATATAAGAGTTTTTCCTAATTGATTTTTTCCTAATTCATTAAAAATCTAAACCTAAAAGGTAAAAGGTTATGAAAGTGATCCTAAATTTCCTTTTGATGTTGTAAGTTTTGGATGGATAAATTTGGGTCATGTTTATAGAAATAATTCTAGAATATTAAAAATATGTTTTTTAGCACCTAATCTAAGAGTAAAAGTTCAGGGATATTATATTCTCATTCAAAGTAATGTCCAATATCAAACCCTGACCACTACCTTCTCACTCAAGTCAAGGTCCTATATCACATCATGACTACTGATTTCTCACTCAAGGTAGGGTCTTATATCCCCACCTCAAAGCCCAACCTTCTCACTCAAGGTTTTCCCCACATCTAAAATCACACACCATTATATAAAGACCCATTATACAGTCACTCGATATGTGTTCACAATCATCAGTCTCAACATGTGACATAGTAAGCATTGGGAACTTTAATAAAATATTATAATAAATCACATTATCCTATCAACACACTTTAAAAAAATCAACACATGGATATCCCATTGGATTCTCCATTAAGAAACCCTTCAAGTTACTCACTAAAACCATATCCATACACTTCACCCCTTCACAATAAGAGGATTTACCATCCAGAACCATGTATCAACCCATTAAGTCATTCATGCCTTAACCATTCCTAGAAAACTCACTCTAGGCCTAATCTACCCAAGAGGAAAAACCTACCTAACTACATAGTAATATGTAAGGTTCTATTAAACCCAATCTATTTTACCCATCTCTACCCTCTAAGGAGTCAATTACCTCATCTTAGAGCCACTAAATCACTTTAATACTAAAAATAGTCATTATTAAGAAAACTCTAACACCCCATGCATGACAACCCATACAACCACACATAAAAGATATAACATGGTAAGGTATTCCTACATAATCTTAAATAGTCATGAAATAAGAGAAAAATAATAAGAAATAATATTCAAGAAACACATATAAAGAAATAAATCCTTGGAATATAGGTAATTTCCAATATAAGGTCTACTAGAACAAATAATTCTCAAACATACCCCTTATAACGTTTCCTTAAAAACTAATTCATATATTCTATATAAGGTTTTTTGAAAAGGTATCACATGAATTTTATTCTCACATGAGATCCCGTGGAAAAAATCCCAGTGGAAACATTCTTTATAAAATACCATTTTTTTTCAAATATTATTTCAGATATATCACTTTATATCATTCCATTTAACTTGAAATTTACTTTAACCATCCCTTTAAAAATTCATTTTCCTTAAAACACAATTTTTAAATCCACATTTAAAAGGAATCACATTTTCCTTGAGAATAAAACTAGCCTCACCAATAAATCCATAAATAAGACCATCGACACTCATTCTACCAAGGAACCACCAATGAAACATATAGAATTTTATATGATTATTTTTGACTATTAGGTTGGTGTGATCTCCTCTCAATTTGTAGAGTGAAATAAAAAAAATTGTGCAACATGATTGATAGGTTTCTTATGGGTTGATTAATTCTTAATCATGAAAATAAAAGTTATTTTGAAACTATATACCCAATATCACCATGCTTTGATAAAATTAAAATGTAAACTATAGATGAGGAACACTAAAAACATGTGTACCTTACACTGATTATGACTTTGATACATCTTGATCATTGACTGATTTGGTTGATAAAGATCACTAAAGGGTAGAAAAAATACATTCCCACTCTGTAGGTATATCCACATTTTTTCCTGAATCATTAATAATTAACATGAGACTTCTCTTCCATTCATTATGTGCTAGAATCACATATGAAAATAAGAGATGAGAGCATAGGGTTAGATATTTTTTTCTAAACATCAACACCACCACCTATGATCATATTACAGTAGGATTTATATAGATACTGAGGAAGATCCTAGGTTATTATGTGTATTAACTCATGAAATTCATCACATGTGTTAATTCCTTGATCAATGCATGCATATTATTCATTTGATCCCTTATGAGTTTTATCATACATACCACTCTTTTAATGATATCAAACATTATTGGATCATTTGAAGATAAAAACTTACATTTGACTATATGATCAGAGGTGGAATTAATATCACATGTATATCTTAATAAGTTGGTGAGAATGTATTCTTAATCCTTTGCTTAAGGTTATGTTAGATTCTACATAATATCAATTATATAGTCACTAAAAATTGTATCATATACAATATTGGATTTAGGGAATATTTTTTTAATCTCTTACTTTCACTAAAGACTAAAATACTTTGTTTGATTTCATCTTAAGTTGTATCATATATAAAGACTTGTAAAATCATATCCAAAATCATATTGGACATCTTACAAAAAAACTTTTGGAAATATATCCTTAACTTAACATCATATAACATTATATGTAATACCTTGTGAATGCCCATCCAAAATAGTTTTGGAATAGCTATAATTTTTTTTGTAGCTCCCTAATTCAAATTCAATCCCCATACATTTAACCACAAAGTGTAAACCCACAAGCCTTTATATCATTAACAATAAATATAAATCTCAATATCCAAATATGTAATAAAATAACATACTTTAGAAAAGAATCAATGCTACTCAATCTATGAATGGATCAGACATGGTCTCCACCAAACACAAGTATCTATATACCTATTATTGGAGTTGGTGCCCTAGAAACCAACTTCTTAGTACTTTATGAAAAACTTGTATTCATTTGATGAATATTAATAAACTACTTATCACATCATTATGGTTCTTCTATGTGGCATAGTATGTGATAATGTACTAAAAATAGTTGTTGCATTAAAAGTTCATAGTAGATCCCTGATATGATGAGAACCCAGAAGTGCCATGACACTATTCTTGAATATATTTTCTATGGACAAATGATTTCATATGAAGGGACACAAATGATACAGGCTATCATGGGTGGGGACTCATGAAACTTTGAGTCACTTCTCATGGTGTGCACCCTTGGGAATATCTATGAGGATATTATGAGAACAATACCCGCCAATAGGAAATCCATAGTCATATGTGTCATTGGATGTTCCTATCTGCGAATGTGTGTATTGGTCCTTAGGATTTAATATTATTATTAATGGGTATTATGACTCATTTACTTAGATGTATTGACAAAAACTGTGAAGATAGATGTTTGCAGAGAGGTAGGATATGTTATGTGTGTGATGAGTAATACCGCATTAATGAATAATGCGAGAAAGGATGTTTCACTTCCATAGAAGTATATATCTCATCCCCTTTGATGGAAATGATATAGCCTAACTAAATCCATGTCCATGGTGTTATCTAGTAAAGTTCAATTTTAGGAAGTCAAATAATGATAAATCAAGCACATGGGTTGATGGCACTTGCATGTAACCCGCTAGATTGGAGATATCAGGAAAACATGATTATATTACACAGTCAGCATTTGTATGAGGTGACATGTCATTACAACATCAACTTCTTTCTATTGGATGAATTGACCCATTTCTAGACAATAATCTGGGACTTTAGGAAATCCCACCTAATTCTAATGAGAAAGAGTCCTAGAGGGTCACACACTAATAGTAGCCAGTAAAACAGTTAAATAATTTAATTATTTAACAAGTTGAATAAATAGTATTCCTAGTTGTGGTTTAATAATTATTCAAGTATGCCTAATCATATTTATTTAATCACTAGTTATTCAGGAGAATATATTATGATTGGAATATTTATTTATCATCAAATAATGAATTTATATTTTTTTAATAAATAAATAGTCATTATTCAAGGCCCGATAAATATTTAAGAGGATTGGCGGACCAAGTTACTGGTCCGGCGAGAAATAATATTACATATTATTTTATTAAATAATATTTAAATATAATGTGCAAGTTAAGAACATGTCATGAAAATAATAATATTTCTATTATTATTTGACATGGGGTTTCACATGGAATAATAAATTAAGTAACAACACCTATGCTAATTATTTATTATTACCTGGTTAATTAAATTCCCCATTTGTTATTATTATCTATATTAGCCAAGGGGTCATTCTACTGGCTTACCAATTTTTGTGTGCACAACATCCTTGGAGAAAAGATCTCGACCCTAGAGAACTCTTCCCTCTCCATGAACGCTCCCAAGAACGAGAGAGATCCTCCTCCACTAGAACAAAGAGAACGATTTGGAAGCGATTATCATAGCGGTCAAAGGTGGATATCAAAAGTGTATGGATATTCCATACTAGCACCTAGAGTGTCCTTTAGTGATGTCTGGAGATTTGTGGAGCATGGGTGGATCACCGCTAGAGGATTCCTATCCTTGGATTATACACCGCAACAAACCCACACCTTGGAACCGTGGTTGACTTCATAAATGAAGAAAGAATCACCTTGGAGGTAATTATTTAATTTAATTTAATTAATTATAAACAAAATATATTGATCCTCTATTCTCGGTTCCAGGTTCTCTCCTTTTTATTTTATCTTTGATTCAATTATGTGGATACTTAAGTTTATCGTCGTATTTATCCAAAATTAATCATCGATCATGGAAATTTGAAAATTTGGGTACATGCCCATCCTGTGCTTCCGCTGCTCCCAAAACCTACACCTATGCCTACTAGTTTTCATTATATATAAGCGTGAATTCTCATATTTCCTTTTTTCCAAGATATCATGTGACCATGGGACATGGAATATTTGAATCTCATATTGTCAAATAATAAACTCTTGATTCTTAGATTACAGACTAACATGGTCGATGAATACATCACATGTCATTCATATTTATATATGAGCACATTACATTCCACTCATCTTTATAGATAAGCATGTATTATGTACTATCAAGTTGAGGTCACACACACTCTAATATATCTTAATTATGGGTATAAATTTCAAAATTATCATATGAGAGGAAAAATCCTATCTTGGTTGAGCTTTAACTAATGACATGATTAGAAATATAACCAACCAACCCTAACTATATAAGTTTATTTTGACTTTAATGAGAAGGGTATAAAAGAATAATGGTTATCATGATAGGCATATCACCAACCTCAGGTATGGGGACCAAAATATTATCCATTAACCCTTATTATACCAAAGACATCATATATGACACTCCATGTGATATACTTAGTGGGTTATAAGGTGCATAAAAACACCTTTTATACATCATGATCATATTATGCATCTCTATAAAATAATACCACTCATTCTAACCTTAAAATTTCATTAAAACCTATAATAATATATGAAAAACATCTATTAGAGATAACTCAATGTCTTACTTTGAGCGGTCAATTATCATTACACTTCATGAAATGTGTGTGTATATATTTAGAAATTTGTTTAGACAATATGAAGGAATGATAAAGTGGATATTTCCTATTATCATTATATATTTTTTATTATTAAACTCTTTTAAGAATACCTATCAAACCATATATAAGTTCTTATCTAACAAATCATATATAATAGACTACCGACCATCTTTATGTTAGCTACAGTTTCTGGGTTTTTTTAACTAATTAAATATATATGAAATTCCCACCACATCTCTATATGAACACCTAATAAATATCTCTATATAGATTCTTTTAGTGAGTAACATATATTAAGTAAAACTAGTTTGAATAATGATGAGATTTATGAATCATATTCCAAACATTCAACTACTTGAACATATTCAAACTTCTTAACTTTACAACATCAAATTATAGGATTTTATCTTCTATTATGTACTTATAATTATTTATAAGTTCATTATCATAATCCTTGGACCCAATTATATGAAAATTTTCCCTTGAATAAAAATTTAACTATTTACATTACCATTCACCAAAAAATAAGATTTTTTTAGGATAAAGTGACATTTATATTGAATTTTTCTGGCATAATATTTTAGGAAATAGTGATATTCACTTTATCATGGTAAATAAATATAACTTTTACATTTTTCACCATCACATAACTTAAAATATTTAGGATATTTAGTATAAATCACTTAAACTTTAGACTATTGTATTATTTTATTTATTAACTTTGAACATCTCTAAATTCAAAAATACTCCCACTAGCCACTTAGATACCATATTTTCTTAAGGAAATATTTCCTAAGAATAAGAAAAACTCTTTTGTGTTAGAAAATAACACTTATTTCCTTTTAGTAGAAATATATTACAAATAAAATATTTATTCCATATCATATATGGTATTCTAAGTGTTTGGGAAATTTTATTCTAAAGACGACTTTATTAAAATATACCACTAATGGGTGGAATGAAAATATTTTCTAAAACTTTAACAAATATCTAGATAAAAAAATTTCTTGGATAATTTTTGTATCCTTGAATCCTTTTCAAAATATTTTAGAGTCCAAAAAATCATAAACCATGTGTATAAAATTAATTATACAATTTTTTTTAATAATTTTTTGTTGTTGAAAACTACTCCTATTATCACATCATAGAAATTAGATAAAGATACCCATATCTTTACATCTAACTTCACAATTTTTCAAAATTTTGTTTCATTACATGAATGAAAATTATAGCCATAATGATTCTACCCTTTATTTTACACGAAATTATTTCAAAAAAACTTGTAAAATATAAATTCAGTATCGCATTCCCTTTAATACCAAAGAATTAGATTCTATAACACTTATTACAAACATAGTCATTGCGCAAAATTTTACAAACTTCTTCATGTATCCTGAACAATCACATCATAGATAATTATCACTCATCCTTCCTGATTTTACCTTTAGTTTTCAATGAACTTTATTGAATACTAAAAGAAACATTGTTTTACTTTCTAACTAACTTTTATTCTTCCAGTTTGAACTTTTATCCACTTTTACTTTCTATAAAATACCATAACTCATACATCATATTCCTAGTTTATAAATTCTCAACACTCTATAATATTAGGTAATGTTTTTCTTAAAATCATTCATCTTGTTAGAATATTTTTATAGATAACAAAATAAATTAATTATTTATCTAGAACAAGTCTTATGAGAATATTTAGTCTCTCCGAATCATTATAATATCCAATAAAATTGAATATTATTAACATACATAATAATATTGAGTATATGACTAGAGACTAAAATTAATTTGGTCATTTTTCATCTAATGCCTCTAAAACCCTCAGTGAATCATTCTATGATCCATAAGAATATATATTCACCTATTGAACAACTTCAACACTTTTTTACTTAGGAAGGTGTTACTATAACAAATATAATTTTTCTTATACTTAATAACTTTTCTCAAGTTAATTGGTCTAAGTATTTTCTTGCATTAAAGTTTTCATTATTAAGGATTAATCTCAAAGTTAAGTTTGTTTATTAAGATACTATTATCTTAAACATAAGATTTTATCACATGAGTATCATATTTTATTACCATTTAGTAAGGAATTATATTAAATAGGTTCCTGCTAAAATAATTACCCCTTTTAAATTAATTATATCCAATAATGGGTCAATATCCACATTTCACTAAGAAATGAGTCCTCCAGAGTGATCAAATCGCAACTTACCTATTTAGGTAGGAAATCATCCCAATCATATCATATATGACTCTTGGATAGTTGATCGAAAAAATATTTGTCCAAACCATCATATAGATAAACCCAACTCTATTACTATGGAATCTTAACTATTAGGGTTTTCCTGCTAAGTGCAACCCAAATAAAACTCCAAGAATAGAATGAAATAAGAAAATTCAAGGGCATCTAATAATGTCACAAAAACTACCTGGTCAGATATTCTAGGGTCAACTATTACCTACTTACCTTATACAAGATAATTTAGTGGTGCCCAGATATAGAAAAAAACTACCTGGTTGGATGATCTAGGTATTTACATGACCCACAATCTTATACTACTCACCTAAATATAAGATCAAAACATATTAATAAATATCAAAATGTATCCTATTAATATGGTACATGAACTCTTCATGTAAATGTTTATAATTACATTAGGTTGATAATATTTACATAAGTAATATTAGAGTGATAGATAAGACTCTATGTTGGTAGCTTCTTCGGACCAAAATCCATGTACCTGGGGATACCCTACTCAAGATCGAATTCAATTCACAATATTTATAAAACCTAACATGAACAAACTATGTTCAATTACTAAATTCAAGATAATAACACAAATAATAAATCAAGGTTAAGGTAGACAAAAACTAAATCCTACATTTAAGTTCCTAGCATGTAATGAAAGTTATAACAATTTCATAAGAATAATTTTAACATCTTAAACTAAAGAATACACATATTCATAATATAAAAAATTTATAACTACGAATAAAGTAAGGAATACACTTTTAAATAAATGAAATTTTCAAATATTTAAATATGATATTTTCATTTATGAACAATTAATAAATAAAAGATAATAATATTTTTTATAATTTTATATTTAATCATTATGGTTATTCCATAATAATGAACATAAACACTTTATATTCATTGTAATATGAACTCTTTCATATTCTTTATTATATGACATTGTATTTTTAAAATATGATATTTCATAAATTATAAACACTTTATAATCCAATTTATATTATCTAAACATTTTAAATATTATAAATATCATATATAATAAATATTATTTAAACCATAGTTAAATAAATCACCAAGACTCATTTTTGAAAAGGGTTAAACAATTTCTTAATAAGGTCCTTTAATTTGATCATTTCAAATTAATGTTTTATGAACATTTAATTAGTAAATATAAACTCTTTATATTTTATCCAAATTTTTTAATTTATAAACCATTTTGAAACACACTTATAATTTATATATAAACAATTTATATCCAAATTATAAGTATGCCATATAATATTGAAAAATGTATTTAATATTAATTCTTTAATATTATGAAAAGATTATTAATAAATCTTTCAAAAACATTTTAATTATAAATAAATTATAATTAATTAACTTATAAACCTTTTATAATTAATAAACTATCAATTATAATTTATAAATAAATTATAAAGTTTAAGAAAAATTAACTAAATATACAAATTTAGTTTTTTTTATAAAAAAACATTCTAAAAATACATTGAACCTCAATATATAGTTAGGTATAGTGAGGAGATTCAATGAAAGTTAGAATAGGTAAGAAGAGTATGGGGATATTCTTGGGTAGAAACATCGCCATGAGGGTTGGCACTACAGTAGTGGTCGTGCAACGAGGCAACTGTATGAGAATTCATTAAACCCCTACAACATGCTTGGGGTTATAAGCTTGTGTGAATCTGAGCAAAAATACATTGCAATATTCACCCAATATGAATATGGTTCATCATTTAACATGAACATCACAAGAATATATTTATATTTCATTATCTAAACACACAACATCATGATCGCTCCCCATGTTATATTTACACTCAATGTAATTTTGAGTAGAGAAAAACTGATGCTTTGTTTTTCCCCAACCAGGAAACATGCTACATTAACTACTTAACATAATCCATACCTCCCACTCAACATTTTTGGACTTAATAACATTGTTACAACATATCTAAATATTTTATATGTTTTAATTCTTATAAAATCTTCATTTTTGTTACCAATAAGTTCAAATTATGTGTTTTAAGGCCATTACATATTTTATTAAAGTAATATTTCATTTTGACATGTTTTTGTTAAACTTTTATTTTTTATGTTCAAAGAAACTTTCCAAAGAAAATATCATATGAGGTGATAAATTATCATACAAGGTGATAATATATCATATGAACTATTATTTTTCATATGATACTAGTAATTATGTTTTCTATCAAAGGAAATAATTATACAAGAAGACAGACATATTCATATATGATTTTGGTTTCCAAACTATGTTAATTTTCATACAAAAGTATTATGTATGAGATTTATCACATAAAGTTGAAAAATATATTATGAGCCATGTTTTTGGAAAATGAAGTTATCATATGATGATCATTTTATCATATTAAGAACAAAAGTTTCCTATGTACTTAGAAATTATTAGTGTTGGTACTTGACAAAGGAAATTATCACACAAAATAAATATTTATCATACTAAGATCAGAACATTGTACAAGGAAAAAAATTATCTTACATAATAGAGTTTCTAGTTATATTATCCTTTAAATATAATATTAACTTATTAAATTATGAAATATCATATGGAACATATTATATTATAAAGTGAAAAATATTTCTCAAAGTAAAAGTACTCTATGAATTTTTAATTAATGAATTTTTCTAAGTCTTATGATGTTTTGAAGATATAAATGACCTTTGAAGAATATAATTCCTACCGAATCTAAATTAATTCAAAGTGAATGTTTTAATATTAATTAATCACCCTTTCTATGTATTTATTACCATTTCATAAACTTGAGAGAAGTACCCATATACTTTTATTTTTGTTGGAAATTGTGATGGATGGAAAAGGAAAGAGTATTTAAATAATATGTGTATTTCCAATAATGAATATAGTTTCAATAGAGATTGTCATTACAATCAACAATTATCTCTATGATTTCTATATTTGAAATAGAATGAAACTTGTGGAAATCTAGATTTTATTTTAGGATTATTTTATGTGATCTTAACCATCAAAGTATTTATGAAGTTTTAAATTCAAAAAATAGTAAGCATGAATGAAAAAGAGAAAAATATAGAGAAATAAAGAACACTCATGAAATAGAGTTCTATATGAAGAATGTATATAATACTATGATTTCCTATACATATAAGTGATTCCTTTTTCACTGTGAAAAAGAAACAATTGATTATAGTATTCTATAATGAACTTATGATCTATAATCGAGAGACATTATAGAGATAATCTTTGAAGTTTTATTCTTTATCTATAAGAACCTATAATATTTTATCATTTACAACTTACAATTGTGATCTGAATATGAATATTTTTCATATATCTTTTATCATTTGTATAGAACATGAGAAGGTATTATAAAATGGGATATTCTAGTAAAATATCTTGGCACCTTTTTCTAATAAGTTTCTATTTCTTGTAATCAACTGTCGAGATACCAGATAAAAGGACGTGCATAGTGAAAATCACCAGACTCATGGAGAGAGAATTGGTGGAGTGTACTAGGGGATTCATATGCCCCAAAATAGTATAAATCCTCTATTTTATTTATTCTATTTGATTTTTTATTTTACACTATTATTTGATAAAAGAGTTAAGATCAGTTCAAGGGATGATTTATTTAGGGTCAAAATTTTAATAACTCATTTTATCCCCCCTTTTGATTCATTGCATAACTCCATCTATTCAAAAATTTGTATCAATGGAAGATATTATTGAGTTCTCATCTCTAAAAGGTTGAAGTCATAAATATCATTTTCAAATTTTCATAATGGATAATAATAGAGGGGGGATTACTATTATTTAGGAACCCTATTTCAATGGAGAATAATATGGGAATTGGAAGCCTCATGCGATTATCTACTTGAATAATCTTGGTTTAAAGGTTCATTTTTAATCTATTAAGCCTTTCAAAATTCCTGAAGGGGATCTAAAAAAATTAGAATCTGCTACAGAAGAAAAATATGATCTTAAATCCAAAGATATGAATTCAATTATATATTTACTTGGTCCAAGTTAGTTTAATATAGTATCTCAATGTTCTACAACACATGAAATGTGGTTAACTATATTGGTATCTTATGAGGGTACTAATAATGCAAGACAAATCATGTACAACATTGTAAAGATAAAGTTGGATACATTTAGAATGATTTATGGAGAGGTAATCACTTAGATTAATTAAATAATCACTCAAATCACATATAATATGGATGATTTAGTAACTCTTGTTCTGGAACCTGATCAAGCTCTTAATATTCATAGAGTTCTACCATCCAAATGAAGTGGAATTTTAGATACCATTATATAGTCTGTTAATATGAAATATTTAAAAATAAAACATCTTATTGGAACACCCATGATGTATGAAGATGAGATAAAATATAAGGATAGAGAGCATAAGATGATAAAATGGATAATGCTACTTTAAGGGAATATACTTTACAATATGATAAAAAAAACAAAGAGGTATCATTTCCAGGATCAACTGATGAAAAGTATTTAAGAAATTCAGAGTCAAGTGATGATCTCACTCAATTTTCCAAGAAGATCAAAAGGTTATATAACAAGAGAAGATGATTAAAAATCCTTCAATAAGTACAAAAAATTCAATGGAAATACTTGAAAAATAATGTGTTATGTGTGTAAGAAGATTGGTAATACCAAGACTAATTTCCCCCTACTTAATGATAATAAGTAGTATAAAAGTAAATATAAAATGAAATCAAACTATAAAAAGAAGAATAATGCTATAAAGGATACATGTAGTGACTAAGAGGACTTTGTTAATGACTCTGCTTATAATTCTAAAGTTGATGTATCTAATAAAAACGAAAATTTGTGTTTCATGGAATAAAATGATGAGTTACACTATTTCTATTCATCTTCTTTTGATTCAAAATATGAAAATTTATCTTATGAAAAATTAAATGAGTATTGTTATATATTTACAAATACCACTATGAGTCTTTAAATAAAAAAAGTTTCTAATGAAATCATATGTTGTTGATTTCAATGAAACTAAATTTTTAGGAAAATAGATTTCTAAACTGAAAGTTAAATTTGTTGAGTCTTCTTCTAGTCATGTTATCCATGATATAAAAATAAAATAATTATAGGTTGAAGTTAAAAATATAATGTATGTTGCCAGTGTTTTGACTAAGGGGAATATTTAAACAAAATACTTAGTTGGAATAAATAAAGTAAAGAAAAATATGACATAGAAAGTAAGGTAGAAAAACGCAAAATGTATAAAATTTATTACATAACTAGTTCTAAAAATATAAATATTTATAATATAACATGTTTTCACTGTGGTAAAAATAGTCATTTTTAAATGATTATTTCCTAACAAACCCTCAGATATGTAGAATAAATAAGGAATTTATTTTGCGATATTTATATAATTATAATTTTGAAAATTCTAGAAAATTTATGAAGATTAGGATTCAAAAATCTTTTATAGATTACTATGTTATTACCAATAGTATTTGGGTACCAAAAAATATATTTTATTAATTTTATTTATATAGAATAAGCTACAACAACAATAATGAAAAATGTTGTATAAAAATTGACAGTTCATTACATATGAGTGGATATTTTTATAAATTCTACTAACTATATAAGATTAATGGAGGAAATGTAACATTTGATTAGAATGATAATGCAAATATTATTGGTATCAAATCTGTTAGATATCCTCATTAAATCATCATTATAAAGGTAATTTATATTTAAGATTAAATAACAATAAAATAATTATTTCTCAATATTTTGATAATGGATATTCAGTGGTTTTTTCTAATAATGATTGTTCTATTTTTAAGAAAATTTTTCTTCAATTTAGTACACTAAGAACTGAAAAATTTTATACCCTAGATATTCATTCTTTGTGTAAAAAAGTTTAAACTATTTGAATGTTAAATTTGATAAATCTTGGATTTTTCATAGGACTTTTGGAAATTTTAATGTATATTCGTTAAGGAAATTATTTAATAAAAATTTGACTTATAATTTTCCTTAACTCAAATTGGATAAAAATAAGTTATGTGATTCATGATAAACGGGAAAGTAACAAAACTAATATTTTTAAGTCAATTAAGGAAGTTGTTTCATCCATACCATGTGAAATTATTCATATGGATATGTTTAGAACTTATAGAACTATAAGCCTAGCTATAAATCTTTTTTTTATGTTTTAGTTGATGATTTTTCATGGTTTACATGGGTCAATTTCTTGATATGTAAAAGTGAAGCTTGTGTTGTTCTTTTTAATTTTTTTATGTCTTTTCAAAATGAAAAAAGTCTCTAAAATTTTATCCTTGATAAGTGATAATGGGAGAGAATTTGATAATCATGTATTTAATTCATTTTTCTCAAAACATGTTATTAAAAAATACATCTTTTACCCTAGAACACCTTGAAAAAATGGTGTTGTTTAAAGAAGAAATGAGACCTTACAAGAAATTTCTAAAAAAATGTTATGTGAATATAGCATAACCAATCATTTTTGGGATGAAGCTGTTAATAAAACATGTTATGTCACCAATAGAGTTCTAATAAGGTTTATCTTGAATAAAACACCCAATGAGCTATGAAATAATAAAAAACCAAAGGTTGAATAATTTTTTAGATGAAACTTTTATAACTTGAACATTGAAGATAATCTTGGTAAGTTTGATCCAAATATTGATTAAGGAATATTTTTTGGTTATTCTACTACTTATAAATCCTATAGAGTTTTCAATAAAAATAGATGGACAGTTGAAGAATATACTTATGTGAAATTTTATGAAAGAGAACCTTTTGATCATAAAAAAAATTAAGTTGATGTCTTGAGTGATTCAATGGATAAGTTGAGACTATTTTTGAAAAAAAATAATTGGTACATGATTATGAACAATACAATCCAAAAAAGGAAGAAACTGATGATCCTAAAAGTGTACTACCTAGATAGTCTATAACCCTTAAAAAATCCATCCTTTAAAATATATTATAGGAAACCTATATGAAGGAGAAAGGACTATAAGAAGTATATAAAATCTTTTTATGTTTTGTAACTTTTTATCAAAACTAGAACCTAAAACCATGTAAGAAGCCTTAGATAATTAGAGTTGGGTGGTTGTTGTGTAAGAATAATTAAACTAGTTCAAAGGAAACAAGGTATGAGAATTAGTTGATATACCTTCATATTATCCAGTTATTGGAACTAAGTGAGTATTTAGAAATAATCAAGGTGATCAGGGTGTGATAAATTGAAATAAGTTTTTATTGGTTTCCAAAGGATATAATAAATAAGTATAAATACATTATAAGGAAACCTTTACCCCAGTTTCTAGTTTAGAAGAAATTATAATTCTTTTAGCCTATGTATCATATATATATATATATATTAAATTGTATCAGATGGAAATTAAATCTTATTTTCTAAATGGTTCTTAATGAAGGAAGTATATGAAGAACAACCTTCAAGTTTTGGAGACTCCCATTTTCAAAATTTTGTTTTCAAACTAACTAGATCTTGGTATGGTCTTGAATAAGTACCTAGAGCTTGATATGAAATAATTAGTTCATTTATTTTATCAAATATTTTTATTATGGTTTTGGAATACCCAACCTTATTTAATAAAAAGTATTTAAAATATATTTTACTTATGAAAATATATATCAATAATGTTATTTTTTTTCTGTAAATCAAAAATTATGTAATGATTTTTTTAAAAATCATGTGATTTTTTTGAAATGAGCATGATGGGTATGTTAAAATATTTCCTCAGATTTAAAATTTACCAAAAATATTTTTGGAATGTTTTGAATCAAATTACATAAATTAAATATTTATTAAAAAATTTTGGAATCAAAAGAAGTAAGACATATTGAACTCCTATGAGTTTAAACATTAAACTTGACTTGGATGAAGCTGGAAAACAAGTTGAAAATAGGTTGTATAAAGGAATAATTGGAATTCTGCTTTATCAAACTACAGGTAGACCTGATATTATTTTTTAGTTTATTTATGAGTAATATTTTTAGCTAAACCAAAGATATATCATTTAATAACCACTAAAATAATTTTATCATATTTAAAAGGAACAATTTATTTATCTTTAATTTTTCTAAAAAAAAATTGATTTTGATTTAAATTTTTATTTTGATACTTATTTTTGTGGTTATAGGCTAGATAGAAAAATAAATTTGTACCTGTCACTTTTTAGGGAAATCTCTAGTTTATTACACCAGTAAAAAAGAAACATTATGTTTAATTATCAACTTGTGAATCCAAATACATTACAACCAGTAATTTGTTTGATCAGGTGCTATAAATGAAACACATTTTAATGGACTTCAAATTCAATTTTAATCATGGCCTAATAAAATGTTATAACACTAGTGCTATCAGTATATCTAAAAATTTGATAACTAATTTAAGGACAAATAATATTTATTTGAGGCATCACTTATTAGTATATAATTATCAAATGGTGATATTTATATTGAATTTATTTTTACTAAAAATAAATTATCAAACTTATTTACTAAATTATTGCCTATTTACTGGTTTTATTTTTTTAAAAGTGAATTTAATTTATTTAATTTTTTGTGATTTTGTTACAATATTAATCTTAATTATAAGTTTGGTTATGTTTATTCAATATCTTATGATATTAATTCAATTTCCAACTTTATGTTTAAATCACCTAATTAATATGATTTAAAATTATGTGAAATTGACCCTTTAATGTTTTTATTTTATTTCATATCATTACATCACCTATGTAAAGAGACTCTATGTATTCTAAAAAGAGCTAACAAGTCATTCAAAAACACTAAACCTTTTCAAAACCTCTGAACTTAATCTTTACAATATCAAAACCTTTCTACCTAAAATAACCCCTTTAAACCTCAAGACATTTTTATTCTTGCAAAAAATGGGAAAAAATTTATTTGTGGAGAGTGCTTCCAAAATCTCGAAGAGGCTGAGAGTTTTGAAAGACATTCTGAGTAGAAAAGATATATATTTGGCTAGGTTGGATCATACTGATTTGTTGCTAAAGAAATTACTGAACTTCAAATTATGAGAGTTTTTTTATAGAAGGAGAACTTAGTTCTTTCACAAGAACAATGTTAGAGAGTTTTATGAAAATGTGATGTTTTATATGACAATTCTAAAGATATGGTCATATAAAAAGGTGGTGGGAAGTTATTATATATATATTCTATATAATTTGATGAATTCCTTCATTTTCCGTATAAAGTTTGTTTTAATTTTATTGCATCGCTATTAAATGTAGATAATGTATGTCCAGCTAAGATTATGAAATCTCTATTTGGTTATACAGTTGTAGAGAAGAAGGTTGTCAAGGATTTGGAAGCTAACTAGAATATTTTGGTTAAATATATTCAAAATGGTATCATTCAGTGGAATGATGAGTTTAAAAAAATTAAATGGCGTATTCACTACTGGAAATGAAAGGTATACCAACGGTTGAAAATCGTTGGTATAGGCTGTAAAACTGTTGGTATAAATTATACCAACGGTTTTACAAACCGTATCCATGTAAGCTGTGACAATAGACATATACCAATGGTTTCTTTGAAACCATTGGTATATGTGAATAAATCTATACTATACCAACAGTTTTATGTAAAATGCTGGTATAGAGATGAGATATTGCAACGGTTATAAACTATTGGGATAAACTTTACCTACACTTTTACCAATAGTTCCTAAGAATTGTTGGTAAATTTATCAACTATTAACACCTATACCAACAGTTTTAAAGTGTTGGTAAAAGGTTTTTGCCAACTGTTCTAAGAGAACCATTGGTAAAAAGCTCACATAGAACCTATACCAACGGTTTAAAACCAATGGCATAGGCTTAGCTGTACAATTCACACAACAGCCTGTTGCTCTGTGAGCTGCTAAGTGAATTGTACAGTAGGAAATTATATAATCAATTATGAATACAATAAGGATACATAATTTAATAATAAATTATGAATACAATACAATAATCAATTATGAATACAATACATTAAAAAATGAATATGTAATTATATGTGATACCGAATTAAGAATACATACAAAATTGCATTTTGTATAACACATACATGATTGAGTTCAGAAATTAAAAGCTAATAACCCAAAATAAGGAAATGAATAAAGGAATCCAACCAAACACAAATATAATGTCCCATGGTTTGGGGTGAGTGTCTTTGAACTTAGTGATGATGATAATGGGTGTGTATCAATGAGCTTGTGTGACTTACGGAATATAGTTGTCCTTGGCGTATTAAATGTCGTGTGTTTTAGAATAGGGGTAGGAGTTCCTCACATGAGAAGTGGATTGTGTGAGGCTGGACCATGGATCATTATGCCAAAGTATCAACACAATCTGAATACATTTGGTCGGTTTTCCGTATGCCAATTGTTTTCACTTAAAATGATGTCCATTTTAAACAAAATAGAGACAATTAGAGTGATACCGCCCACACCGTGCCTTGTATTGAGGCAATGTTGACTCTTACACGTCACATAAGACCCATGGATCATTTTCCTAAAGTATCAACAAAATATGAATGCATTTGGTTGGTTTTCTGTATGCCAGTTGTTGTTTTCACTTAAAATGTTGTCCATTTCAAATAAAAGTGAGACACTTTGAGTGATACCAGCCACAATGGGCCTTATATTGAGGCTCGGTTGACTCGTACACACCATAAATGACACATGTATCATTGTGCTAAAGTATCAACACAATCCGAATACTTTTGGTCGATTTTCCGTATGTCTGTTGTTTTTACTTAAAACAGTGTCCATTTTAAACAAAAGAGAGAAACTTAGAGTGCTATTGGCCACACCATGCCTCAGATTGAGGAGGGGTTAACTCATACACATCACAAATGACCCATGGATCGTTTTCCTAAGGTATCAACACAATCTGAATGCATTTGGTTAGTTTTCAGTATGCTAGTTGTTGTTTTCATTTAAAATGTTGATCGTTTCAAATAAAGGTGAGACACTTTGAGTGGTACCGGGAACACCACACCTCGGATTGAGGTGAGTTTAACTCATAAACATCACAAATGACACATGGATCATTGTCTTAAAGTATAAATAGTATCCAAATGCATTTGGTCAGTTTTCCGTATGTCAATTGTTGTTTTCATTTAAAATGTTGATCATTTCAAATAATGGTGTGACACTTTGAGTGGTACCAGGCACACCGCGCCTCAGATTGAAGGGGGGTTGACTTGTACACATCACAAATGACGCATGGATCGTTTTACTAAAGTATAAATAGAATCTGAATACGTTTGGTCATATTTCCATATGCCAGTTGTTTTTACTTAAAATGATGTCCATTTTAAACAAAAGAGAGACACTTAGAGTGATACCGGCCACACCGTGCCTCGGATTGAGTCAGGGTCAACTCATACACGTCACACATGACATATAGATCGTTTTCCTGAAGTATCAACACAATAAGAATGCATTTGGTCGGTTTTCCATATGCCAGTTGTTGTTTTCACTTAAAATGATGTCCATTTTAAACAAAAGAGAGACATTTAGAGTGGTACTAGACACAACACGCCTCATATTGATGTGGGGTTGACTTTTACACATCACAAATGTTCCATGGATCGTTTTCCAAAAGTATCAACACAATACAAATGTGTTTGGTCAGTTTTCTGTATGCCAGTTGTTGTTTTCACTTAAAATGTTGTTCATTTCAAATAAAGGTGAGACACTTTGAGTGGTACCAGCCACACCGCACCTCAGATTGATGCGAGGTTGACTCCTACACGTCAAAAATTTCCCATGGATTGTTTTTATAAAGTATTAACACAATCACAATACGTTTGGTCATTTTTCTGTATGCCAGTTGTTTTTACTTAAAAGGGTGTCCATTTTAAACAAAAGATTGACAATTTTAGTGATACTGGCCACACCATGCCTCAGATTGAGGCGGGGTTTACTCTTACACATCAAATATGACTCACAAATCATTTTCCTAAAGTATAAACATAATACGAATGTGTTTGGTTGGTTGTCCGTATTCCAGTTGTTGTTTTCACTTAAAATGATGTCCATTTTAAACAAAAGAGAGACACGTAGAGTGGTACCGGCCACACCATGACTCGGATTGAGGCGCGGTTGACTCGTACACATCACTAATGACCCATGGATCGTTGTACTAAATTATCAACACAATATGAATGAATTTTCTCAAAGTATACTAATGGTTTAAAACCATTGGTATTGTGTATTTTCAGAACTATTGCACAGCAGCCCCTCCAGTATACACCTGCATAAAAAGTAGCACAAAAAAACACATTCAAACAGACTTAAAATAGCATAATAAACACCTTCAATAACATAAAAAAAACATAAAACCATCAAACTCTTCCAACCATGTCATGTACTAAAATTCCCTATTTCAATCTTCATATGAAAACAATTTTCCAGTGGAGTTGAATAATAGTTTCAATAACTCAAACATTATTTACACCCATTTAAATCTTTATATGAAAACCACTCTTCCAGTAGTAATTCACCTCACCCCGGCATAACCCCCCAACCAACAGAGGCCCCCACATCCCCATCAAATTCTAATAGACAGAACAGTCTGAGAAATACTTATTAGAGTTTAATAAGAGTTTGAAATTGGATCAAATCCCAATTTTTTCTTTCTGATCCTAGATTTGGGTATGTAATAATTTGTGATGAATTTTTCATTGAACTTTTATTTTTTATAATATATGGTGAAAAGGTATTTTCATAGGAGTCTCATCAATATCATCATTTTTATTTTTATTCCTTTGAAGAGTACAAGACTCGCAGGCCACCCAAGCCTAAGGAGGCCTATAGTAATGAAGTCCAAGGGAATTTCCTTGTATCATGTTCACCCACTCAAGTTTTAGGAAAGAGATTCTATTGATATAGGTAACTTTGAATGTTTGATTTTCCTGGGAAGCAAGATGATCCGCTACTTTGTTCCCCTCCCGCCAAGTGTGTGTTACTTTCATGTTGTTGTTAATGAGAGATCAACACTTCCTAATGGTGTATGTAATTGAACAGGGAATGGGACCTTTCCATTTCAAGGATTCATGAACCACCTTAGATTCTATTTCCACCTAGGAAATCCTGATGTTTTATTGCATTCAATGGGAGATACCTGTCAAGACTTCCTTTTCCTCAGCCTCGAAGAAGTTTCCATTTCCATAATGAGCTGTGAAAGCCATAACAACACTGCCGCTGTAATCCCTAACCAGTCCTCCTCCGTAGATGACACTCAAGATGCAGGACCCATCCGTGTTAAGCTTGAACCCATCTGATGGAGGAATCCATTGCACCCATTTCCCATGAGTCACGTAGCGGGTGAGAGTTTATGATAATGGAATTTGAAGAAGTCAAAGAGAGGGGGAATCTTTCTAGCTGCTGAGGCAGGACATCCAATCATCCAGCAGGTTCCGGGTTCTCGCAATGATGGTTCTCCCCGATGAAGGGAGCCCGTTGAACCTGGACCAATTTCTTGCTTTCCATAGGGTCCAACATCCTGCATTGAAGATTACTGCTCTCGCCATTATTTTGGGACCTACATTATCAGTTCCCTCGAACCATCACTCCAAGAAGTAAGTATCATTGATGTCCAAAGAGAGGTGAACTTTAAGATAGCTGAAGAATCCCCACACTTCACATGCCCATTCAACATCAAAGAAAATATGATGCATTCTTTCCTCCCTTTTACTCCTGCAACAGTGGTAGCACGATGCCATACTTATTCCCAGCCTTTTGATACTTTCATCTGAAGGAATAACATGATTTCTGATTCTCCAAGTTAAGAAGTTGTATTTCATGGGAATTTTGTTTCACCACACAGCGTCGACCATACTCTCACTATAAGCCTGGGTATTAACTACATGGCCAAAGTCCCTAAAATTGAAGCTCCCTGAAGATGATGTAGTTAAGACACATCAATATTCCTCAGAGCTGGTGGTAATGAGATAAAAAATATCATGCTACTTTCCAACCAGGACTAACCTGATGAAACGAGGATGAAGGCTCGCCTCTTTAAAGGAGATTGTGGGAGCAGGACAAACCGGGTATCTGATCACTTCCCCAGCCCATTTTTGGTGCCAAAACTGGGTACTCCCCTCTCCTATGATCCATTTTGAATTGCATCGCAGAGTCAGAAGAATGTGGAAAATGGAGGACCAGAGGGGGGAACCGTGCATGGGCTCATTGTGCTCATTCCCACCCAGAATTTGAGCCATGATCTTCCCCCAAAGATAACGATCGTCAATCAATTCCCACGCTAGTTTCTCATGCATCAATAGTAAAATGACTTCTAAACTTTTCACGTTGATCCCTCTATCCTGAATTTTCCTCGCCATCCTCTCCCACGACACCCAACTTCTTCTCCCCTCCAACTGAGCATCCCAAATAAAAATCGATAATTTTTTTTCAATGGATTTAATAACCCCCTTTGGGACATTAGTGGAAGCCATTGCATGAATTGGGATCACTGTTAGGACACTATTGACCAAGGAAATCCGACCCCTGAAGGACAGAAAATAGTTTTTCCAGTTGAGAACACGTCCTGGAATCCTACTCACCACCTGATCAAAATCCCGTAATCTTGTCCTGCCAGGGGATAGAGGTGTGCAATGGTATTACATTGGGAAAGACCCCCCGATTCATCCCCAACCTATTAATCAGATGCATCATCCTTCTTTCATCACATTTGTTAGAGATATAAAAGAAGTTTTTGTCTTTTTTGATCACTTGGACACTCCAACAACAATAATCCTCTAGAATTATATTGATACCCCACATCGACCTCTTCCCAGCATTCATTAAAATAATTGTGTCATCAGCAAACATCATATGAGAAGCTGATGGGAGATTCATTTTCCTTTGGTAGGGCCGAATGGCCCCTTTGGCAATGCCTCTATTGATCATGTAGCTGAGCAGGTCCTGGACTAGGATGAATATGCTGGGGGAGATAGGATCCCCTTGTCGAAGTCCTTGTACCTCCTTAAAGAAACCATAGATTCTCCCCATGAAGGAGACAACCAACCTTGCTGAGCTATAACAACGGAAGAGGATATCGCATGCCCAAGCTGAGAACCCCATGCGGGCGAGTACCCCATTAATGTATCCCCATTCCAATCAGTCGTACACCTTATTCATGTCTAGTTTAATTTCTATTTTCTATCCATGGGTTTTGATTTTGAGGTCCCTCGGCATCTCTTGCAATAGCACGATAGCCCCTTGAATTGTGCGGCCTCTTAAATATGATTTTTTTCTTCAAACAAATGCAAATATTATGACTCTACTCCAAATTCTAAAAATGATGACATCTTTTTTGCAATTTCGATATTGTTCACGACCTTAAAGGATGAAGAAAATCAAGTTTTCCTGTGTAATAAGACTCTTTGGAGTGTTCTAAAATTAAATAGGTGGGTTTATAAATGAAAATTAAAGTGTTAGAAGTAGGATTTTTATGGAGGGTTTTGAAATTTCTAATTAAATATCTCCAACTCATATAGAAGATAAATATTTCAGAATATCCTATAACCAACACATAATTGTAAATGAAGAGATGCCTCAAAGTGGTGTTAAATGAGGATAATTGAATTTGAAATCCAACAAGGGAGGTATCGGGAGAACACCCCAATGGATTAAGAATTCCTAAGGAAATATATTAATGATACTAATATGAATCAATATTTATATATTTAAATTGGTTTTATTGATGGATAATGATCTTATTTTTCATGTGTGGAGTTGGTTTGACCTCAAAACACCGAATGGGGTTCCACTATATAGTTCTGAGAATATATTATCCAAATCTATGAAGCTTCCACCTGTAAACATGACAAATTTATATCAGTGACTACTGGAATTTCATGACATTTAAGGGATATGTGTTTTGTGAAAAGCCTATGCATTATAGGGATGTTCAATAATGATGGTTTTTTGTCAATATGTGTATGGAATTCAGTAACGAGGATGGGTTATTCCATTTAACGAATGTTATAGTGTATGTTTAGGATGAGTTCTTACATTTAACTAGTGTTCTATTTTATGTTTAGGTGGGGTGAGTTAGAAGCTAGGTTAGACATGTCATTAGAACATGAGTTATTCCATTTAACCATGTAGTCTTGGATTTCAGGGATGAAAGTGTTTTGGGTTAGCTAATTACTAACCACTCTATAGTATGGCCAACACATCATATAGGCGTACCCATGAAACAAAGGCATGTTTAAATGGGACGTTTTCAGCACCCCATTTAGCCAAACATACTTTTCACCATAAGGGATTGGACATGTATATTTACATGGCTATCCAAGTCATGTAATCTGTGTACATTCCCAGGACACTAGATTATCTTAGACACCATATGAACCCTTATACAAACCATGTGAACCCTTATACCATATAGTCATTATTACGACCATTAAAAACAACTTATTAAACAACATAATATGTCAAAGATAATCAAATTGAACAAAAATCAATAATACTATTGGATATATCAAGTAAAATGAAGGCAAACTATATTACATCCTAAATGACCACCCACAACCATGATTAATGTACATAGATCTCCTTTCTTCCAGATTAAAAGAGAAAAAAATAGTTTCAGAACAACAAAACCAAGGTATAAATAATAGTTGCAGAACCACAAAACCAAGGTATCACTTACAGATTTGAAGTCTAGAAGAAAATATTTCCTTGATTAAAGATGGATCGATCAGTGGAAGAAGTTTGGCAGGTTGTGGAAGAGGGATATTTGATTTAGGGCACCAATTGAGTGGAGGGGGACCTGTAATTGAGCGGAGGGGGAACTGGACGCCCGGTCTGCATTTAGGGGAAAACTTTCCCAATGGTTTTTAAAAACTGTCAGAAATATATGTATTGTAAGGCCTATACCAATGGTTCACACAAACCGTTGGTAAAAATCCAACATATACCAATGGTTATTGATAATTGTCGGTAAAAGTGCCTATACTAAGGCCTATACAACCGGTTTTACAAACCGTTGGTAAAAAACTTTACAAAATCTTTTATGCCAATAGTTTCAAACAAACCGTTGGTATACATAGCCATTCCCAATGGTTTATCTAAACCGTTGGGATATAAGCATTGGTAAAAGTGGTATTTCTAGTAGTGATTAATATTATCTACATGATGTTAGTTTATAATAATGTTGATCTTTCAAGGTATATTTTTAAATATATGTACTATACCGACTTGAAATCCTGGATTTTCTATCCTTATGGTAATATTTTTACCTTGATACTTGAAAATAGTGGATTAAAGATGAGTGTGGTTAAAAAAACACATTCCATGACCTAAATACTCTTAGAGGTAGTTTAGTCAAGAAAATTGGATATTTTTTGAGGTAATACTTGAGAAAGTTACTCCCTGTTGGTGATGAAGAAATAGAATATATTCCATCTCAGGTTGAGGGGGATAATGTTATTACTTATTGTCCTACTAAAGATCAAGAATATTTAGAGGAATCATTGGATAATGATAATATAGCTATAAGACGTTGGTTAAGTAAATTTTTATCTGAAGAAATTCCTTCTTTGATTGCTACTCAATTCAGGAATGAGGAACAATCTATTGTCAATATAAGTGATTTTGAGGAAGTTTTAGTTGGAAAAGAAAGTGAATATATTGATTCTAAAGATTATCATCAAGAACCTATCATTGAGGTTGCTTCACCTCAATAAGTTGTGAATAAAACTTTGATTGATGAACTTAATTATTGAGAAACTAAGATAAGGAATCCCTTAGTGCTTTCTTTCAAAGGTTATTGTCTATAGAAGTTGGTGAGTCAAAGAATACATCTTTTTATGGTGTTTTTACTCAAATATTAATCGTACTATTTTAGAGAAAATGAGTTAAGTTGATGAACTTCCACTTGATCAATCTCATCAAGTTATTAATACTGAGAGTGGAGGAAGAATTAATATTTTGGAGAATGTCATCTCAGAAGAAGAATAAGAAGAAGTTGGTAAAGAAAAATATCTTGTTATGAAGGATAAAATTAGAGAATCACTAAAGGAACCGATTATTATTATTCTATATAAAATAAGATTCAAAGATCCCATCGTGCAAGAGCCTATGAACTCTGAGGTAGATGAATATTTGGAGAATTTTTTAGATACGATTCTTTATACTTTTAACTCTATGAAATTTTAAGTTTATGGTTTGAAGATTCATATAGTTTTTCTAAAATAAAATTTTGTTTCTAAGTTATATTTCAATGAGATGAAGTGTTTTTTAAAATATCGCTTAGAGATGATAAAAAATATTATGATAGTTCAATTATACATATCTTCTTCAGTTTAAGGAGAAGTCAAATATTTCAAGTAATACATGTAATATTTAACGAAATTTATCATTTATCAAATTTATTTTTTGAAGAGAATCCCTTTCGTTACTTCATTATCCTCTGAAAATGATTCCAGTCCTATTTATAATCATGTACATAATGTATCCTCATAGGTGATGACTCTATATGGAAGAGTTCAAGAGCTTAAATGTGATATTGTATACTTGGAAACAATTCAAGATTTATAAAAAGACAACCAATCTAAACTGAATCTTGTTAAATATAATTCTCAAAGAAGAAGATAAATAATTTATAAGAAAATGGTTGAATTGGTTGTTTATTTTGTTTTGTTTTTTCATTTATGAAGGAAATGTAACACCCTGAGATTTTATGAGATATATTATTTTTAATTTCTTATATTATACACTACAGCAAGATTAGCTTGTACTATTCGCTACACCGTATTAGCTTGCAGTATACACAACACTATTCTTGGCTCGCGTTACACACAATTTCAAGTTTGTTTTGTGGAAATTATTTTACGCAACATTAAGTATAGATTTTGTTTAATGTATGAATGAAATAAGTTTTGATTATGTTATACGCAACAGCAAACGGAGCTTTCACTACACGCATCCTTGACTTGGCTTGCATTACATGCAATAAAGACCTTCTTTGATAGTGTGTGTTGTACGCAATACCGAGTTTCGCTAAACAACAACATGTTATATAAACTAGCTGTTATGAATAGTAATACCCAATTTTTGAAATTTTATAAATTTTATCTTTCAAAATGGACTTCATTTTTCTATTTCGAATATCGAAATTATTTTAGATATATAAAAATTTTATTGAACTTTTCACCGTCTTTTACCCACCTCCTAGGAGAATTTGGAAATTTACATAAAACTTAATTTTACCGCTTCTGTGAGTGGAATTTCGAAAATCCAAGAGACACGGATAATATCAAGGACTAAAATGTGGTTCAATGAGATGAAAATAATTTTTGTTGAATAGTAACTTTTTACTTTTATTTACCACGGTTAAAAGTAAATAGGGTAATTAAGGGTAAAAATTATATTATTATTACCCTAACACATGTCATAATTCTATTGGATAAGTTTAATTCGACCAAAAAATACCTTAGGAATAAAATATGACCATTTAGGCCCACTTGGATTAGATTAGGACATTTATTATTAATTTATTTAAAGAAGGGTTAAAATAGTTAAAATCAAAGTTTAATAACTAAATCATTTTTAATATAGGGTTATAAATAAGATAAATTCGACTATAAAAATTCATTAGAAATATAAAAAGATTTCCTACATAATGGCATTTTATTTATAATTTATAGACATTATATAATGTAATTTATTTATGACACAATGATGATGCGTTAATTATCTTATTAATGAAATATTAACATAACTGATGTTATAAATACCCAAATAAAAGTAATTTGAGACTTTTTATGAATTAAAATAATTTTATAGGTTAATATGACATGTTATTATTGATTTAATTAACTTTTTTCGAACTAATCATGCTGTTATGATTTTCACAAAAATCAATTACCAAATAGTGTCAAAATTGACATAAAATAGTTTTTAAAACAAATATTATATTATTAATTGTTATTATATTCCTAAAAATATAAGGTTCAGCCAAGATACTTATATAATGATTGGTGTATCATTAATGGACCACTTGGGGGTCTCTTGTATATATATGGTAAGTTTATTTACTATATAATATAAAAATACAAAGTGACATGGTAAATGTCAATCTAATTAACTAAGAGTTAAAACAAAAAGATAAGGTTAATATAATGACCCAAACCTATATTAAATCTATTGGTTGCGAGGATTTATACCCATCCCCACCTTAGCTTAAAAATAAATCAATTTGGAGCTATTAAAAACCGAATATGACTTTATTATAAAATAATACTTTAAGTTTTTCCAAAGGTGCCCCTCTCCTCCCTTATAAAAAGGTCACCCCTTCCCTCTTCTCTTAACACCCTTTTGAGCCTTGAAGCTTGGAAAAAACATGCCCATTTCTCTTCTAAACTTACCCAGAAACATTCTGGAGGTTCTGGTCTTCTCAAAAGACCAACTCTACTTCCTTAAGATAAGGCTTAAAGGATGTACGTCGAAGAAGAGGTAATCTCTTCTTCCGATTCTCTGAAGTTTCTTTCTTCTTCTACTTCTTCTTCTTTATTTGTATCATTATAAAGTAATAAAATAAGTATTAATTATATACTTATATGTTATTATAAATATGAAACAAACTTAATTCACCTTGTATCCATCCTACGGAAAACGAAATCACCGCGCATGCGTATGTACATAATACCGTCTCCACACCGTGGTGTAATCTGTTTTCGACCACCACCTTACTTGGATGGGTATAATGGTGTAAATAAATAACTATATATGATTATTGTAAAGTTATATTGATTCTGAAATATTATACAAACACTTAAATACAATTCCACGATCAATGGAATGATATCATCGCTCATGCGTACCTACAGACTACCGTCTCCACGACGCGATGAGATTCATTCTCCATGTTAACCATTCATGAATGATTATAAAGTATATATAATAAGTAATCATGAAATATATGAAATAATAATGATATTGGATTTATGTATATATATATATGTATGTCATCTACTTAATTCCATTCAATTCAATAAGGAAATGAAAATAGCATCCATGCGTACGTACGACCTACCGTCTCCATGAATGGTGTATTGCATTACATTTATCGATCTATCACATATATATGCATATTCTGAATATATATTATATATAAATCATGTTTTACATTCTGAAATTATTAAAATTAGGATATAAGTAATAATATCAAGAACAACAAGTCGAAACACGTACAATAAATGAAACGATTTTACCCAAATAACTGCTTTTACATCGAATTTACAAAAGACCGGGTAATATAAAGTCATAAGTAAACTATATATGATATCATAACAATGAATATGATTCTGTAATAATTAAATGACATTATTTAAATCATTATACAGGAGGTTCAGATACATATAAAGCATATCGAACATAAGGTAAGGGATAACTTTTCCAATCTCGTTTTTATCCGAGATTGTTTATTCATAAGTATTTACTGGGGTTATATTTATCATCCATGTCCCTATTTTCTAAAAATTATTTCATGTATTTTTAAAGTCCTTTTTACCCATTTTTGACTTTTATTACATGGTATGTAAAGAATCTTTCTTTTACGAGGTAATTTTTGACTTTTCCGGCAAAAGTACGAGAAGAATGTTTTTTTAACTTATACGGCATGAAAGGATTTTTAAGGTTTTATAAAGACTTATTTTCATGAAGCTTCTTCCAAAATATTTCATGAATATTTTCAAAAAAATCCTTTATTTTAAAATTGCATGACATTTTGTGAAAAGAAAATGATTTTGAAGAAGAAAGGATATTTTCCTCAAGAATTCATTTCAAGTGTTTTATCAAAACCATTTTCTATCTAAGATGACATTATTTCATATGTGTATGTTTCATGTATAATGTCTATATTATTTACATGGTTTCACTTTTCTTATTATGAAATGATATCCATTTCTTTTATATGGATTATGTGAAGATGGGATGATGTTTATGAAACCCATTTTATTAGTTGGGTTATTATGAGTGATGTATGTTTATTTTGTGGCACAAGTAATAATGATTTCATTATGAGATGGGTGGGACCTATATCTCCCTAAAATGCATTGGATAAAGATTTATATCTCATGATATAGACATGGCTGGAATGGTAAGTTAATCTGGTTCAGTGATACAGGACTGGAATGAGGAGTGAACTCGATTCAGAAAGGGACTTTGTCCACTAAGATGGTCTTGGAAGAAATGCCTTGGATACTATGGAAATCATAACAAGTTCTGAATGGTTGCCACAATTACATGATTTATTCCCATGCTATTTTATCAAGATTGATTTTCCATTATGATACATTCCTTACATACTTCCAATATTTCTATATTTTCTCAAGATTTTTATGTTTAAACTTTATGTTCACGTTTTTAAGTTCAAATGTATATGGTTTGTTTTATTTTCTCCATGCTTACCATTACTGAGAATTTGAGCTCACCCTTCATATTTTTTCTTTTCCCCAGGATTTAAAGAAAGGTTTTTGGTAGGAAAACAAAAGGGGAAGATCTTTATGGGAGATGTTGAAGATCTTTCACCATAATTAGAAGATTATTTTCTGAGTTTCCAAAGACACTAAACTATTACGGTCCTTGTGTGTCTGTTTTCATTATGTATTAAGTATTCCGAAAAAGTACTGTAGTGTCCATGTACGTCAAGATTTGGGTCTCTACAAGAAACATCAGTGGAAACTTAGGATCATACTAGAAATATTTAGGCTTTAATTTCTCAGTGGGAATATTCCTTGAACTAGAGTCAACCTACCATGAAAGATTCACTACAGAAAATTTTGAATGACGATCAATATTTTTATTCATCAGATTATTAGGATACTCTATCTGATAAAGAATTTGAACCCAGTGAAATATCTACTTGACCTGAAAATGTAGAGACCATTTTTGATTAAGGAAATAAGGTTTTCTCACAACATATAATTTTTTATGATGATATTGAATTGTTAGGGAACTTTTTTGAGCTATTAATATTTACCTTATAGGGAATTCAAGTGTTGAATGATAACCTAAATGATAATAATAAAGCTTATAAAGACAATTTTATATGTTTTAAGAGTATATTGGATTTGAGAGAATTAATTTTTTCTCTACTAGAATTCTATTAGGATGATCTTGTTTACAGATTAGAATTGTGTAGAAAGGCATTGTTTCAAATTAGAGGATGGATAAATATTGGGGATAATCCTTCTATATATTTTGGGGATATCATTGAAAGTATTCATGATTTATTTAATTCTCTTGTAGTAATAGATAGAGGTAATTATACTATAAAAGCATAAATTCATAGAAAAGAATCAACTTCTAGTTCAGAAATCCCTTTTTCCATATTACATTTGCCTTCTCTAATGATGAGTCATTTGATGTAAAAAGAGAAAAGAATATTCATGATGATATCACAACCATGCTTAGAAATCCAACTAATGACACTTCTAGTCTTAATTCAAATGGTAATGAACTTTCCTTTTCCATTCCTAAACTTTATTTTTTCCCACCTCTACCTCTTTGAAGCCTGACCTAGATCCAAAATACTTATATATTTCTCTTATTGGTTTATGTTTTTAACTAATTACATTGTGTTTGTGTAATATTATTATTTGACTTAATTACATTCAATGATTTGTGTTTTATTTGTTTCACATTACTTTATTCTTTTTATATAATTTTTGTTTAATTTTATTTCTCCAAGTCAAATGTTAAATTCAATTCACTTCAGTAACTTATATTCTTCCAGTAAATAATTCTCTATGATATATTGAATTTATTATATCACTAAACCAATTCTACTATTCGATATCATGAAAATTATGAGAATAAAGTTAATATGAAATTTTACACTTTAAAATACAGTTGAAAAAAATTATTTTAAATTTTTCAGGAGTTTTGTGATCATAGAAAAGGGGGAGATTTTTTAGACCTACTAATGTTGTTCCAATATATCTCAATATTTAATATGTTTTAATTCTCAAAATATTCTCATTTATTTTAATGATAAATTTTTCTTAAGTGTTTTATTCCATGGCATGTTTTCTTAAAGTAATATTTCATTGCGACATGTTTTGGTTAAACTTAAATTTTTTAAGTTCGAAGAAATTTTCTAAGGAAAATATAATACAAGGTGATAAATTATCATATGAAGTAATAATTTAACTTATGAACATTTATTTTTCATTAAATTATAGGAATTCATTTTTCCATCAAAGGAAATAATCATACAAGTAGACAGACATATTCATGTAGGATTTCAACTTCTAAACTAAGTAAATTATCCTACGATAGTTTCACATATGAGATTTATTATTTAAAGTATAAGATTATATTATGATTCATGATTTTGAAAATGAAACTATCATACAAAGATAATTTTATCACATGAAGCACAAAATTTTCCTATATACTTAAAGAGTCCTAATTCTGGTACTTAGAAAAGGATATTATCATAAAAAGATCAAAGCATCGTATGAGGACAATACTTATATTACAAAATAGTATTTCCAGTTAGATTATCCTATGAAGATAATATTGTCTTACGAAATTATGAAATATCATACATAATGGATTATCTTATGGAGTGAAGATTTATCTCAAAGTAAAATTATTCTCTAAAGTTTTAATTTAGAAATATTTCTAAGTCGTGTAATGTTTTTGAGGAAAAAGTAACCTATGAAGAGGATAATGCCCTCTAAAACTAAATTCATTCAAAGTATGTATTTTAAGAGTATTTAATCACTCTTTCAAGGTATTTATTACTTTTTCATAAACTAGAGTTATGTACACACCTAATTTCATTTCTGTTATAAATTGTGATGGATAGATTTGGAAAGAGGAATTAAATGATTGGACTATTTACAAGAATGCATATAGTTCTAATGATGACCATTATTATAGTCAATACTGATCTCCACGATTTCTCTTTTCAAAATAAAAGTCCACATAAAATAATATAGAATATCTTTTTGGATTATTATATATGATATTGAAAATTGTAGTATATATAAAGTTTTTAATTCAAAATTAAAAAGAATGAATAAAAAATAGAATAATATAGTGAAGGTGAGAACACTTGTGAAATAAAGTTCTATCTAAACAGAATATATGATACTATTCTTTTATATACATATAATCAATTCCTTATTCTCTAAAAAGAAGATGTAATTGATGCTTCTATTCCTTAAAGAACTTATCATCTGTATTCAAGTGTCCTTCCATAGATAATCAATGAAGTTCTATTATTTCTCTAAAAGAACCTCTCATATTTTTTCTGTTTCAACTTGAAATTGTGATTTTAATATGAATATATGTTCTATATCTTTTATCATTTATAAAGAGTGTGGGTAGGTCTTGTAAAAATGGAGAACCTGGTAAAAGATCTTGGAGCCTTTTTATAATAAGTTTCAGTTGATTTCACTCAATTATCGATGTCTCTCCGAAAAACCACGTACATAGTGAAAATCACCAAGCATTCAGAGAGAGCGTTGGTGGAGTAAAATAGGGGATTCATGTGCCCCGAAACACAATAAATCCTCTATTTTCTATTTTCTATGTTTTTTTATTTATCATTTGATAAAATACTTAAGATTAATTTTAGGGATGATTTATTTATGGTCAAAATTCTAAAAACTCAATCCACCACCCTCTTGATTCATTGTTTAAATTCTAACTCTATTGATATTATGTTAAATATTAACATATCCTCATGTAGTAGTGTATCACATTACATTATCCCATTACTTAATCTTAAGAAAATTGTTCTTTATTTTTAAAATAAAATTTCAATGAATCAAATGTATGGATGCTTTGACACCAAAACTAGGTTTCTTAGGGGTTGATTAACGCTTAATAATGACAACATAATTGATTTAGAAACCATATTCCCAATATCACCATTATTTGATAAAATGAAAACATATACTATATATTAAAGAAACTGTAAACATGTGTACATTACTCCAATGATTCCTCTGATATGCCTTAACATTATACTGATTTGGTTGATAAATATCACTAAAGGGAATCCAAAATACATCCCCTCATTATAAGTATATCTATAGGTTCTTCTTGAGTCATATGTCATATAGATGAGACTTTTCTTCCATTCATGATGTGATAGAATATCATATAAAATGAAAGATTAGATGATAGCATATGTTTAGGGAGTTCTGACCTAACATCAACATCACTACCTATTATCTTATGGAAGTAGTGTTTATATAGACCCTAAGGATACTCATCATTTATTATATGTGTTAAATCATGTGATTTATCACATGATTTAATACCTTTTTCAATGGATACATCTCTTTCATTTGACCCCTTATGAGTTTTATCATATAAAACACTTATTTGATGATATCCAACAAGGGAGGATCATCAGAACATTAACCCCTTACATTCAACCATATGATTTAATGTGGAAGTAGTATCACATGCATACCACAATAAATTTGTGACAATGTATTCTTAATCTATTGATTAATATTGCATTAGTGAAAATATAATCTCAAGAACATAGTCACTAAACATTACATCAAATGAAAATTGGATTTAGGGAATATTACTTTCAATGATAATAATAATTATAGTGATAGAAAACAAACATAAAATCACCAAATAAGTTAGTGACTCAAGAATTTCAAGGCCACCTACCTTTTGCAAAGTTAAAAAAATACTTGTTGAGAAAAAAAATTAAATACAGTCCCAATTAAAAGAAAAATAATAATAATAAAAATCCCTAATTTAGGTCACACATAGTAAAAATAAGAAAATGTAAAGAGAAAACATAAATGATCACCTGAAGGTTGTTGGTCACACCAACAGCTACTCCCTACAATATATTTCCTAAAGACCCATAAAAATTTGATAAACATATTCCTTGGGGATAAAATCACTTAATATATAAAACAATATCTATGTGTTCATTATATTATGGTTGAAAATAGCTTAAACCCCCTTTAAATTTTTATTTAATAGATTTTTTAATATTTTATAAAATCTAAAAAAATATCATCAAACTTATTTTGGAAAACACTAGGACCCTTATTTATAGGCCCTTACGTATCACCCATGAGGACCCTTATATACGATCCATCCAAAATTAAAAAGTACAAAACCATCCTTCCAAAACTCCCCTTTATTTTTGAAATCATTTTCATAAACTCCCTATTAATATATCCTTTCAGAAATCATCTTCCAAAATAACTCTACAAATCTTCTAGAGAAACTCTTACATAAGTTTTGGAAATTCCTCTTTAAACTTTACGTATCAACTTAGTAACCCTTATTTATCATAAGTTTATTCCTATAATTAAACATTTTATAACCATTATACACAAGAGAAAAATATTTACATACCAAAATAATCCTTATTTATTATAAGGAAAATCCTTAAGTATCACCATTCGTAATATTTTCCTTCACACATAATGTTTTTCTCTTAAACATAAATTCAATACATAACATTTTTGGCAATATGTAAGTTTTTCCCCATGCATAATGTTTTCTCCTATAATATATAAATATTTATTTGAGGTTTTCCCATTACATGTAAAAACCTATATGTAATTTTTTCCCTTAGAAAAATATATACGTAATATATTTTTCGATACATAGTTTTTTGGACTCAGATAGAAAACAAAAACACATTGTTTTTTGAGTTAGAAACGTGATTCATTAAAATATAAGAAACATAATCACACACTCTCCTACCAACTCAACATTCAATTACCTTAATTATATTAGATATAGTTTTGGTAGATATAATTTTGGTTAATATGATTTTGGAATATCTAATTCCAAACTTCTAGACCTTGCATATACCACACCACCAATGCCATCCCAAATTGAAACTTAATCCTCTGGATTATTTCATTCCAGTATTTATAACTCTTAACTAGAAATTTGTTTTCCCATAGTTGTTCAGTTCATAAATTATAACTTTTGGATTACATAAGATCTATAACCCATGAATCATTCATAGCCTACAGATTACCCCAGTCATACCCCACATGTAAAAATATAAATTTTCTATAATTCTACTATAATGCTAAATCCACATGAATTCATCTCCAAACTTTGGAGATCATCATTAAAAACATTAGTTATATAAAATCACTTCCAAAAAACCTATTTGAGATATTATAACCCTCAAAATCCTGATATAAAACCCAATTCTTATAACATCCCCTGAACCATGATCCAACATTCAAAATTTTCCAAAAAACAACTACCCAAAAATTTGCTGGTCATTACACTTTGAATAGTAAAATATACAGTTGTAAAGGGAAATATAAAAAATATGTTATATGATGCTATAAATGAAAAGCATAAACTAAAATATAATGTATGATGAAAAATTGATGTAATCAATATAAGGATTGACTAACATAATAACAATTACTATTCATAGTCACAAAATCATTATTATTCATAATTTTGATAAATTAATAATAAAATAATAATAAAAAATTTATTCCAAAAAACTCCTACTCATTCACCTATAAATACTTGTATCCTCAAGCCTTTATAATTTCTTATAATTTAACTTTTCCCTTTCTTTCTCTCTCAAAAAAATTTCCCATAAATCTCCCTCGCCAATTTGAGTAATTTTAAATGTTCATAAGGGTTGTTTCTAAAGTTGGGAAAGTTATAAACATGCTAAGGGTTCGTTTCCTATTTCTATTTTTCCTCTTTGAATTTCTTTTGTAATAAAATTTTTAAATTAAATTTCATATTCAAATATTTTTTTGAGGTATTACCTATTTGAGATATAATGCCAATGTGTTACTTAATTTCTTTCCATGCAATTTTTTCATAAGAAAAATTTTATCCATCACATTCTCTATACCTCATTGTAGTGGGATTTTAGGGGAATATAGTTTGAAAGAGAAATTATAGCTAATTAGGGGGTCACCGAACCATTTTGGATTTTCATAAAAAATATTACAAGTCCTATAAATTCTCCACTAAGACATTGATAAGATCTTGTCCTTAGTTTCTCCTTCTTCGGTGATATATTTTTTTTATTGATAATAATTTTATAAAACCCTCATTATACAAGATTTATTACCATATAATACACATTATAATTACTATATAATTCATTCTTTATATTGAAGGTAATTCACCTAAATAGTTAGATCATTCAATTTGGTGTTGAAAATATTGATATGATTATATATCTATTTATTATATGTGGGAAAAGCATGAAAATATGATCCTTAATTATTAAACCATGTATTGATATGTTTTTCATTATTGAACATTATATTATATAACACTTCTATATTTTTCTCATATGATGGAGTAATATTGGATGATTTATATACTAGGTGGGGCCCAAAATTATATATTCTATCATTTTAGTAGTATGTCTTGTGAGACAACTAAGATAAGGTAATAGTAATGTCTTTACCATTATATATTATTTATTAGCATAAATCCATGGTGATATGTTTATGATGTACAATATTATGATATACATTCATTATATTATCCTATATTATATAGTCATTATGTTATGCAATATATTATTTTTTTCATTTACATTAATTATTCATTCTTACCATGTTTTATATGTCATGTTATTAATGTTTTTATCTTCCTTAATGTGTTATCCCTTAATAACCATTTGAGTTCCCCAGGTGATGTAGAAAAATATCATTTATGATATTATATGGATAATAGTAAGAATTAATAAATATTTATTATATATTTGTTTTCTTACATGACCTAACTAAGTGGTTGGGTAACATTTTTTTCACTACAAGGGTGTTGGTTCGATCCTCTACACATTTAATTTTTCAATAGTCCCCTCATAGGGGACTTTTGATCCCTTATCTATATGGATCCATTTCCCCAGAGATACAATAGTTTCCTCATTATAATATATGGAATTCCCAACATGATCCCCTTACATACGTGGTGTAGTTTTGGTGTCCAATATATATGGAAAGAAACCACTTCCCATTAAGTATAGTTATTATGGATGAGGTGGTGTTCCCCTTTCCAGGTGATGTGTTTGACCTGATTATGGTATCTGATGTGGTGTTCCCCATTTTAGATAGTGAAATTATGACATATATCATAGTTTTCCTCTTCCTTCTATTTTTCAATTTTCCCCCATGGGGGACTTATGATACCTTATCTATATAGATACCTTTCCCTAGAAATGTGATTCTTTACTTATTCTAATATTCAATGTGACAATGTAATCCCATTCCACAATTGGGACAATTATAGTGTCTAATATATTTGGCCTGAAACCCTTTACCAGGTAGTATAGCTATGACAACGGTGGTGTTGTTCCACTTCCCAGGTGACGTGTATGACCTAATTTTTTTGAATCCTATGTGGTGTTCCCCTTTATAGTTATTGTATTTTTTACAAATATCATAGTTTTCCCTCCATTTAATTTTTCAATTATCCCCCCATGGGGGAATTATGATCCCTTACCCAGATAGATCCATTCCCCCAAAGATGCCATCCTTCTCATTCCAATATTTTATGTGACCAACATGACCCCTTACATAGGTGGTACGGTTCTAGTGTCCAATATACCTAGCATGATACACTTTCCCAGTAAATATATTTATGATCAATGAGGTGGTGTTCCCATTCCCAGATGATGTTTCTAACATGATTTTGGCATCTAATATCGTTTCCCCCTTTCTAGATAGTGAAATTCTAAAATCTATCATAGTTTTCCCCTTCCATTAATTTTTCAATTATACCCCATGGTTTACTTTTGATCTCTTCCCCAATTGGATCCATTTCCCCATAGATGAAATCATTTACTTATTCGAATATTCAACATGCCCAACTTAATCCCCTTATACAAGTAGTGCAATTATGGTGTCCAATATATTTGAAATGGAAACCTTTCCCGGGTATTATAGTTGTGAAGACTGAGGTAGTTTCCCCTCCCTTATTGATGTTTATGGCCTAATTTTGCAATTAAATGTGGTGTTCCCATTCCTAGATAGTACAAGTATAACATATATCATAATTTTATCATTCCTTTCATTTCTCAATTATCCCTCGCATGGAGGACTTGTGATCCCTTACTCATATGGATCTCTTTCCCTAGAGATGAAATACTTTCCTAATTATAATATTCATCATTCCCAACGTGATACCCTTAGACAAGTTTTGAATTTTTGGAATCCAATATATCTTTCATGACACCCTTTCCCAAGAAGTATAGTTATGATAGTTAAGGCTGTTTTCCCCTTCCCAACTGATGTGACTGACCTAATTTTGGTATCTGATGTGGTGTTACCCATCCTAGATAGTGTAATTTTTACATATATCATAGTTTTCTCTTCCTATGTTGAACGTACAGTGTGATTTCGATGACTTTCATAGAGTTACCCTTCTTAAATGGAATAGTTATAGTATATGATGTGGTGTTCCCCTTCCCATGTGGCGTTTATAGTTCGATTATAACATCCAACATGGTGTTCCCATTCCTAGGTGACAAGTCCAACATGATTCCCATTCCCATGTAGTTTATAATTTCAAGTTAATCCCCCTCCCCATGGGACATTATCTTAATGTATCTTTCAGTTTTAGTTATGTAATTTCATTGGTTCTGGTGTAAAAATTAGATGTGAACTTCCATAAACTAGAATTTTTGACATAATACCCGACCTATTTGGTTCCCTAGGTGTCTTATAGTTCTCCTTAATTTAAATTATTTACTCAATTTTCAATTAAAAATAGAATTACAAAATTTATTTATCTTGTAGTTTCCCCATTGGGTTGGGGGGCTTATCCACCATTAAAAAATGCATTTCATAATGGTTCTAGAAACATGTATTCAAAGATTTTGTAATGTAAAGTTAATTCTTATGTATGTATCTAGTATTATAAGGGTTGCTAAAATTTGGATCTTGGATATGTGATCTTATGTATTTTGTTTCCAAGTAATAAATACCCACCATCTCTAGGAAACTAGAGATGAGAATGGTTTTAGTTGGTATCAAATTAAATTTAGTAAAAACCTTAGGAATTATATTTAGAAGAACATAGGTATATAATTAAATACTTTATGATGAACCATTTAAAAATTATATAAAAATATTATATAATATATATAAAACATTATATTCATTTATGAAAAATGAATTTATGATAGGAATACATTAAGTACTTATTATGATAGCTTCATTGAAGAACTAATTAGTATATATAATTATTTTGAAAATTATGTATTTGGTATGAAATAGAAGTGGTTTAAACAATTGAGGCCAGTATAGGGATTTCCAAAATGGGCATGCAACTATAAGAGTGAATCAAATTATCATTATACTACGGAAGTTGACTTAGGTTATTAAAGATAACCTTGCCCGTATAGAGTATCTTGTTTCCTCTAAACAATGTATAACTATATTAAATCACTTCATGAGAAAACAACAAAAACCTTTATAGGGACCAATAATCCATTGGTAGTGGAAAATAGGTTAATTCCTTGTAAATGATTTTCATAATGTTGGGATTCACTAAAAGAGATAAATTCATAATGGAACTGTATTGATTAAGGGGATGTGTTGATCAATATTACTCATTAATTCAAATGTGTAAGGAGGAATAATAAGTAGAAAAACATGGAGTGGAAGAATTTAAAATCAATATTCTTGGAGAAGTATTTCCTTTAGGAGGAAAAAATTATTTGGAAATAGAATTATTGAATCTATGAAAAACTTAAAATGAGAAAATAACCGAGTATTAATATAACATCATAGGTCCAACAAAACATGGTTTATACTATATAAACAAATCAATAAGTAAAACAAATGGATTTTTTATTGTTTAAGGATAAGTATTTAAAGGTAATTAGTTATCTAGAAATATTTACATATAAGGTTATTACAAATATTTTCATTATGATGGTGATAGAATTTCTAAAAACATATATTCATAAAGGAAAGACAAATAAAAATAGAATTGTTGAACATCATGTTGAAGGATCCACTAGAAGAGACAATAAGGGAAGAGTGTAAATTCCTATATTAAAAATATATATAAATAAGTATCCCAAAGAATGTTTAAAAGTATTGGGTTTATTCTTTAAGAGTGGAAGATATGGAAACCCAGCTAACAATTTCAAGGGGAAAATAATAAAACAATGTATAATTTTACAAATGAAAGGAAATTAACCACTATTAAAATCAACACTCTAAGAATCAAGGTAGATTACCCCAAATGATTCTACTGGAATAGGGTTAGGATTTTATTATGATAACTATAGAAGTTGAATCTCATAATGATGACATCATAGGTACTATTTTGATCCATTCCGAATTATCCCATGCATTATTTGATTATGGTTTCACATAATATTTTATCTCTTATATGTTTGCAAAGAATATTGATGAAACAAATGATAAGTTAAAGAATTAATATTGTAAATATGCATTAAATCAGCAACCAAAATGTGTTGAGATTCAATATACCATGATTTTAATTGAATCATGGTTCTTGATACCATATCATGGTGCTCATATTAAATGACATAAGATTTCATTTTAATAATTTCACTATAATAATTATTATAGTGTTTTGGATTATGATACATAATTTTATTATGTATAGAGGGTTTATTGATTGTTAAATGAGTTTAATAATCACGTAAATAAACAAGGACTATTGTAAATTTAAGAATGGTAAAGAGAAATTGGTTACTTGTTTCATAACATATGAAATATTTGTACTACAACAAACTCCTTAATTGAATAAAGAATATCTATATAATAAGTTCATGAACCTCATTATTAGATACAAAGGAGATGAGTCACTCATGGATAATAATCTTCTATTTAATTACCTTTGTAGAATTAATGAAGAATAAGGGAACCTGGAAAAGTATTTGGTGGTTCCAATAACTGGTGGACACATTTAGAGTTAATAATTTTTTTATTACTCTTGATAGATCTCAATAAAACTCATTTTTTATGAAAATATGAGTGTGATATATTGTACTCAGATTCAAATGAGTTCCAATTTCTTTCTTAAATAATTTCTAGAATCAAGATATTTAATGGGAATGTTTATATAATATAATACTCATAGTTATACTATGAATCCACATAATTTCCCACATATATAACCTACCTATATCATCCACTGGCTTGGTCTCATGGATTGGTATAAAACATTATTAATCGATATACCGCAATATGGACCACATTTTGATCTCTAGGTGTCTGCATAAAACTAGTGATGAAGTATATGGTCACTTCATCCCACTTCCATGTATGTGATGAGAGTAACTGAAGTAATCCTCTTGGAAGCTATTGGTGTACCTTTACCTTATAGTAGGAAAAAAATGATCAAAAAACTTTCAATTTTCATCCTCATAGTTTGCTATAAAAATTTGTGCCTGATATCATGGTACATCATAGTTAACCCTTGGTTCATGATACATCAGAAGGTACAGAAGTACCTCATTAACATATCCTTTATAGAAGTAGGAACCACCACCCTTATATGGATATACAACACCCCGTAATCATCCAGGGTTTATCATAGAATAGGTTATGTATCGAAAATAGGAATCATTGTGACAAAACAATTAGAATCAAAATTATGGTCATCTTTCACCTGATCCTTTAGAAAGGAAGTAATATATAGAGAAGAAAAATTAATTACCTACTACTCCTAAATCTTATTTATTGAATAATTTATGAATAATATCATCAAATTAAACTCCTTACTAGATTCCTGAATCACCTTCTCACGAGTCATCCCACTAAGAGAATCTATCATGACATTACCTTTTCCTAGAGCATAAGTTATCTCAAAACTGAACATATATACGAACTCCACCTAATTCCTATAGATTTGGTTTACGTAGCACTAGGAGAGTATGTTTCATAAGATATTGTGGCATATGTAAACAATGAATCAATTTATAAAGTGATAATGACACCAAATTTTTGTGTTTGGACCATAACAACTAGATCTAAATAATGGGTAGGGTAGTTCTTTTCATGGGATTATAACTGATGAGACCTGTAAGTGACCAATAAATTCTCTTATATCAATAAATATCCCATAACAATATTAGAGGCATCAAAATATATGGTATAACCCCTTCTTAGATCTAGTAGAATCAGAATCAAAGAACATGTAAGCTTCTCTTCCAGCTTCCAAAATGATACTTCACACTAATCAGTCCAATAAAATTTGAATCCCTTCATATTTAGGATTTTTATAACTGCTGAAAAGTGGGAGAAATATTCAATTTTTTTATTTTTAATACCAAATAAATATAATGAAAATATTTATTTCAAACACATTATTGGGTCTTCAGAAAGGTTTCACAACTTCTACTTTATCTAGGTCTATAAAAATTTCTACCTCAAATACAATATACCCTCGAAAGTACACCTCATGAATCCAGATATGAAACTTCAAGATATTGTAATATTTTTGGAAAGCTCAAATCATAATTTATATGATATTAAGTTAGTTTTTATACATCTCTTAAGTCTTAGAATATACCAAAATTTCATTAACAAACACCGCGACAAAAGAGTCTAGGTAAAGGTGGAAATATAGTTTACGAGTGTAATTAAAATTAATAGAAATTTTTTCATACTGAATGGGATCAGAAATAAATCATACATCCCATAACTACTCTTAATATCCATCTTTGATAAATCTTCTATCTCAAATCCCAACTCATGATAGCCCAATCACAAATCAATCATGGAGAACCCTCGGGCTCCCCTTAATTGATTGAATAGATCACCCATCCATGATAATGGATACTTTTTTATTATCATAAAAAGATTTATCTTCTTGTAATCCATGCATAATATCAATATTTAATCCTCTTTATTGGTGAACAAAATATAACCAAACTAAGGAGTAGTACTTGGAATGGATAAAGGCTTTCGCCTCAAGATCCTAGAGCTATGCCTTCAACACTCAAAACTCAAACAGTTCTATATAATAAAAAAGTACCTATATGGGATCTACCATCAATATGAGATAAATCATAAACTCAATGTCCCCCTTAGAAGAAAAAACTTAGAAATATCCAGGGAATAAATCCTAGAAACAATCCACTGCCTATGGGAAAGTATATGCAAACATTACCTAATCAAAAATAAAAACCAATATATCAATCTATTCTATAATAGAACCCAACTGTCAGAGGTCAGGTCTAGATCCACCTGCCTTAATATACCATTGATTAAAGAAGGTAAACTCTTATATGATAATATAATTGAATGGAACATGCCACCAGTAGTCATTGATATAAGATTAAAAATGTGTTATCCAATTCATCCCATAGATGACATCAAAACATTCCATATCCAAGAAAAATAAATACCATAACTATAGCCTCCAACCACCATGTCACATCTAGAATATCTCCTCACATTGTTTACGCTCTTCCAAGTATTCATATCCAAATTTAGAACACATGAAGAAAACCCCACTATGATCCATTAACAGTATTCAAGATGCACATAGAAAAATAACTGAGATTCTTATTTGTGAAAAGGAGTAATAGAAATGTTATAAACAAGTAAAACCCTATACCCCATCACCCATAACCTGGTTAAGTGAAAAAAAATTCCTACCTTAGATCCATAGATCATACCTTTCATTCCTTAACTAGACTAAGGAGTTGTCCCATAAGGAATAAGTTGCTACCACCCTTGATATCCTTGACCAGCTTCCTACCCTGACCTCCCAGATGTTTCCCAAATTTCTATATGATAATGTATTTAGACCAATCATAATAATATTATAGAATCCTCAATACTCTACCTAAAAATTTCCAAGGAATCATCACATAGTAATTATATAGGTTCCCCATCCTACCCCAAACATGGCACTACATCGATGGGTCAGGACACAAATTATAGAAATGTCCTAACAACCTTCATTGATAATGAACCACCAAAAAACATCTTAAAGGAAGAAGTGAAACACATCCACCCTAGCACATTTTAATCTCATCACCCTAGAATATCTCATCATATCTCTTCTTCCTACCACAGGAAAAGTAACTATGACACGTTTGTCGTAAAATACAGTAAATTAGAAATTTATATTTTTTCCAAACAAATAACTGTGTAGCTAGTAGAAGTAGGGGTTGATACCACTAATAAAAAGGTTATTAATTAGGGATTCTAAGTTGAAAAATTATCTATGAAACACAAATATGATAAAAAATATTAAACAAACAAAACAAAAACTAAATGTGTGCTTCTATAGGTGATGTTTCAAGGTTGAATTGAAATGGAAGGTACATTAAAATTTAAAAGGTGTTTTGGGTTCTTAATTAATCAAATAGTTTTATTATATGATTTATTATTGTGGGATTTAAATTAATGAAAGATTTATAGGTCTATCACTATAATAATAACTATACAAAATCAAATCATTAGCCTAAAATTTGATTAGACTATGGTTTCATGAATCATAAACCCTTAAATGTAGAGGTAAGGGAGCTTAATGGTTATGTAATCCCATAAAATTTATTATATTATGTTTCTCTCACTCCAACCCCTTAATGAGGTGAATCATATGGATAATAATAATTATTTATAGTCATAACCCAATCCAATTTCAACACATAAATTAAAACTCAATTAAAAATTCAAAATCATGGTTAAAACATTATCATCAATCGAAACCACACATCTTACTTGACAATAAATAACCAAAAATCATATATAAATGGATTTTTATAGAGAAATAATAATAAAAGTATATTAAACCCTAGATTTAATGGATATCCAACAATGTTCCTTAGTCTAGAACAATCTTTTCTTGGATGAAACTCCAATCTGCATTAGATTCCCTTGAATAAAGCTTTTTTACAGTTGGAGTTGAGTTAGGAACCTCCTCTAACCTCCCTTGACACTCCTTTATAATATCCCATGAGTTATAGGGGATATACCACCTTAAAATTCATCAAAATATGAGTAAAATTGTGGTTGGTGGGTAGGTAAGTGATGCGCGAACAAGATGCATTATTTTAGAAACTGTGCATGACTTGTACATGTGCCCATGGAAGTAATTTTTCATCGTACATGATTTATAAATGGTTTTGGTAAATTATTAACTAAATGTGTGCATGTTTCTAACTCAAAAAATTAAACATTAATGGTTCTTAGATATCCTTTCATGGTTTCCAAACCATGTATCACAAAAAATTGGCCTATTTGGGCCTTGAAACACCTCAATATCAACAATTCTTCATATATAAATTTAATTTAGTCCAAATGCACATTAATGAAACATTTAAACAAGAAAAAAACAATTATAAATCTTTTGAATGATTTTTAAATGAAAAAAATCAAAACAACTATGCACAATTTAGGTATATCAAACTCCCCCACACTTAAACACTTACCACCCTAAAAAAAAACCTAGAAAACCATTTCATAGGGACCATAAAAGAAAGAAGTAAAAATATAAAAATCATATGAGATAAATTAACATTAGTTTTAATGAATAATCATTGAAATTCATACATACACACTTAATGACTCACTAATCGCTAAAGAAATAAAAAAGTAGACTCATGATCAATTTTTAACTTTTTATACTTAAATAATTGTTTGTTAAAATATGAAATCTCTATTATTAAATTAAAATATGGTCACCATATCTATATCCATATTCTTATACAACCAAGTAAGATAAAAAATATTTTGTTGACACTAAATGGTGGGATTATTTAATAGATTACAAAATCTAATTTACTTACAATATTGAAGCATAATGGATTTATTGTCCTGGTGTGAGATGTTGAGAATGTATAGAGGGGGTGAATAGAACTGTTTATTTTTTTTAAGAAAAATTGTAAAATTAGATCTAGACTTAAAATAATATTTAAGTTTTAATGAAGTTTAATTATTCAAGTATAGGTGTACAGAAATAAAAATAAATAAGAGGACTGAAATTTTTATAATAGTTTATATCAAAGTGATCCAATATATTCTCTTATATTATTTATAGTTCTAAAGAGAAATGTTATCACTATAAAATCAATTTTAAAGGTATTGAAACCCCTATTATAGACCTAAATTTATATGAAAAAAATGCACAACCTACAATCAATCCTTTTTTACCTTTAAGAGTAACCCAATAAAACTACCTCTTTTAGTTAGAGGCACAACTAAAAACTCATAATATTTTAGTGGATATATAACTCATACAATTATATTTTTCAATAAAGCTATAACCATAATAAAATTTCATTTTCAAAATAATTAAGAATAAATAAAAAGATACATAAATATAACTTAGTAAATTGAAAACACCAAATAAAAAAAGTATAATATTGACGTGTCTTAATTACTTTAATAATGAAAATACATGTTGTAGTTTCTTAATAATGATAAAAAAGTATTATATAAGTAATCAAATTATAATTTATTCAAAACATTCAAATCTCTCTCTTGGAACATTTTTTCTTCATCTAGTTCCTTTGATTTTTATTTATAGAGCTATAACTAATGGCTAATTTCATGTTGTTTCCTAAATCATGATGGATATTTGAGTCATTTGATGTTTTAAAATTGTTATATAACTATTCTAACTTTAAAAATTATTTCCAAATATCGTAGTATATTTTAAAACTATGTAAAAGAAAACACAAAAAAGGTGTGAAATATATATTTATAAACAATTTAAATTTTGTGGTAAAAATAATACTTCATGGGGTAAAAAGTGTATTGTCCAATAAAATCTAGATATATCATCTAATAATAATAATTTTCATTAAAAAACATCACTAAAATCATATAAAATAAAAAAAACGTAATTTCATAAATGTAAATCATTCAATGTAAGAATGAATTCTTATAAAAATATAACAAAAAAATATAAAACAAAAAATATTTGAATTAATATGAATTCAAGAGTGAATAATAAACTTTATTTCCTTTTAATCTCCTCCAATTATAAATCCTTCAAAATCCATGTTTCCTATAACGACTTTACTAACAATAAAAACAATGAAAGGTTCATAACACAATATAGTTAACTTTATAAAAATTTATAGTGATCCTTTTAAGACTTTTAGATAAGTTTGTAAGACTTTAGTTTCTCTCATAAGACTTTAATTACCCCATAAGAGTTTAAAATTAAGTTCTTCGGACTTTAAATTATTTATAATACTCTAAATATACTTTTTAATACTTTAAATAAAAAATTTAAAACTTTTAAAAAATCATAAGACTTAAATAAACATAAGACATTATCCTTTGAAAAAATATTGAAAATAATTATCATATTAAACAATATTAATATAGAAATTACATTAGAGTAAACAACTCTCTTGGAAAAAAAATTAAAAAAACAAGTGTAAACTAAATAATCATAGATTTTTGTAATTTCATAATTTTTGGTAATTATCAAAATAAAAAGAACAAGAGGAGAAAATAGTCAAACTAGTAATCAAACTCTAATAATCTTCTAATATATCAATATTCAATTTTAAAACAGTAATAGGAGGTTCCTCATCATTTTGTTTATTTTTTTGATATCTCAAAATTATCATTGATTTGAGATACCAACAGCATATTTTTATACCCATTCATCTATTGAAAAATCTTGATTAATTTTAAAGTAAGTAAATACATCATGAAATTAGGAGCGTGTAATAAAAACATGGGTGGAATTAAAAAATTTAAAGCATCACTTACTAAAAATTCGTAATTGATATTTAAAATTTTAGAGTTTCATTAATTTAAACTACTCTATTTAAATTTCAGACATAAATAAAATTATTTAAGATGAATATTTAAAATATTTAACTTGAATTTTCATAATATAACTCATTTAAAATAAATATTTATCAATCCAAACATATACAAAACCTCAATATGATTCACCTAATATATTTATAATTTAAATAATTTTCATATATGATATTTATAAGAATACCTTAAATTGTTTCTAAGAAAAACATGTAATCATTTGTTATAAAGAAAGCATTATTCATGGTGTGGTACATATGATAACCTACCCTATACTTAAAACCAAAAATTATTTATAATATCTAATTTTAAGGTGGGTTTGAATATGAAATATATGATAAATCACTACATTCCATTGACACACAATATTAAGGACACATGAATAAGATAACAATATCCCCTAATAGTGAAACATGTGTCTTCCCAAGTCCTAGTGAAATGCCCTCTTACTGAAAATGAGTTATATTTAGTATGATGGGTTGACAGATCACAATATCCTTTCTCTATGGATAAAAATCACCAAAGGTTGACCCATGTTTCTTTAATGTTTCTCATATCATCCACCTCCCTTTGGATATATGGGGTAACCCAACATTCATTCATGGGATGTAGGTATAAAATGTATGGTTCATCATTGGTTTATTTATACTCTTTAATTCTATAAATCTTAAATATATCAAAAACACCACTCCATAGCAATTGAAATGTTAAATGAGTTATCAAAGATAAAAGGATGTTCAATTTTAGCACAATCATAGAATGATGTTTTTCCCATTTTTAGTTTCATCACATGAAGAATTAGTATCAGAAAAATTAAATTTTAAAATATTTTATTCCACATAATTCCATGCTTCCTATGTTAAAAAAACATATGTATATTCAATTTCATTATTGATTTCATCTTTACTCACATTTAAAAAATAAATATTTTCAATAATTTAATATGTATGGGGTAAAAAATGGAATGAATTATCATCTTAAATTTGTGTGGTTTTAAAATCACATCCCTTACCCAAACCCTCAACCAAATGAACCTCTCCATTCATTTAAAGGTTTTTATTTTTATTTATTATCTCAAATAATTTTCATACCAAAACATCCAATCATTCCAATCGGTTATATTATTCTAATCAGGGTTTAATGAAATATTTCATCATTGATAAATATTTTCAAAATTATTATTCTAAACCAAACTAGAAGAAAGATATTTTGTACGGGTGGTTTAAATGAGATCATTTCATTTTATGAATTCCACCAAAATTCATCATACCCATTTTATGAATAGTTTGGTTGAACTCAAAAATTATATAAAGAATAATAAAATGTAAGGGTCAACCCAAGGGTATGGGGAAGTCTCCACCCAAAATTATTTATTTTAATGTATATGAACCATAAATGTGATCACTAATAGAGGAGGGTTCTCCACTTATATACTGCCTTACCAGAAAATAATTGTCATTAAATAGATCATACATGATTCTTTAGTAAAATATATATTTTTTTAAACAAAATAAAAAATTAAAAGAAATTAATTACCAAATTAATTAGTCTAGGTGAGTACCAAGTTTAAACCTTTATTCCCATAAAATAGTTCCAAAATTTGACTCACTCATCATAAGGGATTGAAAATTAGAAATTTATATTTTACCCTAAACTGACTAACTATGCAGCCAGTGGAAGTAGGGGTCAATACCATAGAGAAAAAAGGTAATACACCATAGAAAAATAAGTTAGTACTTGGGGTTATGTATTTGAACAATTATATATGATACACAAATGTGAGTGAAAAAAATGGAAATGGGAAAAAAAAATTAACGCGGTGACAAAAGTGGTAAATTTATAACATCGGATTGAAATAAATGGTGCATGACAGTTTTAGTGGTATTTTTGGTTCCTAATCACGCAAATGGTTTTATTATATGAGTGGTTATTGTGAGATTCCAAGTTATACAATATTCCATTATCTAATACTCTAACAATAACTGTAGAAAAGTCAAATTCTAATCTTGAAATTTTATTAGACTATGGTTTCATGAATTTTAAACTCTTAACTACAAAAGTAAGGTGACTTATGTCAGTATTGGGAATATTTTAGTTGTATTTTATTTGTTTTGATAATTAAAAACCCCATTTAAATATAATTGTTTATAAAATCCCTTCATTTAAATATCTTTATTGAAATATTTTTTTTATAAAAGTTCTTCATTTAAATATATTTTAATTGACCGATTTGAATAATTACTTTTTAAATATGGAAATTATGTTTAATCAGTTACCGTATTTATAATTTTTGGTTTTCAAATTGTTTATTTTGATTTTAATTAAATATTAATTATTATTTTTTGTTTTATATAATTAAATTATTTTCTTATATGTTCTAATGTTGGAATTTATTTATATGTGTTATATTATTTTATTTTAGCTACACATGTGGTAATGTTTTTTTATATTTATTATTAAATATTTGTTATTTTGTTTAATTAGTTTTGAAAATTATAAAATACATATTTTATGTTTATATTTATTTGATATATATATATATATATATATATATATTAATATATGTATATATTTATATACATATTTTTAAATATATATGATACAATGTAACTCTTATTCTTCTCCAGGTTTCATCTTCATGGATGCCTGCAAACTATGGAAACACCTCTCTGGCTCAACCAACTAAGAATTTTCATTCTCACCCTTGTGTGACACTAGTTAAAGACATATATTCATTACTAGTTTAGAAAGTAGAACCAGTACATCATGTTAAAATGATAGATCGTCCTGTGAACCTCCATCCTTATGAGTAGAAACTTGTCACCATGCATTAGAAAATCTATACATGTACGCCTTATTATTCCCATTCAGTGCCATGCACTTCATCACTAGTTGCAACCTTCAAGTATAGTATATCATCAGTAGTTAAAAATCAGCGGTTTGACCATCACCCAAGCATTGAATACATTGTATAACAACTAGAAGTGTGCCTCTCAACATGAAGGTAGCACCTAGGAAACATTGGAGCTCTAGTTCAATGATATCTCATCCATGATGAGCTCCTTTCATCTGTGAGAACCAATGAAACACCAATAGTGGCTCAATATTCTATGAATCACATATCTCCATAATCCATACTCAGCAAACAACATCCACTTAGCCGCTCGACACATCCATAGTGGCCTCATAAATCATTTTTCTCAAGCATTTTCTTTTGAGCATGGAAGCAACATCGAGCGTTTCTTACTGTAAAAATCTACCATAAGTTCTCTCACTAAAGTTACCATTCATTAAAATATTTATTATGAGGAGTATTTTTATAGCTACCATGAGTATTGAGTACTTATCATTTATATTAATCATGAATCTTAAATTCTACCTACCATGCCTTCAAGAAATTTATCGTGAAGAGTACTTATCGCAAGTTACACCTACGTACCATGAAGAGGATTTTCAACCTATAATGAAGTGGAAAATAAAACTACTATGTTTTTTCCAAGTTACCACAAAGGTAATGTGAGCTTACCAGGAAGTATAAAAATCCATCTACTATAAGTTTGAGTACCTACCAGGAGTATAAATTTTTTAATTGATCGTATGAATTATTTAATTTATTTTTTAATTCTTGAATTATTTTTTTACGCATGATTTATTTTTTACCAAAATCCAGAGTTATTTTTTGACCATATATTAAATTTTATACCAACCATGAATTATTTTTTATATTTATAGAATGTATTTTTTAGTGACCGTGTGAATTGTTTTTTTTAAATTTCCACATGACCATTTTGTTCACATGGTTAGTATACTGACCATGATCACATAGTAAGTATACTGACTACAAGTCTCATGCATCACATAGTCAATTTAGTACTTTGTTTATTTTGAAAAAAAATTATATTTTCATGAATATAATTTCTTATCATTTTTTTAATTAATTGATCAACTGCATATTTATTGAATTTAATTTAAATAATTTATTCATGTATAAATAAATGAATATTATAATTGATATTCTATAAACTATTGAATAAAAAGTATCATACAAATTTGTATGAAAATAATAATTATCATGTAATTCATTTCATACTCTGTTTTTATTGTTATTTAATTATTCATTTACAATAAGTTTATGGGAGTGATTTTTATCATTTAATTTATTTGAATAATTATTATTTATTCTAATGAACATATTATAAGTGAAATTATAGGTTAAAATACTATTATATGTTTTATTATTATCTAACTCATGAAATTATATGATTAGTGAATTATAGGATTCTCCTAAATCACTAAGACCTTTGAGTTAATGATACAAGATTAATTTGTTGGAATGTGATCAAGGAGAATGTGATAAAATAAACTCAAATCAGTTTATTCACCAATGAGGCACACAAAACCAATACTATTTTCTTGATGCATGATTTAGTTATTTTGAAACTACTATTCCATTTTTTCAATCAAAAAATAACTTCAATGTTTGAATCTCTTCTATTTAAGTGATCAATGATCATTGAGCTACATCAATGTTCATCATTATATTCTCCACTACTATTCTTTAATTTTTTTAGTTTCATTGTTTCTAGTTTTCATTGTTTTAATTTTATTTATTCTATTTCTAATAGTCATAGTCATTTTAGAATTTTCCCAATAAAAATATGGCCAGTATTAGTTATTATAAACCCCAAAATGAAGTTTTTTGGTTGTGACTCCTGAATAAAAGTTAGGGTAGGACTAGGTTGTGGCTTTTAAAAAGTCATGTTTGTGCCTATGGGAATAGTAAAAGGTAGATTTTGTAAATAGGTTATCACACCTTTAAAAGTGAGTTCTTATTTGTGGGTACTAATCTTCTCATGGAGTAGAGAATTTTAAATAGTGGAACAGGATCTTGATGACCAAAACCACTATAAAAATATTGTGTTAACATTTTAATTTTTGTTACACTGATTCCTGAACACTACACTACATTGTTAATTATTCAATAATATTACTCTGATTGATTACTTGTGTTAAATTTTTTTAAATTAATATTCACCCCCTCTAGTATATTTTACCATAAAAATCTATCCAATAATTATTTTCTGTGCTTGGAATTTGATTAGTTATAACATTCTATTGTTTTAATCTAATACTAACCAATTGGTATCATAGAGTATGACTTTATTAAGAATAGTTTAGTTATATTATTTTTTAACAATTTTACTAACCTGATTATCCTTGACTTAATAGTATAAGAAATAAATATTATTTCTTAAAGATGGTAGGTGTGAATTCTAATGATGGATGGATACAAAAAATCCCCCATTTTTAGATGGAAGTGACTATAGGTACTAGAAAGATCGAATGGAATCCTAAATAAAATATTTAAGTGTGGATCATTGAATGATCATGAAGAAACCATATAAATTACCTGAATATGATCTAAAAACACTTGTAGGTAATGATACAGTAAAGTATGTTTTTAATTATAAAGTGAAAAATATTTTTTACTGTGTTATTAGTAGAAGTGTATATAGTTATGTTTCAACAAGTAAGACATCACACAACATATGGATAATCATTGAAGTTTCATACTACATAACAAACAATATTAAAAGAATAAATCTAGGAATACTACGTGTAGAATACCATGATTTCAATATGGGAGAATATGAGTCAGTCAACCATATGTTCCACCAGTTTACAAGTATTGAAAATATTATTAGTGGAATTAGTAAAGTAATAGAAAAAAAACTCTAGTTGAAAGAGTAATAATAGATCTACTTAAAAGATGGCATGAAAATAATGTGGTGATCTATGAAAATAATAATGTTAAAGAGTACACCTTATATGAACTAATTGGTTCTTTTATTCAGTATGATCTTAAGTTGAAAAACAATACTGATAAGAAGAATAAAAAGAGAAAAGGTATAGATTTCAAGTATAATTTTAATGAATCATCTAATTATTATAAATTTTTGTTCCGGTAAAGTGGAAAATATGTGGTACACTTTATCAAGAAGTTTTTCATGTTTATGAAAAAATATGATAAGAGGAAATTCAAAAAGAAGTTAAAAAGGAGTATAAGAAATGTAATATTAGTAACAACAATAATGTTTCAGATCTAACATGTTATGAGTCTGGGAATAAATTTCACATCAGGTCTGACTTACCCAAGCTCAAACATTTAAATAATTACTAATATTAAAGAAACAAAGTAAAAACAAACTTTTTTGGAGGATGTGATTTCCAGATAGCTCATATTCAAGAAATAAATCAGAGAATGAAAAGGAAACAAGTAACCTTTCAATAATTGGTGTACAATGAGAGATAAATGAAACTTTCTTTACTCGATTAATAAATCTTTATAATATTGATCATAATTCTATATCTAATGATAAAAAAGAAACTGATTCTGATTCACGTTCTGATTTTGATTCTATTAATTCAAAAGTCAAACAATTGTTTAAAGAAAATGAGGAATTATGGAATGATGAAAAATACACTAACATGAAAATTAAAAATAATAAGTTAGTTAAATAAAATGAGAAACTGAAAAGGGAATGTGATAATTTTAATATCTATGTTTTACATAATGAAGAATCTAAAAGGAATTGTGATTCTATGTTATTAAAACTAAAATAGGAAAATGAAAAACATAAATAATTTCTGGAAATGATTTCTAAAGATCAAGAAAGAAGGTTTATTTATATTTTTTATGACTTGACTAATTTTGAGAATGATTATAATAAGCTTAAGAAAAAAAATAATAAAATGAAAAATGAATCTTTTTGTTCTAATTAAAATGTTTACATTGATTTAGATTATATTCTAAAAGAGAATATGGATTTGAAAATGAAAATCTATAATATTAAATAAAATTTTACTACTTTTATTTAAGGAAAATAGAAATATGATAAAGTGATTTCTATGATAAAACCAAATTGTAACAAGAATTTATTTAGTTATAAAATATTTTCATTAAGCATAAATAAAACAAATTTTGTTAAAAAAATAAAAGGGAGTATTTATAATGTAACATGTTTTAAATGTAAAATGCCAGGGAATTATGCCAATAAATGCTCTTTGAGATTTAATCAGTCCTTTGGTCATACAGAAACTATTTTATCTAAGAATTTTGTTTTAGAAATACCCAAAAACAGATGTTTGATATCTATTTGGATGACCAAAAGTTCTTCTATCAATTTGAATGAATTAAAGACAATATGGGCACCAAAAGGATTTGACATATATCGGACCTAAGATTGCCACCATACCCATGTTAGTATTTTCTATTGTATAATATGCATACAATCTACTATTATATAAAATGGTATGTTAGAATGCATAATATGTTGATATTTGAGATGTAATATCCTTTATCATGTTATTTTCTGAATTTTAGGCATGCACATTAACTTCTATTTTGTTTTCAAAAGTAAGCATTTTGAACTTTATTTAGTTAAAATTTTCAGTTTTATATATGTTGATTATGTGATTATATTTAATAAAACGATATTTAATATATATATCTTAAGAGGAACATGAATTTAGGCTAAGTTACCCCCTATTTTTTAAATTAAATACTTGACTGGTATGTAAGTTTTAAATCGGTGTTTAAATAGTTAGTATATGCAGATTTCATTTTTATTAATCTGTTTGAAATATTTTTCAATAAGCTGAGGTAATTTTTTTGGAAATAAACATTTTTTTGTTAATATTGTTTAATCTACTTGTTTCTAAACTTTAATATTGGGAAGTTTTTATTATTAAATTTGTTAACCACCTATTCTTCAATAGTTTGTTTATTGTATTGGTTACTTCAAATTCATTTTTGAACAAATATGATCTAGGGAATTATTCTATAAACTTCTAAACATCTTTTGTGCATTAAAATTTAGTTTATCATAGTTTTAATTGAAATTTATTTGAAATTATAAATTTAATTAAACTTTTAATCATTTATTAAATTCATTTTATTCTGTAAAATGTGATTTTTTGGGTGTTCATGAATTAATATAAAATTCTTCGACAGAATCAGTTTTTTAAACCTTGTTCGCACTTGTTTAAAAAAATTTTATTATTTAAAATGATTCAAACTATATTGAAAATAAAATTTGATTAAATATTATTCTTTTATTACATATTTTGGACGCTTTAACTTATGGGGATTTTATTTTTATTTAAACACCATAACTAAAGTGCCTTATCACTTTTTTTAAATTGTGTACATGAGTTATATAATTTTATTTGTTTGTTCATGGATTTTTTTTGTTTTATTATATTATAATTCATATTAAATGATTTGATTTATTAAATTTATTTTATAATAATCTATAATATACTCTTGATTAATAAAATCTTAAATAGATAGAATCATCTTTATTTTTTTTATTTTTTATAAATTTCAAAAAGGGGAATAAAATTTGGATTTTTAAATAAAAAAATTAGTTTTCCAATTTACAAAAGGGGAAGATTATTATTGTTGTGAATTTTTGAACTGTATTTTATTTGTTTTGATAAATTAAAAACCCAATTTAAATAAGTTATAAAATCCCTTCATTTGAAAATCTTCATTTAAATATCATTTGTTATAAAATCCCTTCATTTAAATAACTTCATTTAAATATCATTTAATTATTCCATTTGAATAATTATTTTTTAATGATGCAATTATGTTTAATCATTTTCAGTATTTATAATTCTTGGTTTATAAATTGTTTATTTTGATTGGAATTAAGTGTTGATTATTTTTTATTATTCTATATAATGAATTCATTTTTTTACATTTTTTAATGTTGGAAATTTTTTTATATGATTTATCTTATTTTATTTTAGCAACACATGTGATAATGCTTTTTATTTATCCTTAAATATTTTTTGATTTTGTTTAATTACTTTTTAACATTATAAAACATATATTTTTTATTTTTGTTTATTTTATTTACATATATATATATATATATATATACTGATATATGTATATATATGTATATATATATATTGATATATGTATATATATGTATATATATACATATTGTTACAAATATATTATACATTGTAGCTCTTCTTCTTCTTCAGGGTTCATCTTCGTGACTACCTGCATGGCCATGAAAACACCTTTCTGGATTAACCATCAGAGTATCCTCACTCTCACCCACACACAAAACCAACATAGTACATCCATGCATTTATAGTTTGGAAATAAGAACTAGTGCATAATGTCAGATCGATCGAGCATCATGTGCACCTCTATCCTTGTTAGTAGAAAATTTTCTACATGATTCAGAAACTCTATACACATACACCTTCTTTTATCCATTTAGTTCCATACAATTCATCAGTTGTTGCAGCCTTCATGAATGGAATATCATCACTATTTCTATATTAGTGGCTCTACCATCCCCATGCATTAACTACACTACATAATAGCTACAAACATACCTATCCCCCTGACTACAACACCTAGGAAACACTACAACTCAATTTCATCAGCATCTCTACCATGGTGAGATCCTTTCATCAATGTGAACCAATGTGACACCAACAGCGGATCAAGCTTCTCCAAATCATGTATCTTCATACTACATACTCTTTCTAGGTGAAAAAATTCTTCATAATAGTTTGACACAACCATGGGGACATCACAAATAAGATTTCTTGAGTAATGTCATCAGAGTATGGAAGTAGTGTCGACTGTTTCTTAATTTAAAAACCTATCATGTGTTTTCTCATAGAAACTTTAACACCACGAGCTTCCACAATATGTTTCTCTTTAAATAATACAATAGCGTGTGATGTACGCAACACCGAGTTCAAGCACACCACAACCTATCAAACTAGCTGTTTAAAAAGTGGTTATGAATAGTAATAACCACATTTTGAATTATATATATATCCCATATAATTTTAACATTCATATTTTGTGTTTCATAGACATAATATAAGGGAAAATTAAAATTTTGTAGATAAAATATTTATTTTTCAAAAAAAATGCAGTTTTACTGCCTTTTAATGGAGAACCCTTTTAAATCCAATATTTGACACTTTTATATATTCAATTTGACAAGATAAACTTCTTATTTAGAACCGGGACATAAAAATTTAGTTTTGATAAATTTTTGGTGTTTTTTTGATAACTTTCATATTTTGGTGAATAGTGAAAATAATAAATATTAATTGAAAACAAATTTTTTAATCAAAATAATTTATAGTGTTAAATTATACATTTGAATGGTTTAGAAGTATAATTAGATTATATTTTTACCATTTAATCCAATTTTGGTCATTGGAATTAATTTCACTTTGAAATTATACATAATCAACTGTCAATCTTTTGATAGTTATTGTTTCTTAAAAACACGCTATTTGTTTTGACATTGAGAATTAATTTTAAATTAATTAATTAAACTTATATGTTTTGAATTTGGTAAGATAGACATCATTTTTGAAATCAGAATATCAAATATATCTTAGGCTTAATTTTTGGTATTTTTCTAAAAAACATCAATTTTTGATGAATAGTAAAACCACTTAGTAGTAGTTAAAAAAATGAATTTTTCATTTAAATGAAATTTTACCGCTTATGTGAATTGAATTTCGAAAATCAGACATACATGGTTGTTATTAGTAAGTAAAATGTGGTTTAATAAGATGAAAATAATTTTTGGTGAATAGTAACTTTTGACTTTTATTTACCGATGTTAAAGGTAAAAAGGGTAATTCAATGTAAAAAAATATTATAATAATACAAAATTACCTTAACACTTGTTATAACCTTATTGTATGTGTCATGGCCGACCATGGGAATCCTTGGATCGATTTTGGGACCCCATGGAGCCACTTAAGAGTGATAAAAATGCTTTATTTTAATTAACTTAATGTAAAGACAAAAATGACATTGACAAATATCTTTTAGTATATAAATTTTAACATGGGGTTATATAAGTCATCTTTTCAACTATAAATATTAATTGGAAAAATAAAAAGAGATACTACATTATGGTATTTTTTATAATTTTTATACATCAAATAAATTAAATTATTTATGACACAATAATGATGCAGTATTCACCTCATTAATAAATGATTTAAATAAATAAGATTATTAATATTAAAACAATATCCAAAACCTGTCCAATTCTTATTAGATGATTTTATTTTGAACATGAGTCACACTATCTTTGACTTTAATGAGTTTTGGACCTTTTGAAACCGAAGATAAGTTTATAATAAAATAACATTTTCAAACTTTCTTAAAGAGACCATCCTCTCCCTTATAAAAGAACACAACTTCTAACCCATTCCTCACACCTCTCAAGCCAATGGGCTCATCCAAACCCTGCCCAAATAAGCTCTCAAGATTCGTCTCTTCCACCTAGAAGCCTTACCTTAGACATAAGTCACTTCAAGAAGTCCTTTTGGTTCAAACCAAAGAGAGTTACCCAAATTAAAGGTAATGGTTTCTCTTAACTTATTTTATTTTATTTTACTTCTCCAACCCATAAACTCTTTTTATTCATTTATTTTATAACAACAACAGTATCCTCAATATACACGGATGTTTTTATAAGAATTATTCAAACTACACTTACACACACCTCCATCTAATGGGTAAAGAACACATTGTTTCTGCGGATGGAAAACTAACGCCTCACGAAACGATGATTGTTCAATTATTTCCTACCACCTCTCATAGTGGACATTAAGATGGAAATATATTTATATATGATATATATTATGTTTATGTTTTCTTTATGATTCTATATTTTCCATTTATATAATACTTTTATGGTTTACATTATGGGTAAATGCGATAATTTCATTTGAGGAAGTGCGGACTACCGCCCCTCAATGTGATATGACTCTTTAATGCCTTATGTGGGATGTATAAAGGATGGAGTTAATTATATTATATATGATATTATTTTGGAATTATAATATATCTATGTATCATTATTTTTTAATTCCATTAAAATAAAAAATAGAAATGAAAGTAGCATTCATGCGTACATACGGCTTACCGTCACTATGAACGGTGCATTTCATTTCTTATCTCCAAATGTTATGTATTATTATAAATACATATATATATTGGATATATAAGATATATATGATATCTAAATCATTAATATCATTATGGATATAAATTAATTTTGACCACATGGACAACATGTAATTATAAGAGGTTTACTTTTGACTCAGTACCAAATATCAACAAAATGATCGTTATTAACTTAAATGATTCCGTAATGTTTATAATGTACTAATAAGTGATATAAAAGGAATAATAAATTTGAAAAAGGTTTGGAAATGAGTAGAAATTAACTTTATTTTATTATTCAGGTGATTAAAGAATGAATGGGTCAATTCGGACACGAGGTAAGGGTTAATTTCACAATTTCTTCATTATCCGAGGTTGTTTTTACGTAAGTATCTACCAGGACCTCTTAATAATCCACATCCATGTTTCTTAAAAGTGTATTTCAAAACATTTTTACTATTTACCATACTATGGGTTAAATTCATTTATACCCTTGTTATACTTTTTATAAAATGGTTTGAAAGGAATCTTTTCATCGTTTTCCAAAAAAGGTACTTTATGCCCTTTTTGACAAAATTAAGGTAATAATGTTTTTTTAACTTATATGGAGGGTGCAGCTATTTTTCACCTTTATAACATTGTCAAATAATCCCTTAAAATATTATAAGAATATTTTCAAAATAATTTTTTTCTTCTATAAATATATTTCTTTTAAATGATTTCAAAATAGAAAGATATATTTCTCTCAAGTAGTTTTGATTTCATCTATGTCAACATACTTCGATATATTTTACACTTGTTTGAAAGTTGATTTGTTATAATACAATCTTAAAAATTGTATTGAATGAGTTATTATATTTTTGACTATGGATGTGTTATTTTTATACCATTCATCATTTTTGGTTAATCTATTGACATTTCATATGCTATTTTTAATATGAAAGTTTATGTTATGTTTCAACCATTTCATATGAGGAATGTATTGGACTTAGTAAGTGACGGGTGGAGCTCGCTATAGCTCATCGATGCATCAGTAGTTCTTATGAGACAATTAGACATGGAATTGGCCAAGGCCTTTCCCAATTTGATATATTGTTTTGTCCGAGGCCTAAATAATTTTTAGACGCCTTGGCCGAGGCCTTGACAAGATGTTTCAGAATGTCCGACATTATACATTCCCTCATTATGAAAATAATATTGATGGTTTATATGGTTATTCGACTATTAGAATAACCATGACTATGTTTTATTATGGAATTATTTACTCAACTCATATTTCTACCATAAGGTGTTAATGTTTATTATTTGTAATGTCATGTGTTTTAAATTATTCATCATGACTAATGTTTATGTTATCTTCCGCTGTATTGATTACCCTTACTGAGAGTTTGATCTCACCCCTTTCTTATGCTTCATTTACCAAGGATATGAAGAAGTTAGTTATAAGTGACTTTCAGGGATAATCTAGTAGGCTTGGATGTTTATAATGGAATAAATTAGTGTTGTATTTCTTTTCATGTTGTAATGTTGAACTTATGTATGTATCTTGTTTTGAAGGCTACTAAACTAATCAGTCTTTCAGGATTTGATCCCTTGTGATCATGCAAATATTATTTAATAATGCACCGACTCTGGGTAACTAGGGTCGGGGCATTATAGTTGGTATTAGTGGAAGTTTAGTACAAACCTTGGAAACTAGATTTAGATAAACTCTGATTAGAGCACATTACCCTAAGATATACTTTGAGGATTATTATAGAATAAATTCCTTGAATTTTGGTAATGCAGAGATTTTGTGTATTTTACAAGAAATAAATCCATGTCTGGATAAGAGAAGGTAGAGATGGATCTGGAACAGATGTACCTAGGAGTGAAAACTCTGACAAGGATTTTCGTGCTTGACCCGGGGTATCCTGGTACATGACAACGGGCCTTGCTGCACTCTTGGTTACGACACTCCCTGGGGATATGCTTCGGATAATTCACATTTTCTTCACAAACCATTATGATGTATTTATGGGTATATACCTCCTCAAAGAAAACATTTTTATGATTATGGATTATATCCTTAAACTGTTCAATTTATGTTAAGTGTTTTACAAGTTTGGAATTATGTATTTCGATTCATAAACTAATCTAGTGTATGTCATTATTTAGAAATGGTGCATAGTGGAAAGAATGTAAACCATATCAATGCATGTAATCCACATAGATATTTCCCTTTGACTTAAGATAATTATAGTGGATCTAGTGATGCAACTGGTTCTGATCAGCTTGTCACCATATTGGGACAACTCACTCAGGTTATGAATAATAACCTTACCCGTATGAAGCACCCTGATCCACAACACGAAGGATCAATGTTAGACTGATTCATGAGTCAAAAACCACCAACATTACATTGGAATACAAATCCACTTGTAGTCGAGCAATGGATAAGTTCCTTAGAGAAAATATTTTATGCTTTAGGGAGTAGCGAAAAGGAAAAAAGTTGTCATGGCAGTTTATCACCTCATTGGAGATGCATATTAATGGTGGTCATTAATTCGAAACACAAAACAGGATGAAGAAGTATCATGTATGGAATGGAGGGAGTCTAAAGGGATTTTCATAGAAAAATACTTTCCTCATGACCATCGACTGGATATGGAAATACAATTTCGGAGTCTGAGGCAAAAAGAGGATGAGAATGTCGCAAAGTATGAAGCTAACTTTACAAGTTTAGAAAGGCATGCTGTAGATTATATGCGAAACCGATGGAGTAAGATTGATAGATTATTTTATCGGTTAAAACCATTGCTCCATCGATCATTAGTCTCACAATCCTTCTCATCATATGAAGATATTGTTTCATGTGAAATCAAGACAGAAAAGGAATTCTCTAAGTCTTATGACTTTAAAGAAAAGAAAGATAAGAAGAGATCTACTGAACAATCTGGGAAAGGAAATAATGAAATTGGGAAGAAGGGAAGAGTTGAGTTTCCACACTTTGATAATAGTGGAAGGAAGCACCCTTACGCCTGTCTAAAAGGAAAAGGTTTATGCTAAAAATGTGGACAGAATGACCATCTTGCTGGTGAATGTATGGGAAAGAAAGAGGTTGTCATTGTTGAATGCTATAATTGTAGAGAAATGGTTCATTATGCAAATTAATGTTTTAATCACCAAGGAAAATTACCTTAGAAAAGGCCAAGGTAGAAAGGATAGGCTTATGATGTTACGATAGTTGAAGTGGAATAATTAATGTATTTGTGTTTTTTGATTCAATAATTATTTTCTGGTTATTAGAAGAATGTGATATATATAAGGATTTTATTGAAGTAATTTTTTTCATTAAGGTTTTAATATGATGAAGGTAATCATATTTTCAGTATGTGACAATAAGATAAACTTTATGTTGTTTGGGGAATCTGATGTTACAATTGATTTTGTAATTTAGAGACCTTTTAAAGAGAATTTGGACAGAAGTATTTTGGATAGCTATAAAGGTTGGAATGGATTAAGTTGATCTTTGGATAGTATTTATTAAGATTATTTTTGAAATATTATAATACTATAGTTTTAGAAAAAGGACAGCCTGCAGGTCAGGAAATAACCCGCCGCGTCGGACAAAGTTACAGGAATCGAACCAATGTGCGACAAGGCTTTATGACCTACCACTAGCCTATAAGAAGTCCCCGGTTATTATAAATTAGTTTTCATCATGGTATTTTTTTGTAACCTTATACGATTAAGATAAATATAATATTTTTGAGTTCTATTATCTTTTGAAGTGAAAGATAAGTTTGTGGTAGAAATTACTTAAAGGATGTAACTTTACTTCTCATGAATATTTTTCTCTCTCTCTTATTCTATGATGAAATTAATTCTTAAGCATTAAGGAAGAGATCTTAAAACCAAAAATGTGTTATCCTAATAACTTATGTTTCGTTAAACCGATGATATTTTAAATCATCATAGATTGATGGATTTGAGGCACTTAATTTTACACTTGTTTGTGATTGATGACCTCAATCACTACCTATAAATATTTACATTTTTCCTCCAATTATATATCTCTAATTTCCACAAATGTTCTCCTAATCAAGATCATAATTTGGTGGTGACTTTTTCATTTCTATTTCCCTCTTATTAAGAGTAAAAATTCGTAACCCTATTTCCAATGTGGGTTTTCCACAAAGGTATTTTCTATTTTAGCCTTTTATTTTCAAAGAAAAATTACGAGGACGCAATTTATTAAAGGAGGGAAGAATGTAACACCCTAATCTTCCAAAGTACGTTTCTCTTTAAATAATACAATAGCGTGCGATGTACACAACACCGAGTTTAAGCGCACCATAACCTATCAAACTTGCAGTTTAAAAAGCGGTTATGGATAGTAATAACCACATTTTGAATTTTATATATATCCCATATAATTTTAACATTCATATTTTGTGTTTCTTAGACATAATATAAGGAAAATTAATTTTTTTTAGATAAAAGAAGTATTTTTAAAAAAAAATTAGTTTTACTGCCTTTTAATGGAGAACCCTTTTAAATCCAATATTTGAAACTTTTATATATTCAATTTTAAAAAATAAACTTCTTATTTAGAATCAGGACATAAAAATGTAGTTTTGATAAATTTTTGGTGTTTTTATGATAACTTTCATATTTGGGTAAATAGTGAAAAATACTAAATATTAGTTGAAAACAAATTTTTTAATAAAAATAATTTATAGTGTTCAATTATACATTTGAATGTTCTGTAATTATTATTAGATTATATTTTTACCATTTAATCCAATTTTGTTCATTGGAATTAATTTCACTTTGAAATTATACATAAACAAGTGGAAACCTTTTGATAGTTATTGTTTCTTAAAAACATGTTATTTGTTTTGACAACGGAAATTAATTTTAAACTAATTAATACAAATTCTATGTTTTGAATTTGGTAAAATAGACATAATTTTTGAATTCAGAATATCAAATATAGATTAGGCTTAATTTTTGGTATTTTTCTGAAAAACTTCAATTTTTAATGAATAGTAAAACCACTTAGTAGTAGTTAAAAAATGACTTTTTCATTTAAATGAAATTTTACCACTTCTGTGAATTGAATTTCGAAAATAAGACATACATGGATGTTATTAGTAAGTAAAATTTGGTTCAATAAGATGAATTTTTTTTTGGTGAATAGTAACTTTTGCCTTTTTACATGGGGTTATATAAGTCATCTTTTGGACTATAAATATTCATTGGAAAGATAAAAAAATTTCCTAAATTATGGTATTTGTTTTATTATTTTTATACATCAAATAAATTAAATTAGTTATGACACAATAATGATGTATTATTCACCTCATTAATAAATGATTTAAATAAATAAGATTATTAATATTAAAACAGTATCCAAAACCTGTACAATTCTTATTGGATGATTTTATTTCGAACATGAGTCATCTTATATTCAACTTTAATGAGTTTTGGACCTTTTTAAACTGAATATATGTTTATAATAAAATAATATTTTCAAACTTTCCTAAAGAGCCCCTCCTCTCCCTTATAAAAGGACACCACTTCTAACCCATTACTCAAACCTATAAAGCCCCTTGGATCATCCAAACCTAGAAAAAATAAGCTCTCAAGATCCCTCTCTTCCATTTAGAATCCTTAACTTAGGTAGAAGTCACTTCAAGAAATCTTTTTGGTTCAAACCAAAGGGTGTTACGCAAATTAAAGGTAATGGTTTCTCTAAACTGCTTTTCATTTATTTTACTTCTCCAACCCCTAAACTGTTTCTATTAATTTATTTTGTAACAACACCAGTATCCTCAATATACTAGGAAGTTTTTATGATAAGGATTCAAACTACACTTACACACACCTCCATCTAATGGGAAACAACACATTGTTTCTGTGGATGGAAAACTAACGGCTCATGAAACGATGATTGTTCAATTATCTCCTACCGCCTCTCATGGTGGCCATTAAGATGAAACTATATTTATATATGATATATATTATGTTTATGTTTTTTTTCTGCTTATGTATTTTCCATTTATAGCATACCTTTATGGTTTCAATTATGGGTAAACGTGATAATTTCATTTGAGGAAGTGTAGACTACCGCCCCTCAAAGTGATATGACTCGTTAATGCCTTATGTGGGATGTATAAAGGATGAATTTAATTATATTATATATGATATTATACTGGAATTATAATATACCTACGTATCATTATGTTTTTATTCCATTAAAATACAAAATAGAAATGAAAGTAGCGTTCATGCGTACGTACGGCTTACCGTCTCCATGAACGATGCATTTCATTTCTTATCTCTAAATGTTATGTATTGTTATAAATACATATATATAATAGATATATAAGATATATAAGATATATAAATCATTAATATCATTCTTTATATAAATTAATTTTGACCACAAGGACAATATGTAATTATAAGAATTTTAATTTTGACTCAAGTACCAAATATCAACAAAACAACCGTTATTAACTTAAATGATTTCATAATGTTTATAAAGAACTAATAAGTGATATAAAAGGAATAATAAATTTAAAAAAGGTTCTGAAACAAGTAGAAATTAACATTATTTTATTATTCAGGAGATTAAATAATGAACAGGTCAAGTCAGACATGAGGTAAGGGTTAATTTCACAATATCTTTATTATCTGAGGGTGTTTTTACATAAGTATCTAATTGGACCTCTTTATCATCCACATCAATATTTTTTAAAAGTGTATTTCAAAACATTTTTACTATTTACTAGACTATGTGTTAAAGTCATTTATACCTTTGTTTGACTTTTTATAGAATGGTTTGAAAATAATCATTCCGTCGTCTTCCAAATAAGGTACTTTATAGCCTTTTTGAAAAAAAATAAGGTAAGAAAGTTTTTTTAACATATACTATGGGTGCAACTATTTTCCGCCATTATAACATCATTGAAGTTTACCTTACAAGCTTATAAGAATATTTTCAAAATAAATGTTTTCTTCTATAATTATGTTACTTTTAAATGATTTCAAAATAGAAAGAGATATTTCTCCCAAGTAGTTTTGATTTCATCTATGTCAACATCCTTTGATAGATTTTACACTTTTTTAAAATTTGATTTGTTATAATACAATATTAAATATTGTATTGAATGAGTTATGATATTTTTGACTGTGGATGTTTTATTTTTATACCATTCATGGTTTATGGTTAATATATTGACATTTCGTATGCTAGTTTTAATATGAATGTTTAGGTTATGTTTCAACCTTTTCATATGAGGAATGTATTGGACTTAGTAAGTGACAGATGTAGCCCATTACAGCTCCTCGATACATTGGTAGGTATCATGAGTCAATTAGACATAGAATTGTTCGAGGCCTTTTCCAATTTGATATATGGTTTTGGCCGAGGCATAAATCATTTTTAGATGTCTTGGTCGAGGCCTTGACAAGATGTTTCAGAATGTACAACATTATACATTCCCTCATTATGAAAATAATATTGACGGTTCAAGTGGTTATTTGACTAGTAGAATACCCTTGACTATGTTTTATTATGGCATTATTTACTCATCTCATATTTCTAACATAAAGTGTTAATGCTTATTATTTGTAAAGGCATGTGTTTTCAATTATTCACCATGCCTAATTCTTATGTTATCTTCCACTGTATTGCTTACCCTTACTGAGCATTTGAGATCACCCCTTTCTAATGTTTCATTTTCCCAGGATATAAAGAAGTTAGTTATGAGTGACTTGTAGGCATAATCTAAGAGGATTGGATGTTTCTAATGGAATAAATTAGTGTTGTATTTCTTTTCAAGTTGTAATGTTGAACTTATGTTTGTATATTATTTCCAAGTCTACTAAAAAAATCGGTATTTCAGGATTTGATCCCTTGTGATCATGCTAATATTATGTAGTAATGCACCGACTCTAGGTAACTAGGGTTGAGGTGTTACAGAAGTTACCATGTGTAAAAGAATTTAGCATGAATAGTATTTTATAGATACCATGAGTATTGAGTACTTTCTATGAAAATTACCCTTGATTCTTAAATTCTACTCATTGTGGCTATAAGAAAGTTACCGAGAAGAGTACATATCACATGTTACACCTACCCACTATAAAGAGTATTTTAAACCTAAAATGAAGTGTAAAATAAACCTACCATTTATTCCAAGTTACCAAAAAGTCAATGCGAACTTATCAAGAAGCATAAAAATAAACCTACCATAAGTTTGGGTACCAACCATGAGTATTAAATATTCAATTGACCACATGGATTGTTTATTTTATTTTTAAGGCTTGAGTCATTGTTTTTTGCATGAATTAATTTTTAGTACCATTATGAGTTATTTTTTAACAATATGTTATTTTTTATACCTAAAATGAATTATTTTTTATAAGGATTGCATTTATTTTTTACTGACTACATGAACTATTTTTTTAAAAGTGACTGTATGACCATTTTGTTCACACGATCAGTATACCGACCAGGCGCACATAGTAAGTATATCAACCATAAGGCTTATTCCTCATGTGGTTAGTTAAATAATTTATTTATTTTGTAAAAAATTATATTTTCAAGAATACTATATATTAGTGTTATTTTAATAAATTGGATAACTGCTTGTTTATTGAATTTTTAACTATTTTATTAATGTGTAAAATAAATTAATATTATAATGACTATACTATAAACTATTGAATAAAAATTATTTTAGAAATTGGTATGAAAATAATAATTATCATATTATTCATTTAATACTCTATTGTTATAGTTTTTGAATTATTCATTTACTCAATGTTTATGGGAGTGATTTTTATCATTTCATTTATTTGAATAGTCCTGATTTTTCTAAAAAACATTATAAAAGTGTTTCAAATCTATTTTATTCTATAATAAAAGAATGTGATAACTCTCTCATAATGAGTGTGATATTTCAAATTATAGGTTATAGTATTATTATAAGTTTTATTATTCTATAATGTGTGATATTATATGATTAGTGAATTAGAAGATCCTCCAAAATAATGAAGATCCTTGAGATAATGATATGACATTAATCCATTGGAATTTGATCAAGGAGAACATGATAAAATAAGCCTGACTCAGCTTATTCACCAATGAGACACAGATAACTGCGATAATTTTCTTAATGCATGGTTGAGTTCTACTATGACTAATATTCCATTATGGTAATCCCAAAATAACTTCAATGTTTGACTCCATGCTGTTGAAGTGATAAAATATCAATGAGGTGCATCAGTGTTCATCATCATCTTCTATGTTACCATTCTTTAATTTATTTTTTGTTTCATTATTTTTTTTCATTATTTTACTTTTCTTTATTTTGTTTGTAATCATTATAGTCAGTTTGTGACTTTACCAAACAAAAGTAGGTCAGCCTTGGTGATTCAACCACCTAGAAGGAAGTTCTTAGGTTGTGACTCTTAATGAAAATTCAGGGTAATACTAGGTTGTGATTCTTGTAAAATGTTAATTTTTTGCCTCCAAGTATTGTAAAAGGAAGAGTTTGTAAACAGGTAATATCACCTTTAAAAATGACTTCTTCTTAGTGGATATTGATCTTCTCGTAGAGTAAAGAAGATTAAAGGGTGGAATAGGATATTAGTGATCTAAAATACAATAAAATTACTATTTTCATATTCTAATTTCCATTTCAATGATTCTTGAACACTACATTGCACTATTTATTATTCAATAATATTACTCTGATTGATTATTTGTATTAAAATATTTTAAATGACTATCCAACCCCATACCGTCAAATTTTCAATCAATATCGATCCAATAAATTAATGGTCATTCAATCCCATGCCCTTGATTTTATTGGGTTTCCCTCACTCTAAACCTCATGGTCTGGTGATTTAGTGGGATAAAAATAAATTTTTTTTGTTATAACATAGTCTAATAACAACATATAAATGAAAACTAAATTAAAGAATCAAAATAATGTTCAAAAAACATCATCCATTAATGTTATACAACTTAAAAGAAAATAAATAACCATATATCATAGATCAAGGTATTTTTATACATAAATAAGAGTAAAAATACATCAAACCCTATATTCAATAGAGATCCAATAATTTTTGTAGTTCCAAAAAAATCCTTGATTTAAAAACACTCTAATCCACTTTATATTCACTCCTATGAAGCTTTCATGGGGTTATAGGTGGGTTAGTAACCTCCTATAACCACCCGTGAGTTCCCACTGGTACCCCCATGACTTCAAAGATGAACATCTCCCTCAAAATGTGTCAAAATTCAAGTAGAATAGTGGTTGGGTGGTAGGTAAGTGATTCATGAGAAAGGGGCATGATTTTTTAAACCATGTTGAACCCATGAATGTACCTATGGAGGTATTTTTTATGGTTTACAATTTTTTCATTATTTTTTAAAATCATTTATTAATCATTTATGTGATTATACCTCATAAAATGGAATAGTAATAGTTCCTAGTTATCCTTTCACGATTTTCAAACCATTCATCATTGAAAAATGGATTTTATAGGCCCCAAAACAATTCTAAATCACCCAATATTCATGTATAACTTCAATGTAGTCTAAATACACCTAAATGAAACATTTAAACATGATAATACATAATTAAGAATCATTTGAATGATTTTTTCATGAAAATAATGTAAAAAATTTATACACAATTTGGGCACATCACATGACTACTAGAACACTGAATAAAGGAAGGGAGCCTTCTTCACGGTTCTCTAGTAATATCTTCAAAGTAGTAAGAGACTTGATTACCATATTAGAATATTAAATCAAGTTTAACATCCTCCCATGGAACCTCAAACCTATTATAAGACCAATTTTGGACACACATAACTTTTAGGAATTGTTCCTAACTAGAAAAGGAGAAAATAACAATAACTCTGAGAAGCGGGTGGAATATCCTATCAATAATAATTCCTCTGGAAGACATAAAATGAACTCTTAAGCTTAATCTAGCTTGAACAACTCAAGTATGAACTCCTAAAAGGAGAGGTCATTAAAGGCCTCCCATGATAGATCCCCGTGACTCATGGCTTGGACCATCACAATGTACCATCTCTTGAAAGATACCTAAAGTATGAAAGTTGATAGCTTCACCCACCACTCATCAAGCATATCAACCATCTTGAAGATTCCCTCAATTATCTCAATTTATTATTTTTTATCCTGAGGAACCCCAATGAATTGTAAAGTTAGAGGACGATTCATTTGGAAATCCAAGGTGAAGTTTACCATAGTAACTCCACAACATTATAAACATCCCTCACCGACATGCATAATACAAAAGACCCCTACCTCTATAGAATTAATATCATTAATTACTAGAGTATCCTCAAAATCATGCTCAAATTTCTCCTCTTGATTAGCTAAAGGTGTTATAGGGGCATTCTAAACCTTGATAATATACTTAATTTTATACCTAGGTTCATCCACAAGACTTTATTATGGTGTAATGTTTATAAATTATAACAAATAGATTCAGGAACACCTTATCACAACTTAAATCCTCACAAAATTTAATCATATATAAACACAAAAAACCATAACCACCTTACCTAGATTCCATCATTCACCTTAGGAGAAATTACCTAAGGGTTTAATAAATAATACACCAGAACATCATAACAATATTAAAAAAGACTTAATCTCACACAACTTGTACTTGCACATAAATCATAGTCATATCAAAGTAGTGAATATATAAAATATTCAGGATTTAATTAACTAGATTCCACTAATAATTTATTTTGGAAAATATTGAATTGATTATTAAAATAAATATTAAGCCATCATTTTTTTCAAAAATCCTTTATAATCACATAGAATAAGGAATATAAATATTCCAACATAATGAATGGACTCACACTTTCCTGACACCTTGAGAAAGAGGAAAATTTTCATCAACCATAACCTATAAAATATCAATTGAAGAAAAACAACAAAACCATAAACTCACAACAATAAAATGAATCCCACTACCTAGTAAACTAAATTTCCACTATATAGGTGTTGTCTAGACACCATCATAGCTTCAAACCTAAGTATCAACTAACCCATCTTCAATATACCATGAATTAAGTAGTAAATAAAGAATAAATTGTTAAGATATAATTTTTTAATTCATTGAACCAATTCATTGGGTTTAATATGGAGTGACACATGGCCTCATACATTCCTCCTTTTATTTAAGAAGTTTCTGACTAACAGTGTGGTCCAAGACTATACATTGGGGAGCCTATGTATAATGACCTGTACCTTATTCAACCCATAAATACAATATTTATAACATGGGTCACATTTTCTTACATTTCTAGGATATTTTTAGTTTAGAGTTCTATATAATTAAGTAAACCATTTTTTTTATTTCCACACAATTTCCATTTTCCTACAAAATATTCTATTTATAAAGAGACACTTTCTTCATTCAAGGTAACTCCCATATCTTGAACTCTATATTTATTAATGTTTTTACTCATTTTTAATCCCAATTAAAAATCATTTGAAAATGTTGGATGATAAAAAAATATCAATAAGATGAATAAAATAAAAGAATCCCATTATTCAATTTTTAAAACTAGTAAATAAATAATTTTTTCCCTTTTTTTCATAATAAAATAATGAAGTCAAATATCCATTTACTTTTCCATGAAAATAACTTAATTTCTTAATAAATTTCAAAAAACATTTCATATGCAATCATAAATAAAAAATCATAATAATAATTTCTTATAAACCATAAAAACTCATGAATATTGTTCCTTGAAAACTATCACTTCACTATCATCTTAAAAAAAATCCATAAACATTCATTAAAAATGTAGGCTAATTTTTCCTACCATTTGAAATCAAAATATTTCCTTTTTTAACCATTGTAAGCATATCATGTAGGTAACTTGGGAAATTATACTTACATGAAGAATTATAAAAACCCTTAAAATAGAATCACCTAGCGGGTTAATTCTAATATATCTTAGGAGTAACCTTCCATTGATAAACTCCATCAGTTTACCTAATGTATTGGAGAGCTATATCAGGCTCACCCATCATCAAAGTTATTTCTGGGTCACCCACTATTCATATAAAATATACAATAACTATAGAATGAATAAAAAAGACATATATTTCACTTTAATTATAAAACCCATTTTAATTTCAATTCAATCTCATAAAAAATAACACCTTAAATTATCTCATAAAGCTAAGAAGAAATTTCCGTTTCATTAGATTTTTAAAAAAAATATTATATAATATTGAGAAAAACAATTTCATTGAAAATAACGATAAAATGTTGTAAAGTAATATTTATAATTAATAATGTATTATATGGTGGGAAAACAAGTCAAAAAATTTATGCTAAAAAACAACCTTATCACTTTGGTAAAAAAACATCAAAATGACCCACATGGTAAATGTTTAAAAGATTCCTTTTAAAAGATTAAAAATAAAGAAAAAATAGTTAAAAATTAATTTTAACAATATTTAGTGTATTAATAAGAAAATTCACAGAAAATTTTAAATAACATGGATATGGAAGAGAAATATTTGAAAAGAATACTTTAAAACAAGGTTTTAAAGAAAACAACCTTACCTTAAATCCCATCTAGCTTAATATGTTCTCTAATTTTTGAGTAATAAAATTAAATTGGATTTATACTTGATAAATAAACTTTTTAATTTTATTTTAATTATTATTATTCCTTTCATTTCAAATATTACCTTGACCTATTTAATTATTAAAATGGTTAAGTTTAAGTTGGATGTTTTGGGGCTGTTTGGTTTATAACATCAAAACAACATCAATGCATTGATATTGGTAAAAGGGGTAATTATTACATTAAAAGTAAAACCATAAAAATTTTATAATAATAATATTTATACATTATATACACTTTTAAAACCAACCATATAGGGTGGTCCTGAAAAACAAACCATGACATTTCATGAAGATGATAATATGTACATATACATGAACAACATTTTCATTCTAATAGGGAAAAAGAAATAAAGTAGATAATATTTAAATTTTCATAAATATGTTATAAATGATATGTTTATTCATTAATTACATCCATATTACCTGTCTTTTAAGGTCTATATAAAAAAGAATTACATCGCTTTGTGGAGGTGGCATTTCACACGTACGCATGAGCGATGTTATCAATTTGTAGCAGTCAGAAAGGGAAAGAAGGTAAGTAATATATTATCTTTAAAGAATAATATTAATTTCATAAAAAAATTATATATTCATTAATTCAATATTTATAACCATCCATGGTAGTTGGTGATGGAAAACGAAACACAACGCTTCGTGGAGGTGGTAGTCGACACATACACATGAGAGATGTTTTCATTTTCCATAGGTTAGAAAATAGATAAAAAGTAGATATTACTTCAACATAATAACATTTAAGTATATATAATATAATTATTTAATTATTTTATCATGTTTATAATATATTTTATGGTGGTATAAGAAGAAATAAACTTGAAATGGGTCGGTTAGGACTTATACCACCTCCACAAGTATCTCCCTTTGGATTTCACCTTAAACCTTATATTATTGGTCTTTTAAGAAAACCAAAACTTCTAGAATATGTTTAGTGATGTTGGTAATAGATGTGGTCAGGTATTTCACAAAATAGAGTGAACAAAGTTGTGAGGAAAGGAGGAGATAAGGTTTCCTTTTTTAAGTGAGGGGAGCGACACACTTGTGATTTTCTTAAACTTTTAATTATTACAAATTTATTACTCAAGGTCAAGTGGTTCAATAACTATAAAATTTCATAGATAATAAGATACGTTTAAAAATAACATAATATAATAAGAATTAACTTGATATCTTGTGTTCTTATTACTTATTTTTTATCTTAATTAACTCGATTTACCCTTTACTGTGGGGACACATTTTTTTCAAGGTTTCTATCCATAATGACCAAAAATAAATTTAAAATAATGAATAAATTTGAAACTAATTATTCCAAATATATAATCCATTTTTCAAGATTAAATTTTTATAAATAGAAGAAATTAAATTTAATATAAGTTTTCATAACGCAATGAAAATAGTTTTTCAAAAATTGTTTTTTACGCATAAATATAAAATTATACCAAAATCAAATATAATATTGATTAATATGGAATTTCTTAGATTATTTTTAATAAAATGAATCTTTTGATACTTTAAAAAAAAATTAAAAACATAATGGGGATTTTAAATTATTTTATTTAAAGAGAACAAATGATGATTTTGCAAAAATAGGTATCTTTCAAAAATCACTCAAAAATCTATCATTTTAGAAAAATCAAAAAAAAATATCCTAAGCGTATTATGATAAGATTATTGAAAAATTTATGTCCATTTTTTAAATAATTTTTTTAAAATTGGTGGAAATTAATTATAATATCTATATATTAAATGAAATAAAAACCATTTTTGAAGCAAATGTATTTTTGAAGAATAAAATGACTTTATTTATATCACTTATCTAGTAACCATAATTAAAAAAAAATTAATTATTTTAATTTTATATATAATATAATTATTTAATTATAATAATTTATTAACAGTGATTAATTTAATCTGTTAAGATACAAATATATTTCACACATAAAAATTGTTTTACGAAAAATATCTCTTTTACCTTCAAAATATTTTATCCTCATTTCCAACCAAATGATAACCAATATATGATTGATTATAAATTTTATTAAGGAAAAAATTCATATATATATATATATATATTTCATAATATAGTTACTCATATTCATACTATCTAAACCAATGGCTAGGTCATAATAGTCATGCATAAATAATTGTAGGTCATGGTTTATTTAAGCTTCGTGTTGCATATACCACATTCTATCAAATATATTATTTGAAGAAAATAAATTATAAAATATTGGGGAGTTAAATTAAATATGATTAAAGAAATTTTATCCTCACAATTTTATCTAATTTTCAATAAAAAGGGGTTAAAACATTAAACAAACAATTCTACGGAGTGGGAGATAAAACATATTATCATGAAAATAAAAACCTTTTTAATATTTAAAAATATCTTTCTTGAAAATCCACATTATAAAAAGCGAAAATAAAAATTAAATTTGAAAAGCTAAAAATTTAAATATTATGTTCATCTAGAATAACACAAAACTAGGTTCCCAAATAAGTAGAACTATAACACCCTAATATTTTAAAATAACATTATGTTCGATAACATATAAAACATGAAACACTAAGCTTAAATGAATTATAAAATATTATTATTTAAATGTAATTGTTAAAACATAGACATTAAATTTTTGGGTATGAATATGATTAACCACATTATAAAGGACCAACTCAATAAAAAATTTTTTGATTAATACTTAGTAAATAAGCACTCTATTTTTACTAAAGTCAATTTATTCTTAAAAAAATACATTTTCATCAAAAAATGATATTTATTTCTTTTTTGAAATATTATATTTATTTTTTTTACTCCAAAAAAATTTATTAAACAAAATGGACTTAATTTTTTAATTAATAATGTGAAAATTATCTTAGATTTAAATAATTATAATTTTATGAAAATATTGATTTTTTGGAGGAATAATGAAAAATACTAATATTTATTTAAAACTGCCTTTTCATTTAAAACATTTTAAAAGTAATATTCTGTTTTAATTTTTTTTAAATTTTTAAATGTTTTAATATTTTATTAATTTCCTATTTTGGTCATTTTAATAAATTTTATGTTGAATATTTATTTAAAAACTTTCAGTTCTTAAGAAAACTTTTTTTACAAACTATTTTTTGTCGTGCTTTGTAGGATTATTATAAAATATTTTTTTGAAAATTATAGGGATTTAATTTGGTAAAATGGATTCCATATTTTTAATTACCACAATTTATATTATCTAATTAGGCTAACATATCTTTTCATAATGAATAGTTAAAATAGTAAAAAAATCACCATAGAAAAATCAGTGATTTTAAAAATATTAAAAGTAATATAATTTGAATGAATTATTGTGTTCCATGAAATTTTTAGAAAAATATTATAAGGCCCCAGACTTAAACATTACTTAATCTTTGGTTATTTCAAGAATACACGTTAAAGATCTTTTCAGGTTTAGATTTTTAGAGAATTAGATCATAAAACATGCATTACATTCCACATTTAAACAAAGTGGTTACATAAAAGAGAGTACTCATTTTTCCCATCAACGGAAACATATTTAAAATATAACATGGATTCTTTATTGACACTTCCTTGACACTATCATCACATCATGTACCATTCCCTTGACCTGTGAAAAACATTTCAAAAACATGGGATGAGCATAAAAAGCTCATTAAGGGATATAAAAATATGGAAAGGAAACATGAGTACATATATACATAATAATGAAATCATACTTTACCCATCAAACATAAGCACTTTAACATACCTCATCAAATCATGAATAAATCATAGAAATCATAAGACATAAAGGTAACTTGATGCATTGATAACATTCTTACGTAGGGAGTAACCCTCTTGGTTACGTTTGGAATACCCATCACAGTATATTCCCTAAATCTCTTCGGAGAAACCTTAAAATTTAACTCCTTCGTGTTACCCAATGCATTGGAGAGCTATATCGGGCTCACCCGCCCTTATTTTATCACGGAACCACCCGTCTTCATAATAATGCCCAAGAACCACAACATAATCGTATCACATAAAACATACATAAAGGAAACATAACATTTCCACATTTCAATCACAAGATATCAATACAACACATTGATATAATAAAACACATTATGAAAACCATTTTCAATACCAAAATAAAATAAAATTAAAACATGGTATATATTTTTCTTTTAAAAAAAGGTATGGCTTGTAGAGGAAGCCGAAACTCAAATAATGGTCACGGCGGCGGAGAAGTCGTTGTCGCCACATACGTACGACAAAAACATTCCCTTTTTTTCATTTAGTAAAACGCTTCGTATAAAAAATATTACTTTTGGATAAATGTAAAAGTCAAAGGGGTTTATACACCGTATAATAGAAGGTTGTGTATAAAGCAAAATATGCCTCAATGAAAGGAGATTAAGACGAAGTCCCATACCTTGGGTCCGACTTGACTTGACCGTTCTTTAATGTACTGAATAATAAACTTGAGTTAATTTATACTTTCTTAAGAACCTTTTTCAAGTTCATTATTACTTTTATATCACTTATTACCATTTCATGAACACTATGTAATTATTTAAGTTAATAACGGTCATTTTAACGATCATTGGTACTTGAGTCAAAAATATGATCTTTATAATTACAAGTTGTTCATGTATCCATTATATCCAGAGTTATACTCATGATGTATATATCATATATATCATATATATCCAGTATATACATTCATTTATAATATAACATAACATTTAGAGGTAAGAAATGAAATGCACCGTTCATGGAGACAGTAAGCCATACGTACGCATGAACGCTACTTTCATTTCTATGTCATATTAATGGAACTAGAACTAAATGAGAGATATGTATATTTTAATTCCAGAATTATATTCATCATTTATATGTAACATAAATCATATATATCCATTATATATATGTACTTATAATAGTACATTACATTTAGGGATAAGAAATGAAATGCACCGTTCATGGAGACGGTAAGCCGTATGTACGCATGAACGCTACTTTCATTTCTATATCATACTTTAATGAAAATAAATAATAATTATATAAAGGTATATTATAATTCCAGTATTGTATCATATATAATATCATTCAATCTATCCTTTATATGTACCACATACGGTATTAACGAATGAAATCACTTTGAGGGGGCGGTAGTCCGCATTTCCTAAAATGAAGATATCGCGTTTACCCATAATGGAAACCATAAAGGTATGCCAAAAATGAAAAATAAAGAAGCTTAATTAAAACATAAACATATTATATATCATATATAAATATAGTGACATCTTAATGGCCACCTTTGAAGGTGTTATATGAGTGTTGAAAAATCATCGTTTCGTGAGGTAGAAATTCGCCATCCACAGAAACAGTATGTTCTTTAACCATTAGATGTAAGTGTGTGCAAGTGTAGCTCGAATAATTCTTATAACAACATCATAGTATATTTAATATACTGGTGTTGTTACAAAAGAAAGGAATAAAAAGAGTTTAGAGGGTTGGAGAAGCAAAATAAAACATAAGAACACAAGAGAAAACACTGCCTTTAAAACGGGTAACTCTTTTTGATTTGAGCTCAAAGGCTTCCTTGGGAAGACTTCTGCAAAAAGCGAGGCTTCAAGGAGTATTATAGGGATGTTTAGAGACAAAATGGATGGGGTTTGGCCAATCCAAAGGCTTGAGATGTGTGGGTAAGGTGGTAGAGGTGGGGGCCTTTTATAAGAGGAGAGGAGGGGCACTGTTGGAAAGTTATAAAAGGTTACTTTATTATAAAATTATTTTCTGATTTAAAAGGTCCCAAAATTATATATTACGAGGATAAGGTGATAAGAGTTAGAAATACACCCATCCAATAGGTTTTTTACATGTGTAGGTCTTATATTTTACATTATCTTTTCATTTTTTTTAAATCGTTAAATAATGAGGTAATCACTGCATCATCATGTTATCATAAATAATTTAATTTATTTAATGTCTAAAAATTATAAAAAACTATCATGATGTAGGAAATAGTTTTATCTTTCTAATGGATATTTATAGTAAAAAATATGACTTTTATAACCCCATTTTAATTTTTTTTAGTAAAACAATTCATTTTGTGACATTTTAATTTTAACTTTAAATAAAAAGGTATTAATGTCATTTTCCTACCAAAGTGGCTCCATGGGGTCCCCAAGTTGACTGATGGATTTTCTTGGTCGGCCATGACACATCCAATAAGGGTAGGACATGTGTTTAGGTCATTTCATATTATTAAAACATTATTTTTACCTTAAACTACACTAATTACCTCTAATCGCGATTAAAAAATTAAAAGTTACTATTTACCAAAAAATTATTTTAATCTCATTGAACCACATTTTACTTCTTAATGAAAACCATGTATGTCGGATTTTTGAAAATCAAAACACAGAAGTGGCAAAGTTTCATTTGAACGATAAATCAGTTTTTATAAGTACCACTTAGTGGTTTCACTATTCATCAAAAATTAAAGTTTTTCAGAAAAATACCAAAACTTCACCCTAATCTATATTTGATATTCCGAATTCAAAAATGATGTATATTTTACAAAATTCAAAACATATATGTTACATTAATTAATTTAATAATTAATTACCGCTGTCAGAGCAAATAACGTGTTTTTATGAAATAATAAGTATCAAAAGATTGACACTAGTTTAAGTCCAATTTCAAAGTGAAATTAATTCCAACGACCACTATTGGATTAAATGGTAAAAATATATTCTAATTGAACTTTAAAACCAATTAAAAAGATAATATAATCAAATAAATAAATTAGACTAAAAGAGGTTTTGAATTAAAATACAACATTTTTCACTATTCATTAACAAAATGAACTTTATCGAAAAAATACCAATAATTCACACAAAGTAAATTTTGATGTCCCTATTCTAAGGAAGAATTTTATTTTGTCCAATAGAATGTATAAGAGTGACCAAAACTATATTTATAGACGGTTCGCCATCAAAAGGCGATAAGTCAACCTTTAGTGAATGTTAGAGTATATATGCCTAAAATTGAATTCTTTTCGTATTTTAAGCCTTTATATTTTATTCGATAAATGTAAAAACATTTAACCAACATATATAATCATATTTTAGTTATTTCCATTCATTCCCGCCAATACAACGGCTACGTGTTAACTACCATTTAAAATAATATTATTTTATTACTAGTGTGCAATGTAAGATTTTCAAAGAAACTCTTTGTTGCGTATCGGTTACGCTATTGAACATAGCAACCCCTTTAAAGTAAAATTAATATTTAATTCAAAAATATTAATAAAAATTAAAATGATTTATTATTTATTTACCTGGGATGTTACATCCTTCCCCCCTTTTGGGCATTGCATCCTCGCTATTTTATTCACTTATCAAAATAAGTGGGGGTATTTATCCCTCATAGAATTTTTAGACTCTCATGTTGCCTCTTCAACCATATGGTTTTTCCATAAAACCTTTACTTGATGAATTACCTTATTCCACAACACTTGCACTCTATGGTCAAGAATCTGGACTAGTTTTTCTTCATAAGAGAGATTTTCTTCCAACTGAACTACCTCTGGGCTCAAAACAAGAGATGGATATGACATGTACTTCTTTAACATTAAAACATGAAAAAAATTGTGTACCTGAGATAAACTCGGAGGTAATTCCACTCTGTATGCAACTGATCCAACTTTCTCCAGAATTTCATATGGTCCAATGAACCTTGGACTCATCTTTTCTTTCTTACCAAATCACATCACACTTTTCCACAGTGAAACTTTGAGAAAAACATGATCACCTACCTCGAAAGATAGATCCTTCCTCTGGTTATCCGCATAACTCTTCTGCCTGATTTGAGCTGTTCTCATGTGTTTCTGAATCAACTGAACTTTTTCTGCCATCTCTTCTACCAATTCTGGTCCCATCAACTTCCTTTCACCCACTTCATCCCAGAAAGATGGATTTCGACACTACTTCCTATAGAATGCCTCAAATGGTGCCATCTGTATACTAGAATGAAAACTGTTATTATAAGAAAACTCAACCAAAGAAAGATGTTGGTCCCAACTTCCCTGATAATCCATCAAACAAGCACGTAGCATATCCTCCAAAGTCTGAATTGTTCATTCTGACTGCCCATCTGATTGAGGATGAAAAGTTGTACTAAAATTTAATTCAGTACCCAACGAATTCTGAAGGCCTTTCCAAAAGTTAGAAGTGAACCTCGAGATGTCTTCGGTAATCCCACAACGAAGTCCATGGATATATTCTCCCATTTCCACTCTGGCACTGGTAAAGGCTAAAGCATCCCTTTCGGTAACTTCTGCTCTGCTTGAACTTGTTGACATGTCAAACACTTTACAGTAAAATCAGCAATATACCTTTTCATTCCGTCCCACCAGTAATACTCTCGAAGATCTCTATACATCTTAGTACTGCCTGGATGAAATAAAAACGGAGAACTATAAGATTCACATAACAACTCCCTATTAAACTGTGAATCACAAGGCAAACACAATCTCTTCCCAAATCTCAAAACAAAATCATTATCAATGTTGAATTCAGGCAACTTACCCTTCTGAACCAGCTCTACCTTTTTCTGTAACTCACTGTCTTACTTATGTTCTTGCTTAATTCTATCTGATAGAGAAGATTTCACTAATACCTTAAACAAAATAGAAGGACATCCTGCACCAATAAATTCTATTCCAAAGTTCATCAAATCCTTAACCAAAGGATCACGTTCCAAACACAACATTGTTAATGAAGCATTACTTTTTCTACTCAAAGCATCAGCCACTTTATTTTCTTTTCCCGGATGGTAATGAATTGTATAATCATAATCCTTGATTATTTCTATCCATCTTCTCTGTCTCATGTTCAATTCTTTATGAGTGAATATATTTTTTAAACTTTTGTGGTCGGTATATATTTCACACTTTACTCCATACAAATGATGCCTCCAAATTTTTAAAGCGAAAACAAACGCAGCTAATTCCAAATCATGTGTAGGGTAATTTACCTCATGAGTTTTCAACTGTCGTGAAGCATAAGAAATTACTTGATCATTCTACATTAGGACGCACCCAAGTCCTTTAAATAAAGAATCACTGTAGATAACAAACTCACCATTCCTGGAAGGTAGTGTCAAAACTGGAGCATTCACCAATCTTATTTTCAACTCCTGAGTTAATTGATCCATCACTGCAACAAAATGTTTAGTTCTGATTCTGACCATCTCAGGATACTGATTTGAAAGGTCATTTCCCTCTGTATGCCTACCCAGAAAAGTTGTGTTGTTTCCTCTACGAAAAACAATTCTTAACACAGAAATATCTTAGGCGAAGCAACATGGTAATCTTTAAATGCTATATCATTTCAATTTGACCATAAAAAAATATTTTTGGATATTCATTTAATAGAATTCTAACTCCTAAAGTTATCTAAACTGACCTCTGATACCAACTATAAGGTCCCAGCCTTAAACATTACTTAATCTTGATTTATTTCAAGAATACACGTTGAGGATCTTTTTAGGTTTAGAGTTTTAGAGAATTAGATCATAAAACATGCATTACATTCCACATTTAAACAAAGTGGTTACATAAAATATAGTACTCATTTTTTCCATCAACGGAAACATATTTAAAATATAACATGGATTATTTATTGACACTTCCTTGACACTATCATCACATCATGTACCTTTCCCTTGACCTGTGAAAAATTTTTCAAAAACTTGGGATGAGCATAAAAATCTTAGAAAGGGATATAAAAATATGGAAAGGAAACATGAGTACATATATACATAAGAATGAAATCATACTTTACCAATAAAACATAAGAACTTTAACATACCTCATCAAATCATGAATAAATCATAGAAATCATAAGACATAAAGGTAACTTGAGGCATTCATAACATTCTTACGTAGGGAGTAACCCTCTTGGTTATGTTTGGAATACCCATCACAGTATATTCCCTAAATCTCTTCAGAGAAACCATAACGTTTAACTCCTTCGCGTTACCCAATGCATTGGAGAGATATATCGGGTTCACCTGCCCTTAGTTTATCATGGAACCACCCGTCTTCATAATAATGCCCAAGAACCATAACATAATTGTATCACATAAAACATACATAAAGGAAACATAACATTTCCACATTTCAATCACAAGATATCAATACAACACATTGATATAATAAATAACATTATGAAAACCATTTTCAATACCAAAATAAAATAAAATTAAAACATGGTATTTATTTTTATTTAAAAAAATGTATGGCTTGTAGAGGAAGCTGAAACTCAAATAATGGTCACGGCGGCGGAGAAGTCATTGTCGCCGCATACGTACGACAAAAAAAATCCCTTTTGTCATTTAGTAAAACACTTCGTATAAAAAAAAATAACTTTGGATAAATGAAAAAGTCAAATGGGGTTATACACCGTATAAGAGAAAGTTGTGTATAAAGCAAAATATGCCTCAATAAAAGGAGATTGAGACGAAGTCCCATACCTTGGGTCTGACTTGACTCGATCGTTCTTTAATGTCCTGAATAATAAACTTGAGTTAATTTATACTTTCTTAAGAACCTTTTTCAAGTTAATTATTCCTTTTATATCACTTATTACCATGTCATGAACACAATGTAATTATTTAAGTTAATAACGGTCATTTTAACGATCATTGGTACTTGAGTCAAAAATATGATATTTATAATTACAAGTTGTTCATGTATCCATTATATCCAGAGTTATACTCATGATGTATATATCATATATATCATATATATCCAGTATATACATGCATTTATAATATTACATAACATTGAGAGGTAATAAATGAAATGCACCGTTCATGGAGACGGTAAGCCGTATGTACGCATGAACGCTACTTTCATTTCTATGTCATATTAATGGAACTAGAACTAAATGAGAGATATGTATATTTTAATTCCAGAATTATATTCATCATTTAGATGTAACATAAATCATATATATCCATTATATATATGTACTTATAATAGTACATTACATTTGGGGATAAGAAATGAAATGCACCGTTCATGGAGATGGTAAGCCGTACGTATGCATGAACGCTACTTTCTTTTCTATCTCATACTTTAATAAAATGAAATAATAATGATATAAAGGTATATTATAATTCCAGTATTGTATCATATATAATATCATTCAATCTATCCTTTATACGTACCACATATGGTATTAACGAATCAAATCACTTTGAGGGGGCGGTAGTCCGCACTTCCTAAAATGAAGATATCGCGTTTACCCATAATGGAAACCATAAAGGTATGCCATAAATGAAAAATACAGAAGCTTAAGTAAATATAAACATATTATATATCATATATAAATATAGTGACATCTTAATGGCCACCTTTGAAGGTGTTATATGAGTGTTGAACAATCATCGTTTCGTGAGGCAGAAATTCGCCATCCACAGAAATAGTATGTTATTTAACCATTAGATGTAGGTGTGTGTAAGTGCAGCTCGAATAAATCTTATAAAAACATACTAGTATATTTAATATACTGGTGTTTTTATAAAATAAAGTAATAAAAAGAGTTTAGAGGGTTGTAGAAGAAAAATAAAACATAAGAACACAAGAGAAAACACTACCTTTAAAACGAGTAACTCTTTTTGATTTGAGCTAAAAGGCTTCCTTGGGAGGACTTCTTCCCTAAGTGAGGCTTCAAGGAGTAATAAAGGTATGTGTAGAGACAAAATGGATAGGGTTTGGCCGAGCCAAAGGCTTGAGAGGTGTGGGTAAGGTGGTAGAGGTGGGGGCCTTTTATAAGAGGAGAGGAGGGGAACTCTTGGAAAGTTATAAAATGTTACTTTATTATAAAATGATTTTCGGATTTAAAAGGTCCCAAAATTATATATTTCTAGGATAAGGTGATAAGAGTTATAAATCCCCCAATACAATAGGTTTTTTACATGTTTAGGTCATAGATTTTACATTATATTTTCATTTTTTTTAAATCGTTAAATAATGAGGTAATCGCTACATCATCATGGTATCATAAATAATTTAATTTATTTAATGTCTAAAAATTATAAAAAAATATATCATGATGTAGGAAATGATTTTATCTTTCTAATTAATATTTATAGTAAAAAATATGACTTCTATAACCCCATTTAAAAATTGTTTTAGTAAAACAACCCATGTTTGTGACATTTTAATTTTAACTTTAAATAAAAAGGTATTAATGTCATTTTCCTACCAAAGTGGCTCCATGGGGTCCCCAAGTTGACCCATGGATTTTATTTTCCGTCCATGACACATCCAATAAGGGTAGGACATGTGTCTAGGTCATTTCATTTTATTAAAACATTATTTTTACCTTAAACTACATTAATTACCTCTAATCGCGATTAAAAACTAAAAAGTTACTATTCACCAAAAAATTATTTTAATCTCATTGAACCAAATTTTACTTATTAATGACAACCATTTATGTAGGATTTTTTAAAATCAAAACACAGAAGTGGAAATCTTTCATTTAAACAAAAAATCAGTTTTTATAAGTACCACTTAGTGGTTTCACTATTCATCAAAAATTGAAGTTTTTCAGAAAAATACCAAAAATTCACCCTAAGATATATTTGATATTCCGAATTCAAAAATGATGTCTATTTTAAAAAATTCAAAACATATAAGTTACATTAATTAATTTAATAATTAATTCCCGCTATCAGAGCAAATAACGTGTTTTTATGAAACAATAATTATCAAAAGATTGACACTAGTTTAAGTCCAATTTCAAAGTGAAATTAATTCCAACGACCACTATTGGATTAAATGGTAAAAAAAATATTCTAATTGCACTTTAAAACCAATTAAAATGATAATATAATCATATAAATAAATTATATTTAAAAGTGGTTTTGAATTAAAATACAACATTTTTCACTATTCATTAAAAAAAATGAACTTCATCGGAAAAATACCAAAAATTCACACAAAGTAAATTTTGATGTCCCTATTCTAAGGAAGAATTTCATTTGGTCCAATAGAATGTATAAGAGTGACCAAAACTATATTTATAGACGGTTCTCCATTAAAAGGCGATAATTTGGGCTTTAGTGAATGTTAGAGTATATATGCCTAAAATTGAATTTTTTCATATTTTAAGCCTTTATATTTTATTGGATAAATGTAAAAACATTTAACAAACATATATAATCATATTTTAGTTATTTCTATTCATTCCCTCCAATACAACGGCTACGTGCTAACTACCATTTAAAATAATATTATTTTATTACTAGTGTGCAACGTAAGATTTTCAAAGAAACTCTTTGTTGCATATCGGTTACGCTATCGAACATAGTAACCCCTTTAAAGTAAAATTAATATTTTATTCAAAAATATTAATAAAAATGAAAATGCTTTATTCTTTATTTACCTAGGATGTTACAAATATAACATGATATATAGGTTTTAATGGAAAATATTTTAATTCATTTTCTGTCATATTGTTTCAAAAGTCAAATTAATTGAATAGTTCCAAAATTGACATTAATGATATTTTAAAATAAATAATATTTTATTAAATCATTTTAAATTCATAAAAATATTATATTTAGACAATTAAATTAAATATGGTTTAAAATATCAACCATGATCCATTTATTGTCCAATTTTTATTATATAATAACATTATTTACCCCAAAATAGTAAAAACATTGTCATCATGATAATTGTCAAAAAAGGTTAACTCGGGTTGTGACAAAGAGATAATGGTAAAAACATAAACTAAACTTGTCCTGATTATATTGGATGATATTATTTTAGACCATACTCATCCTATATTCTAATTATATCAATTTTTATCCCTTTTCCATGAAAATTAATTTATTTTAATTTAATATTTTAAGAAATTACAAAATTGTCCCTCCCCTCACTTATAAAAGGGCACATTCTCTTCTATTTTTTTCACACTTAAAAAATAATTTTTTTTTAGCCAATACATAAAAAAATAACTTTCTTGATTCCATTAAAACATCCTAGAGGCCTTTATTTGATTAAAAAACATCCTATGAAGGTTTTTGATGTAAACCTAAAGAGGTTGTCCGAAGAAGGGGCATCATTCTTAATAGAGAACTTGGTTTTATTTATTATTCCACCTCCTTAAAATATTATTAAACCATAAATATATATAAAAATAATAATCTAAAATATAATTATATTTTATTATGTTAATTTCATAACCCTTATCTATATCCTCTTCCATTGAATGGGAAACAGAATTGTCGATCATGTGTACGACGGACTACTGCCTCGCGAACTGACGTAATTTTTTTTCATCATTGCCTATCAAGGAAGGATATAATGATGTATTTAAAGTATATATATTATATTTATGACATAATTATATTTATTTAATTATAATATCGTATCTACCTTCTTACCTCCCAAATTGTTGGAAAATGATAACGTTGTTCGTGCGTACATATGGATCACTACATTCATGAAGCGATGTGATTAATTTTTCATTTATGATTTTCATGGATGTTAATAAGGATACATTTAATAAATATATATTATATATATTATATAATAATGTTTCTATAAATTTTAATTAATATTTACCTTTCTTTCATTCCATCTATTGAAAAGTGAAAATAACATTAATGCGTATATACGACTTACCATCTCCATGTAATTCAATTTTCTATCTATATAACTTTTATGGATAACTCTAAATATTTATATAATGAATATATATGATATTTTTTTTTATTATTATTCTATATATTATGTAACCATGATCAAAGTACAAGGACCAAAACTATCGAATCAAAACATACATAAAAAATGAAGCAGTTATCATCAAGAATAGTGATTTTAATAAATAATTATTGATAAACAGGTGATAAAAGGTTAAAATTAAATAATATATGGTATTTTATTTATGATTATGTATATGTAATATAGGTATAATAAATATATATTTATTTTACAGGATTTTTGAACACGTATGAAGGAAGTCAGACCTAAGGGAAGGGTTTATCATGTCAAACTGTCTTTTTTGAGACATATATTATGTTATGAACCTATCTTATTTTAAGAGGTGTAAGTAAATCCATTTTGAAATTTTATATCATGAATCTATTTATTTTTGTGATATTTAATGTTTTATTTTAATTTATTCTTTTATGGGCCCTATGATTCAAAAGTTACGAAAGTAGTAAAGGTTTTTTGTTATAATCTCATTATTTATCAGGATTGTTTATGGTTAAGTTAAAACAATGAAATATTGGGATATATCTCTAAATAATAACATAAAATTTATTATATGTGTTTATTTTTAATAATTACATGTTTTACATTCATTTTCCTCTCTTTAAGTACTCACAATACTAAAATAATAATTTTAAGGAAAATCGACTTTCTTTTTCTCTTCAGTAAGAAATTATTTCTCTTCTAGATCCATGTTTTCTAAAAATGGTTTAAATAATTTTTTTTAATATTATAAAATAATTTTTTAAATTAATTTTTAACTATTTATAAATTTTTTAAAAATTATTTAAAAGTAATATACTTTTAATTTTCTGAATGATGTACTTCTGACTTTTTACCAAAAATGTGAAATGAATATTTATTTTAACATATATGACATGAAATGAATTTACCACCTTCATGAACACTAAATTAATTGTATATAAATTTAAAATCATTAAATTTTATTTTCAAAGAAATTTTTTTCTTTACTATTTGGAAAAAAAATTAGATTTTAAATAAGTTATTTTAAAGTGAAAAGTTAATTTTCCCCCAATAAATGTTCCAAGTGATATTCTAGAAGAATTATCCATCTAAGATGAAATCCATTGAGTTTCCTAACCATTAATAGGGATATGATCCAATGATACCATCCTTATTCTTTCTCTATATGGTTTATGATTGGGATGATAAGATTCTTATAAAACTTATTCCTTTTTTGTAGGTTATGATATGATTAATTGATGAAATGTTTATGAAAATTGTTTCTTTTATATATGTTATGTCATGATTAAATGTCTATGAAACTTTTTCATTTTTAAAAATTTGTTATATGGTGAATTATTTGTTATCTTATGTGACACATTTTTATGATTTTCATTATGTGATTGTTGGGACTTTAATTATATAGCCCTCCAATTGATTAGGTAAAGATAGTTATATCACAATATAGAAAAGACTGTAATGGGGAGTAAACCTAGTTTAGTAAGGGTTTATATCTGATATTATAGTCTTAGGAGTGAACGTTGACTACTATGATAGTTTTGGGAGTGAACCCAATCCACTATGATAGTCTCAACATTAAGCCTTGACAACTAATTAAATGCTTTTGTATACTTATGTTCATGTGAAAAGCTTATGTATTATGCTAATATTATACTCTCATGGATCATGATTTTAATGTCCCAACCTAGATTATACTAATCTAGTGCTCCAAGCTGGTTTGTTATGAGGCCTCGAGCATGCCTCCTCATACTCTAGAGGCTACCGACTAGCAGAAAGTGCCTAGGGTGTGATAGTGGGGAGACTATTCCCTCATACCATATTATGAAAAGAAAGGAAATTCCTAAGTATCTTACATAATAGTAAATAAATAGATTGAGGAAGAAATAAATAAACTAAAATTAAACATGCTGTAATATTAAATTAAAATTCTATAAAATCCTGGATAGTTATGTCAAACATAAAATACTGGTCACCCACTGGTCTGACCATACAGATACAGGAGTACAAAAAGAAACTGATATAAAAGTACATGTTTCTTCTAATAATTTTGATCTATACCACATAACCGGTCTCCAGAAAATGTCAAACTTCACCAACCCAAATAGAAGAACCCACACAAGAAGCTCTACTTGATCATGAAACTATGCTCAATATGAAAAGTAGACATAAGTTCTACAATTGCACCAAGGTTCACATGTATGGGTGACAAATAATCTCAATAGTCTACCCCAATGATGAAACTATAAATAAATTGTTATAATTGCATGAAAAAGGAATATTATCAACCTAGATAAGACACAACTGAAAAGATAAGTAAATCCAATAATTTTAAACTATAATTAAACCCTAGGTCTATAATCCCAGTCAAAGGGGAAAGTGCCACTAGGGATTTCCATATATATATACATATACATGTATCATCCCATGCCTATACACACACATATAGATATTAACATTCATGAGTAAGGTGAATGAAATAACAAAAAACCAATCAATATTTTATACTTGGGTCTGTAATCCCGATTTCCTGGAAATCCTGTGAAAGGGAATTGAGTTGGACTTCATTCCACTCAAGCCATGTATCATTGAGTTTATCTATGGGTCTATAATCCCAATTGAAATATACATACTTCATCCAATTTGAGAAATGTCTCTATGAAAGATATGTCACCATAGGGGGATACTCTTCCTAACCCTCGGTTCACTTCTACTCACCTCCAATAAAAGTAAAGATGTATTCGAGGGAAGTACATCCAAAAATCATATAAATGGTAACTAAGCTAAAGGCCATGATACTCATGCCATGTAATTCTTGTCTATTGTCTGAGGCCGAAGTTCCAATCCATAGGAGTTCACAACATTGTTACTAAGATAATCCCTAAGGGGCTCAACCTTAGGAAATTTTTAAAATGAATGCCCTTTGGTACAAAGTATAGACTTGACATCCAATTACAAGAAGAGTATCACTGGTGTGTCCTCCTGACACCTAGGGGTATCCTAGGAATCGCTCGAGGAGTTTGTAATCATCCATAGAGTATAAGTCACATCAATAGTGAGTAACTCCATGTCTGCCACTATGATCTAGAAATCGACTAAGGATAGTGTAATCATCCCCATCACTTGGTATATAGTAATCATCAATGAGTATAAATCATTAATGAGGAATTCCATTTCCAACACCGCACTCAATCTATCAATAAGGGAGAGCGTAATCATCCCTATTATTTTTGAGAATGTAATCATCCATGAGTTTTGACGGATCGAGGAGATCATAATCATCCTCATCACATGTCAAATAGAGGATAGAGGAATAATCATCACCACATATCAAAGAAAGGATAGAGGAATCATCTTCATCACTTGGGAGAGAATAATAATCTATGAGTATTCATACTAGGGACTCCATACCCATATATCATATTCACATGCTCAATAGCCGGATACCAAGAAGAGCCTCTAGAAATATAAATAATATAATAATCAAAACATATAAGCTCAATATAAATATCACAGGTAGTACCTATGGGTATACCAATAAATAAAATAAATAATATGGCTCCGAATCTAGATCCCAAGAAAGATAGTATGGGAAATTTAAAGAGAATGAAAGGAACCTAACATCAGGATCAAAATACACTAACTAGGAAGCACATTCAGTAATAATCATTGTATCAATAGTAAAAAAGTGAATGTAGAAACAAATGAGTGAGGGTGGTTGAATGCCTGAACCCATTACTACTGACACAATATTAATAGGTTTACAAGTTCATAACGGGTTCTAAGGTGAAACCCACTACCATCCCTACCCAAACCCAACATACTAGCTCTGGGTAGTCCAAACAATAGGGAGCCCAATGGGTCCCTCAATTAAACACTAGGGAGGCATCCTACTTAGGATCCTTAGGTCTATTCATAATCAAAGGAATCTTAATATGGATCCATATAATTGAAGGTAATAGGAGGAATCTTACATGGGATCCTAAGATGGTAAGTCAACAAAGACATCCTACTCAGGATCCTCAGAATAGTACACAGGTGAAGGGATCTTATTAGGGATTACCTAGGCCAAAATATAAGAAAAGGCACCCCATTGGGGACCCTTGGTAATAATAAGAAGATATAGGCATCCTTCATGGTATCCTCTAGGCCAAAACAAAGGAAAAAGAATCCTATATGGGATATCCTAAGAAACAACTTGTCTCATAGCCTCTTAGGCCATAAGGGAACATATCTCAAGGAATACATCCTCACATGAATATATATATAGTAATTGGTCATGATATATTTCTCATGGATCATCTCATATTAAAGGGCCTCACTCGTAGGAGATGTTGGATATCATTACTAGAGGAAGAACCTTTCCATTAGTAAAACACTCAAAGGACACATAAGAGTCCTCAAAACACCTCATGGGTTTTACCATCATGATCTAAATGAAATGAAACTCAAAATGGACTACTCATGGGTATAATTCCAACTCTAGGGTGAAAATATACGAAAAAACCCAATGTGGTTTGAAAAAGGGGTAGTACACGACATGTTTCCCTAATCACATGGTGTGTACTCTAAAATTCCCACTTGGGTGTGTACTATGGCTAAACATGGTGTGTAAATGCCCAAGTACATAGTGTGTAAGATGGGTACATAGTGTGTACCATACACATGGTATATGACCATGTCCCTCACATGGCCTGACCATGTATTGTCCTAGTCATATACTTCTACATGGTGTGCGACCCACGTAGGGTCTCGCTATGTACTCTATACAACATATGACCCTTACACAGGAACTATGGCTGAGTACTTGTCTACACGATCAAGTACCAGCACATGATGTGTATTCCCCATATACAATGTTTACTTCTTAAAAGTCTTCATTTCAAAAATAGAAGAACATGTGAAATGTGTTCCCTGAACCACACATCATGTAGATGGATTTTCTTGAATAGAGAACCCTCTAATCGCCTCAAAACCCCCGTTTTCACACCAAAAGCACTACATAAATCCCCAAGGGGTCCTAACAAATCATAATAGGTATTTAAATATAGAAAAAAAATATATGGGTACTTGTGCCAAAACTTAAAAACATCCTATCTTTAGGTGGAATCCACCGAAGATTCCCCGTTTTTGTGGTCAATAGTTGTCGCACAATGATCTGACACGTCCCGAGCTCTATGACGGTACCCTTATTCCATTATCTATATCTCTATATTTGTACCTATACCACTTTTATCTCTATAATGCGAAGGAGGAACCGACAAGGGGGTATCTGTGAGAATCTAGGAGGAGGAAAGAAAGGAAAGAAAAGAAAAAGAAGAAAAATAAAATAAAAATAAAATAAAAGATAAAAAAGGAGGCCCTGACCGGCTCCAGTGACCAACTTGAGTTTATACCCTGTCTAAGAAAAAATAAATGTTCTAGAATCAATTATGAATATAAAATCTAAATCTGATGCACCATTCAAAGGATAAGGTCGAACAAACCTACGTGAATATATTAATATTTAATATGTTATATATTAAATATTAATTATTCTACTAAAATTATAATGGCTCGTATTTACAGCAAACTATTATTCTAGGGTAAAAAAATTATCCTGGTACTAACATAGTGGTCATAAAAAATATTCTACATCATATGATAGGGGAAAAAGACCATTTTACCCCTTACAAGCATCTAATAAAAAATCAAATTTCTGCTCAAAAATATCTTTTGAAAAAAACGAGACCTTTCAATCTCCCCAACATAAACATTCTCATCCCTAAGAAGCCCGGTGGTAAGACTAACAATCTTGATATCAAACTGATAATTTTCAGAACCAAGATATCTGAACTGTCTAACGACATGCTTCATAGCATAAAAAATTGTTTCCAATATAGAATATGTTTAACTGAGATCGATCTTGTACTCCCCACCATAGGAATACCCTTATCATCATCAAAAAACCAAACTCTGAGCTCAAAAAACCATGAAAAATTACAAAGATCAACTAAAAAAGATGGTCAAATTAGCCTTCCCAAGAATCCAATGGTTCACTCCCCACAAATAGTCTTACGATACACCTCTCCTTGAGCGCAACCTCAACAGGTTCCCTTTCCAAACTAAGAATGGAATTTAAAAAGCAAATAATATCAGTGTAAGTTTGATGCTCTCTCAGTGTACTCAGGAAAATTAAATATAGAACATGATTATATCTAACTATGAGTACACTAATATTCTATAAAAAGGCATGTACAACTCTCTTTGATCCACGCTCACAACCAATAGGCCACACTTTCCTCTAATCAACACATGACACCACATCTCTTGAAAAATCACGCCTAGGTCCAAAAACAGTTCAACCATTTCACAGAACCTGGTTTACCCCTGATCTCACCTCTAATATGGAGGTAAATTTTACATTTAACTACAAATATTGGGAAACCATGCATACAGAAAGTCATTAAACCAACAATCTTCTGCTCTCACCCGGCTACTCACTGATTTTCAACTGAATGGTTCCACATGCAACTGGCATATACCTTATCAACCGAATCATACTCCAATGAGTCATCCATTACAAGGCTAAGATGATTGTGCTACACAGAACTTAAGTTTCATTAATCTAGAATTTCCCTTGGAACTCCTCTTCAAAATTAGGTACCTCACTCCTTCCATGATTTATTCCATGACCACTTGTCAACCGACATTGTTCCAGTCATGAGAATCTACCCACACTCTGACTAAGTTGTCAATAGAAAAAACATTGATCGACTAGGATAGTCACCCAAAAAGTCATGCCCATCAAATCCAATTTTGATACCAAATCACCCGAGGTGTTTTCAAAATGATGAAGGCATCAACATGCCAATATTGAAAAACCCAAGCACTAACCACTCATTAGTTTCAACATGAGCATAAAACCAAGATCACTGCCTAAAAGGGAATATGAAAACCCAAAACAACCTCTCACACATGTTTTCATTTAATAAAAAATACATCGACCTACAAGGATCTGAGTCAAACAAAGGTTCTTGAGGTCTCCCACCTAGCACTACAGATCAATTATCCTAACTAGTTCACAAGGTCCACCTACCTAGCCAAAAAGATCAAACCTCTATAAATATGGTAAATGTCACAGTGACCTATGAGGGTCAAAACTGAAAACACTGCATACAAGGGCCATATTCTCACTGAGCATCCTCATAAGTAACTGCTCCCTGGAGGTCACGATACCAATGTTGAATAAAGACTAAACTAACACTCACTTGGAATCCATATACAGTAATACCCATGGAGATCCAATTTGTAAGAAAGGTCCTAGTATCCATTGACATCATATCGAGTGATCTAACTAGATAACTGTGACCTGAGAAACAACACCCTACAAGTGGGTACAATATAATGGAATCATGTTCCATATTTACTGATAATGGTTGTTATACCTCCCGTGCATAAGGGTTGAGTCATTAGACTCACAAAACAATGCCTTAATGTAAATCCACTTAACCTACCATCCGAAGGAAATATATATATATATCATTGAAGATCAGAACAATAATTCCATATCCCTAGAAACTTGGAATTCTTATAGGAACAAGTGTTCAGGACACACCAGCCCGATATCCATCACAGGTTCTAGAACATTCCAAATACTTCTATCTACCATATAATAAATAGTATAGACTAGGAAAAGAACATCTCTTATACCACTTTATAATGTCTCATCATGAATTCCACTAATCTAGTGATCTAATTCAGTTCATTACAAGACCTCAAGAATGCCTCCCTATATTTCAGAGGCTACCGACTTGTAGCGAGTTCCTAGGGTGTGGTAATGGGGAGCGTATGCCCTCATATCAAATTAAGAAAATGGTGGAAATAACTAAGTATCATACACAATTGTAAATCAATAGAGTACAAAAGTAGTAAATAAGATGAAATAGAACATGCTATAATAATAAATGCAAATTATATAAAATCCCAAATAACTATGTCATACATACAACACTAGTCACCCACTAGGACAACTGTATAGATACTGAAGTAAAAAAATAAACTAAAACAAAATTATAGGGATATACTACTAATTATGAGCCATACCACATATTTGGTCTCTAGACACTATCGAACTGCACCAATGAAAATAGAAGAACCCACATGAGCATCTCCACTAGATCATGAAACTCTCGGCCTCAGAACTATCCACCATGAAACTATGCTCGACTTGAAAAGAATACATAAGGTCTACATGTACACCAAGGTGCATATGCAGGGGTGATAAATAATCTTAGTAGGACACCCTAATAACGAACTTACAAATATGATTCTATAAGTTCATGCAAAAGAAATATGCTTAGCCTAGCCGAGACATAACTAAAAAGATAAGTAAAGCCAATAATGTGAAAACACAGTCAAACCCCAGGTTTGAAATCTTGGTCAACTGGGAAAATTCCACCATGGGTGTCCATATATATATGTGTATAAATGCATACTCCCATACCTATACATATATACATAAATATGAATATTCATGATTGAGGTGAATGAAATAACATAAAACCAATTAGTAGTCGATCCTTGGGTTTATAATTCTGATCACATAGAAATCTAGTGCAAGGGAATTGAGATGGATGTCATTTCACTCAAGATATGTATCATTAAGTCAATATCCAGGTCTATAATCCCAAATTGGATATACCTACTTCGTATAATGCCGAAAATTTATCTGAGTGAGATACATCTCCATAAGGGCATACTCGTCCTAACCCTGGGTTCACTCGTACTCACCTCCAATCACTGTAAAGAAAAATTCCAAGAAATTATATTCAAACATTATGTAAATGGTCACTAATATAGATTCTATTATGATAATTCCATTTAAATAAAATCAAAACTTTGATCCCTAGGTACCCGTCCATAGGTGGTCACAACATTACGACTCGGATAATCCCTAAGGGGATCAACCTTAGGAGATCTATAAAAGGAATTACCCCTAGAACAATGTACATGATCACCATCCACTCAAAAGAAGAGTGTCATTGGTACGCCCACCCAACCCTAGGGGGAATCCTAGGCACCACTTGAGGAGAGAATAATCATCCATTGAGTACAATTCACATCAATAATGAAGAGCACTATATCCACAACCGTGATATAGAAATGGACCAAGGAGAGTGTAATCATCCCCATCACCCAGGAGATCGTAATCATTCATGAGTATACATCAATGGTGTGGAACACCATGTTCAACACCATGATCCATTAACCTATTAGGGATATCATAATCATCCCTATCACTCAGGAAAGTGTAATCATCCATGAGTATAGTTAGATTGAGGACAACATAATCATCCTCATCACATATCAAATAGAGGAGAGATGAATCTTCCTCATCAATTAGGAGATCATAATCGTCCATGAGTATTCATAATAGGTATTCCATTCCCACATATCATATTCATAGGCTCAAAAATAGGATATAAGGAAGCACCTATAGAAATAACAATAATACAAAAATCAAAACATATAGGATCAGTAGTTAGATCCCATTTCATACATCTGAGTATACAAATAAATAAATGAAATAACATGGCTCGAAAGTCAGATCCTAGGAAAGCACTCTGGGAATCCTTAAGATAAATAATGATTCCACACTTTAAGATCAACAACCACCAACATGGGAGCACCTCTAGTAATCATTACTGTATCACCAGTAGACTCGTCAATGTATAAACAAAAGGGTAAGAGTGTCCGAATTCCTAAAACCACTTCTACTAACACAGCATTAACAGGCTTATAGGTTCATAATGGGCTAAAAGGTGACACCTACTACCATATCTACCGAAACCTGATGTACTAGATGAGGGCCAGTCAAAAAATGGGGCACCCACTAGGTCCATAAAGTAAAAAATTTGGGAGGCATCCTACTTGGGATCCTCAGGTATACACATATGAAAAGGCATCCTGCTAGGGATCCTTAACAGTAAAGGTAATAGGAAGAATCATAAATGAGATCCTCCGATAGTAAGTCAAAAAAGATATCCTACTCAGAATCCTTGTAATGTTATATAGGTGAAGGGATCCTACTAGTGATTAACTAGTTCAACACATAAGAAAATTCATCCCATAGGGGGCCCTTGTTAACAGGAATAAGATAGGGGCATCCTTCATAGGACCCTCGAGGTCGAAACATTGGCAGTGGAATCATACATGGGATCCTCAGAAACAACTTCTCTCATAGGCTCTTAGGACATAAGGGTATATCTCACAAGGAAAATGTACTAATTCGAAGAGTTACTAAGCCATCTGTCATGAGAGATAGCTCATGGATCATATTAGATTGAAGGGTCTCACTCTAAGGAGACGATGGATATCATTTCTAGAGGAAGAACCTATCCATTAGGAAAACAACCTAAACTCCACCTAGGAGTCCTAGAAATAACTCATGGGTATTACCATCATGATCTACATGAAAATATACTTATAATGGACTACTCATGGGTTAAATTATGACTCCTGGGTGAAAAGATATGAAAAACCAAAAGAGGGTGGAAAATGGGGCAGTACAGAACATGTATCTCTGAGCACACAACATGTACTCCCAGATCCACACCTGTGTTTGTACTCCAGCTAGACTTAGCGTGTATAAACCCAAGTACATGGCGTGTAATATGGGTAAATGAAGTGTACCCCACATGGGGAACCTGACCATGCCCCCCACATGGAATGGCCATGTATTTTCCTGGCCATGTACTTCTATAAGGTGTGCGACCCACACAGAGTTTGGTCGTATACTCTACACTACTTGTGCCCCTTACATGGGAAAAATGGTCAGGCACTCCACTACATGGTCGAGTACCAGTACATGGTTTGTATACCACATAAACGGTGTGTAATTTATAAATTTTATCTTCCCAAAAATGAAAGAACACAAGGCATGTATTCCTTGAATCACACGTCGTGTAGATGAGTTTTCCCACATAGAAAACCCTCCAATCACCCCAAAACCCCCCATTGTCACCCCGAAATAAGTAGATCGACCCTCAAGGGATCCTAAGAAATAATTATATGGATTTAAAACTATAAAACAAAAAATCTATAGGGATTTATATAAAAACATTAAAATGAACTACATTTGGGAAGAATATATTGAAGCTTTGCCTATTTCCGCGGTCCACGGTTGCCACATGATGATCTAGAATATTCCGAGCTCCACGATGGTACCCTTATTCCCATATATATATATATATAGGACACCATCATTCTTCCTTTTTTATATCTATTTAATGAAGGAGGAAACCATAGGGGGAATCTGTGAGAATCTGAGAGGGGGAAAGAAAGGAAAGAAAAGAAAAAGAGAGAGTGCCCCGGCCGACCCCAATGCCTAACTTCAGTTTATGCCCCACCTAGAAAAAACTCCATGTCATAGAATCAATGAAGGAGATGGAATCTGAGTTCAACACACCGTTCAAAATATAAATTTGAATGAACCTACGTGAATATATTAATATTTAATTTGTTAGATATTAAATATTAATTATTCCACTAAAATTCTAACTGATCATATTTACACCAAAATCCTATCCTAGGGTAAACACCATATTCTAAGACCAACGAAGTGGTCATAAAAATTGTTATACGTCATCTTATAGGGTAAAAAGACCATTTTACCCCTTTCAAGCATTTGATAGAAAAAATTTAAATTTATGGTAAAAAATATCGTCTGAAAAAACACAGGACCTTATAATAATCATTGATATCTTTATGATTCATGTATTATTAACAGAAAAGATTTATTCCATGAATAATGATTACGATATTTTATATGAATGGTATGGTTTTCACATGTTAATATCATGTTCTCATACCCTTATGCTCATTTTATGTTTAAGTGATCATTGATATCTCCCTTGTTCATCATCAATGAGCATCTGAGATCAAAACATTATTATGTTTACTTTACCTAGGTTATAAAGAGAGTTTTTAAGTATGTTATTCCTAATAAGGTTACTGTTTGTGAATAAATTTTGGGATACAATGTAGATTTGTATGAACCATTTCTTTATGTATCCAAGTTGTTATATAAGAGTTTTTCCTAATTCTCTAAAACTCCAAACCTAAAGGTTCCTTCTACATGTAAGTGATAAAATATTTACATTGATATTTTATATTTCTTATGGTTTAAATTTAGTCACATTTATCATTATAAAACCCATAAATTTAATGATTATGTTTTAGTACCGAATCTAGGAGATTGGGTTCTAGGCTGTCATAATTGGTATGAGAGTAAAGGCTTAAATAACATTGGAGATTTAGATGTTTTCTTGTGAGTATAACTTAAGAGTTATGGATACCATAATGGGTTATGAGTTTAAGGTTGATCATAAGTTCAAAGTATTAAACATCCTTTTTATATTTTAAGTGATGGGATTTTAATGTGATTAATGACATTTTGGAAAATGTTTTATTAGGTTGAGATATATGTAACCCTTAGGTTTAACATGAAGTATTATTTGAGGAAGAATTATCTTTTCATATGTTTAAAGGTATTTATAATGTTTAGGGTTTATATGATATTTGATATTGAGGTAATTATGGGTTTTTATAACTTGGGAACATATGTTGTATCGTATAGATAACCAAGAGTTTTAAAAGTGATTTGGTTTTTTAAAAATAAGATCACTATAATTTTGAGAACCTTATATTATTATGGTAAATAGAATATTATGAGATTTTATTTTATTAATAAAGGTTGAATTATCTTTTTTGGAATTATATATGATTTTGAGTTAGCTTTAGGGTGATATAGATTATTTATGAATATAAATATTATATATTAAAGATTATATGATTAAGAAATATATGGTTATGGTATGAGAATTTAAGAGTGAGTAATGATATTTAGAGATAAATTTTAAATTTATCTTATAAGAATAAGTGATCAAATCATTCCAATAGTTGGGTTTTAATCTAAGTTAGGAATATTTTGAAAAATTTTAGGGTTTGTTGTTTATCAAATGATCTAAGTTAAACTCTCGGAGTTAATGTAATGGATTTTAAGATTAATATGATGGTTTATTCAATTTGGGAATTATCCTAACTTATTCTAACCATTTTGGTTTTGTAATATTTTTAAAGATAGGAGGAATATATTTTTATCTTTTTTTTGATTATTTGAACCATTAGAAGTTTTTTTAAGTTGTTCAAGCATAAAAAAATCGATCTTTAATACTCATCGATTGACAAAAAAGATTTTATTTTTATAAAAAATGATTAAAGTATGAAATTATTCTTATCAAGTAAGTATATTTCCTCATATTCTCAATCTATATTGCAAAGGAATTCTTTAACTCTTAGAAAATATTCTCAATATAATACATTTATCCTATTACCTTTATTTTCAATGAATTGATGTTCTTTTCTCACCTTTTTGGTCAATGGTTTTGTGGTTGTTAGATTTCCCATGATCATTCAGTTTATTATGATAAATTATCTCTAGATATTACTTTTACTCCATGCTAATATTTTTGCTTCCCAATAATGTTATCCTATTTTGAAACCTAATTATTTTTTATTCCAGATGACATTCATATTTTCCTTTCCCTCTTTTCAAGATGAAGTTTTATTAACCCTCTTTATGATTTGGTTTTTCAATAAAAAAATTTCAAATATAAAGCCATTGATTTCTAAGAATAAGTTCAGATTTTAAGGAAAAAAATTATTAAATGGGTTTGGGGAGAATGTAACACCCTAATATTTTTTTTAAAAAATATGTTCGATAATGTATATAAAACGCAACACTCAGCTTAAACGAACTTTGAAATATTATTATTTAAATATTATAGTTAAATTCTAGCTTTTAAATTGGTGGGAATGAATATTATTAACCATATTATTAAGGTCCTACTCAATAAAAAAATTATTGACTAATTCTTAAGAAATAATCACTCAATTTTTAGTAAAGTTAATTTATTTTAAAAAAAATATTTTCTTCAAAAATGATTTTTATTTATTTTTGTGGGAAAATTATATATATTAAATTTTTTAAAATTTTTTAAAATTTATTTTAAAAAATGAACATCATTTTTGAAATTATCATTTAAAATTATGTTAGAGTTAAATGTTTAGAATTTTCTTAAAATATTGATTTTTTCATAAATAATGAAATATATTAATTTTTTTTGAAAAATTCCTTCTCGTTTAAAGAAATTAAAAAATTCCATTTTTTAAATGGTTTTAAAAGATTAATAATTTCAATTATATTATGAATAATCTAATTTATTTTATTGTTTCTAATTTTATATTGAATATTTATATAAAAACTTTATATACTTAAGAAACATTTTTTTTGGAAAACCTCTTTTCATCGCGCTTTGTAAGATTATTATAAAATGAATTTATACTAATTATAGGGATTGAGTTTTTTAAAATGGATTCCATATTTTTTATAATCATAATTTATATTATTGAATAAGGCCAACTTATTTTTTTTGCAATGAATAGTAAAAATCGTAAAAATCTGTCACCACGATAAAAGGGTTAATCGGGTTACAAAGGTTAAAAATAAGTGATAAGGCCACCATTTTAAATATTAATTCTTATTTTATGAATATATTTATACCCTTATTACTTTATTATAGATATTTTTTTATTTATGGGAGAATTTTCCATGAAAGTGACCTGTATGATATGTTAAGTAAAGAAAAAAGAAAAAGTGTCACTCTTTTTCTTTTAAATACCTATTATGTGTTCACATAGTGAAAAAATAAAGCTGTGAATAAATAATAATGTTTATTTTTGAAATAATTAAATTATTTTCATGATGTTAATTTATTTTTAATTTTTAATAATTATATATTTACCTTAAATTCTTATGCAACACTGACACAATATTTCTTTAACTAACAGAGAAATAAAATAAATGATTTTAAAAATATTTAAAGTAATATAATTTGAAATAATTATTGTGTTACTTGAATTTTATAGATAAATATAAAATTTTATATATTTTTTATTGTAATATATTCAAATTCCTTTAATTCCATGTTTTTTTCAAAGTTAAATTAAATAAATATTTCCAAAATTTACATTAATGCTATTTTATAATAATTAATATTTTATTAAATGATTTAAAATTCATAAAAATATTATACTAATAAATTTTAATTTAATTTGGTTTAAAATATATAACATGGTCCATTTATTGATCAATTTTCCATTTATAGTGATTATCTTGACCCATAAAGAGTTAAAACTTTGTTATGACGATAATTGTCAAAAAAAGGTTAGTGTGGGTTAAAACAAATAAATGAGGGTAAAATCTAACATAAACTTGTTGAAATTTTATATAAGTTTATTATTTCAACCCATCCTTATCTTATGTTTAAATCATATCATTTAGGATCCTTTTTCCCTTAAAAAATAATTTATATTAATTTAATACTTTAGGAATTTCAAAAGGTGTCCCTCCCCTCACTTATAAAAGGGAACCTCATATCCTCTTTTATTCACACTTAAAAAGCCTTTTGGTTTGTCCAATAAAAAAATTCATTTATTCCCTTAACATTTCATAGAGTTCTTTTTTTAATTATAAAAACCTCCTAGGATGAATTTTTGTGTAAACCTAAAGAGGTTGTTCGGAGAAGAGGTATCATTCTTAAATGAGAATTTTTGTTTTATTTATTCTTCCACCTCTTTAAAATATCATTAAAAAATGTAGTTATCATAACATAATTATCTCACATATACTAATATTTTATTTTTTGAAATTAATAATCTATATATGTATCCTATTCTATCAAATAGAAAACAAAACCTTTGATCGTGTGTATGACGGACTACCGCCTTACGAACCGATGTAATTCATTTTCCATCACCGCATTTTCCCAGGTGAATTTAAGGATGAATTTAATATATATATATATATATATATATATATATATATTTGTTTGTGTGTGATTTTTATGATATAATTATACTTATAGAAGTATAATATCACATCTTCCTTCTTACCTCCCAATCTGTTATGAAAAATAACATTACTTGTGTGTACGTTTGGACCACCGCATCTATGAAGAGATGTGATTCATTCTTTATTTCTACATCACATGGATGGTAAAAAAGATATATTTAATTAATAAATATGATATATATGATATAATAATGTTTTTATAAAGGTGAATAAATATTTAACTTTTTTCATTCTATCCACCGAAAGGTGAAAACAACATTCAAGTGTTTGTATAGCTTACCATCTCCATAAATGATGTAATTAATTTTTATATCTTTATACATTTTATGGATGAATATGAATATGTATATAATGAATATATAGGATATTTATATTTTTATTAACATTATTTAGATAATGGAACCATGATCAAAGTACAATGACCAAAACTACTAAATGAAAACATATATAAAAAATGAAGCAGTTATCACCTGTGATAATGATTTTAATAAAGAGTTATTTATAAATGTAGGATAAAAGGTTATGGGTAAATAATATATGGTAATATATATATATATATGAGTATGTTTCTGTAATATATTTATAATAAATCTATATTTATTATTCAAGAGTTTTGAACATGTTCAAAGGAAGTCGGGCCCGAGGTAAGGGTTTATTAACTCTAATTGTCTTCTTTGAGACATATGTTATGTTATGAACCTATCATATTTTTATGAGGTGTAAATAATTACATTTTGAAATTTTATATCATGAATTTATTTATGTTCATTATATTTAAAGAATCATTTTATGTTATTTTTTCATGGGGATTATGATTCAAAAGTTACCACAATGGTAAGGGTTTTATGTTACAATCGCATTGTTTATACAGATTGTTTATGGTTAAGTTATAATGATAAAATATTATTTTATATGTATAAATAATATAATTAATTTTATTATACTATTTTTATTTCTTATAATTTCATGTTTTCCTTTCATTTTCCTCTCTTTAAGTACTCAAGAGACAGAAAGAATATTTTTAAGGAATAATGACATTATTTCTCTCTTCCATTGAAAATTATTTCTCTTCCCTATCCAAGTTTTTTAAAAATGTTTTAAATGATGTTTTTGATATTATATGTTGATTGTTTAAATTAATGTTTTTCACATTTTACTTTTAAAAAAATGGTTTAAAATGAATATCATAATCATTTTTTGAATGTGGTACTTTTGACTTTTTACCAAAAATGTGAAAGGAATTTTGTTTTAACGTATATGACATGAACATAATGTCATACAATAATGAAAACTAAATGACTTTATAATTACATTTAAATTATCCAAGTTTATTTTCAAATAAAATGTTTTCTTTAATATTAGGGATTTTTTTATTTTAAATAAGTGATTGCAATGTGAAAAGGGTATTTTCCTCAAGAAATGTTCCAAATGATCTTATAAAAGAATTTTACAACTAAGATATAATACTTTGATGTTTTATAACCATTATTGGGGATATGATACAATGATACCAACCTTATTATTTATTTGGATGGTTTATTATTATTATTATGGAAATATTCTTATGAAACCTATTCCTTTTCCATGGGTTATGATATGATGAATTGATTAAATGTTTATGAAACAAGTTTCTTTTCCATAGGTTATTCCATGATGAAATATTTATGAAACCCATTTATTTTTCATGTGTTATGATATTATGAACTTTTTATTATCTTCTGGAACACATATGTATGATTTTCATTATTTTATGGGTGGGATTAGAATTATATATCCCTCCACTGAATTCAGTAAATATGGATATATCATGAGATAAATAGGACTGGAATGAAGAGTGAAATTAGTTCAATAATGGACTATTCCCACTATTATAGTCTTGGGAGCTATCCTTGACAACTACTATAAGTTGGGGAGTGAACCCAATCCACTATTATAGTCTCAATAATAATACTTTTCTACTAAGAAAAATGATTTTCTATGATTATTTGTATGCCAAAAACTTATGTCTTATGCAACTATTATGATCTTATGACCCATGATCATTGATTTCATTATGATTCATGCCTTATGAACTTCCAAGATTTAATCCATGAGGCATGATTATGTTCTTTTCTATAGTGGGTATAGTTTTCAAATGTTAAGATCATATTATTATACCGTTATTATCATGTTATGTTTAAGTGATCATGTATTTCTCCCTTGGTCACCCTTACTGAGCATATAATCTCACCCTTTTTTATTTTTCCTTTACATAGGTTATGAAGAGAGGCTTTTAGTATATAATTCCTAACAAGGTTACTATATGTGAATAACTTTTAGTAGATTCTATAGATTTTTATAAACCAGTTGTTTATGTATCCAAGTTATTATATAAGAATTTTTCCAAATTCTATTACACTATAAACCTAAAATGTCCTTTAGTATGTATGTGATACAATATTTCATTTGATGTTGTAAGTTTTGGATGGTTGAAATTGGGTCACATTTATTAGAATGAAATCCATAAATGTAAAGATTATGTTTTTTTCACAAGATCTAAGAGTGCGGGTTTTGGGCTGTCATAAGAACATTGGTGGGAAGTCAAAATATAGACTTGGAAATAATAATAATTTAGTAGAAAAAATTATAATTTTATAAAAATATAAGAGACCAAAAATTAATCATAAATAAGCATAAAAGGATAAAATTTTCATTTCAAATATTATTTTCTAGAATCAAGGGCCCCTTTTACCATCAAGATAGAAAAATGATAAAATATATTCCATAGGCACAATTTCATCTTTTGGTTGTTCTTAGAGAAGTTTTTCACTTATATATCATCTATTACTCTAATAAATGAATATTAAAGATGAATTCTCTATTCCTAAAGAACTATAATTAACTTCTAATGGATCATAAGATCCACAAAGGGATAAAACGTTATTTCTTCTGTTTCTATCCATTAATCAAAATAAGAAATAGACAACACTAGTTAAGATAATATCCAATATGAATAAACTTTTATATAAAGAAATAATAAATTAATATCCAAATTCTCAATAATAACACCAAGAGTTTGATTTTAAAAGTTATATAACTAACCCTAAAATTCTTCAAAATATGTCAGAAAAAATTAAAACCTGAATATTATAATGATTTGATCATGTATCCTTCCAATATAAAATCAACATTTATCTCTAAATAACATTAATCAATCATAATGTCACATACCAAAAATTTATATTCCATAATCAAACAAACTAAAAAAATATGAAAATATTTTACATAAATAACCATAATATCCATAAAACCATAATAAAAATATTACATTATTTCAATAGATGACTCAATTTGTATTCCTCAAATAAAATCTAACATTACCAAATAATATTTTCATTTACCTTAATCATATAGCATTCCTAGTATATAGAAATTATTAAAAATAACTTTAATTATTTAGTCACCAAATAACTTTTAAATTTTTTGGTTATCTATGTGATAAAATATATATTCCAAAAATTTTAAAGCCCTTTTATCTAAATCAACCACAATTACCTCAACATAAAATATCATATTAACCATAATGGTTATCAATAAATTTCAAAATATGACTAAAAAATATAAAACCATTCTTCCTCAAATAACATTTTCATTAAAACACAAATTAATTTTTTAGGTTACATATACCTCAAAAATATATTAAAACTCAAAAAATATCTCTAAGGTTCTCCCATAACATAAAACTTCAAAATATTATTAATGCACTTAAACTTGTTATCATCCTTAAATTTATCAACACTTAAATAAAATACCATTGCATCATAAATCTTAAAACCCTATATGTAGACACTTAAATAATTCAACATTATTTATTATACATTAACTAATATTTTCTATCATAATATTTAATACTTACTTACTACTATCAAAATTATGAATCATATCCTAATATTCATTATTATAAAAATATAATCCAAAATATAATTCATATCATTTATATATTATTCACAGTTTTTTCATCTTCAACTATAATATAATTAGACACTCATTACCCTATATCTATATGGTCTTGTTGATCCCCTTCTCGAGATTCCCCCTAGGAAATGTATTTTCATAATTATCATACTACCAAATTTTAAAACATCTTCCTTTTATTTTAAGGAATTTCCCTGGGAACTTCTTCCCCCATACTTGATATATAGGAAGTTGAATCCTTTTCCACCATGGTCATTATCATATAAACTTTCCGAAACTCCATTTTTATCTTATTTAGTGTGTTAGGAAACTAACCTAGGTTTAGGTATTTAATCACATATTGAAATATATAGTTAGTAATAACCACAATAATTTTTACTCCATATATTATATAGTTTGGTTTCTCATTTGGTAAACTGACACATTGTCTTTCACACCCATTATTAACATAGTTCTTGCTAGTTGCAAAAAAATTATTAAAATAGAAAATGTTTAGTGTAATTATATCAAATAAAATCATAATAAACCTACTAATGAGGTGGATAATCACTAAGTTATCCTTAACCATTACATCCTTTATTCAACTCTTTAGCTTCAATAAAAAATAACCATAATATATTAATATTTTAGGTTATATAATAATTCTAAATTATAATCCCAAACCATCATATTAACTCTTGAAGGTTCCAAAATATTTTAAATCATACTCACATAATAAATTCCTAACATATGAAGTTATCTAAGCCTTTTCTCTAATACCAACTATAATGGTTCATACCTTATTCAACCCATAGATACATGATTTATAAAAAGGGTTACACTTTATTACATTAACATAATCTTTTTAGATTATAGTTTTAGATAATTATGAAAAACATTACTTAACAAAGTTGATATTTCTACATATTTCCCATTTTTTCCCAAAAAAAGTTATTTATAAAGACAAACTTGTTTCGTTCAAGGAAACTCCCATATCTGTAACTCTAACTTAATTTACATTTCTACTCATCCTTAATCCCTGTAAATAATCATTTGAAAATGTGGGATGAGTAAAGAATCACATCAAGTGAAATAAAATAAAATAAACTCATTAGTCCATTTGTAAACCTGAAAAATCTATGAGAAAATTTTCTTTTTCTCATAATAAACAATTGACCTTAAATATCCATTTACTTTCCCATAAAATAACTTAACTACTTAATAGATTTCAAAAAAAATTCATATACAATCATAAATGAAAAATCATAATCATAAGTGTTTCTTGGAAACCATGAAATCTTAAGAATACCTTTCCTTGAAAATCTATCCTTTCACCTTTATTATAAAAAAAAGTAGTTAACATTCCTTAAAAACATAAAATCATTTACTTACCTTTTTTTATTAAAATAGTTCTTTTATAAAACATTGAAAGCATGCCATATAGGTCGCTAAGGACATTATCATCACATTAACCCTTAATAGAACCCTTATAATGGAATAATATAACCAGATAATTCCCATATATATTAAGATTAACCTATCACTAATATACTTTGTCACTTTACCCAATGCATTGGAGATTTATATTAGACTCACCCATCACCAGAGGTATTTTAGGATCACTATTCATTCCTATAAAATTTCCGAGAACCATAAAATGAATAAAAAACTCATTTATTTCACATTAATCGTAAAACCCATTTCAATTGTCCTTTAATCCCATAATAAATAACACATTCAGTTATATCATAAAATTAAAAGAAATTTCTATTTATTTAGAAAAAAATTTAAAGCTAAAAATTTATACAATATTAATAATATTACTTTCATTGAAAATAACTATGGAAATTTGTAGAGCAGTATTGATAATGATCAATGGCTAAGATGGTGGGAAAATTGGTCAAGCTGTATGCATTAAAGAATAATTTTTTTCACTTTGGTAAAAAAACATCAAAATGACCCATATGGTAAATGTTTAAAAGATTCATTTTTAAGATTTAAAATATAAAGTAAAAACGTATTTTAAAATTTATTTTAAAAAATTTTTGTGTATAAATAATAACATTTTTAAGAACATGGATGTGGAGGAGAAATATTTGGATGGAATAATTTAAAATAATATTTCAAAGAAAAACCTCTAACCTTAAGTCCTGTTTAGCTTCGTAGACTATATAAATCTTAAGTAATAAATTTGTTTTTTTCTAATTTATTAATAAATTTTTTTATATTCATTTTATCACAATTATTCATTTTATTTAATTTATTACCATGAATTATTTATTGACTAAAATGGTTAAGTTTATGTTGGATGTTTTGGGGTCATTAGATTTGTAACCTCAATAAAACAATGGTTTGTTAACCATTTTAAAATGGGTATGGGTCCATTAACAAAATAATATGAAAAAAATTATAATTATCATATTTATACATTATATACAATTTTAAAACTAACTATTTTAGGAATTCATGAAAAATTAACCACATCATTTCATGGAGATGGTAGTACATACGTACAAATAAATGAAATTTTCATTTTTTGACAGGTGGAAAGTAAATAAAGTTGATAATATTTAAATTTTCATAAGTATTATATAAATTTAATATTTATTAATTAATTCTATACTTATGACCATCCTTTCATGGTGGAGATGAAAAATGAACCACATCACTTTATGGAGGAGGAATTCCACACGTATGCACAGACGACGTTATTAATTTCCAACAGACGGAAAGGGTAAAAAGATAAGTAATATATTATCTTTATAGAATCATAATAATGTCATAAAAATATTAAACATTCATTAATTATATCTTTATAACCATCTGTGTCATGCAGTGATGGAAAATGAATCACATCACTTCCTGAAGGTGGTAGTCCATATGTACAACATAAGCGATGTTTTCAACTACCATAGTTTGGAAATGAGATATAAAAGAGTTGTTACATAAATATAATAAATTTTAATTATAAATAATATATTTATTTCATTATTTTTTTAATGGTTTTAATACATTTTAAGTAGTTATAAGAATAAATAAACATGAAATTGGTCAGTTAGGACTTATACCTCCTCCTAGAATATTACCCTTTTAATTTCAACTTAATAATTTTAGGATTGCTATTTTGATTATATCAGGAACAATAAGATGTGGGTAGGGATATTGGGGAGATATTTGGAAGGGATTTTATGAACTAGAGTGCTCAAAATGTTCGAGGAAGGGAGGAGACGAGGTGCCCTTTTATAAGTGACTGGAGTGACACACTTGTAATTTCTCTAAAATTTTAAATATTATAAATGCCTTACTCATGGTCAAGTGGCTCAAGAACTATATAATTTCATTTAAAAGGTGATAATTTTAAATGTAAAATCATATAAAATAATTAATATAATATTTTTTAGCCTTATCACTTAATTTTTACATCAATTAATTCGATTTACCATTTATTGTGATGATACATTTTTACCATAGTTAATATTCATAATGACAAAAAATGAAATTGAAATAAATAATAAATTTAAAACTAAGTATTAAAAATTTGGAATTAATTTTTTAATATTAATTTATTATAATTTTAACAAACTAGTTTCAATATAAGTACACAAATCGCAACGAAAAGAAATTTTTACAAAATTGATTTTTTAAACATAAAAATGAACTTATACCAAAATTATATATAATTTTGATTATTATAGAGCTATATAGATTATTTTTAATAAAATTGATATTATATTACTTTAAAAACAAAATCAAAATATAATTGGACATTTAAATTACTTGATTTAAATAAAAATGACAATTTTGCAAAAATATGCATTTTTACTATTTACTCCAAAATCAATATTTTCTAAAAAACTAAAAATCAACCCTAATTATATTATAAAATTATTATTTATAAAATTATTTCAATTTTAAAAAAAAATTTATAAAATTTGCATAAATTTATTATAATATTCGTCCATAAAATGTAATGAAAATCATTTTTAAATAAAATGTATTTTTGATGTATAAAATGATTTTATTATCATTACTTATCTAATAACAATAATTAAATAAATTTTAATTCATTAAATTGGATGTATAGTCTACTTATTTCATTATAATCATTTATTAATAGTGATTAATTTAATCTATTAAGGTAAAAATACATTGCGCACATAGAAACAGTTTTATGAAAAATATATATTTTACCTTAAAAAATATTTTATCTTAATTTAAAACTAATTAATAATAAATTTATGATTTATTATTAATTTTATTAAGTAAATAATCATACATATATTTCATAATTTAGTTACTCCTACCCTCCAAACCAACGACTATGTAATAATGGTCATACTTAAATAGAAATATATGGCAGTTTGTTTAAGCTTGGTGTTACATATACCACATGCTATTAAAAATATGATTTTAATAAAATAAATTATAAAATTTTAGGTTGTTAAATTATACCCCCTTAAATAAATTTTATCCTAGAAATTTTATATTTTTTTCAATAAAATATGATTAAAACATTAAAAAAACAATTCCAAAGATTGGAAGATAAAACAAATGATCATGAAAGGAAAAAAAATTAATATTCAAAAATCCCTTTATTAAAAACCCACATTATAAAAAGTGAAAATAAAACATCCTTTTGAAAAGAGAAAAATAAAAATATGAAGACCACATATAATAACACATAATCAGGTTCCCAAATAAGAAGAACGTTGATGAGAAGTAGAAATATGGACTTGGAAATAAGATCCATTTAATAGAAAACATTATACTTTTATAAAAAGATAAGAGACCATAAATTCATCAGAAATTATCGTAAAAGTATAGCAGTTTCATTTTCAAGATTCATTTCTCAAGTTGAGGGATTCTTTTACTATAAAGATATAGAACATGAGATAATATAATTAATTTATTTTTTTACATTAAATAAAAACATTTTCATCGTTTTGTTATTATTTAATAAGTTTTTACACTTCTATCTAATCTCTTGCTCTAAGAAATGAATATTCATGATGAATTTTTCATGATTGACGCACTGAAATAAACTTATAAAGGATCATAATATCTTAAAAGGGATGGAAATTTATTTCTTTTATTTCCATCCATTAATAAAAAAATGGTTAGAAAAAGTTATGATAATATTAAAAATGAATAAAACATCATATAAAGAATACTACATTAATCTTTGAAGCCTCAACAATAACACTCAAATTTCAACATTAAACATTACACAAATAACATTAAAAATATTCAAAATATATAAGAAAAAATTAAAACTCAACGATTAGAATGATTTGATCACCAATTTTTTCAAGATAAACTTAACATTTATCTCTAAAGAACATCAATAACTCATAAAGTAACATAACAGAAATGTATATTCCATAATCATATAATCTCCAAAATATAATAATCTTTTACATAAATAAATATAATCACCATAAATCCACAATAAAAAATATATATTCTTTCAAAAGTTAACTCGACCCTTATTCCTAAAATAAAATCGCATCTTAGCCTATAATATTTTCATTTACATTAATCATAAAATAGTCCTAATATAGTTAAATTGTTAAAAATAACTTTATTCACTTAGTTACAAAATCACTCTTTAATCCCATTGTTATTTATATAAAAAATCATATATTTAAAAAATGTAATAACCCTTTTATCTAAATTAACCATAATTACCTCAACATAAAAGATCATATTAACCATAATGGTTATCAATAAATTTTAACATATGTCCACATATTATAAAATTATTCTCCCTAAAATAACTTCTTCATTAAAAAAAGTTAATATTAAGTCTTACATATACCTAAAACATCTATTAAAACTCAATAAATGTATTCAAGCTTCTCTCGTCGTGTAAAAAATCAATTGAGTATTAATGTATTTAAACTTTTGATCATCCTTAAATTTATCAACCCATAAATAAAATTACACTACATCATAATTGTTAAAACCCTATATGTTGAAACATCAATCATTTAAAATTATTAATTATCCATTAACCAATATTTTCCATATTTTTCCATAATAATTTCTTCATGCATTAAAAAATATAAATCATGTCCTCATATTCATCAATTTCAATACATAAGTAAAAATATAATTCATAACTTTTATATGTAATTCTCAGTTTCCTCATCTTTAATTGTAATGGAATTAGACATTACTAAAACTTTATGTGTATAGTCTTATTGATCACATTCTCAAGATCCCCCTAGGGCATCAATTTTCATAAAACCCATACTCAAAACATTTAAAAAATCTCAATTTTCCTTTTATTCATTTCCCTAGGTACTTCTTACCACATTCTTGACTTATAGGAAATTGAATCCTTTTTCTAATATGGTCTTTTCCACATATACTTCCATAAGTCTATTTTTCACTTATTTATTGTGTCAATAAACTCACCTAGGTTTAGGTTGTTAATTATATATCGAGATAGCTAGTTACTCATAACTAGAATATTTTTCACTCCGACTCCTATCTCATTTGGTTTTCCATTTGGACAACCATTTCATTGTCCTTCACACCCACTATTATCTGGGTTTTTGCTGGTTCTATCCATTTACAAAAACAATAACTGTTTAGTGTGATGATATCAAATAAAATAATAATAAACTATATTATGGGGTAGATAAACACAAAGGACCCCATAACCATGTCATCTTCTATTCAACTATTTCGATTCAACCACAAATAACATTAAATATTCATAACATATTAACCTTTAAGGTTGTAGAAGAATTATATCTTATACTCCCAAACCATCATTTTAACCCCTGAAAATATTTAAATATTTAAAATCATACTTATATTATCAATTCCTAACCTCTAAAGTTATATACACATTTTCTTTGATGCATACTATACTAACCCATACCTTATTCAACTCATAAATACATTATTTATAATAAGGGTTTCAATTTATTATATTTATGGATTTTTTTGATTTAGAGTTTTACAGAATTAGGTAAAAAATTACGTAAAAATGTTGATATTTCCACATAGTGTCCATTTTTACTGCAAAAAACTTCTGTATAGAGACATAATTTATTCATTCAAGGTAATTACCATATTTGGATATATGATTTTATTAACATTTATACTCATACTTAAGCCTAGTGAAAAATTATTTAAAAATTTTGGGTGATTAAAAAATATATCAGTAAGGGCAATAAAATAAAATAAACCCATTAGTCCGTTTTGAAAACTTGAAAAATCCATAAGAAAGTTTTTCTTTTTTCATAATAAATGTTTGACCTCAAATATCCATTTACTTTTCCATGAAAACAAATTAATTTACTAATATATTTAATAAAATAATCCATATTCAATTTTAAAGGTAAAATAATAACAATAAGGGTTTCTTGGAAACTATAAAAACCCATGAATTTATTTCCCTAAAAAGCAATCCATTCACCTCTATTTTAAAAAAATCCACAAACTTTCCATAAAAACATAAACTCATTTTTTTACCTTTGGAAATCAAAAGGTTTACATTATAAACCATTGTAATAATATAATGTAGGTAACTTATGAAATTATCCTCACATTCACCATTACAAATACCCTTATAATGGGATCACCTAACTGTTTAATTCCCATATATATTAGTATTTTTATCATTAGAGAACTCCATCTCTTTACCAAATGCACTAGAGAGCTATATCGAGCGCACCCATCATCAGAGATATTTCAGGCTCACCTGTAATTTATATAAAATTTTCCAGAACCATTTCATGAAAAAAACACATATAACTTTCAATTTATTCAAAAAACTCATTTTAATTGGCATTAAATACCATAATAAATAACACTTCTAATTATCTCATAAAACTAAGAAGAAATTAAAATTTCCTTATAAAGAATTTATAAAACTAAAAAATTATAGAATATCAAGAAACATAATTTATTTGAAAATAAACATGGAAGTTTTTAATGGAATATTGATAAAGAATAATGGTTATGATGGTGGAAAAATTAGGTCAATCTATATACATTAAAAAACATTATTTTTGTACTTTGTTAAAACACATCAAAATGGAATGTATGGAAAATATTTAAAAGATTAATTTTTAAGCCTTAAAATAGAATATAAAACGAAGTAAAAAATGACTTTTAACAATAATTTTTGTATAAATAATAATATTTTTAGAAAATTTTGAAGAAAAAGGATATGGTGGAGATTTTTTTGAAAATAATACTTTAAAACAATTTTTTATAGAAAAATCTTTTACCTTAAGTCCAGTCTAGCTACATACGTTCTCTAAATACTAAATAATAAAATTATATTATATTTATAATTTATTAATAAAAAATTTCATGTTGATTAATTATTATTATTCATTCTATTTCATTTATTACCATGACTTGTTTATTTACTAAAATGGTTAAGTATATGTTGGTTGTTTTGGGTTTGTTCAGTGTATAACCTCAAAATAACATCAGTGTGTTGACCATGGTAAAATGAGTTATGGTTAAATTAAATATATAGTCTTAAAAATGTTATATTTATTATATTTATACATTATATACAATTTTAAAACCAACCATACAAGGTGTTCATGATAAATGAACCACATCATTTCATGGAGATAGTGATCTGTACGTACGCATGGATAAGGTTCTCATTTATCTAACGGGTGGAAATTAAATAAGGTAAATAATATTTATCTTTTCATAAATATGGTTTAAAGTTAATATTTATTCATTAATTTCATTATTATGTCCATAATTTTAATGTGGAGATGAAAAATGAATCACATCGCTTCATGGAAGTGGTATTCCACACGTATGCACAAGTGGAACTATCAATTTCCAATAGATAGAAAGGGTAAAAATAAAAGTAATATATTATCTTTATAGAATAATAATAATTTCATAAATATATTATATATTCAATAATTACATCCTTATAACCATCAGTTTTGGGTGGTGTTGCAAAACCAAACACATCACTTCATGGAGGTGGTAGTCCACATGCACACACGAGTGATGTTTTCATTTTCCATAGGATGGAAAAGAGATAGAAAATAATTTTTAAATAAAAATAATAACTTTTTATTATAGGTAAAATACTTATAAAATTATTTTATAGTTGTTAGAAGATATTTTAAGTAGGTAGAAGAATAAATAAACTTGAAATAGATTGGTTAGGACGTATACCACCTCCTCAAATATCTCCCTTTGGATTTTACCTTAAACCTTCTAGGATTGTTATTTTGAGAAGACTATTACCTATAGGATGTGGGGAGGGAATTTTTGTAGATACTTAATCGATATTTCCTAATATATATTGCTTAAAAGGTGTGAGGAAGGGATGATAAGAGGTTTCCTTTTATAAGTGAGGGGAGTGGTACACTTGAATTTTTTATAAACTTTTAAATATTATAAATATATTACTCATGTAAAATTGGATCAATAATTATAAAATTTCAAATATAATTTTATAAGAGTTAAAATAAAAAATTCTAATAATAATTAATATAATATTTTTTGTCCTTACAACTTATTTTTTACTTTAATTAACCTGATTTACCCGTTACTGTGGTGACATAATTTTACTATGGTTACTATTCATATAAAGAAAATAATTTGAACTCAATTTTTTTTGAAACTCCTGATTTTAAATATAGAATTCATTTTTAAATATTCCATTAGTATAATTTTTATAAATTACTTTTAATATAAGTGCACAAACTACAATGAAAAATATTTTTAAGAAAATTGTTCTTTTAAGCATAAAAATGAACTCATGCCAAAATAAAATATAATGTTTATTATTATGGTATTATTTATATTATGTTTAATAAAATTTATTTTATGTTAATTTAAAACTAAATCAAAAATATAATTCTACTTTTAAATTAATATATTTAATGAAAAGAAATGATAATTTTGAAAAAATTAGTTTTTTTTCACTATTTACTCAATAATAATTTTTTTTAAGAAAAATCCAAAAAAACATTATCCTAACCCTATTTTGAAATTAATATTTCAAAAGTGATTTAAATTTTTTAGAATTATATTAATAAAACTGTCATAAATTAATTATAATATCCACGCACAAAATTCAATAGAAAATATTTTTAAGAAAATGTATTTCTAAAGCATAAAATGAATTTATTCTCATTACACGTCTAATAAAAATAATTAAATAAATTTTAATTAATTTAATTTTATATATAATATAATTATTTTATTAAAATAATTTATCAATAGTGATTAACTTAATCTATTAAGATAAAAATACATTGTGGACATAAAAGAGTTTTATGAAAAATATCTCTTTTGCCTTCAAATGATTTTATCTTAATTTCCAACTAAGTTATAATCAATTTATGATTTATTATTAATTTTATAAAGTAAAAAATCATAAATATATTTCATAATATGGTTACTCGTATTCATTCCCTCCAAACCAATGGCTGGGTTATAATCGTCCTAATTAAATAATAGAATATTACGGTTCACTTAAGTTTAGTGTTGCATATATCTCATGCTATAAAATATATTATTTTAAGAAAATAAATTCTAAAATATTTAGGTGTTTCAATATGAATTCAGTATCAATTCATTTTAACATAAATATAAGAAAAAGTATTAATAAATAATAAAATAATATTATGGAAAATCAACTACACATTAACCATAAAAATCATATCACATATAATCACAAAGTAAACCCATGTTTTTCATATAAAAACAGTAAAAATAATGATACCAAAAGGTAGTAGATCAATATATGTGATAAAAAAACAAAATACAGTGGTTTTCATGCCATAAAGTGATATTAGAGTATGTCCTAGAATCACATCTATCTATTAAAAGTTGTACTAACTAAAGCATTGAACATATGATCCTTACACTTACCTAAATCCCAAACAAAAAAGTTTAAAAACACATTGAGTGTTCCTATACAGGGTGTAAGTATATAAAAAAATAGTAAATCACTAAATATCCTTGAAATAAGTATGAAAAATATATATGAGTAAATGAAATTATTGAAAAAATAAATAAATAATAAGAAAGAAAGAACACATATTGGGTCATCATACACTAACCAAGCTGCCTTGAATCCCAACTATACTTGATTCGGTCAACATATGAAGAAGATAGTCATCTTATACCCATATATTCTCATAATCACTATAGGAAGTGGTCTAAGGATAGTGTAATATAGCCAACCTATTATATAATCTATATTATCTTATGAAGTAGGGTAAGGTACTGTAATTAGGTCTCGTATACACCAATCAACATATAAAGTGGTTTGAGGAGGGAGTAATGTCTCCAACCACTCACACAAGATGAACCAAATCCCTCATCAAAGTAAGATCTCATGGATAACTCAAATACCATGCATAGAGGAAGTGGAACTAATAAGGGAATAACATAGCCCATCTCTTGTATGATTTGAACCAACAACCTCATCGAAAATAAATTCCCATGGCTAAAATTCACCTCATTTTATCATAAAAATAGCTAAAGAGTCACCAAATCCAACACCCAAGCAGCAAAGGTCCAACCATTGGTACTAGGACCTCATCTTTACAATGAAACAAAAAGGATTTAGTCCATTAGAAACTCCTTTAACTCAACCATCACAACAACTCATACAATCCATATACCCTTATCAATTGAAGGTGGTTGTAACCCATGTTTATAAGACATTTCATAATCCTTATGGTGTCACTAACAAACCTAGTAAATTCACATTAGTCTTATCTAAACAAGAAATAACACCCTACACCAAAACACCACACTCACTATGGTTTTATTATACATAAAATAAAACATCCATATCTACCCTCCATATGGTCAATTCCATCAATTAGGAATCACTCATACACTTTGAAACCTTAGATATAAGAATAATAAGAAAACACACATACTTACATGCACAAAAACACATATCATCCCATAAAAATATAATAAAATGGTAATAAAATCCCACCTCAATATTTGGGGAGCTAACTCATAGAAGGGTGTTTCTCAATTCAAACATAACCCAGAAAAACCCAAGAACCTAAAACCCCCTTTAAATTAGGGATTTCACATAGTAGAAGGGGATATAATGGAAACTCCCCACAAAGGTCCCTAGAATAGGGTTAGAATTATCGATAGGGGACCACCATAAACAATGACACTTTAAACAGGGAAGGAACACATATTAGGGTATATTGGAAGACAAGATGGATTTTGGAAGGGTAGCAATTCATGTCAAGGTTTAGGAAAGAGTAGGGAAAAATTTTATAAGTTCTCCCCTTTCAAATAATTTTAAATAAATATGTTAAAAAATTGTACAGGGTCCATTTTAGTATGACCACATATTTTATGGTGAAATTCTCTAGTACCGGGGTCTTTTTGTGGCATTACCATATTATTAATGGTGTAATTCTCATTTCTAGAGTGGCACAAATATTCCACAATCACCCAATATAGCATTACCCAGGTCGTCACAACATAATGTCCATTTTCAAAATGACCCCCCTAAAATCTATAAATTAAATCTTATAAAACAATACACCACATTGGAGTTCCCCCAGTTATAGAATGATATTTTTCATGTGAAAAAATTTTCACCTAAAAATAGGAACAACTCCTCAATTACTGACCACTAAATCTTGGTGAATCCTCCAAAAATTGAAAAATATTGAAAACACTAATGGTTTATCAAAATTAAGACAAACAATACCTTGAAATTTGAGGGTCATCACAACACTTTACACATAAAAATATCATATTTTAACAAAATACAATGTTACCTGTATTTATAATCAATATTGTTTAAACTATTGATGTTATATACATTATTTTCTAGGACAAAAAAACCTCTAAAATTCAACTTGTGTAGTTAATGTGCCAAAAGAAACCAATATAGTGTTATAAGGATTGTGATTCCATGTTTAGAGAAAGATAATAATCAATATGACATTGTCTTCTATACTCCAATGAAAATTGTATCAATAATGTACCCATCATCACCTATTAATGTTGTCTGAGACTCCTATATAAACATCGTACACACCATTTTGAAGCATTTATTTTCATTACATAAAATGTCAACATCCTAACATTTATTGTGTTTTTGAATTACTCCCTATATATATTGATCCATATACAAGTGGATCCTAAAAAATCTATTTATACTTTATAAGGGAGAATAATTTTTTAGAATAGAAATAAATTTTGAGAATAGTGGAAGAGACATAAAACATATATTAAAATTTTATCCACATGTAACACATGAAAACCTAATGGAACCATCAAATATTCCCCATACATAAATTCCTAACCAAATTAGATAAGGATTTAAAAAACTATATGCATGGATGCAGAAACTGTAGAGAAGAAACAATAGGATATCATGGGAAATCAATTCCTAATTATATACTTAACTGAGAATAAATGGATCCCTGAAGCTCCACTTCCCATATGGAAAGATCGTCAAATATTCTATAACACGTAGAATTGATCCATGTAATCAATGAATAAGGCTGAGAGTTATCCTTATTTAGTGGATGAAGAAACAAAATGAGTGCACTCGACTATGAAAAATATACACAATCTTAATAAACAAGCATTGATAAAGATAAAGGTGATTTATATGGGTATGATCCAAATCTATAAGATAAAATCACAATTAATAGGATGTGTGAAGGAATATTTTTATAAAATTTCATAAGCCCTATCTTACCTTGTTCTTCATTTCTATATGTGATTGTTTTAGGTCTAATTATTTTATTAATTATTTAAATATAGGAATTTATTTTAATAAAAATTACTTTTGATAAACTATTGTTATTGATATTTTTTATAATTTTTTCATCTAATCATTATGACTTCCATGTGGTTAGTGAAAGGATAACTGGTGTGTGAGAGAGAAATAACAAGTGTAATTTTACACAAGGAACCAAGAGACTTTACACTATTAATTGGTATTATAATATGAGTGTAAGGTAAAGTTTTATATTTAAGCCTACACTAAGAATATGAGATAGTACATTATTTCCTATGGTAAGGGTTGTGTAGAGGAGTGAATCCCAACGCATATGTGGTTCATAAACATACTTTCTTAGACCTAAAAACCCAAAAAAGAAGTACCCAATATTAGAAATAAAGTGATAGTGAACAACACTGCTAAAAATTAAAACTAATTTCTCTTAATTAAAACTCCTAGGCTGTAATTATCTAAACTATTATGGGTTAGTAAAGTTAGATGAAATTTCATTTTTAAAATTTTTACTCATGAAGAGGGGGTGTTTTATAATTGGGATTCAAATTTGAATTTGGAGATTTTTAATACCTTGAGGTAATGTTTTTTGATATGTTAAGAGGTATGGGGAATGGATTTGGATCTTAGGTGAATGTAGGGAGAATGGTTGGTATAATAGCCTGTGTATTTTGAAATGATAATTTAGACCCAATAGGGGGTGAAAGTGTTAGAATTGGTTATTAATCAAGTATTGGGAGGTTTTATGTGCTCAGGGATATTATTATAGATATTTTTAGTAGATAATGGGTTTTAAGGGTCTCTATAGGTTCTGAGAACAATTGGAAGAGTTTGGAATTGTTTTTTATATTTTTTAGTTTTTAATAATTTTTTAAATTTTCTCTAAGTATATAACCTTGTGTATCATAAGGAGGAGGAAAATTATCTAAAGTATGGAATCTTACTGAAGGAAGAAAATATCTTACACATGAAGGTTTTCATAATTATAAAATTCTACATATTGGAATTATATTATGTATAGTTTTTTATAAAAACCAAAAAATTTATAAATGAAATTCCCTTTTGATTGAGTAAATGGATTATACATTTATAAAACATATGCAATACTTCAGTTATTTTGGACCAATATGTCCTATAGGTTTCTTTGGTTAAAGTTAGTAACTTTATAGGGGTGAATTGAGCACCCAATAAAACATTTTGCTAAAAAATACTTTAAACAAAATTTCTCAAGTTAAACAAAAATGCCCATTTAATCAAAATAATATAATTATATAATTTTGACCTTTTATAAAATTTATCAAAGCGGGATTAGAAATTATTTTAAACAATATTTGAAATTAATTTAACTTTTGAAACTAAATTACTTCATAAAACCCTTTATATAAACATAGGTTAACATTAACTATCAAAGTAAAATTTTTGTTTACTGATTAAAATAACAAATGTAGTTTTAGCTTTGAAATGAAAAAACAAAAAAAAACACATAGTAGAATAAAAAATGGGGTTCAGTCTCAAGTTGAGATTTATTCCCCTCCAATTTGGAATCACTTAATGATAAGTATATTATTATAAAAATATTTGGATCCAAAAACTAGATTGGGTTTTACAAACAACAACACACAGGATTTCCAGGATCAAAGCCTCTTTTATAGTTATATGTGGGAATAAAAACAATATATTCCACATAGGACCTCTTCCATTGTTCTTGTGGGCATAAAAATAAATAAATATGATATTGTGTGTCTAAAACACTATAGTTTACGTGAAAGAGATAATGTGTCAAAATTAACTTAACAATACAATACACTACTGAAATATATAGCATAAAACAGAGAGATAAAATAAGTAAATATAAGAAAAGACGATGTTTCTCAATTAGTGATGCTTTGGTTGTTCTGAGGTCCTTGCATATATCTTGGAAAGTATCTCAAATAGGTTCTTCAAAAAGGTGTAGGAAAATAGAGTATCCATGATTCTGTAAAACTTCTTGTATTTTCAGTCTATTTATATTCATAGAAACTTCCACATAGGTCTCTTGATTCAATATAATAAAGATTATTGTTATTTTATAAGTTACAAACTTTTTACTCCCACATATATATAAGTATCTCAATAGCCATGTTCATGAGGTATTCCTCTAGAATATATAGCTATGTAGATCTAAATTATCTATTGAAGAATAATATTAAAGTTATCATGTATCCTCATACTGATCACTAAATCCAGAAATCTCTAACATTGTCTTCAATCCATCTGTGGAGTGGTTTGGGAATAATAATTAATAAATCCATATGATATTGTTTGCATTAAATCCCATAAACTAGTCGTTGAAATAATTAAATTCAAATTAAAAAAATAGCAATGGTAGCATACAAGTAGTAGATCATATCTGATGGTGGAATATGACAATATTAGATTAGATTAATGGTAGAATGGTCTATATGTAGATATGTCAATGGTAGATCATCTGAACTAACAGTGGATTTGATCTGGAAGTAGATCTGAATAGAGGTAGATCTGGATAGTGATAGATTTGGTCTGGGAGTAGTGAAACTCTGGTAGTAGCATAATTATGGCAGTATCATAACTCAAATGGTAGAATAAGTTCACTGGTAGATCTAGTTTAGTGGTAGATGATAGTTATTGGAAGATCTAGTTGAAACTAATAGTGTATTTCATCAATGGAAGATCCATCACCTATAGAGTATGTTAGTAGATGCAGTCTACTAATAGATCTAATTGAACTAATTCTAGATCATCACAGTCAACAGTAGATCCCTTTGAACTGATGGTGGATCTTAATACCTAACGATAGATAGGTACTTAGCTAATTTTCTTTAAAATATTATATAATATCATAAAACATTAATCTCATTAGAAACATAATAATAATGGTTTTTGAGAATTAAAATAAGAATATTCCAACAATATCCCCCTTTTTGATGATAATAATTCATGGAATTTTATAAACCATGTATAGAATAAATGTAGACCTAAGTAGATAAATTTGAAAAGTAATGGTCTAATAAACATTTAAAATTTCTAAAGTGAGATTCTAGGTGTAAATTTTGAAATAGAAATACTTGAAAAAGTATTACAAATGTAAAGTTAAATTCCATCCAAACAATTTCTCCCCCTTTGATATTATAAAAAATATAATACTATAAGAGAAAATATAAAGTAAATAACTTGAGAAGAATAATAGACAAGCTTTAATAAAATACATAAGTCATTTAATTATATCTCAAAAAGAAATAAAAGTGAATAACACAATCCCTATCAAGACTAATCCTAGTCAGAATCACTCTCAACTCTATGGGATATAGGATCAACTGGATCTTTTCCTTTACTAGTGATAGGAGGCATTGAGGTAGAGGAAAAGGGTGCATATGTAGAAGTAAGAAGATCATGGATCACCACTGGCCTAAGATGTCAAACAACATTAGCTAGTGACATGCCAAAGGGATGAAACTAAAGAGGAAGGGGTGAAAAAGATGGTGCAGAGGTGAAGGCCAATATAGGAATGGATTTTGGTTCCACCACTACTATCCCATAGTCATACAGAAATATATTTATCAGATTCAAAAAATCCATAAGGATGTTTCCACCTCTCTCCATCACAATGAAGAATTATTTCTCCTCTCCCATAAATAGTTTGAGCAGAGAGGATAATAATTTAAGCTAGTTTACTAGTTCCTTAAAGGCCCTAGTCAAAGGAGGAATCCATAAGTTCTCATCAATAAATTTAAAATGAGAATTCAGATCATTATTGGTATAAATTCTAGAAAGTTATTATTTAATTTCCTTAGTGATAGTCTCTCTATAACTTCTAGATTTATTCAAAAACTCTCTAACCTATTTATATATATGCTCACCATGATTTCTAATATAACAAAGTCCATCTTGATGAGATGCGCTGAGGTATCCCAATTTGGCATGAAAATCCTCTCTGACAATAGCTCTGATCATCTCACCATTAATAAAAGATGAAGGATGTGGATCAGAGGATGTAGAGGCAACAATAAGTGGTAGGGTCTCCAATCTCTACAAAAGATACGTCATCTTACAAAAAAACTATCACTCATCTCCTCCATGATAGAATTTGTGTATTCCATATCACTATCAAATATTTTATTCTCAATCTCAACCTCTTGATTCTTCAAAAACATTTTGGGATAAATATAGAATATAACTAACTCAAAGAGATGCATGGTATCAGATTCACTGAGCTAAGTAACTATGAGAACCTGAGATCTAATAAATATAATAAAATCAGAAAGAAACCTTTATCTGAAAGATTATAAATAATCTCTAGACACATAATCTAAAGGTACAAAATGTGAATTTGGAACAAGAGAAGAAATATTCTATGGGATAGATTAAGTAGCTTCTCAATACTCAGTTCCAATTGGAGGCACAATAGATATTAAGGATTTTAATTGTCTTACCAAATTTATCCTTTCAATCCGATATCCCTTAAAATCTGATCCAAAAATTGAAATAGTAGGTTCACTTTGCTTTGGTGTGCTTCTATGATCATCATTACTTCCTCCATATTCATCTGACTCTGGGTAGTCTATTCCTAGTAACTTGGAACCAGAAGATAGATCCCCCTTGGATGTAGCTCTATCCTCAGTTGTGGAACAAGGTTCATCTCTATGAATATATATTTGACTAGTAGAACCTATGGATTCCTCCCCATCATAGATACTATGGGATCACCTCTAATAGGGGTAACATCATCAGTAGGATGAACTGAACTTGGTCTCTCTACACTTATATATCTACCTAAAACTAAAACTATAGGATATGGATGATAATTTCCCCTCTCAACATCATCACCAAGAACAAACACTTGTCTTTTGAAGAATTTCTAAATAGGAATCAGTCTATTGACTTATCTACTAGAAGCACCATTCTCATCCAGTATCTTATCATCCTAATCCTTATCTCTAGAACCATCATTACCATCATATCCATTCTCAGAACCATCAAACACTTCCACTACTTACCTCAATGTTTCAAAAGAACTCTGAACTTGTACTTCTTCTGATAATTTGGTCTTCTCCTTTTCTCCTTCACCTAATAGGATCTCTCTATCAAGGAGAGAAATAAAAGGGCTAGCTACACCATATGAAACATGTGGACTCTTGAACACATATGGGCCACTTTCTTCCTCAATTGAAACAAAAAAATTCTTCAACCTCATCCACTTATTCTTCAATTTCCTCATTAGAAGAAATCACAACTTCAAATGGCTCTAAGATAGGGTCAACAATATTATTTGTCCTTACAGGGTGTTCCACAAGATTAAAATACTCATAGAGATTATCATTATCTTCTGCCCATTTCTTCATCCATGGATTCCCATTGTACTTTATTATTTTACAGGTAAATTAACTTAAACAAAAACCACCACATTTTACCTATGCTTCTTCTTTCACATCAAACAATCCCTTAACTTCCAATATAGCTAAGATCAACTTAGGATATATCAAATATGTTGATCATATGTACTGTAAGATACCTACAAAGATTTATTTTATCCCATATTTCATAAGAAATAAAATAAAGACATCCTATTACCACATTGTGCTAAATTACCCTTTACTAGGACATATAATATGTTGGATGAATTTGAATAGGATTCTACACTCACCATCGAGTTCTGTAACATCATTTATTCTCACTATACCATTTCTAGTTAGTTCCAATAGTGTATCCTTATAAAGAAACAACTTTTTATCACTTGGTATAGAACATTGATAATCATCATAGATGCCTCGATGATGTACATTTATGAATCTTTCCAATTGATTTGAAAAATAGTTAACCAATTTTCCATCTATCAAACTTCAAATGAAATCTTTCTTCTCAACAAATATGAACTCTGTATATTGGTAAAACTAGTGAAACAAACTCATATAAATGGTTGATCATTCCTTGAAAACCACTCAATCTGTAATTGGATTTGAATCACCTGGGAACTAATGAATTTCTTGACATCATACATTCCCCGTCTATTTTTTTCTCTGCAACAAAAACTTGAGAAGCAAGCTGAGGATTTTTTGGTTCCACTACAAAAACACTCGATTCTTGATTATATTTCTTCAAAAGTAATTATCATTTAGGAGAATACACTAAGGGTTGATACACTCTCACCATTGTACTGAATCAAAGAGTGAATTAAGATGATGAATAAGGTTTAAGGTCATGGGAGAAGGGAAGTTAAAATGGTTTAAAGGGAAGTGGTGAGTGAGAGAGTGTTCCAAAATCAGATTTAAGTTTGAATTTGTCATTTAGTGATTTGATATTTTAAAATATAATAAAATATATAAAAATAAATCAAATAAAAATTCAAACATAGATAATAGGTATGGTAACACATAATAATAGAGACGTAACTGGTAGATCACCTGACAGTGGATCTCCCGATAGTGGATCAATCGGTGGTGGATCGATCGGCGGTGGATCGATCGGTGGTGGATCCACTGGAGGTGGATCGACCTAGGGTTTATCATGTGTAACTCTTGAAGGTGGATTGACCAATAGTGGATTGATCACTGATGGATCAACCATCAGTGGATCGACTAACTGTGGATCACCTAAGTGTGTATCACAAAGATCTTCCAATAGTGGATCTTCCAACGGTGGATCTTCCAATGGTGGATATTAGATCACCAATGGTTGATCAATTAACAGTGGATCACCCAATGGTGTATCACATGGATCTTCTAAAAGTTGACTGACCAGTGGTGGATCGACCAACAGTGGTTCGACCGATGGTGGATCGATCGACGGTGGATCGATTGATGGTGGATCACCTGATGTTGTATCACATGGATCTTCTGATGATGGATCTTCCAACATTGGATCTTATAACGATGGATCTTAAAATAGTTTAAATTTGAGGATAAATGATTCATCTAATTTTATCATTAATAGTTCATGTTTGATATAGTTTAATATCTCATAATTCAAGGGCTTTGTAAAAATATTAGTAAGTTGATATTCAGTTCTGATTAATTCAAGAGTTATATCAACTTTTTGGAAATTTTATCTCAAAAAGTGATGTCTTTTATCAATATTTTTTGTGACCACTTCTTTATTGAAAACATGAAAAATTAATTATTTTAAAATGAAAAAATACTAGTTAAGAGGTAAGTATGAGTATTGATTTCCATAAGAAGATAAGAAAGTAGCTAATGAAACTAGGGAAATCAGACTACACTACACTGATAAATGTAATTTTTTTCTCTAACATCAAACTATTATCTCTATGAGAAATTTTTTGAGAAAGTTTTATCAGTACCTAATAGTCATTAAATTTTTAACACATTCTAGTGAATTCTCTTTAGTAATATTTTTCAATCTACAATGAGAAAATGATTAGTTCTTTAATAAAGAAGGGTATCATCAACCTTTTCTAATTTTTGGTACTTTGGTTGATGAACAGAGGAAACATATCTACTATTATCACCCATTTGTTCTTATAATAGTGTAAAATTGATTCTGATTAAGAAAAAAAATGAAAACACTAAATGAAAAATTCACAAACATAAGGATGAAAACAAGAGTTGAGAAAATTAAGAATTTCAATGCATTACAATATGAAAACCCTAAAACTATTTAGCCATTCATAATCTATGCATAAACTAAATATATATTCAATAAATTCATTATAATGATATAAGAACTGATAATAAAGGAAATGGAGAGAGAAATATTCTTTTTCAAAGTTTATTTTCCCTCCTTATTGAACCTCACTAGTTCATCATCATCATTTAATTTCTCTAGATCTCACTCTCATATACATCCCCATCTCCAAAATAATGTCTTTATTATTATTTTAAAATGACCATGAAACAATATTTTATTTTTTAAGTTGGGTCAAAAACTCCGGTTCACTACCTTCTTTGGTGACAACCAATAGAAAAAAAATTATTCCCTTCTTTCACTGTCCATGTGACTTTAACATAGCTCTCCAACCAACTTATTCCACCAGCATTGACATTAATTATTCCATCTGACTCCTAACTTAATTATCCTAGGACCTCATAAAAAACCATTTAAATCCCAAATATTTTCTTTTCAACACTTCTGGACTCGATCCTAACACTTCCTACTTTAAGAGTCATCCTAATTGGTTTTAAATAATAAATATTATTTCAATGATTTATTTTCCCAAATAGTTTTGCATATGTGAAAAAGTCTTCATCCATAAACCTCAGTTTCATTGACACTAAAAACTAAGAAGTAGGGTTCCTAATGATATTTTGTCGATTATCTCAAGAATTCCCACATCCAAACTCCAAACCCTGGAATTTGGGTGCCTCAAGATCCCCTCATCATCTTAATCAAAAAAATGAACAAAAAATAAGGTGTGGAATTTGTATTATTTAGTATGGTTGGAATGAATTTAGACTTGGCTCGATGGGAAAACCCCATGAAGCTTCAAATGGTTCAGATCAAGCATCGACTGATAGTGTTTATTTCGGTTCAAACTCAATCAGCCTCTATTATAGATCTATTTCACATGTGTTCATTCCCCAGATTCAAAAATACAAATCAGTCAGGTCTGTATCCTTTAAATATGAACTCATAGAGTGAGTAATTTCCTCCTTCATTCATGGTCAACTTCACTCAATTAGCACAATGGTTCTCGTACTTCATCTTCGACCAATTATGGTTTGACCTTCACACATTAGAGATCATCATTGGGCTCAACATCTTCAGCAAGCTCAAGTTTATCATAATCAATACACTATCACCTCGATTAATCATATATAATCATCCTAATTTTATTTGTTATTCTTTCAATTGGAATGATATTAAAAATGAGTCATCATCCAATCATTTTAACCAATGGCCTTCATCTTCAAACGCAATCATAAGATGGTTCGGTTTCATCACCTCAACCTATTTTGGTTCAATCCTTCGTGCATCAGAGAACAATTATAGTTTTGGTGTCTTCAGGACATCGAAGACCACCTCGAGTTCTGATTCTTTAGACATGAACTTCTTTAATTGTGGAAAAATCAAACCCTTATTGAAACTCAATGAAAAACTCAACTCAGTTCATCATTAATATTCACCAGCTCGGCAAAAACTCTATTTCTGCATCTCACAACTTCAACTAACTCGATGACTCAATTGTGTTTTTCTCGGTTTTGATGAGCTTAGATGGGGTCGAGGTTTCATCTTCTTTGGAGATCTCATATTGGGGTTTAAAATTGGTTTGAGATAACCTCATCCCTTGGTTTTAAGTTAAATTCACAGTGCGTAAGATATTTATCTTACGTGAGAATCTCATAATAGTGTAAATTATCTTAAGGGATTTCTAATAATTCTATTACTGGAATGATTTATTTATATTACACACAACACCAAATTATCTTATTCATTTTGTGCCATCTAAATATCTTATGTTGATATCATAATATTATTCTATGCCCTGCACATTAGATAGGTGGTATAAACTAATAGAAGAAAATAATAAATTATAAATAACTTTTAAATTGTTAAAAGAAAACAAGATTTAATTAATAAACTAATTAATTGATTAAGTAAACAAACGAAATAAAATGATATGAAAGTATTGAATTAAAAATAAATGTAACAAGTTATTAAATCATTTTTTAAAGAAAATTAAATAAAATGTATAGTACAATTAATTAATTAAAACTAAAAACCCCAAAGAGAATAAAAAATATGTAAAAAGAACATAAAATTAAAATTAAATAAAACTAAAATAAATAATTAAATAAAACATTTAAATAATTAATAATTCAAAAAAACATTAATAAATAATACAAATACTGAAAAATTAATTAATTAAACCATAATACAAACATTATTGTCATAAAAATCATTAATTTATTAATTCCACCATAAATTAACCATAAAGTAATTATTAACTAAATTAAAGTCATTTTGATAATAAATGCATATCAAAACACCCAAAAAGGATATGAAAAAATATAATGAATAAAGGCCATTTCAAATTATCCCACATTTAAAATGTTTCTTATCCTCAAGAAACCACTTAGTACATTTAAATAGTTAAAAATAAATCTCTAAATGGAAAAATTATAATGACACCAAGACTTGATTTTCAAATTGATTTTCCCTCGTGGATTCTTTCAAATAGAAAAGATGAATTCCCCCTCAAATTAAACTTCTTCAGCTCAAAATTGGTTTTTATTTTATAAAAATTATTTAAATTGATAATTTTAAGGAAATTTTAACAAACATCAATTTTCATCCAAATGAAAGTTTAAACTTCTCTTTACCTCTAGGTGAGTCGACACGTGAAATTAAAAGGCATAATAAAAAGACATAATACTTTAATGGAAATATTTAATACTTATAATCAAGATAAATATCACATCTAGTAGTTTAAAGAATAAGGGATGAATAAATGAAGAATTTATGGGTCAACTTGAATTAGGATTTTCATTTCATAATTAATTTGGATGCATATCTTATAAGTTAGATTCAAATTAAAAATTTCAAAGTAAATAAAAATTATATAACATTTTCCCAAGATTTTACTGAAATCCATTTTCTTAAGAGAGTAAGAGGAATGATTTAATTAATTGAATCTAAGAGGTATTAATGACTAATCTCCTCTTAGTAGATTCACAACCTTCAAATTTAAAGAAAAATTTTCATCCAATAAAAATTTATAATTGTTTCATAAAAATATAAAAATTATAAAAATTTAAAGGGTTTTTGATGGATAGTCAATAAATAAAATATTAACACATTAAAGACCCCTACCCTATACTTAAAACCCAATAATTTCCCCATTTTTGAAATCAAGGTAGAAGAACACTAAAGAATTTTAAAGTTCACAATGATTTTAAATTTAGTAGTAAATTTTTATTTATAAGGGTCAAAATAAAGTTCAGAAATTATTCTGCCACATCCAATCATTCAAAACATGAAAAATAATACCTTCTGGTAACTACTTCAATTCTAGAACACTAACATATATTTTCAAAAATGTTTCTTTCAAACAATTTCAATTTCAAAAATATATTCCTAATGGCACCAAGATGAGAATAATAAGAAGTAAAAGTCAGAATTTAAAATTTTTACCAACAATATTAATGACCATCAGGTTTTACATGGTTAATTCATTATAAAAAGACATTTAAATATTAAATCTATAATCAAGTAAAATACTTCATGAAATAAGTAGCATAAATTTGAAACTCAAGAAAAACTAAAGTAACAGAACTTGAATTTTAACTTACCTAGAATAGAGCTTTAAAAATTTATTCTCAACATAATTGAGTACCTATTTATTTCACTTGAATAAGTACTCTATTTGAACAAAATTTTAGGTCATAAAAATTGAATAATATAAACATAAATTTCTATAATTTAAAAGTTAAAAGTAGAATTAAACTAGAGAGAATAATTAGGAAAGTTTTATCCAATTTTTTTAAAAAATGTAGCTCCTTGAAGAATGTTTCACACTTGACCTCTTCCATGGAAGTATGAAAAATAACGAAAGGTGAGCATTAAACCCATTATTTCAAAGTTATAAAAATGATTCCAAGAGAAAAGTGAGAGTTTTTTGAAAATGGAGAGTGGCACATAACATAGTAGAAAAAATTTTATTTAATCAAATAAACAAATAAAAATTAATAAATAAAATCATGGGTTGCCTCTCATAAAGGGATAAATTTAAAGTATATTGCTAGACTTTAGCCCCTAAATGTTATATTTGTGATCATTCAAATGGTATATTTCATTATTGTTTTTCAAGTCATTAATTGTTTTAAAAAAATTTCTTATGCTCTCAAGGATTTAAAAAATCTATCTTCTTGAAGAAATCCTCCCAAATACTCTAGGTTTCTATAATTTAACCTCATACCGCCACTAGTTTCAGGGTTAATAAATTAAAATAGTGAATGTAAGATAGAAATATGAATCCTAGTATTTTCAAACATAAGGAAAAACTTCACTTCCCAGATGCCCCCCCCCCCCACACTTAAGGGATTTAACAAATTAGAATTAGGTGAAGTGGTTGTTTCAACCAACTAACTATTATTACCAAAATGATACTCACAAAAAACTTCAATCGGTGAAGTATAGAAATATTCCTCAAGATCATCTATGAACATCTCAAAATTATGGAAAAAAATATTATCATCTAGGTTTTGGAATGAAACAGAGTACAAAAATGGCTCAACAGTTTCATAAGATTACCTAATACTGAAAATATTCTCAAATTTAGTAGAGGAAACATCCTTAAGCTTACCTAATAATTCTTTTAGCTATTGAATAGAAAAATATTCTTCTCAAAATTTTAAATCATAATCAATATAATTGTTATATGGATCAGAAAAACAACCCAAATTATGGATTTCTACACTTTGAACTGGTTAGGATGACTCATTAATAGTTATTAAAGGATCATCACTCACTAAAAAATTTTCCTCATCCTTTAAAACACTCACTTTATTCAGATTAAACACTAAAAAAGTCTGACACTTTTCAAGTTGATGAGAATAGGATGTTGTTTCCAACATTCAAAAAGGATAGGTCTATGAACTTTGAACATCAGCTTGAGAAATACTTTCAACTTAAAAGTTTAGGTGTGGATAGACCACATCATGGTCTTGAGAAATATATTTCCTAATTTGGTTCTCATGTTTCCCAAGCCTTTCTAGCTCAAGTGTGGAATTTGATTCAAAAAAATGTTCTTGAAAATGATCATTAATGAATATTTCAATTATGGAATCAAAAGCACAATGATTATATTTCCTAATATCATCTCTAAACACTTCCTCACCTACATAAATCAATTTATATCTAACCAAAAGATATGAATCTTCAATAACATGGAACTCCTCTTGATCATCACAGACATAAAGGGTCACTTTACCCTTTGAAACATCAATTAAAGGACCACCTATAGATAAAAATGGTCTTCCTAAAATTATTAGAACTTTACTATCACTATCCATTTTAAGAATAAGAAAATTTTTAGGGAGTGTGAGATTTACTACATCAATTAAAAAGTCATCTACCCTTATAAAAGGGAAAACATGTGACTTATCAACCAATTGTAGTGAGACTGGAGTTAATTTCAACTCGTGAAGACCTAACTTCATGAATAAGGAGTAGGAAATAAAGTTGATGTTAACACCTAAATTACACTGACACCCAATCTCAATAGTAACTCCTTTTTTGTAAGATATGTAAAAGAAACTAAGGTGTTTTAATTTTGAAGGAATGTTCTTTTGAATAATGGAACTAAAATCCTCATTCAAATTAATAGTTTCATACTCATCCCAATCCCACTTATTTGAAAAAAAAATATTTTGGGAAATTTAAACCAAGAAGTAAATTTATTCAAAGCCTAAAAAGGGGATATTTACATTAAATCTCCTAAAACATTGAAGGAATTTCAAGTAATCTGATTCATTGTTCTTTTTAAGTCTTTGTGAAAAAGGTATAGAAGGAACATAATTATTCAAAATTAGTAGTTAAACATCCTTATACTCAAACCTAACCTTCTTATTTTCCTCCTTAGCTAGTTACCACTTCATCTTCTTTTATTATTTGGGATTTTTACTTTAAGATTCTACATTTTGATGATTCTGGACACCACTGTCTAGATTTCTATATTTTATATTTTTGAAGTTTTCCATTTTGGGTTAAAATAAAATTTCAAATTTATTTTTTCTAGATTTTTCACTAACTTCTTCTTTAGTTTTCAGATCTGATCTTCTAGCTATATCAATCACATTTTCTTCTGGATTCATTGTAACACCCCTAAATGATACAGGGTTAAATAACTAAATGATATGACTCATGTCAACAAGATGCACATTCCTTTTTGGGATCCTACAAAATTAGAACTCCATAGTTAATCATGCTTTTCCAAAAGTAGTGATCAGTATGGGTGACCTTCAAGGAAGTTTCTTAGGGTGTGTGTGGGTGAGTAAAAAAAACTGAAAGAAAATATTTTCTTCTATGGATAAATTTATTAGTCTGATGACCTGTTTAGAAAAATGGGTGGACCCCAGGTAGGGGACCACATGTCAGTGGGGTAACTGATGGTGCCTAGAGGTCTAGGACTTTACAGTCATGTTAAGGATGGGTGTTTGTGCTGTTTTAGAGTCCCAGTTGTTATATTGGCATCAAAGGAGGAACCCATCCTTATGTATGGTTTCAATGCCTGGGTTGATTTGTAGAGTCCATAATGAGGATGTTTTGATCTAAAGGGGGGTGAAGGTATCACCCCAAAATGATACAAGGTTGAATGAATAAATGATATGACTCATTTCAACAATGGACACCTTTCTTTTCAACAGCCTAAATGATTAGGACTCCGTATTTAAGTGTGTTAATCCTAGTGTAGTGATCAGGATGGGTGACCTTTAGGGAAGTTTCCCAAGGTGTGTGTAAATGAGAAAAAAACACAGTAAAAAAATGTGTTGGTCTGTGGGGATAGTCAATACTCTGATGATCCGTTTGGGCACATGTGTGGGCCCCATGTTGGGTGCCACATGTATTTGGGGAAAAAGTGGTTCCTGGTGGGCCAGGACCCAACAACCATGTTAAGGTGGAGTGTTTATGATGTCAGTAGGGGCTAGTTGTTACATTCATCACTATTGTGCTTAGTAATTTTCCCTTATCTCTTCCTCTTAATTTTCTAGCATGTTAGCCCATTTTCAACTCAAGATTTTGAATTCTAGATTTTTTTTCAGCCCTATATGAATAAAGTGTAGCCTTTTGCGAATCTAACTCAACCTTTTTGAGAATCCAATATTCCTATTAACTACTGAAAAATTCCTCTAACATCCACTAGATATTTTTATTATTCATCATTAAACTAGTTTGGAAAAGAAGGTCTAGATTTTTGTGGGTAAATAAGAGCAGTAGATTTTTTCAAAACACATTATTCTCTATATCATAAGTTTTGATAATTTTTATATGCAAAATTAAACTACTTTTTAAAAGGGTTATTGAAAGATTGGTTTCTATCCCTATATTCCCCAAATTGGGAACTCTCTTCAGGTTGAACAGAGAGTTCAATGTTGGGATAAATTTTTTGAGAATGCCCATACATCCCACAATGAGTACACAACTCTCTAAGAGAATATTTGTTAACTACAAAATCCTAGGAGTTATCTTAATCCATACATAAAACTATCTTGTGCTTTTATGCTGGGAATTTTGTGTATTTTTTTTAAAAAAATTGAGTTTATCTCCTGTCATATTTGAAAAATCACCACCAAAAAATTGATCAATAAGTTTATGATTTTATGGAGTGAGACCATTGTAGAAAGTATCCATTATAAGATGAGGGTAAATATAGTGATTAGAAAATTGTGCAATGATTCCACTTAACCAATCCAAAGTTTCATGAAAAAATTCAGCCTCATCCTGAATAAAACTATTGATATTATTTTTCACTTTATTGGTAGTGTTTTGAGGGTAAAATTTAGTGACAAAATAAATGAAAATTTTGTCTCATTTGTCAAAAAGTTACTCATCTAAAATTTTTAACCATCTTTGAGTCTTTTTATTTAATAAAATGAAGGAATCAAAACCTAAGATCCTCCCCATTCAACCGGTGTAAAGGTAACAGTTGAATTACACCATAAAATTCTCTAATGAATTCTAAAGAAATATCCCTAGGATATACTTTAAAGGAGGATAATATTGAGAGGTGGGATTATTTCAATTCAGATTTCTTATCCCTTTGGGATAACCGTATACATGAAGGATTAGTTAATATGGTCAAAACATGGAAATCCATAATCCTATATTTCTTAGAATTTTCATTTCTAGGTTGAGGTATAATGTGATTTTGTTTAAGATTTTTATAAGATCATTGAATTTTAAAATTTGGATTTTGGTTTTGATTTTCAATTTTATTATTCTTCTTAAGGGATGAAAAATGTTTTTTATTATTTTAGGAATTAAAGTTTTAATTTCATAATAATCCATTTTCCTAGTGTGTATAAAATTTTAGGATGAAACTTTTCAAAGAACACACTAGTGAAGCAACAAATAGATTTTAAGCAGAATTGTTTTAATGATTTTTTTGGAAAATATTTAATTTTTTTAATTTGTTTTAATTACATTTTTAATGGTTTTTTCTAATCGCACACATCTTACCTGTAAAGAGAGAAAAAATTAAACCACGCCATCATTGAGAGTGTGAAAAATTAATTATTTTAAAATGAATAAACTACTAGTTAAGTGGTAATAATGAGTATCGATTTCACAGGAAAGTCAAAAGGTTGTGTGACAAAACAAAAAAACCAAAAAAAAAAATTCAAAACTAGAAAATGGGCCTAAAATAATGGATGAGAAAAAAAATTACAAAATGCAGAACATCCGGAATAGAATAAAGAAGTAGATGAAACTATGGAAATTGGATTACACTGCACTGATAAAAGTAATTTTTTGCTCTAATATCAAACTATCATCTCTATAGTAGTGTTGTTAAAAAATTATGATCAACACATAACTATTATTAAATTTTTTTCATAGTCTATGGAATTTTCCTTAGTAATATTTTTCAATCAAAACTAAGGAAACAATTAGTTCTTTAATAGAGAAGAGTATCATCAACCTTTCCAAATTTTTGGTACTTTGGTTGATGAAAAATGGAAAAGTATACACTACTGTCACTCTTCAGGTATTAGAATAGTTTAAAATAGATTCTCATTAGGAATGAAAATAAAAACACTAAACAAAAAATTCACTAACATAAGGATGAAAAAAAAGAGTTAAGCATATGAATAATTTCAATGAATTATAATCCAAAAACCCTAAAATTATTTATCCACCCATAATATGAGAATCAACTACAAATTTATTCAATAAATTCATCACAAAGATAGAAAAATAGATAAGAAAATAAATAGAGAGAGAAAGATTATTTTTCAAAGTTAATTTCCCTCTATCACGAGCTTCTCAAGTTCGCCATCTTTGTTCCATTGCTCTAGGTCTCCCACTAATATCCAGCTCCATCTCTATAATAATGTGTATTTCTCTTTTTAAAATTATATAGGGAACAATATTTTATTTTTTTAAGCAGGGTCAAATCCTTTGGTTCACTGCCACCTTTGGTGACCAACCAATAGAAAAAATTATTCATTCCCTTATATTATTATCCCTATGACCTTAACATAGCACTCCTTCCAACATATTCCAAAATCACATGCATTAATTATTCCATCTGACTCATGACTTCATCATCATGGGAACTCATCAAAAACTCTCTAACTCTTGATAATTTTCTCATCAAAACTTCTGACATCAATCCCAACAATTCCTTCTTCTAGAGTAAACCCAATTGGTCCTCAAACCTAAATATTATTTTAGTGATTTATTTTCCCAAATAATTTCCCATATGTGAAAAATACTTAATCCATCAACCTCAGTGTCATCGATGTTAACAACTAATCCATAGGGGTTTCAAATATATTTGGCCGAGTATCTCAAGCATTACAACATTTAAACTCTAAACCATGAAATTTTGGATCCTCAATATCCCCTATTCACCTTAATCAGAACCAAAATCAATAATAAAAGGTGGAGAATTTATATTCTTCGGCTTGGTCAAAATGAATTTTAACATGGTTTGGCGTGCATAGATCCTGAAACTTCAAATGATTCAGATCAATCTTTGAAATACAACATCAATTTTGGTTCAAACTCAACCATCCTACATGATAGATCTATTTCACATGATCTCAATCCCCATATTAAATAACAAAAAAAATTGAATTCATCTGCTTCAAATCTAAACTCAGACAGTGATTTATTTCCTCCTTCCTTCATAATTGGATTTTCTCAATCAACACTGTGGTGCTTTTACTTCATATTTGACCAATTTCGGTTTGACCTTCGTGCATTAGATATCATCATGAAGCTCTTCATCTTCAACATGCTAGGTCTTTTCATGCTCAAAAACCTATAGCCTTGATTTATCCTCTATAATCAAACAAATTTTAGGTGTTCTTCTTTGAATCGGAAGGATCCTCAAAAGGCGGCATCATATATTCATTTTAACCACAACTTTATATCTTCACACGCAATTGGAAGATGGTCTGGTGTTATCACCTCAACCTATTTCGACTTAATCCTTCATGCATCATAGAATAAAAATAGGTTAAACATATTCATCACATCAATGACCACCTCTGGTTCTAATTATTTAGATTTAAGCTTATTTAACAAGGGAAAAAACAAACCATTATTCAAATTTGAAAAAAACCTCAACTTGGTTCATCATAAATCTTCATCACCTTGGTCAGAACTCAGTTTCCACATCTCACAACTTCAACTGGATTGACATATCATTTATGTTTTTCTCAATTTTTATGAGCTTCGATGAGGTTGGGGTTTCATCTTCTTTAGAGATCTCGTCTTGGGGTTTGAATTTGGTTTAAGCTAACCTCATACCTTGGTTTTAAGTTAAATCCTTGGTGCGTAAAATATTTAGAATATACAGGAATCTCATAACAAGGTAAATTATCTTACAAATTTTCTAATAATTCTATTACCAGAAATATTTATTTATCTTACGAACAACACCAAATTCACTTATGTATTTTTTTCCTTCAAAATATCTTACACAGACAAAAAAATATTATTTTATGCCATGTATATCAGATAGATGATATAAACAAATGCAAAAAAAAACAATAAATTCAAAATAAATTTTAAATTTTTAAAATAAAATAAGATTAAAATAATAAACTGATTAGCTGATTAACTAAATAAACCAAAGATAAATTTTTTGAAAGTATTGAATTAAAAATAAATATAAAAAATTATTAAAGAAAAATAATTAAAATTTATAAAACAATTAATTAGTTAATTTGTTAAAACTAAAAAAACAAAGAGAATAAAAATCAAATGAAAAAAAACATAAAATTGAAATTAAATAAAACTAAATTAAATAATAAAATACACCATTTGAATAATTAATAATTTTCAAAAAATAATAAATCTTACAAAGAATGAAAAAATGATTAATTATAAAATAAAACTGTAACGCCCCGACCCTAGTTAGCTAGAGTCGGTGCATTATTACATAACATTGGCATGATCACGAGAAAGATCAAGTCTCGAAAGACCGATTAGTTTAGTAGCCTTGGAATAACTAGATACAACCATAAATTTTTACATTACATCATAAAAAAAAAATCTTGTCTTCATATCCCCTCATACTATCCCTGCAGGTCATTCATAAATAACTTCTTCATAATCCTGGGAAAAATAAAACATTGAAAGGGGTGAGCTCAGATGCTCAGTAAGGATAACATTATAGCAGAAGCTTCCATAAATAAGCATAAACACTTAAGGCAATTTATAACTAAAACAAAAGCCTTTTAAACTTGAACTTCAGCATAAAATGGAAAAGTTAAAATGAAATAATACCATTTACTTACTCACATGGATATTCTACTAGTCGAATGATCACATGCAATATCAATAACCACTTTCATAATGTTGGAATGCATAATTCCAGACTATCATAACCACAAATCCAAGGCCTCATGCCAAGACTACAAATAAGATTTTGTCAAGGCCTTGTTCCAAGACACTAGTTTGTCTCTTGAGACCTACCGATGCATCGAGGAGCTATAGAGGGCTCTACCCATCACTTATTAAGTCCAATTCATTCCTCATATGAACATGTTTAAACATAACATAAACATTCGTATTAAAACTAGCATACGAAATGTCAATACTTTTACCACAAACCATGAATGGTATAAAAACAGCACATCCACAGTCAAACATAACTCATTCGATACAATATGGAAGATTTTATTGTATCACATTAACCTAAATCAAGAATAATGAAGGATGTTGACATAAATGAAAATAATCATCAAAACTATTTGAGAGAAATATCCCCCTTTTCTTGAAAACATTTAAAAGTCACACTATTTGTCAAGAAGCCATTTAAAAGTAGATTTTTGAATCAAAGTGTCCCATACCACTTTGAAACTTTTTAAAAGGAGTTTTAATTTCTAAAACATTAATGTCCATATAAATAAATCCTTAAAACCATTTTTAAAACATGGACATTAATGAGCAAGATTTAGAAGAATAAGTCTTTAAAACATTTAAAAATGGTATTTTAGTTAGAGATTCTAACCAAAAGAGACACTTGAATACAAATAATTGAGGTAATATAAAACTTTGTAATAACATGAGAATAAAGGGATTCATGATATACTATGTAAAAGTACATTATATACACCACATAAAAGTGATTTGGTGTATATCAACAAAGAAATCTCAATGGAATGTAAATTGAGATGAAATCTCTCATAAAGGCCGTATCCTTAGGTTAAGGATAAATCAACGACATAATTATGTGTGAAAAATATAAATACACTAAATATGATTGGATATTCAGTGTAAAACAATCAAAGGATATTCACACATATTCTTGTAAAAACAACACCAACGAATTGGATGTTTAACTCAACAAATGGTGAATGAGTTAAAATTACTCTTATCAAATTCATATCAATAACTTAAGAATTACCAATGAGTGATTATGTGTATCAAACTTATATCCACAGGAAGGGGAGTGGAAATTATGACATAATCAAATGAATAGTGATTCCACACATAATCATGGAGTAATATAATCAATGAAATATGCGTAAAGCCAAATGAGTGGGAATTGAAATCTCAAATTCCATTATCGATTAGGTAACATTCGAAACATACACCCATGAAAGAAGTATCATACCATGATGATGTAAATACCCATAAATTAAAGTATATTACACAATGAATACAATTATGGTCAGTACACATACACCACATGCAATAATTAAGTGGTGATCAATGGAAATCTCACGAAATTAAAAGTGAGATAAGAAACCCCTTACCACGTTAATCAACTGAGTCCTATGGCCAAAAGTTAATAACCACCAAATGATTTACAGAATAACATGAATATAAATAGAATCATGAATATATATCAAATGGCAGTACACAATACACCACTTTCAATAATTTAGTGGTGAAAAATGGAAATCTCACGGAATTGAAAGTGAGATAAGAAAATCCCTTACCACGTTAATCAACTCAGTCATATGGACAAAAGTTAATAACCACCAAATGATTTAAAGAATAACATGAATATAAATAGAATCATGAATATATATCAAATGGAAGTACACAATACACCACTTTCAATAATTTAGTGGCAAAAAATGGAAATCTCACGGAATTGAAAGTGAGATAAGAAAATCCCTTACCACGTTAATCAACTGAGTCGTATGGCCAAAAGTTAATAACCACCATATGATTTATAGAATAACATGAATATAAATAGAATCATGAATATATATCAAATGGAAGTACACAATACACCACTTTCAATAATTTAGTGGCGAAAAATGGAAATCTCACGGAATTGAAAGTGAGATAAGAAAATCCCTTACCACGTTAATCAACTGAGTCGTATTGCCAAGAGTTAATAACCAAAAAATGATTTACAGAATAACATGAATATAAATATAATCCTGAATATATATCAAATGGCAGTACACAATACACCACTTTCAATAATTTAGTGGCGAAAAATGGAAATCTCACGGAATTGAAAGTGAGATAAGAAAATCCCTTACCACGTTAATCAACTGAGTCGTATGGCCAAAAGTTAATAACCACCAAATTATTTACAGAATAACATGAATATATATCAAATGGCAGTACACAATACACCACTTTCAATAATTTAGTGGCGAAAAATGGAAATCTCACGGAATTGAAAGTGAGATAAGAAAATCCCTTACTTTGTACTTTTTCCTTGGTCGATGGTAGGTTTACCTCCTGTATAATGGTTAAATAATTGTTATTGAATTATACAAGAATCATTTACTTTAATATGATATCATATATGATCTTTTAACATTGATTTGTTAATAATATCTTAGAATTATCGTCATTTCGGGTGTTAACGGGTTCATTTTACTTTATATTCTTTGTTATGTGAGCCATATTCGTTATTAATGGGATGTATATTATTCATATCCAGAATTATATAAATTACTTAGATACTATTTTTAAATCATCAAATGATAATTATACTTGAATGGATACGATGGAGAATGAATCTCATCGCGTTCGTGGAGATGGTAGTCCGTACGTACGCACGAGCGACAATATCATTCTTTTGATATTAAAATAATATATAAATGGATGGTATATCATATATACTGAATCATTTACATTTTATATTTATTATTTACATGAGTTACACATCATTATTATACCCATCCAAATAATATTATATTGAATAACAATTACACCACGACGTGGAGACGGTAAGCCGTACGTACGCATGTATGGTGACATGTTATTCAAAGGGTGGATAAAATACTGAATATGGTTGTAACATATTTATAATAACATAAAAATATATATATGATACTGGAGTTATTATTTTAGAATGGTAAAAACAAAGGAAGAAGAAGTGGAAGAAGAAAGGAACTTGAAAAGGGGTGGTGAAAACATTACCTCTTCTTCGGGTTCTTCCTTTTGATGTGATCAAAAGGGCTCCTTAGGTTGGTTTTCTGATCAAACTAAGGCCTCTAGGTTTTAGTTAGGAAAGTTGGGAGAGTATTTGGGCAGAGTTTGGCCGAACCAAAAGGCTTGGAAGGTGTGAAGAAATGAGAAGGAGGAGTGCCCTTTTATAAGAGGGGTGAGGGGAACCTTTGGAAAATCTAGAAATATTAATTTATAATAAATTCATATTCGGTTTATAATGGATCCAAAGTTGATTATTTAAATTTTAATGTGGGGATAGGTCTAAAACAACTCAACAAATAGAATTTAGACAGGTTTGGGTACTTATATTAACCTTATCTTTAAGTATTAACTCTAAGTTAATTAGTTTCACTTTTACAATGTCTCTTTGTATTTTTATATAATATGGTTAATAAACATACTATATACATCCAAGAGACTCCCAAGTGGTCCATTAATGATTAACCTATCATTATATAAGTCTCTTGGTCGAACCTTATATTTTCAGGAATTTAATATCAATTAATAATATAATATTTTCTTTAAGAACTCTTTTATGTCAATTTTGACACTATTCAATAGTTGATTTTTTTGAATCTCATAACAGATTGATTACTTCGAAAAACGTAAATTAAATCAATCCTAATATATCATATTATCCTATAAAATTATTTTAATTCATTAAAAGTTTCATATTATATTTATTTGGGTATTTATAATATCAATTAATTTAATTTTTCACAATTTTAGTAATTACTGCATCATCATTGTGTCATAAATAAAATAAATTATTTAGTGTCTAAAAATTATAAATAAAATATCATTATGTAGTAAATCTTTTTATCTTTCTAATGAATATTTATAATCTGAAATCCAACATATATAACCCTCTATAACAATTGTTTTGTTAAAAGATATATGCTTGTGTCATTTTTGTATTTATTTTAACTTAATTAAAATAAAGTGGCATTATCACTTACAAGTGGATCCATGGGGTCCCAAAATAGACCCAAATATGCCCATGTTCGACCATGTATCAACCAATAGGGTTAAGACACGTTTTAGGGTAATTTAGTATTATTATAATATTATTTTTTAACCCTTGTTTACCGGATTTACCCTTTAACCATGGTAAATAAAATATTTACCGGAGTAATTATCCAAAATGTTTAAATATAAAATTTACCTATTTACACAATTTGAACATCCTGATTCCAAATATGGAATCCATTTTTCCAAATTCAAAACACATAAGTGGCAGAAATTAATTTAAAATTAATTCCCGTTGTTAAAACAAAAAGCGTGTTTTTTAGAGATAATAACTATCAAAAGATTGTCACTTGTTTATGACTGGTTTAAATGTGAAATTTTGTTCAATGAACCACATTGTATTACATGGTAAAAATATATTCTAAATATACTTTAAAACCACTCAAATTCATAATTTATCACTATTAATTATTTTGATTAAAAAAGTTGTTTTTAATTAAAATTTAGTAATTTTCACTATTCATCAAAATATGAAAGTTATCCGAAAAGTACCAAAATTTCACCCTAGGCTAATTTCAATATTCTGAATCCAAAAATGAAGTCCATTTTGAGAGATAAAATTTATAAAATTTCAAAAAGTAGGTATTACTATTCATGACGGCTAGTTTGATTGGTTATGGTGTGTTAAAATCTCGAAGTTGCATACAATGCACGTCATTGCATTATTCGAAAGGAAACATACTGAGGAAGCTTGGGGTGTTACATTCTCCCCTCCTTCAATAAATTGCGTCCTCGCAATTTTTAAAATTTTGCTTGGGAATATAATGGAAAGTCCCACATCGGAAAAAGAGTCAATAAAACTATCACTTTAAAAGAAAGAAAGAGAGGTATAAGGGTCATCCAAGATAACCCATACTAGGATTCCATGTAAGAAAACATGGATATGGATGATAAACTAAGTGTCAAGTTCTGATGGAGAGGGATAGAAATCATGATCAGGAGAAAGTTAACAATAAGAAAACCACAAACTTGTGTTGGGACAAACGACCATTAGTCTCCTAGTAGGAAAGTAAACGGACAACATTTTTTTTAAAGTTACATTACATAAGGACGAGAAATTCATTTATGATATTGACTAAGAACATTATGAGATATTCTTACATTTTAAGTAGAGTTTCATTCTTTAATAAATTTCCACCACTAACTCAATTTTTTTTAAACGATGAGTATTCAAGAAGACTTGGTCACACTGGAAGAGCTAGAATAAACTTCTATAGAATCACATGATCCATGCAGGATAAACCATATATTTACATTGTCTTTGAAGATCAATCAAAACCAAAATGGTTAGTGAATGATCTAATGATCCCCCAAAAGGATATTCATTGAGATAAATATGCACTAATCTTAATTTCTAAAATTAAACCAACAATACCCCAAAGTTAAATAGATACCATTCAATAACCAATTGTCCTTAAAATCCTTTAATATAATCCAAACTAATATTGAAACCCAAAACATAGAAGAATTTGATTATGTAGTCTCCCATGTTACATTGTATCTCCAAATGACATCAAATACTCTTAAAGTCACATACTTAAATGTAATTAACATCATCACATATTCTCTGTTATAGGTTAATCATTTCCATAAATAACCCAAATCACTATAAATCAACAATAAAAACGTAGATAAAAATCCACAATTACTCTATAAATGAAACCCCATTGTATTCTATTTTCCTTGGGCATATAGTGTTCCCAACAAAGCGAACATCTTCCAAAATAACATTTATCACTTAATCACCAAATCATTTTCCTATACCAAGGGTATTCATTTGATAAGACATAACAACCCAAATCATCTTATTATTGATCAATAAAATCATTTAACAAAAAAATAGTCACACTAACCAGGGACTTCACGTAGTCCAGTGGTAGGCGATAAATCCCAATCGCACTTTGGTTGTGGGTTCGATTCCCACAGCTTTGTCCGACGCGACGGGTTTTCACACGGTCTATGTGTTGTCCTTTTTCAAAAACTATATTTTATAATATTACCAAAATGAGATAAATTCCTCAAAATAACATAATTTAACCAAAAATGTTATATCATACTTTGCATTTTCATCCCAAATTATAATAACTTATAATTTTCTCAAACCCCAATGATCATATAAAACCAAATGGTTATTTATACCTATATCCACAAGAGAAGAGACAATTCTTCTTCAAATATCATTCTCACATGGCAAACTGCGGGGTTACAAATACAAGAGAAAATTATTCCAAAGTACCCATCAACAAGGAGTGCTAATACTTTTTAAGTTTTTCTCCAACCATTTATTTCCACATATCTTCTTCTTTGACCAAGAAAATATCCTACAGAATAGGAAATTCACTCGGGTAATGGCCAGGTCCCCTACATTTATGGAAAATGACTGTAAATGGACTCTTGGGACCATTTTTATCTTCTTCCATAGTACTCTTCATTTTTCTTCGGCAATTCTTCACTTTATGTCCTTCCTTCCCGCACGTAAAACATTTCTTTGTCCCATTGAGACACTTTCCTGGGTGTCTCTTTCCACATTTCCTGCATGATGAAAATTGAGGTTTCTTTTCTCCATGGTCTCCATTGCTGGAGATCTTATCATTTATCACCTTTCTCTTCCTTGTTGAGTCTGGGAGTTGGTTAATATATATGTTGTTGATCATATTTTTGGAAAACTGATTTGGCATAAAGACGATATCATTTACGCCTATCAACATTCCATTTTGTTGCTCATTTCCACCACCGTTCCCACCTTGTACATCATTCTAAAAGTCACTATGACTTCCTTGGAATCCAGACATTGAATAAAACCAGAAATCATTGTGTGAATAATAGTAGTCGTAAAATCATTTAGAGATTAAAATGTCACCATATTCTCAATTTGAAACATATTAGGATTAACCAAGGTCATTTACTCTCATCTTTTGTATATATTACTTAAATCGGTTTGTAAAGAAAATGTAAATTATCCTAAGCATATCCCCCGGGAGTGTCGTAACCAAGAGTGCAGCAAGGCCCGTTGACGTGCACCAGTTCTCGTTCGAGACTAGCTCAAAGCGGTGTTTTCGGGTTTTACCCCTAGGTACATATGTGCCAGAGCCGCCTCTACCTGCTCGTATCCAGACAGGGATGTATTGCTCGGAAAACTCACAAAATCTCTATAATACCAAAATTCTAGGAAGTTCTTTTATACTAATCCTCACAGTTCATCTTAGGTCTACGTGCTCTAATCAGAGATTATCTAAATCTAGCTTCCAAGGTTTGTACTAAACTTTCTCTGATACCAACTGTAACGCCCCGACCCTAGTTACCTAGAGTCGGTGCATTATTACATAACATTGGCATGATCACGAGAAAGATCAAGTCTCGAAAGACCGATTAGTTTAGTATCCTTGGAATAACTAGATACATCCATAAATTTTTACATTACATCATAAAAAAACATCTTGTCTTCATATCCCCTCATACTATCCTTGCAGGTCATTCATAAATTACTTCTTCATAATCCTGGGAAAAATAAAACATTGAAAGGGGTGAGCTCAGATGCTCAGTAAGGATAACATTATAGCAGAAGCTTTCATAAATAAGCATAAACACTTAAGGAAATTTATAACTAAAACAAAGGCCTTTTAAACTTGAACTTCAGCATAAAATGGAAAAGGTAAAATGAAATAATGTCATTTACTTACTCACATGGATATTATACTAGTCAAATGATCACATGCAATATAAATAACCACTTTCATAATGTTGGAATGCATAATGCCTTACTATCATAACCACATAGCCAAGGCCTCGTGCCAAGACTACAAATAAGATTTTGTCAAGGCCTTGTGCCAAGACACTAGTTTGTCTCATGAGACCTACCGATGCATCGAGGAGCTATAGCGGGCTCCACCCGTCACTTATTAAGTCCAATGCATTCCTCATATGAACATGTTTAAACATAACATAAACATTCGTATTAAAACTAGCATACGAAATGTCAATACTTTTACCACAAACCATGAATGGTATAAAAGCAGCACATCCATAGTCAAACATAACTCATTCGATACAATATGGAAGATTGTATTGTATCACATTAACCTCAATCAAGAATAATGAAGGATGTTGACATAAATGAAAATAATCATCAAAACTATTTGAGAGAAATATCCCCCTTTTCTTGAAAACATTTAAAAGTCACACTATTTGTCAAGAAGCCATTTAAAAGTAGATTTTTGAATCAAAGTGTCCCATACCACTTTGAAACTTTTTAAAAGGAGTTTTAATTTCTAAAACTTTAATGTCCATATAAATAAATCCTTAAAACCATTTTTAAAACATGGACATTAATGAGAAAGATTTAGAAGAATAAGTCTTTAAAACATTTAAAAATGGTATTTTAGTTAGAGATTCTAACCAAAAGAGACACTTGAATACAAATAATTGAGGTAATCAAAACTTTGTAATATCATGAGAATAAAGGGATTCATGATATACTATGTCAATGTACATTATATACACCACATAAAAGTGATTTGGTGTATATCAACAAAGAAATCTCAATGGAATGTAAATTGAGATGAAATCTCTCATAAAGGCTGTATCCTTAGGTTAAGGATAAATCAACGACATAATTATGTGTGACAAATATAAATACACTAAATATGATTGGATATTCAGTGTAAAACAATCAAAGGATATTCACACATATTCTTGTAAAAACAACACCAACGAATTGGATGTTTAACTCAACAAATGGTGAATGAGTTAAAATTACTCTTATCAAATTCATATCAATGACTTGAGAATTACCAATGAGTGATTATGTGTATCAAACTTATATCCACAGGAAGGGGAGTAGAAATTATGACATAATAAAATGAATAGCGATTCCACACATAATCATGGAGTAATATAATCAATGAAATATGCATAAAGCCAAATGAGTGGGAATTGAAATCTCAAATTCCATTATCGATTAGGTAAGATACGAAACATACAACCATGAAATAAGTATCATACCATGATGATTTAAATACCCATAAATTAAAGTATATTACACAATGAATACAATCATGGGCAGTACACATACACCACATGCAATAATTAAGTGGTGATCAATGGAAATCTCACGAAATTAAAAGTGAGATAAGAAACCCCTTACCACGTTAATCAACTGAGTCGTATGGCCAAAAGTTAATAACCACCAAATGATTTACATAATAACATGAATATAAATAGAATCATGAATATATATCAAATGGCAGTACAGAATACACCACTTTCAATAATTTAGTGGCGAAAAATGGAAATCTCACGGAATTGAAAGTGAGATAAGAAAATCCCTTACCACGTTAATCAACTGAGTCGTATGGCCAAAAGTTAATAACCACCAAATGATTTAAAAAATAACATGAATATAAATATAATCATGAATATATATCAAATGGCAGTACACAATACACCACTTTCAATAATTTAGTGGCGAAAAATGGAAATCTCACGAAATTGAAAGTGAGATAAGAAAATCCCTTACCACGTTAATCAACTGAGTCGTATGGCCAAAAGTTAATAACCACCAAATGATTTACAGAATAACATGAATATAAATAGAATCATGAATATATATCAAATGGCAGTACACAATACACCACTTTCAATAATTTAGTGGCGAAAAATGGAAATCTCACGGAATTAAAAGTGAGATAAGAAAATCCCTTACCACGTTAATCAACTGAGTCGTATGGCCAAAAGTTAATAACCACCAAATGATTTACAGAATAACATGAATATAAATATAATCATGAATAAATATCAAATGGCAGTAAACAATACACCACTTTCAATAATTTAGTGTCGAAAAATGGAAATCTCACGGAATTGAAAGTGAGATAAGAAAATCCCTTACCACATTAATCAACTGAGTCGTATGGCCAAAAGTTAATAACCACCGAATGATTTACAGAATAATATGAACATGAATATAATCATGAATATATATAAAATGGCAGTATACAATACACCACTTTCAATAATTTAGTGGCGAAAAATGGAAATCTCACGGAATTGAAAGTGAGATAAGAAAATCCCTTACTTTGTACTTTTTCCTTGGTCGATGGTAGGTTTACCTCCTATATAATGGTGAAATAATTGTTATTGAATTATACAAGAATAATTTACTTTAATATGATATCATATATGATCTTTTAACATTGATTTGTTAATAATATCTTAGAATTATCGTCATTTCGGGTGTTAACGGGTTCATTTTACTTTATATTCTTTGTTATGTGAGCCATATTATTTATTAATGGGATGTATATTATTCATATCCAGAATGATATAAAGTCCTTAGATACTATTTTTAAATCATCAAATGATAATTATACTTGAATGGATACGATGGAGAATGAATCTCATCGCGTTCGTGGAGACGGTAGTCCGTACGTACGCACGAGCGACAATATCATTCTTTTGATATTAAAATAATATATAAATGGATGGTATATCATATATACTTAATCATTAACATGTTATATTTATTATTTACATTAGTTAAACATCATTATTATACCCATCCAAATAATATTATATTGAATAACAATTACACCACGACGTGGAGACGGTAAGCTGTACGTACGCACGTATGGTGACATGTTATTCAAAGGGTGGATAAAATACTGAATATGGTTGTAACATATTTATAATAACATCAAAATATATATATGATACTGGAGGTATTATTTTAGAATGGTAAAAACAAAGGAAGAAGAAGTGGAAGAAGAAAGGAACTTGAAAAGGGGTGGTGAAAACATTACCTCTTCTTCGGGTTCTTCCTTTTGATGTGATCAAAAGGGCTCCTTAGGTTGGCTTTCTGATCACACTAATGCCTCTAGGTTGTAGTGAGGAAAGTTGGGAGAGTATTTGGGCAGAGTTTGGCCGAACCAAAAGGCTTGGAAGGTGTTAATAAATGAGAAGGAGGAGTGCCCTTTTATAAGAGGGCTGAGGGGCACCTTTGGAAAAGCTAGAAATATTAATTTATAATAAATTCATATTCGGTTTCTAATGGCTAAAAAGTTGATTATTTAAATATTAAGGTGGGAATAGGTCGAAAACAACTCAACCAATATAATTTATCCTGGTTTGGGTACTTATATTAACCTTATCTTTAAGTATTAACTCTAAGTTAATTAGTTTCACTTTTACAATGTCTCTTTGTATTTTTATATAATATGGTTAATAAACTTACTATATACATCCAAGAGACTCCCAAGTGGTCCATTAATTATTAACCTATCATGATATAAGTCTCTTGGCCGAACCTTAGATTTTTAGTAATTTAATATCAATTAATAATATAATATTTGTTTTAAGAACTCTTTTATGTCAATTTTGACACTATTCAATAGTTCATTTTTTTGAAACTCATAACAAATTGATTACTTCGAAAAAGGTAAATTAAATCAATCCTAATATATCATATTATCCTAGAAAATTATTTTAACTCATTAAAAGTTTCATATTATATTTATTTGGGTATTTATAATATCAATTAATTTAATTTTTCACTATTTTAGTAATTACTGCATCATCATTGTGTCATAAATAAAATAAATTATTTAATGTCTAAAAATTATAAATAAAATATAGTTATGTAGTAAAGCTTTTTATCTTTCTAATGAATATTTATAATCTTAAATCCAACATATATAACCCTCTGTAACAATTGTTTTGTTAAAAGATATATGCTTGTGTCATTTTTGTATTTATTTTAACTTAATTAAAATAAAGTGTCATTATCACTTACAAGTGGATCCATGGGGACCCAAAATAGACCCAAAGATGGCCATGGTCGACCATGTATCAACCAATATGGTTAAGACACTTTTTAGGGTAATTTAGTATTATTATAATATTATTTTTTAACCCTTGTTTACCGGATTTACGCTTTAACCATGGTAAATAAAATATTTACCGGAGTAATTATCCAAAATGTTTAAAAATAAAATTTACCTATTTACACAATTTGGAAATCCTGATTCCAAATATGGAATCCATTTTTCCAAATTCAAAACACATAAGTGGCAGAAATTAATTTAAAATTAATTCCCGTTGTTAAAACAAAAAGCGTGTTTTTTAGAGATAATAACTATCAAAAGATTGTCACTTGTTTATGACTGGTTTAAATGTGAAATTTTGTTCAATGACCCACATTGTATTACATGGTAAAAATATATTCTAAATATACTTTAAAACCACTCAAATTCATAATTTATCACTATTAATTATTTTGATTAAAAAAGTTGTTTTTAATTAAAATTTAGTACTTTTCACTATTCATCAAAATATGAAAGTTATCCGAAATGTACCAAAATTTCACCCTAGGCTAATTTCAATATTCCGAATCCAAAAATGAAGTCCATTTTGAGAGATATAATTTATAAAATTTTAAAAAGTAGGTATTACTATTCATGACGGCTAGTTTGATTGGTTATGGTGTGTTAAAATCTCGAACTTGCGTACAATGCACGTCATTGCATTATTCGAAAGGAAACATACCGAGGAAGCTTGGGGTTTTACAAAAACAAACATTATTATTATAAAAATTATTAATTTATTAATTACACTATAAATTAACCATAAAGTTATTATTAACTAAATTAAAGTCATTTTAGTAACAAGTACATATCAAAACTCTAAAAAAGGATGTGAAAAATGTAATGAATAAATGCCACATCATTATGTCCTAGAATGATATATATGATAATTGGAAATATTTATCATACTTGTGTTGTCACAATTTATAGGGACATGACTAAATTGATATCCATAGTCTAGAAATGTGTGTTTCATCCAATGAATTTGTGCACAAAATATTCTTGTAGCTATGTACTCAACTTCAACAGTGGACAAGTCAATATAATTTTTCTTTTTACTACACCATGATACTAGTAACTTTCTCAAAATATGACATGTTCCAAAGGTTATTTTTCTATCTAACTTACAACCACTGAATTTTTCATTTGAATATTTTAATAAATCAAATTCTTTTCCTCTAATATAGAATATCCCTAAATTGGTTGTATACATGAGGTATTTGAAAATTCTTTTTAATATTAGTAAATGATATTATTTATTATTATCTTGAAAATGAGCACACATACACACACTAAACATATTATTTGTCTGACTAGTGGTTAAGTAAAATAAGGTTCCAATCATACATCTATAATTGGTTTTATCTACTAAATTTCCAATTTCATCAAGATACAGTTTACAAGTTGTTCTCATGGGAGTATCATTAATTTTTGTGTTTTCCAAACCAAAATGTTTTATATGGTCTTTAGTGTAATTACTTTGATTTAAAATAAATCCATATTTACAATAAATAATTTGAAAACTAAGAAATAATTTAAGTTCTCCCATTAAACTCATTACAAATTCATTTAGCATCATTTTCAAAAAATCAGTGTATAAATAATTTTTAGAAGATCCAAAAATAATATTATCAACCTAAATTTGAACTACTAAAACATATTTTGAAATTATTTTTATAAATAGAGTAAGATCATATATGTATTTTGAAAAACCTTTAGAAATTAGAAAAGAGTTGAGCCTATCATACCAAGCTCTAGGATATTGTTTCAAACAATATAAATCTTTAGTTAATTTAAAAAAATATTAGTAAAATCTTGATTTTTCAATATAATGGGTTGTTCAGCCAAAACATTCTCAACTATATAAACATTTAAGAATGAACTCTTATTATATATTTGATAAAGTTTTAAATTCAAATGTGTTTCATATGCAAGAAGTATTCTAATGGATTCAAGTCTAGCCATTGGTGAAAAGGATTTTTCATAGTCAATAACCTCTTTCTAAATACATCCACGTGCTACCAATAAAATTTATTTCTAACCATTTTTCATGACTCGTCAATATTGTTTCTAAACATCCAGTTAGTGCCAATAGCGAGAGTGTCTTTAGGTATATCTACTAGTTCCCAAAATTTATTCTTTTCAAACTGATTAGGTTATTTTTTCATTTCCATCACATATAATTCATCATTAATTGAACAATTAATGTTATTAGGTTCAAGATGAGATAAGAATGCTTGATTTTCAACATGATTAATAAGAGAAGCTCTAATTTGTGTACCTCTATCTAAGTCTTCAACTACAACATATAGACGACGGTATCTATGAGTCCTAATAGTTATAGGAAAACAAGGGATATAAATATTATTATTTTTACAGGTCCAAGTTCAGGTTCAAGTTGTTCCTCAGAACTGAAAGATGTTTCTTCTTATTTCATAGAACTTATAAATGGTTTGGAATTGATATTCAGATTTGACAGATCATATTTAAGGTTTTATAAAGGGTTCTTAGGTTCATGTGGATCTTTTTCATCAAATTTTACTTGTATAGATTCCGAAACAATATTTTTTTTATTTTTTTGAACACCCTATATGATTTAATAGATGTTGAATAACTATGGAAAATTCATTCATCACTCTTAGAATAATTGTTTTTTTCAATATTATCTTTTGTATTAAGAATAAAAAAATTTCACCCAAAACTCTAAAGTAATTTATCTTTTGGATTTTTACCATTCCATAATTCATATGGGGTTATATGTAAGAGAGGTCAAACACGAACTCTATTGATTATGTTACAAGTCGTATTCATAACTTCTTCCCAAAGAAAAATAGGTATGCTATACTCATTGAGCATAGTTCAAGAAATTTCTTGAAGGGTTTTATTTCTTATTTCCACTACCCAATTCTTTCGTGGGGTCCTAGGAGTAGAAATGTTATAATTATAGCCAATTTTTATGAAAAATGATTCAAAATTTTTATTTTCAAACTTACAACCATGATCACTTATTAATAAATTAATTCAACATTCACTAATATTTTCTACAGATTTAGCATACTTGATGAAATAGTAACAAGCTTCACTTTTGTGAGATTGAAAGAATACCCAATTATATCTATAAAATTCATCTAAAAGTACATAAAAAAAGTTCTTCCCATTTAAGATAAAAACTCTATAGGTTCTAAAAAAGTCCATGTGAACCAACTCTAGGGGTTGAGAAGTTAAAACTTATTTATTTTATTTGAAATATATTTTGTGTTGTTCCCCTTTCTGAAATGGGTTACATACTTTATCATTTGGGAATTATAGTTAAGGTATATCTTTAACTAACCCTTTCCTAGTTAGATTTCTAAGGGAATGAATATTTAAATGGACTAGTCTCATATTCCAAATCCAAGATTCATTACGAAAGACACTTATAAAGGAAATATTTTGAGAGAATGGGGAATCTAAATTTACAGTATAAGAATTATCATTTCATAAAACAGTAAAAAATAAATCATTTTTAGAATTAAAGAATTTAAAGGAATTATTTTCAAATTTAAAATGAAAACCATAATCACAAAGTTGATAAATTCTAAGTATATTATACTTTAATCCATACAAAACAAAACATTATAAATTAAAATAGTGTTAGAGTTACCGATTTTTCCAAGTTCAATAATTTTTCTTTGGAATTATCACTAAAAGTGACATGCCCACCATCAACCTTGATTGGTTTCTTGAAACTTGAATAGTCCCCATTCATGTTTCTAGAAAATCCATTTTCTAGATATCATAGATGATTACTAGATCTTTTCAAGTAGGTTTACTAAAAAATAAAAGTTTTAAACTAAAAAATATTTTGGTACCCAAATCTTATTGGGTCCAATAATTTTAGTAGTCAAAGATTTATGAATCCATAATTTATTAACAGATTTCCTAAAAAATGATTTTATACTTTTGTGAATAAAAAAAATTAGGTAAAGAAGAATAAAAACAAGTAACCAATTTCATAGAAATAGAACTAGGAGTAAAATTATTTTTAATAATCCTTCTTTGTTCAAGTTGATATCCTATCCCATTAGTATATTTAGGAGAAATGTGATTTCCAAGTATTTGGGTCAAGGTATTTTTTCCATTTTTAATTTTTTTGAAATATTTCTTTAGTTTCACATTATATAATTTTAACTCATTGTTTTCTTTTATCAGTTGATCATTTTTATCATTCTCTATAGTAATATATATCTTAAAACAAGTAGGTAAGGCATGATACTTCTTTAAAAGTTTATATTTATCTTTAACTTCCTTAAATGTATCTTTTAAAATATTAAAATACTCAAACATTTCTTCATTACACATGTTTTAATCACTATTTTCATTTTCACAACAATTATAAATATGAATAGGAGAGGTAAGAAAAAAATTAGATACCTTAGATGTGTTTGTGATAAAAAATGTGTTGACTCTATCATGATTGTCTTATCTACTTGAATCAGATTAACTTGAGTTATCTTATGAAGAAATACAAGTTTTTTTCATATATTTTTTGTATATTTTATCCTTATCATAATATTTATTCTTTAATTTCATCTAGTATAGTTATCTTTTACATGACCTTTTATCTTGCATCCTTAAAAAATTATCTCATTTATAGTATCATCCTTTTTCCAATTCTTTCTTCAATTACCTCTATTTTCATAAATTACTTTTTAACTTGGGTTTTTGTATAATTTATTCCTTTTATAGAACTTTCTGAATCTTCTGTTGAAGTGGTAGATTTATTCATCATTGTAAACAGGTGTCTCTTCATTACTTGAGTTGTATGATTTGATCTTATCCTTTTGTTTTGAAGCAATTGTTTTAAAGGATACATGTTTCCTATTTAGTTCATCCTCTTCTTCTCTGTTTACTTTTAGTTCCTCGTAATACATCATAAGATTTCATATCATCTCTTTAATAGGAAATCTAATCACATAACATGACTCTCAGATTGATGCTGAAGTTCCTGTCCATCTGTCTAGTAAACACCTCAATGGGTGAATTACATGGTATTTGTCAAAAACATGTTTCCCCAATAAGTGAATTGTGTTCATGATCTCATTTTACATAAGATGCATATTTGAAATATTTTTATAAAGTTTTGTTTTAAAAGTATCATATTTAAAAGTATATGTCTATAAATTCATTTCATTGACATTATATGTTCCTTGTTAAGAAACAGTTAAAGTGCCCAAATTTCAAAAGTAGTATTACAGGAAAAAATTATATTAAATTGATCATATCCTAAATCATAGTATAAATAATTCACATATTTACAGTTATTGTCATATACAATTTTAGTAGCATTAATCTTAGTAGCTCTAGCAGTTTTAAATTTCTTAGATTGACATTCAATTACTGTCTAGATATCAAAACCCTTACATTCTAAGTGAATTTCCATTTTATTATTCCACTAAGCCTAGTTAGTGCTATTAAAATAAAGATGAAAATTTATAGAAGATCACTATTGTATCTTATTAATCATAAAGAATTATAATTAGAAATAACAGAAATTTAAGATCTTTAAAAGACAATTAAATCACAATTGATAAGATATTTAAAAAAAATCATTTGATACCATATGTTAGTCAGAGTGAGTAACTCAATATGGGGTGAATTTATTACCTAATAAAAATTTATATTAAAAAATACTTTATACAAAATCCCCCAAGTTAAATAAAAATAGCCAGTTAATCAAAACAGTAGAATTGTATAATTTTCATCTTTAATAAAATTTCTCAAAGAAATATTAATTCTCAGTTAAAACAATATATGAAATTTGTTTAATTTTTTAAACTAAATTTCTTATTAAAACCATTTATATATACAAAATTTAATATTAACTATCAAATTAAAAGTTTTGTTTATAGATTAAATAAAAAATGTTGTTTTACCTTTGAAATGAAAAAACACACATAGCAGAATAAAACAAGGTATTTAGTCTTAATCGAAGACATATTCCCCTCCACTTGATAATCTCCAGGTGAAAATAATATTATTATAACAATAATCAGATCCAAAACCTGAATCATGTTTTACAAACAATAGTACATAGGTTGTCGAGGCTCAAAGCCTCTTCTGTAGTTATATGTGGGAACAAAAACAATACAATCCACACATGACCTCTTCCATAGTTACCATGGTTATCCAGATAAATGAAGTTGAGAGAGTGTATCTAGTACACTCCAGTTTAAGTGCTAGAGACAGTGTGTAAAAATAAATAGAACAATACAACACACTGGTCAAATGTAAAACATAAAATAGAGATAGAAAATTAGTAGAGATAATAAAAGGTGATGATATTAAATCTATAATGATTTGGTTGTTCATAGGTCCTTGAATATATCTTGGAAAAGAGCTTGAATAGGTTCTTCAAAAAGTTTAGAAAAATAGAGTATCTCAGAGTCTGTAAAACTTCTGTTGTTTTTAGTTTGCTGAAGTTCATAGAAACTTCAACACAGGTATCATGGTTCAATGTATGAAAGTTTATTGTTCTTTTAAATATTACACAGTTTTCTCACCTGCATATATACCAGTATCTCAGCATTCACATTCATGAGGGGGTCCTTCAGAGTATATAGATCTATATATCCAAATTATCCATTTAAGAATAATATTAATGGAATCCTAGTTCCTTATACTTATTATTAAGTCATGAAATATTTGAATTTTTCTTAAATGAATCAATGGAGTGGTTTAGGAATAATAATTAATAAATCCACATGATATTTTTTCCCTTAAATCCCATAAACTACCTATTTAAAAAATTAAATTTGAATAAAATAAAACATGAATGGTATCATGTTGGTGGTAGACCATCTCTAATGGTGGCATAGGCCAATGGTAGATTAGAATAATGGTAGCATAGTCCAGTGGTAGAGATATCGATGGTAGATCATCTTAACTGATGGTGGATCTGATTTGGTGGTAGATCTAGTAGGATGTAGATCTGGATAGCGGTAGATCAAGTATGGAGGTCGCACAACTATGGTGGTTGCACAACTCTGGTGGTAGCACAGCTCTAGCAGTAGCAGAACTCTGGTGGTAGCATAATTTCATCATTAGATCTAGTTTACCAATAGATGAAGGTCACTAGTAGACTTATTATAAATTAATGGTGGATGTCCTCAATAGTAGCTCTATCACTGGTGGAGTCTAGAAATAGATTCACTCCACCGGTATATCTGATTAAACTAATGGTAGATCATCAAAACCAATGGTATATCCCTTTGAACTGATTGTGGATCTTCATAACTAATGGTAGATCTGTACTTATCCAATTTCCTTTAGAAGATGATATACTTTCATGAAACATTAATCTCCTAAAAACATAATAATCGTTATTTTTTAGCATTAAAATAAGTAGGTGATAAAATATTTAAAAGATTGTTAATCATGTTAAACGTTCATAATATATCCATTGTATAGTTATCATTAAGATTATTATATATTAAGGGTTACGATAAATTCCAATTGGCACGGATAGAATAAAAATTGAACTTGACTAGTAGGATCATACCCTATTAATCCCATTTATAAAATATTATGAGGGATAGGGAATCACTGGGATTTTTCCATAACCAATCCCAAGACTATATTGAACAAATGAAACATGTGAAAACCCATTTATGGGATAATTTCAAGCTTATCGAGATCATGAATGAAACCATGTTCGACAAACCACCCCAAGAAATTGCCACTATCACACACCTTACCCTTAGGGTGTATGATGAAATAATAATAGGTTATATACCTAGATCCTAGAAGTATCAATTTATATATTTTATTTTTAAATTAAATAATAATTATGTTTATCCCTTTTAATTATTACAATTTTATATGATTTGATGAAATTCGATTTTCATATGAAGACACCAAAATTGTATTTTTGGAAGATATATAATTTTAATTAAAATGAACTTTATAATAAATTCAATAATTTTGAAATAATTTTTTTATTTATTATTAATATTTATATTCCAATGATAGTATAATTTAGTGAAGTCCAATATAATCATTATAAGGGTCTAAAAAAATTATTGTCATAGAAATAAATATTTTTCAATAAATGATAATTTTGATTTTAAATTGTAAATTATAATATTTATATATTTATTTAGATAAAATAAATATTATTTTTGAAATTAGAACATCAAAATTGTCCAATGGTGAGTTTTACATAATTTTCTGAGATATTTGAATTTTTGGGTAAAAATTAAATACCATACAAATATACAATATGTATTATGAATTCATAATATCCCAAAAGTGATATAATAAATAGTATAAATGGAATCCATGACCAAAAATATGTTTCACCTTTAAAATAATGTGTTTTTATGATATTTTATTAATTTTATAAACCCTTAATAAATCCTCAAAAACCTATATTATATTTTAAGGTTTTAAAATAATTTCTTTATAAAGATGACTCACTCCCACATCATCAAGGATATTATTTTATAGAGTTAGATTCCTGAACTTATAAAATATTTAAAAAACTTTTATTTGGTAGAAACCATGGGAAAACCATGGTAAGGTTTGTGGTTTTTATTATTTTTTCATAGAGACCAAAATGTAATTTTTAAAATTAATAAATAATTTCCTCTTCTTATTCTTTAAATACCAACCCATACTCCCACTAATCTTCACTAAATAAAGCTTGAGAAAAAAATTTCTCTCCCTATACCTCTATAAATCCCTCCCATGTTTTTTATGCTCTTAATAATCTCCTCCCAAGCTTTTAGAAGTTCCCTCTCAAGGTAAGTGACTCTCCCCTATTCTTTTTTTATTTCAAGTACTTTCTTTGTACTAAGACCTTTTTATTTCTAATTGTCCATGTTGTAATGTGTTTTTAAATATACCTTTACTATCCTTATTATTCCCATGTTATGATATACTACCTTTCACTCTCATTTACCCCTTCTATAAACCTTTATGTACATCTTTTATACTGCCAAAATTATCCTACTATCTTTTATGCCAAACATTTGTGTAGTGAATTCCCATCCCCATTTACACTCAAGGTTATTCACCTAGTTATACATATCCTTCATTGATTGGAAAATTCCATGTATGTAACCTATAATACTTAATCATGGGTTTAAAAGTGATGAAATGTGTTCCTATAGTGTATGATATATGTAGTGCACAAATGTATGTACATGATATGAATGTGATGGGTGGGCATAAAATTATATTGTCATCCAATGCATTGAGTAATGTTTTTATCTATTTATGTGTCATTTATAGTTAAAATGGTGTTATCCTAATCACACTATGTTATTATTTCTTGGTTTTTATCCTTGAAATATTCTTATGATGTCATGTTTTATAATGTTTCCACATTCCAATGTTTCCTTGATGTTATCATCTTATATCATTCTTCGATGATCATTTTTATGATTATCAACCCTTTTATGTTACCTTGATAATAGAGTTGACTCACATGTATTATTTTCATTATGTTATGATTTGATTATTCTCTTACTGGGATTTATATCTCACCCCTTTCTTATGTACATCATCGGGTTATCCTGTGCATTTTTAGAAGACTAATGAAATTATAAGAGTAAGTTAAGGAGTTTTAAATAATTTTGTTGTATCCATGTTTCAAGTTATCAGGTTATGCATATAATTACCCAAATACACTAGGTATTTTTATCTTATTTTATTGTATTATGTGTTTCTTCATGTAATAAATCATAAATTATGGTGTATTAAAGATATGGGTTTCACATTTTTTCTAAAGGGAAAAACATTATATATGAACAATAATGCTAAAAATGGTTATCTAGTTAAGGTAAATACCTCACATAAAGAAAATATTTTATGTATGATATATAATATGTTATATATGAATATTTATCTAAGAAAAATTTCACATGTATTAACAATATATTATGTGTCACATGTTCCCTAAATAAAATATGATATGTATCAAATTTTTACTAAGGAAAATATTTTACATATGAAGTAATATATTACACATGAATATTTTCTTAAGGAAAAACTCCATATTTTGAAAATATATTATGTAACAGGGGAAAATATTACTCATATATTTTTTCCTAAGTAAAAAATATTAAGTATCAATAATTATGTTATGTATGAAATCTTCCTCGGTAAATATATTATGTATTGAAAAAATATGTTAGGAATGGGTTTTTTATTATGTAAAAACCCCTAAAAATTGTTTAAATAAGTTTCTTATGAATTAAAATATATTATGTATAAGTAAAAAATTTACACATTTATTTTTCCTTAGGGTAAAAACCATACATTTTAAAAATATGTTACTTATGAGAATTTTCCTAAATAAAATATATTTCATGAGGAGTAATATATTATGAATGGAGAAAAATATGTTGTGTATGAATTTTTCTCTAGGTAAAATCCATATATATTCAATATATATTATAAATTTCCAAAATAAATTACACATGGGTTAAAAAAATATATGTATTGGTTTTCAAATAAAGCGAAAAATATTACACATTAAGAAATATGTTATGCTTGATATTTTCCTAATGGAAAAAATTTACATGTGGGATAAATATGATATGCATGGAAATTTATATTATGTATGATGTTTTCATAAGGGAAAAACCATATGTATAAGATAAAAATGTTTCATATTAGGTTTTTAATGGAAAGAAATATTATGCATTAAAGAAAAACCTCACGTATGGGAATTTGGATATAGTAAAAACCATACTCAAGAAATATATATTACTAATGGAATAAAAAATTACATACAATTTTTTAAAAGGGAAAACCATACATATTATTTTAAAAACCCAACACATGAATAAAAACCTTATACATGGGAAGAATGTTTTGTATGGATTCTATAAAAAGGGAAAAAACTTACATATGGTTTTAAAACCCTTAAATATAGGGGTTTCTTTTTAGAAAAATATATTAACTGAAATAAAAGATAATTTTAGGAGTTTTGAAACTACAAGGGGGTTAATTATTCTATAAAACAATGTATATTCCCCCTCAAACCTCCCACGATATCCCCTCTTTGAAGATGGATTCTCCATATATTCTCAATGGAATCAAGTGTTGGTCAATCTAGGATATTCCTTTAGGTAATCCTAACACTTTCTATCAATTATTCCTTGATTTATCCCCCATAGTTAAAATAATTGATTTATTATAATATAACTATAAATTGGGCTATTATTCCACCAGAGAATGGTGGAATTATCTCAATATCAAAGGGATTTTTCTTAGATTAACTAAAGGATATCTTAAAAGGATGGTTGTAATATATGTTGTGTAGAATAAAAAATTTACGTCTCTACCTTTTTTATTTAGGTATTTCCATTTATTTAGGGGAAATTTATGGATTTATTGAAATTAGAAATTTGGGATATTGTATGTTAAAGGTATATATTAATACTCTGAGTGGTGTGAAACCCTTTTCTTATAGATTTAAATCATAATAGACTGATAGTGAGTAATTTTTTGATTATGAACAAAATGTAAATTTGGGAATTAATATTGAAATAATGTATAAATAAATAGTAATTGTTTTATAATTAAAATGGATTATAGATTAATGGATTTAGGTTCTTTTGTTATTGAACAATTGATAGATAGTATATTAAGATATTTGGTGAGGGTGGATGATATTTCTCTATATAGAATAACTCTATAAAATGAGATATGTGGTCCCTTGGACATATCCCAAAGTTTATGCATATTGTTATGTATCATGTGATGTACGGTGTTTCCACTTTTATATGATTAACCATTAATTTAATAATGAAATTTTCTTTAACTTACATTAAATAAATAGTGTCAAGGGACAATATAGACCCCTAGTCCCTAGTTAGTTCATCTAACACTAATAAAATAAGGTTCAACCATAAATTTGTGAGATTAGATACAAGGAACCTAGAAGGGTATAAATGAAATAAGTGAAATATAGTGTCTATAGTGTAGGTTTCCTTAGACACCACCTTATAGAGTAGAGTGTTGGACCAAAAATGATTGTCCTAAGTAATCCCAGATGGAACTATGAGATGCCTTTTAGCCTTTGGAATTATCAAATAGAGAGTGTGGAAAGTGTTCATTCCCTATAATTATATGTGTGCTTATAACAGCCACCCCCTACTTAAGGTACACTTCTCTTTAATGTTATTATAAATCATATGTTTCATTATAATTTAAGCATATTTTTAAAGGTTATAAGGGTGGAGGGAGTGAACCATGGGTATGAGGCCATAGTTAATTATTGATACATGTTACTTCAGTCCCACCAGTAAGCTAGCATAGGGCCACCAGCTAGCTAGTGGAGGTCAATGGTTGGTTACTGGTCTCCTAAATCTCTTTTTATTTTGGGAAGTTTTTAAATATTTCCCCTTTTCTTCTTTATATGATTTCTTGAGATTTTTTCCCTCATCGGTCTAGTAGATCCTCTCTAACATTACTTTCTCCTTTTCCTATTCCAAGTTGAATCTCCCTTAATCCTTGTCTATTTGGTGTGTTGTTGCTTATGATTAAAAGCTAAAGGTAAAGCTAAAATTACACTTACAACTTTTCTTCATTTGATTCACTTCCCAATTATCTATCTTTGTTTTATCCAATATTCTCTATTTTTGGGATTTTTTATGATATGTCATTTTCTCTAGTTCTAATCTGAATAAAAGTTTTTTTGGGTGTGTGGACACCTCTTATACTAAGGTAGGTAGTACCTATTTTTTCCACATTCGCATCCATCTTTTTAAGTGCTTGCATCTTGTATCACACCAAAATTATATGTGTGAACTATAAATCTTAATTCAATGCCTAATAACATATTTTTACTTATTATTTACGATCTTTTAGATTTATAATTACAAAAGAAAAGTGACTCCATGGGAATTCCTTTCCTTAAGATTATAACACTATAAAAAGGTTATAAAAATGACAATTTGATATAGTATATGTAATTTTTATTTGAAATGGTATGTTGTAAATAATATTTTGAAAATGGTAATTTATAAATGGGTATTGGAAGTAGTAATTTGGAAATGATTTTTGAAATGAAAAATTGAAATGGTATTGATGAAATGTGTATTGAAGTTGTATCTTCTTTCTAAAGTGGGGAAAATTGGTTCATTCCTTGTTTTGGATAAATTTATAAAGTGGTAACCTTGTGAAATGTAAATTATTGGATTATGTATTGGATAAAGAAAATACTCATAGATATGGTTCATGCTACTTTATTTGGATGGGAATAAACTCATAGGGTGGTCTATCACTACAACATAAATAGCCTTTTTGCGGTGGTTTACTAAATGGCCGTTAATTTTTTTTATAAATGATTTAGCGGCGGTTTATTAAAAATCTCCACTAAAATGTTATTTTTTTCACTTCCCACACTTCTCCACCCGGACACCCGAAAAACCCCCCTCCCCACCAAACCCCTGTGAGACCCCCCCCCCCCCCCCCCGGCGACCCCCGAAGCCCTAGCTTGCCTCCCCTCAGTGCGCCTCACCGCCCCTCGGCGCGGCTCGCTGCCCATCACCACCAAACCCCTAAATCCCTAGCTTTACTCCTCACTGTAGGTCCTGATTCGTACCACCTATCGAAGCTTCTCACCTCCCCTCAGTATCATCATTCTTCTACTTATTCTATCCCCTTGTTATATGTTATTTTTATACTTGAATCTATATGTGATTGTTATACTTGAATTTATACATGTTTTAAAGTTATTCCAAACTTGTAATAAAGGTTGTGTCAAAGTTTTTTTTCAAAAATAAGTTCAAGTTCCAAGTGTTCATAAAAAGGTTTTATGATCTTTTTTAAATTAATTTTTTGTATTAAGGGGATTTAAACCTACTTTGGTCTTGAATTGGTTAAAGTTTTTTAAAGGAAATTTTTCAAAGGAAAAGAAGTTTTGGGTTCTTTAATGGTTTTAAATAAAAGGGTTTAATGTTTAATAGGATTTTGAATGGGATTTTAAGTGGTTGGTTTTAATGAATTTTTTGAAATGGGATTTCAAAGAGGATTAAAGTGACTTAGAATTCTGATTATTTTAATAAGTCTCAATTGTAACTTTCATAATGAACTACTTATAATTCATGTAATACACTCAATGATTTCTCGTTATATTTAGATGTATTTTTAAGACATGAATGGTATTTTTTGTGTTGTTTATTGCAAGGGTGTTGGAGGTGTGGTTAGATTTATATTATGTTGTTTCATTAATCATGAAACTTATTTGATTACTCATCTCATATTATTTCTATCATGGTTACACTAAGCACAGATAGAGAGGTCTATATTTATGTTACACTAGATAGTCACACACTATTGGTGTCCCCTATTTTTGTTGTATACCATGGTTAGTGGAGAGTTCCCCCTATGATGCTAGGTGCAGGATACTCAAGTGACTTGTATTGTTTGGATGAAAAAATATGTCAGTGGTAGGTATCGTGTATTGGTAAGGTCTAGTACTATCTTACTTTATGATATTTTTTGTTTCCCATGATACTATATGGATTCCATTTGGGGACTCTCATTCCTTGTGTACCATAGTTTGATTAATATGGTGGGAACCATGATTTTTTCTCCTTGTTTACTCATATCGTGTTTGTGATGTGGTGACTTGGTGTTTTATTTTTACAGTTTATGATAATGGGTTTGCTTCATTAAACTATTTTTAAAGTGTTTTGAAAAGGGTGTTTCTAAATTATTTTTAAAATTGAAACAGTAATGGTTGGTTTTAAAGAATTTAAGGTTTTTAAAGTAATATTTTTAAAATGATTATTTTCATTTAAATAAGAAGAAAATATAATTTTATAAAATGGATGTTAAGGTGATATTTATTTTCTCATGTGATTATCAATAAAAATATATTTTCTAACTATATTTAAAACTATCATAAATGAGATGTGTTTCGAAAAGACTTTCACAAAATCCTTATTGAGATCCTACTAGGATTAGTTTTTATCACATCCTATATACATGATTTGGTATATAAAAATATTGTGGTTTTATTTTATAGGTTCCCTATCCTTTTTAGGTTTCCTATACTTTTAAAAAACACTTGGATAAATTAAAAAATGAACCCACCTTTCTGATTTGTAAAGTGATACATTTATATTTTCTTCAAGCATATTAAGAGGTGGAATAATAAAGAATAAATGAACATAAAACTATAGTTAAAAATTAAAATTCATTATTGAATGTTATGTTAACAAAAAATAAATTTATTCTGAAAAATAAATAGGCTCTAAAACATAAAACTATTGTAAAAAGGTAAATAGATAATAAAGAAATCAAATAATAGAATATAAATTAAATAATTATTTTGTATTAATAATATCATATTAAAAATGAGTTTTAAAACAAGGGTTTAAGAGGTTATGGGGTAATATGAGAATAATTATTATGCTCATCAAAAAAAAGATTTTGTGGTTCGGGAATCATGAATAGTCTGATGCACTACCTTTAACTCCCTTGTAAATAGTTAACAATTTTAATTTATTATCCCATATTATTCCTTCATCAAAAACCATGAATCATGGAACATCTCCAATGCCTCCACCAGATTTAATTTTAGAAAATTATGAATAGTATTAGAATACTAAACATGTTTTCACATCATATCATTCATCTAGTCAAACAAAAACTAAACATCAGGCTCTGTAGAGGTTAACTTCATAACCAACACATTCTGATTTTCAATCAAAGTTTCAAGGGTAGAGTATCACAATATAATATCTAATTTTTTTTCTCATTGTAGCAATATCTTATAGAAATAACGGAATTCATCATGGTATATCTAAAAAACCCATTACACTGAAATTAGAAACTCTATCTTGACTGGTAATGGATTTTATAGACTCAAACTTATTAGACAAAATCTTTTTCAAATTATCAAGATCTTATTTAGAAACCATTTCACTTTTGATCTTTCCAACCCAAACTTATATCTCTCTCTTAAAATCATTAAAATATTTATATTAAGGTAAGATTTTGTTTCCATTTCATATTCCTAAATTTTATTCAATTATTATACAATTTATCAAGCCCTTACATTAGTGATATAAAAGTTATGACATCATCAGTTTTTTCATCTGTTCTGGTGTAGCACGACGTACAAAAAACTATAGGAATGGGATCCTTGTTCTCCTCTTCTTTTATGGATCTTTTTAATTTTCATTACTTGGTTTTCTAATGGGTGGGTTCATTATTAACCATATGTATTTATATAGGAAAACCTTATTTAACATATATATTTATTTTCTCAACTACTATATATGAATCTATTTCCCTATTTATTAATAGTTATGTGTTTTAATTTTTTTTAATATTGTGCAGGAACATTTTGATATACATGGATAAAAGCTAGATCACATTACTGAGGAACACACCTCTGTATGTTAAGGTTTTGGATGAGTTTTTAGATTTTAAAATTTCCAATTGATCTATTTAAGGGAGAATAAGATATCCATGCCCTAAATGTAAATTTATAAGGTGGTTGAAGAGAGATGAAGTTCATGAAAACTTAATATTGAAGCAATTCCATGGTCAATATTTGTGTTGGATTTGGCACAAGGAATCAAACGTTGCCAAAAGGTTGAGCACTGATTTCAATCCACAGAATGAGCTTCCAACTTCATCGACAATGGAAAATGAAATGAAAAACCTTATAAATGATGCATTCGGCACTGTAAGACACCACCATAAACATAAAAACATATCAAAACAACCATATGAGGGTGCTATAAATAGAAACGTGACAAGTGATGTTTTTGAGACAGTAGGACAACCATATCAAGATTGTAACATATCACTAGTGGATCATCCTCTTGATTATGTGGAGACTAATGTAAGAGAAAACTTCAATGAGGAAAATACATTTCATGATCTAGTTGACAATGGAAATCAAGAGTTTTATAGTGGTTGTTTGAAATATTCAAAACCTTATTTTCTATTGAAGTTGTACCATATCAAATGTCTATGTGGAATTACCAATAAGGCAATGTCCATGATATTAGAATTCTTGCATGATGCATTTACTAAAGCAGACATCCCCGAGTATTTTTATGATATGAAAAAAGTTGTTAATAGGATTTTTTTGAATTATACAAAAATACATGTGTGTCCCAATGATTGTATGTTTTATTGGTGAGAGGATTCAAGTAGACATGACTGCAAAAAAATGTTCTTCTTCTAGATGGAAGTCAATGAGTGATGTTGGAAGTACGAATCAACATACTAACATGAAGAAGAAGAAAATGAACACAAATGCAAAGTTTTTGATTTAATTTACTTTAAAGCCTCAATTGAAAAGATTATTCATGTCATTGAAAACCTTAGAACACATGAAGTGGCATTTTGTAGATAACAACAATGATGGGTTAATGAGACATCCACGAGATTAATAATCATGAAAGAAATTTGATTCATTACATCCAGATTTCCCAGTTGATCCTAGGAATGTTTGATTAGGATTGGATGCTGATGGATTCAACCCATTTGGGACTTTGAGTACCAGTTATAGCATTTGGCCAGTTGTTTTGATCCCTTACAATTTGCCTCCATGATTGTGTATGAAAAAAAATGTCTTTTATCATTTAGATGATTATTCCTGGAAAAAAAATGCATGGAAATGATATTGATGTATACTTTTAACCTTTAATTGAATAATTACAGGAGTTATTGAGCAACAGTGTTGAGACATTTGATGCTTCTTTTAAAATAATTTTTAAAATGCATACTGCTTTAATTTGGACCATTAGTGAGTTACCTGGGCTTGGGAATTTATCTGGTTGGAACACTTACATGGGTTTGGCTTGTTCTGTTTGTTATATTGATTTTGAGCCCAAACATCTACCTCATAGTAGAAAATGGTGCTTCATGTGCCACCAAAAATTTCTCGATGCATCTCATAGATTTCAGCTGAACAGATCAAAATTTAATGGTTTCATTGATCATAGAACACCTCCAAAGTTGTTAACTGGTTCTGAAATATTGACATGACTTGGAAATGTTGAAACAGAATTTGGAAAGGTTTATAATTTTAATGATAGTGGGAAACAAGTTCTAAGTGCATCATCAAGTGAAATTAGAATGCAACAATAGAAGAAAAAAGTATATTCTTCAAACGTCTATATTGGGAATTTAATTTGTTGCGCAATAATCTTGATGTGATGCATATTGAGAAGAATGTATATGAAAATTTGGTCTTCACATTACTAAATGAGCATGGAAAGTCGAATAATCATCTCAATGCTCAAAAAGACTTATAAGTAATGAACATAAAACGTGATCTCTGGCCAGATGAGAATGAAAAGTATGCTCCGACAATTTTTGAAACGAAAATCAGGATAACGATACATTCTTTAAAATTTTAAAGCATGTAAACGTATCTTATGGGTATTAAAGTAATATCTCAAGGAGTTTTGACATAAAGAATCATAAGTTACATGGATTTAAAAGTCACGATACACATATTTTGTTACGGCAGTTACTACCATTGGAATTGTTTACATTATTACTTCAAAAATTTACTACTGTTGTACTCCAATTATGCACACTTTTCATATAGCTATGTGAGAAATATATACATTCATTTGAGCTTGAGATCCTTTTAGAGAGGTTTTTATTGACACTCTGTGCAATGGATATGATCTTTCCTCTGTTGTTTTTTACTTTCATGATGCATTTAACTATGAATTTGGTTAACGAAGCTAAATTAGGAGGCCTCATTCATTATCGATGGATATATCCAATTGAGAGATACTTTATTTATATGTTTTTCAGTTAAGTAAACAATTTTTGGCACTTAATTAAATGGATAATTATGTATTATTTTTTTATTACATAGATGTCTTGGGCATTTGAAATCATACATGAGAAATAAAGCTCAACCAGAAGGCTCTATTGCTGAAGGCTATTTGGAAGAGGAGTGTATTACCATTTGCTATAGATAATTGGATGATATTGTGACAATATTTAATTGAGATGGATGTGTTGAATACACATCAAATAAATCTAAAATACATAGAAAATCAAAAATATTTCTACTATTGGCTGATCAGTTGGGAGGACCTCAAATGTTACACTGACAGAAATGAAATTATTACAGGCACATAGATATGTGATGCTAAATAGTGAAATTGTATATCCATTTATTGAAGAGTTGAGGATACAAACAAAGATATGAATGAGAGGCCAAACACAAAATGAGAAAGATATAACGAAATATGTTAATAAAGAGCTTGTAGAATGGTTTTCACGGCGTGTAAGTTCATAAATATTGAAATAAATGTGAATATTAGGTTGACACATATATTTTTGTAATTCTAATAATGTATATTTATTTTTTTAGATCATGAATAATGATACCTGAGCATAGTTTTTATAAGATTTGAAGTTTCTTGCTCGAGGTCCTCCAAAAAAAGTTAGAAAGTTTGACGCTTACAATGTGAATAGCTTTAGATTTCGTACAGTTGATCGAGAAGAGGGTTTGAAAACATATAATAGTGGTATATTTACATTTTCTAAAGTGGGATACTATGTAAAGATGATCTATATTATTGAATTAAACTACCATGAGCATTTTTCAGATGTTTTATTCAAATGAATTTGGGTCGATATTATCAGAGGTGTTAAAAGAGATTCCTTGAAATTTACTTCTATCAACTTCTCTCACTTGATGGATGGTGGTGATCGTGAACTACATGATCCATATATCTTATCATTGTAAGAAAAAAATGGTATATTATGTGAATGATGTTGTGGATGAAGGGGGGAGTGTAGTTTCTCACATAAAACAAAATATTTGTATGATATGGGTGATGAAGTGGAAGATTTAACCTTTGACATTGAATCTCATCAAAAACAAGAATCAGAATTATTTTTCCATCATGATATTGAAAATATTAGTCTAGAAATGATGAATGAATTGGATGAATTAATGGTGTAGGAAACTGACATGATTGAAGGATAAAATGATTGTATGTGTAGTTATGCATTCATTTATCAACCACTTATTTCATTTGTGCAATTATTCATTATAATTGTTATGTATTTTTTTTTGTTAGTAATGTGCATTTGTTATCATTTTTATTTTATTTTTTCTATATAAATTTTTTAAAATATATGTTCTCAACTTAATTTTATTTGATTAAATGATAGGAATTCCAAGGAGGATGAGATATACTATTTCATCGACCACTGCGACAAATGACAATCCATATGTCTCCCTCCCTATGACATTTGAGCCACCATCCCCTTTCCCCCTACACCATCACCCCCTGAACCATATCTCACACCCTCTGTGAGTGTCCCTTAAGTATCTCATTCATCACCTCCCGCTTCAGTAGCCTCAGTAGTGGGGGAGTGGTGTGCCACTTCTAGTTCTTCACAAGGATACTGAAGGGTGACTGTTATAGGTACAAATTTTAATATGAATAAATTTATTGCAATTTTTTATATCAATTGTTTGTTCATTAAAGATGGAAAAATGAAAGTGTAGAAAAAATTATAAAAATTTCAGATGTGTGGAATCTGACCGAAGAGAAGATAGTTGTCCCATTTGATTCATATGGGGTCCCTATGAATTAAGCCACAAGATTACTTGGTCAAATTTAAGGCTAGCTGGCCCTGAAGCTTGTTTCCCTTCCTATTTCATATGATGATTAGAGGCATACAACTACAAGTTCGAAAAATGAAGTTTTTGATTCCCAAATAAAATTAATTTTAATACATTATTGCATAATTGAATTTCATGTTATTAATATTTTCAAAATGAATTTTTTTGTATAGATGTTTTTCCACTTTATAGTTGGTGATGTGATAGCACAAAAGTGGACATTGAAAAATCTTGGAAAAAAATGGAATGAATTTAAATGGATATTGTGATGATATTTCAATGATACTTCATTGAACTCCCAAAAAATGTATTACAAGATACATGATAGGGTACCCAAAGAGCATTGGAATGTTTTGGTTGACAAACATCGTGATGAGAAGCAGATGGTATTTAAATATATATTACTATATTAATCTCATTTTACATTTATAAATGTATATAAAGAGGAGATTACATTGAATACATTACTATTAAATTTCATTTTATTTATTTTAGTATCTTTTAAGAAATAATTCATCAAGTTGGGCTAAGCAGGTCATCCCTCACACTGTCGGGTCAAAGAGTTTTTCTAGAAGTAGATCTGCTCTTGTAATCCTTTCATTAGTTTAAATATTTATAAGAAAATATTATTTGTTTAATATATTAAATTGTTGATTTATTTTTGTTTAATTTAGTCACATAGTTTATGGCATGAAGCATCCCGGACAGAAGTGTGGTTGAATGTTCACCAAAAATATGATGGAAGTTTTGTCAATGAGCATATCAAAGAAGATGGGGTATGAACTCATTTTTCATTATAACAAATTATTATCAGTTGTTACTATGTTAAAATATATTTCTTCTAATATGACTACTATATGATTTATAGGTAAAAATTAATGAACTATGGTATTCCAATCCAGCGCAGTCCTACTCAGTCTCCAAGGATGACCCGGTTGCTAAAGTCCTTGGGAAGGAACATTCTAGTAGAGTGCACAGGATGGGTTTGGGACCTGTACCATATGAGGTCATTAGAAGGCCACCGGGTATTGCAGTTTCATCTACTCCTGGTTGTAGTTAGTCCATGCCCTGATATAATTAGATATATATTATTTCTTTATGAAACACAGTTCAAGACAAGGGGTCAAATATCCGCTTTGCAGAAATCATTGATTGATTTATATCAGAAGACGACTAGATCTTCCCCCAGTGGTATTTCATCTACTGGTGGTGAACAGGTAAGTTACAAAAATTCAAAATAATTTAGATTGCAAACTTTTATTGGTTTTAAGTTTAAATATAAATATACAACTGTATTTAATTTTCAATATAATGTTCTTACAGGTGGTAGTAAGAAGTAGAGATGGAGGTGGAGAGGGTGACGATCCATGTTCATCATCGGACCATGATTAGTTGTATTATTGATATGTTGGAAAAATATGGTAACAGTAAATTTGTATATGTATCATGTGTGGCACAAAGTTTCCACCAAACATTTTCATGACCAAACATTTTCTTGATTTCTCATGTTTCTTTTTATTTATTTTATTGATTTCTGATATTTCCTTTTATTTCTTGATTTCTTGAGTGTGGTATGAACCATATATGTAGATTATTTATTGTCAGGAATCATTTTTTATGATTCATTTTTGCTAAATTTATTAGCTTTGTTACCCAAGGATGAACTATCAACCTTCTTATTGATTTTCTTGGGAATATCCAGTTTTGTAACTCCGTTCAACTTGTTTCTAGTGGATAACCCTTATTTCTTCAAATTTTTTAGTATTCTCTTATCATGTTTTATAATTGGCATGTGATCACTCCCACTTATGCTTTCCTCTTATTCAAAATAGTTTTTCTAAGAATTTAAAAATATATGTTTAACACTTGAGTGTCTTGATCCTGTTAAGGTAGAGGGACTGTCCACTTCATTAATAGTATAATTTATAAATATTTGTTGAACTCTTGAGTGCCTTAAACTACCATAATTTGTATCTCCCCAAAAGATGAATATAGTGGCTAAAATCTATAATAAAATCCTAAAGAATGTTCTATATAGTTTGGATCATCCTTCCTGATTTCTCATCAATCTGAGGATAAAAGTTTTTACACAACTTCAACTACCAACTCAAAGACATCTATTATAATTGCCAAAACTATGAGGTAAAACATGTCATCCCTAGGTGAAAATCCTTATTCAACTATCAAATCTAACACTCGGTGATAATTTTTGGACAATTCAATCGATGTGAAACAAAACCTTCAATGTCTCTTACTATGGAGGGCCACCAGAACATCTACTTTTCATTATTATTAATCATGGTCGGACCTGGGTGAACATTCCACTTCAAAGAATTATAGGATATCATAAACCCATCTCTCTTGGAATATGTGACCTTTACCATGATATGAACTATAAACACTCCATGTATTTTGAAAATCAATCCTGAAATAGTTTCACATTCTTCCAACCTATCACAAATCATGATACATTCCAGAACAATATTCTAACTTTTCTTTACTTTCTTAACCAATGAAGAAATGACCTCTAAGGATACCCACATTTCTTCCCCTAAACCCTCAACTACACCCACCAACTAGTCTTACAGTGAAGATAAGATCTTCTATTCTGCTAATGAAATATGTTCTCCCATCTCCTATATTTTCATGCCTAATGAATTTACCACTACATTTCCATTTCTAGTTGAATACTATTTATCGATGTCAAACATATACAAGTACTCTATGAAATTCATCTGATAAAGATTATGTCCATGTAGTGAGAAAATATTATATGGCCTATTGGTTCCAAAGTACCCAACCAATCTCTCTCCCAAGAGGTTTTGTGATGATCATTTCAATGCATAGACCACAACTACAAACTAAAATATAGGATTAGAGTATTTCATCTTGTGGGTAAAAAGCTGATGAAATGCAAAGTGACTAATTTATCACTCCACATAATAACATATACTAAGACAGAACCGGATGCATCTCATTTCCCTACATGTCAAACGTTAGGCTTAGGAATGCTTTGGATCAGAGCTGACAACAACCAATTCTTCAACACTATGGAAACTTCATCACACTAGTATGTATAGTAAAACATGAATCCATTCTAGGTAACTATGGTCATTGGTAATTCTAAATGAGAGATCTCCAAAATTATTCTCCTTTAATTCCCATATAATCAAATAAAACATCAACTATCTATTACATTCCTCAGTTATGATAGATACACAAATACATCAACATACTCGAGATCAACTGATATCCTTGATTGTGAAACCACTATATCCAAAAGTGACACTTCATGTACTTAGAATAAATTTTATGTACCCAAATCATACTCAACCTATTATTCAAGTATCTATCATGTGATTATTATAAAAATTTTGGTCTTCTGGTATTCTTTTGGATGTGGAATTTATGTGCATGTGAAATTGGAATGGTTTTTTAGGGCACTAGTTCTGGGGCTGTAAAATCAGTTGCTTTTATGTAAATTTGGCTTTAGAGGCGGTTTTAACTACCGTGAAATAAATGTATTATATTTTGTAGCAATTTTAACTGCCACTATAATTTCTATACTTTTCTATCTGTGGCGGTTAAAACAACCACTACGGACAATGATTTATCTGTAGTTAAAACCACAGGTACACGGTTTTCATATTCATTTATTATTTCGCGGTGGTTATCTTGGTTTTAGTGGTTGTTTTCCCAGTGAAAATGGCTGCTAAATGAGTCCACTATGACAGTTACCATAAACAGCTACTAAATTGAGGAAACATCCACGTATTTTATGCCAACATGCAATTTAGCGGCGGTTTTTTGAAACTTCCACAGAAGCATATGGCGGTGGTTTAAACCACCACCATATCCAAAAAAATAGCCATGAAATGGCCATTTTCTTATAGTGTATGTTTCTATGTACTAGTTGAGAAAACACCCATAATGGTGGTCTGTGATTACTCTGAAAACCCCCACAAGGGTGTTCATGGTATTATGGTTGGTACTATCTCCACAACATGGTCAAATTCACCGCTACACTGTATGAAAAAGGTATGGTCGATCAAGGTCTCCAACATAAGGATTGACAATGGTTTTCTTTTATTTATTTACCTTTGTAAATTAAATTTTTAAATTTTTAAAATTTCAACACTTTTAAATACACTTCCTTACATAGTGGATATATTTAGGGACACTGTTGATCGTAGACTACTAAAGTATACTTACACCTTGATCAGTCTGTTGTTTGGTACCCAATAATCTTTCATGGTTGTAGATCTAAACATGGGAAAGTTACCGATGCTAGATACTTGATTTATTAGATATGTTAGCGCTTGTGATCTAGGAGATAGGCTAAATATTAGACCATTATTGGGGATTCATGCAGTTCTTTTGAGTCTTTGGTATTTTATTCTCTCTTGGAACATGTTGTATTTGACTATTAATATTTATGTTTCTTAACTTTCATGTAGCATCATTTTTTATATTTCATGGTTTATGTTTAGTGCTTGGATCATGTATTGATATTTCTTGTGGTGTATGCAATGTATGTTATTTCCATTATTTTTTCACTATTATTTCACTTTTACCTAAGGGTGTAGTCTCCCAAAGGAATCTTGTCAAGCCCTCACCACTAGTGGTTAGCCTTTGAAATATAGGGAGGCACACCAGAGGTCAGGTAGCATACTGGTATAGTTACTATTCATAGTGATCTAGGTCAAGACATTACAAAGTGGTATCAATTCACCTTCTCTTTTATTTTTATATTTAAGAAAGGTAAATAGGAGAATATGATATTTAAGATATTAGTAATGATCTCGTTCATAAGAGTAGATAACCCAAGTATGATGGGAAAGTTAAGTCTCCAAGGATGGTATTTTTGTTCATGGAATTCACTTGTTACATTTGTGTTATTTCACCTTGAGTGATGCAATTGGTTTTTATTAATAATGAATTTTTGGGTTTTATCTCTTGGACCATCATGATAAGAGAGTGTATGTGCATTCATGCATCATGCTATGCATGTAGGGTTTACCTCTCATTTGTGAATTTTCTATGATTGATTGACACACACACACACACACACACACACATATATATATATATATTGAGAAAAAGGATTCCATCCACTTAAATTTCCAGAAATATAAGGCTATGGTGGAATATTACTTGGACAATTCCCTAGATGATACCTTGATATCAAGGTGTATATAAATAGACTGTTTAGTTAAGGTATTGTCTAGATAAAGTGTTAGTAAGAAACCTATATGGTTTTTTGCTCATAAATTGTAAATGAAAAATTATTTGAAAAAACCTTGTGAATTTAAATCCTTGAAAATATCTGAATATCAGAATGAAAAACCATATTAAATATGACTCCTTGAAAAAAAGAAGGATTAAATTAGGGACTCCTATGGAAAGTGGTGATTTATAATATTGAGTAGTAGACGGGCTCAAGAGAGAACTTGGTTTTGTGAGACCTTATAGGATGGATATATAGGGTATTGGGATATTGTACCAATCTTATTTTGTTTGATATTTGATATTTTTGAGCCTACATTTAATTTGTTTTCAATAAGTCAATATGTGTTGGTGGATGAAGTGGTGATGCCTTTAGAATTATTATACATTCGTATAATGACATTCGATGTCACACTTAGATAATTATCCTTGTAATTTTGATGATTGTTGATGTTATATTAAATTATTAACAAATGCGCTAAGGAGTTTTCACATTTCTATAACAAATAGAAGACCATGTATGATTATTTACATGAAGTGAAAAAGATGAATTGGGGGTGCCATGAAAAAAATGAATTGAAGGCCATACAATATTTTATTGCATGAAATAAAGGAGAAGATTTAATGGTGACCATATTGAATGATGATGTTTAGAAAGGATTTGAAATATATTTTTTTACTTAGAGTATTTCAATGTATTTTTAATGAGACTCATCTAAAAAAGGCATCCATCCCACTAGACTACCTAGGCCAAGATCAAACTCTAGCACTGTGGGACCTGAAGGTCAACCACACCCAAAGAGAGTAGCTTGAGTAAGTCGGTGTGTGGAAGAGGGGGTAGGCCTATGTATAAGTCCCACAAAGGGCCTAGATATATTTCAATGGGGAGAGGGAGTGGTTCCACCATTCGGGGTTGGCACAACAACACTGAGATCTAGCATGGGGTGGTGCTAGTGGTGGTTTGTGATTTTTGGCAATGTAGCAATGAAAGATTATTGATAAAATAGAGAGATGCCACTTTCAAGAATAGATTTAGGAAGAAAGTAGGGAATTCACTATTTAACTATATTAAAAATGTACACATTTTCTGCACCATATGATCTCACAAATTTGGACCGTCCGATCTGTGAGCGTTGTTGATTTCTTCCTGCCATGTCTGAATCCATATGTAGTGGTTTCTAATTCCATTTTGAGCTATAGATCTCATGGCATTGTTCACTAGATTGAAACAAATGACTGTTAGACATATAAAGATTCCAAATCAATTTATTATGATCTAGGTGAGATCCAAGCACACATAACATTCAAATATTCATGTATGAACCTGCATGAATAGAAGAAACCCCATACACTGATGAAGCCAAGTACCTGGAAGAGTTTAACATCAAGATAATTGAACAATAAAAAATTCATTCATTTACACTTTCATTCATCAAATTAAGGATATTTGATGAAAAACCCAAGCTCTCAGGTGATAATAATGAGATATCGTGTCACTGATATTTTAATATCTCTTATGGTGAAGTTTGAGGCAAGTCTTGAGTCATGCATACCTTAAATGTTAATGAGCAAGGATTATTCGGGTATTCGTAAATTAATACACCGTGTGAAGGGAGAAAAAGGAGATCTCAAGTCATTAGGAGTTTATATGATGAAGAAATAGAGGATATTTATGTATTTATAGTAAGGCTATCAACTGTGTGATAAGATGATACAAAAGTCTGTTAGGTATTTCAAAATGAGGACATGCAAGCATGAAAAATGGTGAGCCATGACTGTTTTATATTTTGTGTGAGAATAAAATGTTATACCTGAACCATTCAGGAATTTTTGTTTCATGCATGAAGACACTGGTTCACCTTGTTGTGTGAGAATTGAAATTAATACAAAACCCTTTAGGTATATGATATTAATGCAAGCAGAAGGAAATACCAAACACATGGGTATTTCAAATAAGTATTCATAAAGAGATAATTCCCACAAATAATGTGGTATTTAAAGGGGGAAATTAATATGATACCCACATTTGGGTGTTAATATTTGAATGAGAAGAATAAATGTGTTTAATTCATAAACACATTTAATGGACGATTTCAATGGAATAATTTAAATCATGGAATTTATTGAGATTTACATTCACCATTTGTTTGTGTATAAATATGTTCATGCATGTGATGAGAAAAAATATGAGACACAATATTACAATATCTGTTGAAGACCAAGATCCTGATACTTTATTATATCGAAGATATAAGGATCCAAATATGGGTTAATTCCTCATGAAGATGATCACATAAATCTGAGAATTTGAAAATAAGTCTCAAGACCCTCATTTATGAAGATCTTGAGGAACTACACAAGAAAGTTTGATCTATAAATATTGTGGAGGAAGATCATAAAATCATCATGCAATGTATCAACCTTTAATATCATCGATGAACTAGTGGTGCTAGTATAAACAACACCATTAAAGACTAGTGGTACCAGTATAAAGAATTCCATTAATCCTTTACATTGTGTAGATTGAACTATCTAACATTCTATGCAAGTTATAGGAAATTTTCATCATTACAATTTACAATGATAAGAAAATATGTGAAAAACCACAGGTTCATCACGACATGGAGTAGGTATTAGTACCAAACCTTATAAAAATCCTTGTGTGATTTTCATTACTTTCATTTGTTTTCACATGAGAGAAGTGGGTCCTCAAAGAATGAGATATTGAGGTCTTAACCATACACGTAGGTTGAATGAAAAAGAATAATTCATAAAAATTAACCAATGATTCACCCTAATGGATCTAACTTGGTGATCTATAAGTGGTATTAGAGAACAAGGTTCCCTCTATAAATATCCAACCTTTACTAAATAACTAATGATGGAGAATTTCAATTTAGTCAACACTAGAGGAATTCCTTTCTTTGATGGAAATAACTATTATGGATGGATGAATTGAATGATTCCGTATCTTATTTCACAAGGCCTTGGATTTAGAGATGTTATAATAGTTGTTTTTATTTAAAATGGAATTGATGCTCTCATGACATATGTTGTTAAGAGAAATTGGAAGTATATGGGAAAGATATAAATTCTATTTTTCATACTAATCTGATAATTTGTTCACTAAAGTGATGGGACTAAAAACAACCAAGGATATGTCAGATAAACTCAAGAATATGTATAAAGGGGATGTGTATATCAGAGAATTTAAACTATAAATCTTGAGAGATAATTTTACAGACATATGAATGGATGATGATGAAATTTTTTATGACTATTTTACCAAGGTTAATGAGATAGTAAGTCATATCAGGGGTTTTGGAGATACTTTTTAAAATTCATCTATTTTCAAGAAATGGATGAATAACTTTATTTATAGATTTGATTCAAATATTTCTACCTTAGAAGAAGTTAGAGACTTATCTCTTGATGAGTTTCATAATAAACTTTTTAATTAGGAGATGATAAAAGCTCCTTTTTTCAAGAAGAAAGAAAAATAGGAAATGGATTTCAAATAAATGAAAAATATCAAGCTAAAGGAAAAGAAAGATGATCCATACTCAGATTCTAATGAGGACAAGGTTAGTGATTCCGATTATAAAAGAATCATTCCCTTTATTTCCCAAAATTTCAGAAGAGGAAAAGGAAAATGTAAAGTCTTTCTTTGTTTAAAGTGTATTAATTATGGTCAAATTAGACATTTTTCGAATGATTGTCCAAAGAAATAATCTTAGGATTCTAAGAGTGATGATGAAGATGAAGACTACACTAAAATAAGATTTAGAAAAGTTAATGTTAGAAAGAAAAAAGAAATTCTGAAGGAATTACCAGAAATATTTAATGAGTAAGAGAGTTGATGAAGACTCATCAGCATGGACTGAATCAGAAGATGAAGGTTCAACTAAAAATCATAAAACCTTCATAACACAAGTTAAGAGACGTGGAGATTACTCAAGTAGATATGAGAAAGAAGAAGATAGAAACTATGAGTACATGATAAGATCTAAACTTGAAGCATGTCTTGATAAAAAACACTTATCTCGGGAAAGAAAAGAATAAGATTGAGAAAGAAAATAAGAAATTAACTAAAAAAGAATAAGGAAGAAATAGTTCTTATTAATGAAGAAAAGGAGGAAATGATAAAAAGAGAAGTATCCTTTTTTAATGAGATTAATAAATAAAAATTAAAAATTTATGAACAAGATAATAAGATATGTGTCACAATCTATATGTGTCATAGTTTAAATTGAGTTGAATAGGGCCAAAAAAGATTTCAATATATCTATTGAGATCAAGAGAGAAACTTCTCAGGTTTGAGAGAAGAAAGGTAAAAGGGAACTTGATCATTTTGATGGAAATGTTACTTCTAATTTTCTAGGTTATAAAGTTAAAATTTAGGAATATAAAAAAATTTCAAGAAGGCCACAACCCCCTAAAAAAATAGTGACTCAGTTTACAACAAGACAAAAACAACACAGATCTGGATTCATCTATAACACTACCGCAAAACGGGGCAAGGGAAGCGCCTCATTTCATTAGTTCTAAGTAGAAAGAGGTTCTAGGGGGATTTATCAGCACTAGCTAAAAGAAATGATAAATGTATCCTTTATCATTGCTAAAAAACACTGATAAAGGGTATACATTTATTAGTGCTTTTATTAGTGCTGATAAAGGATGCATTTATCAATGCTATTTTTAGCACTGATAAAAGTTTTTAATAATAATTTATATAAAATTATTATATTTATATTAAAAAATAATTTTTATTTGTAGAAATTAAATAAAAAATACATGTTTATAATTAATAGATTTTTTTAATAATTCAAAAATATATATATAATGTTTTAAAAAAAGTATTTCGAAGGTTATAATTAAATATATATGTGTTTCTAATGAATTTGGTCAATAAATATATTGATCATGCATGCATATAAGTTATGTATAATCATGAATGTTTATTTATACATTACACTCTTCTTATTATTCATGTTGTCCATTGATGAATCATTTTTTATTATGTACCTTTTACTAGGTGTATATGATTAATTCATGCATGTTACCCATATAGAAACTATATTATGTTCTCGATACTTATAAAATTACATTAAATATATTTAAAGAATAAATATATTTATTATATTTATAATTATTAAATTTTAATTATATATAAATTCTTTTTAAATATATTTATTTGTGATTATATTATAACTATATACATATTTTTTAAAATAATTATAAAATTAGAATAAATATATACATGTATTATAATTACATATATATATATATATAATTATATACAAATATTTATAAATATATTTATTTATAGTTATAATTATAACTATAAATATATATATGTAAATAACTATAAAATTATAATAAATATATTTATCATACTACTTATAAAGTTATAAATATATAATTAAATTAATATATACCAATATTTATAAATAAATACAAATATTAATAATTATAATTCCTAAATAAACATAGATATGTTTAAATAAATAGAAAAATTTAGATAAATATATTAATTATATATATTTATATACAAATATCTATAAATAAATACAAATAGTTATAAATATAATTCTAAATAAATGTATATATATTTAAATAATTAAAAAATTATAATAAATATATTAATTATATATATTTATAAAATTATAAATATTATTTTATAATTTTATAATTATTTATATATATATTTATAATTAAAACTCTAAATAATTTATTTATTATAATTTTTAATTAAAAATAAATAAATCTTTATTTATTAGTTACAAATACTAATAAATATTTATTTATATATATAATTATTAATTAATAAAAAATATATTTATTATTTTCATATATAATATTATATATAATTAAATAAATATATTTCTAAATATATTTACAAATATATAGAAATATTGAGAATTAAAGACAAATATTTATTTTTATAGTTAAAAATAAATACAGATGTATTTAAATAATTATAAAATTATAATTAATATATTAAATATATATTAATAAAATTATAAATATTATAAATATTAATTTGTTATAATTTTATAATTATTTAAATATATATATATATTCATTTATAATTATAATTATTAATATATATATATATATATATATTCATGTAAATAATTATAAAATTAGAAGAAATATAGTTATATACATCTATAATCTTATAAATATATATAATTAATATATTTATTATATATATTTCTAAGATTATAAATATAATAAGTATATTTCTTATAATTTTACAATTATTTAAATTATAATTTTATAAATATAAATATATATTTATCATGTATATAATTTTATAAATATATATAAGAATATAAATAAATTATTAACTTTATATCTTTATCGGTGCTTTTTTAGCGCTGATAAAGGCATATCTTTATCACTGCTAAAAAAGAACTGATAAAATGTGTCTTTATCAATGCTATATTTTTAGTGCTGATAAAGATATCCTTTATCAGTGCTTTTTTAGTGCTAATAAAGACATGTTTTATTAGCGCTTTTTTGATTTTAGTGCTGATAAAACATACCTTTATCAGCACTTTTTAGTTAGCACTGATAAAAGGTTCATTGGGTTTTATAAAGAAACTCTAACTTTATCCCCCTTCATTGCACCCATCAAGATCTCGTGGAAGCCAATCGCTAATTCCTCCGCCACCACCACCACCACCACCACCTCCTCCTCCTCTCCCACCGACTCCTCCCACCGCGAACCCACCTTCCTCACTTTCCTTCCCTCTATCGTGCACCTCTCCTCCACTGCACGACTCTCCTCCTCCGCGCGCCTCTCCTCCATCGGAGGACTCCTCCATCACACGCCTCTCCTTTGCTGCTAACTCCTCCGCCTCTGTGATTCCCTCCACTATGAGCCCAACTTCCCCATGTTCCTCTCCTCCACCATTCACCTCTCCTCCACCGGAGGACTCCTCCATCATGTGCCTCTACTCCACCACGAACGCACCTCCGCCACACACTGAACCACACCCCCACAATGAGTTTTCTCCTTTTTCTCATATATTTTGAATGTTATTACAATTTGATATTAATGGTGATATTGTTAGTTGTATAGTCTAAACACCCCATGGAAAATCATGTTCGTTGGTGGTCCTTGTTTGAGCACTAAATGAATTGCATGTTGGGTTTCCTTGTTTCAATTGATACATCACTGTGATCCAAGGAAATATTCTCTCCACCATATTCTTTTTTATTCCCTCGCAAATAGTTGGTAGCCTTTGACATACGAGGAGGGTTTCTAGAGGTTTTGTCTCATGCTAGATTGGGTTATAGGTTAGGTAAACCCATTCTGGTTTATGAAAAAATGGTATCAATGCCTATCTTTTTTATGATTTGGGGAGTTATTAGTTAAGAGTATTATGGAAGTGTCACAACATATGGCATACCTCATACTAGTGCACCATGAACAACTTTTTCTATGTAAAGTCCAAGTTACCTGGGTGATCGGATTGTTACCCTTTATTCCATTTTTAATGTTATATTATTTCACATTGGGTGATAAACTTGAGTTTGAATATTATGATTTAAGGGTTTTGGATCGTGTATTTTGGGTAAGAGTCTCATTCCCATGCATCATTCTAGGCATGTATGATTAACATGGAATATACTTTTCTATGTGTGATTTCACTAAAAAAGAATGTTTAGTTGTATGAAGTATCTGCAACAACCATTTTTATCTTCATACATATTTTTCACCCACTTATTTATTAACTAATGTTTCTACATAAAATAATTTTCCAAGGATAGTAGTATCCTCAAGTACTTGTAATCTATATTCTCCATACACATCTACTTTCTTATCCAGATTTTTCATTTTCTGGTGGATATTTAACATCACCTCTACTCCACTAACTATAAAGAATAACTCCATACTTTTAACTTATGTCAATTACCTTCCATTTATGGGTATGGTCCTCATAAGATTTTAATAACCTTTTAAAAGAATACACGCCTACCCAAATGACTATATAATGTTTCTCAAGGACCAAAAATCAATTAGATAATTCCCAAAGTGTGGTGTTTCTCGATACAAGAAATATGAATCTGGTCCTATGAATGTTTTATATACTTTCCAATCATTCCATGGTTTAGGCACCTATATAAAATTGAGGAGACTGTAGGGCAGATGACATAGCACACAGACATGAGAAATAAATATGGTAAACTATGTCACTTGGTAGACTCTCCTCAGTGGAAGATAATCAATCACGCGTATCTTGATTTTGGAAATGAGCTAAGAAACCATCGTCTTGCGTTATCTACGGATGGAGTGAATCCTTTTGGTTTTCAAAGAATCACTCAGAGTACATGGTCGGTTATGTTAGTAAATTATAACTTTCCACCATGGTTATTCATGAAATGAAAACGAATCATGTTACACCCAGACCCTTGTTACCTAGAGTTGGTGCATTATTACATAACATTGGCATGATCACAAGGGATCAAATCCTGAAAGATCGATAAGTTTAATAGCCTTGTAAGTACTAGATACATACATAAGTTTTGCATTACATTATACAATGAAAAAAACAACATTGTCTCCTTTGACCACATTCATATCCCATAGACTATCCCTACAGGTCAGTCATAATATACATCTTCGCATCCTGGAAAAAATAAAACATAGAAAGGGGTGAGATCAAGTTCTTAGTAAGGATAAAAATATAATAGAAACATTCATAAATAAGCCTAAACATTTAAGGAAATGTATAAGACTAAAATGAAATGCTTTTAAAATTAAATTTCAGCATAATATGGAAAATATAAATCAAATAATTTCATTTACTTATTCACATGGATATTCTACTAGTTGAATAATCACATGTAATATCAATAGACAATTTCATAATAATGGAATGCATAATGCTGAACTTCATAACCACATAGTCAAGGCCTCATGCCAAGACTACAAATAATATTTTGTCAAGACCTTGTGCCAAGACACAAGTTTGTCTCCTGAGACCTACCGATGCATTGATAAGCTATATTGGGCTCCACCTGTCACTTACTAAGTCCAATGCATTCCTCATATGAAAAGGTTGAAACATAACATAAACATTCGTATTAAAACTAGCACATGAAATGTCAATAATTTAACCATAAACCACGAATGGTATAAAAATATCGCATCCATAGTCCTACATATCACAAAATCTTCAATACAATATGGAAGATTGTATCATAATAAATCAGCTTCAAACAAGCATAAAAATCCAACAAAGGACATTGACATAGATGAAATCAAAACTATTTGATAGAAATATCTCTTTCTATTTTAAAATCATTTTAAAGTAATGTAATTTTAAAAGAAAATTTTTATTTTGAAAATATTCTTATAAGATTGTAAGGGAATCTTTGATGGTGTTACAACGGCAGAAAATAGCCACACCCGCTGTATAAGTTAAAAAAACATTCTTTCCTTAATTTTGTCGAAAAGGTTATAAAGGACCTTGTTTGGAAAATGACGAAAATATTCCTTTATAAAAATCTCATAAAAAGTCAAAAAAGGGTATAAATGACTTTAACCCATATTCTAGGAAATAGTAAAAATGTTTTGAAATATATTTTTAAGAAACACAGTTGTGGATGATAAAGAGGTCCCAGTAGATACTCATGTATAAACAACCTCAGATAATGAAGAGATTGTAGAATCAACCCTTACCTTATACTTTTCCTTGATCAAGGGTATGTTAAACTCCTGTATAACAGTTAAATAATTTTTATTAAATAATACATTAACCACATATATAAATATGATATCATATATGATCTTCTAATATTGCTTTGTAAATAATATTTCAGTAGTATCATCGTTTCGGTTGTTAACTGATTCATTTCCCTTTATATGATTAGTTACGTAAGCCAGGTTTTTTATGGATAGGATGTATTTTATTCCTATACAAAATGATATTAAGTTCTTGAACATTATTTTTAATCATAAAATGAAAATTATTTTTGAATGGTTATGATGGGGGATGAATTTCATCACGTTCATGGAGACGGTAATCCGTGTGTACGCATGAGCGACGATATCATTCTATTGAAGGTGAAATAGTATGTAATTGAATGGTATATAATATATACCTGATCCTAAAAATGTTATATTTATTATTTAAATTATTTATACTCATTATTTTTTTTAAAGGTTGGGGCTGAAGCCTCGTTTATTATTAAAGGAATGCAAAGACCTCTTTTAACTGGGTAGAGGGAGACCCATTACATAGCCCGAAGGCCCAGTGGGCATTTAGCCCATTACATGGCCCGTAGACCCATTTTTTTGGCCCAAAGCCCATTCTGTGAATAGTACTGCTACAGTACCTGCACTGCTGCAATACTATGCTGCCGCTACAGTGCCCTGCCGCCGCTACAGTGCTCGCCGTTGCTATAGTACGCTACAGTACTGCTACAATACCTGCGCCCAATGGGTTTTAAACCCCCATTTTTCATGTAGATTTAAGGGGTACTTATCACTAATCCAAACCCCAACTACATTTATACTCATTATTATAACCATCCAAATAAGGACGTGTTTGAATAAAAAACTACACCACGACGTGGAGACGGTAAGCAGTACCTACGCACGTATGGTGACTTGTCATTCGTCAGATGGATAGAATAATGAATATAGTTGTACCATATTTATAATAACATCACAGTATGTATAAGGTACTATAGTTATAATTTTGGTATGGAAACAACAAAGAAAGAGGAAGTGGAAGAAGAAAATAACTTTGAAAGAGGTGGTGAAATTATTACCTCTTCTTCGGCTGTTTCCTTTTGAGTTGATCAAAAGGGATCCATAGGATGGATTTATAATCAAATTAAGGACTCTAGGTAAAATTGAGGGAAGTTGGGAGGATATTTGAGATGGGTTTGGCTGAGCCAAATGTCTTTGGAGGTGTGATTTTGAGAGTAGGGAAAATACACTTTTATAAGAGAGGTGAGGGTCACTTTAGGAAAAGCTTGAAATATTATTTTATTATACAATAATAATTGGTTTATAATGGATTCAAAAGGATTTATTTCGACGCTAAGGTGGGTAAGGGTCTAAAACCTCTCAACCAATAGGTTTTAGACAAGTTTATGTCACCATATTAACCATATCATTTAGATTTAACTCTTAGTTAAATAGTTTAACTTTTAACATGTATTCTTGTATTATTATAATAAATGGTTAATAAACTTAGTATAAAAAGCCAAGAGAACCCCAAGTGGTTCATTATTGAAATATATATTATTATATAAGTCCTTTGGATAAACCGTATATTTTTATGAATATTATATCAATTAATAATATAGTATTTGTTTTAAAAAATTATTTATGTCAATTTTAATACTATTTGGTATTTTGTTTTTATGAAAGTCAAAACAACTTTATCACTTAGAGAAAAATTATTTAATCAACTATAACATGACATATTAACCTATAAAATTAGTTTAGTTCATCATAAGTCTCAATTTACATTTATTTGGATATTTATAATATCAAATTTTTAATCTTTCAATAATAAGGTAATTACAGCATCATCATTGTGTCATAAATTGATTTAATTATTTAATGTCTAAAAATTATAAATAAAATACCAATATTTAGTAAATATTTTTATATTTCTAATGAATATTTATATTCAAATTTATCTTATGTATAACCATATATTAAAAATGGTCTAGTTATTAAAATTTGAATTTAACACTTTTAACTCTTCTTTAAATAAAATAATAATAAATGTTCTAATCTAATTCAAGTGGACTAAAAGAATAATATTTTATTCCTAAGGTTTATTTTGGTCGAAATACACTTATCCAATAGAATTAGGAAATGTGTTAGGGTAATTATAATATCATTTTTACCTTTAATTACTCTATTTACTTTTAACCGTGGTAAATAAAAGTCAAAAGATACTATTCACAAACAATTATTTTCTTCTTATTGAACCACATTTTACTTATTGATTTCAATGGTGTCTCTTAGGTTTTTGAAATTCAATTCACAGAAGCGGTAAAATTACGTTTTATGCAAATTTGCAAATGCGCCTAGAAGGTGGGTAAAAGATGGTAAAAAGGTCAATAAAATTTTATATATCTAACATTGTTATAAAATGACTCCAATTAATTAAATTGAAAATATAGAGGTATTATGTATCTATTTTGACCTAAAATTAATTAAAATAAAATAACAAATTATTTAAATAAAAAGTCAGTTTTAAAAAATAATCCAATATTTTCACTATTTATAAAAAATTAAAATTTTCATAAAAATACCAAAAATTCACCCTAAGATAATTTTTATATTCCAAATCAAAAAATGAAGTCCATTTTGAAAAATAAAATATATAAAATTTCAAAAAGTAAGTATTACTATTCATAACAGCTAGTTTGATTGGTCGTGGTGTGTTAGAACTCGAAGTTACGTATAGCGCAAGCTATTGTATTATTAAAAAAAGCATATCATGGAAGCTTGGTGTGTTAAATTATTCCATCTTTCAAATAATGTTATCCTCAAAATTTCTATAATATTACTGCATAAAAGGATTTTGGTGTTTTTTTATCATGATTTCCTTGGTTTCCCACGTTGCCTCTTCCATCTTATAGTTTCTCCATAAAACTTTCACCAGACGAGTCGTCTGTTTTCTCAACATTTGTTCTCTGGTATCAAGAATTTTGATAGGCTCTTTGCAATAATACAGGGTGGGTTCTAGTTCTATTTCTTCATAGGTGAGTACATGGTTTGGTTCAGGACTTTATTTTCTCAACAGTGATAAGTGGAACACATCATGATCTTTGGAGAGACTTGGCGGCATTGACAAACAATAAGATACAACTCTAATTCATTCTAAAATTTTGAAAGGTCCGATGTACCTGGGACTTAATTTTACCTTCTTACCAAATTTTATTACACCCTTCCATGGAGATACCTTCAAGAAAACATGATCTCCTACTTTAAATTACAAATCTTTCATTCGGTTATCAACATATCTCTTTTGCCTACTTTGAGCTGCTTTGATGTGGGTTTGGATAACCGTCACCTTTTCTATTGTTTCTACAATAAGTTCTAGGCCTATGAGTTTTCTTTCACCAACATCATCCCAACAGGTTGGTGTGCAACATCTCTTTCCATATAATTCTTCATATGGTGCCATCTGAATACTTGAATGGAAGCAATTATTATAGGAAAATTCTACCAGAGGTAAATATTGATCCCACATACCTTGAAAGTAAAGTGAGAAAGATATGAACATATCTTCTAAGGTTTCAATAGTCTATCCTAATTTTCCATCAGTTTGGGGGTGGTAGGAAGTGCTCAAATGAAGTTCAGTATCCAATGCCTTCTGAATACTTTTCTAGAATCTTGATGAAAAATGGGGATCACGATTAGAAACAACCGATAGGGGTACTCCATGAAGTCTTACAACTTCATTAATATATAGTCTTGCTATACATTCAAGTGGTAAATCTTCTCTTATAGCATGAAAATATGCTAACTTGGTAAGTTGATCAATAATGACCCATCATTCCTTCTAGGAGTCTTTGGTAGTCCCATGACAAAGTCCATCGTAATATCATCCCATTTCCACTCAGGTATGGGAAGAGGTTTCATAAATCCTCTAGGATATTGTCTTCCATCTTTCAGTAGTTGACAAACCACACATCTTGACACATAATCAACAATCTCTCTCTTCATTTTTTCCCACAAAAAAATTTCCTTCAAATCTCTATACATATTAGTGCTACCAGGGTGTATAGAGAAATTGGATCTATGAGCATCATCCAATAATTCCTTTTTTCGATGAGGTATGTCAGGAACACAAAGTATCTTCCCAAATTTCAAAACCCCATCTTCATATACGAATTCGATCAATCTCTCATCGTTCACAGCTTTAATTTTCTTTTGAAACTCCTCATCATTAGTTTGAGAACTTTTTATCTTTTCTAGAAAATATGGTTTAGCAACCATTTGAAAGAGTATTGACATTTCACCATCCATGATTATTCCCATATCCATCTTTACTAGATCCATGAACATAGGATCCCTTTAAATTTTCACCCTTTTCAAAACTCCATGATCCTTTATACTCAAAGCATCTTCCACCTTATTTGCCTTCCCCGGGTGGTAGTGCATAGTGCAATCATAATCCCTGAGTAGTTCAATCCATCGTCTTTGCCTCATGTTGAGTACTTTCTGTGAGAAAATATACTTTAAACTCATGTGATCAGAATATATCTCACATTATCACCATAGAGATAGTGTCTCCATATCTTCAAAGAAAACATTATAGTTGATAACTTAAGATCATGAGTGTGATAGTTTTGTTCATGAATTCTTAGCTATCTTGATGCTTAGGCAATAACCCTATCATTCTGCATAATGAAACAACCAATTCCTCTCTTTAAAGCATCACTATAAATAAAAAGCCCATAATTCCACGATGGTAGAGTCAAGATAGAAGAATTGACTAATGTTTTCTTCAATTATTCAAAACATTCTTCACACTCTTTTGTCCAAACAAATTTAACTCCTTTACGTGTGATCTTGGTTAATTGGTTACCCAATCGGGAAAAATTCTGGATGAAATGCTGATAATATTCTATTAAACCAGTACAACTGTGTACCTAAGTTATACTCATCGGTGCTGGCCATTCATGGATTGCCTTGGTATTTAAAGGATAGACAGAGATTCCAACCTTAGAGCCAATATGGATAGGAAAAGAAATTTCCTGAATCCAGAATTAACATTTTCTAAACTTCCCATATAATTCATTTCTTCTGAGAGTTTTTAGAATAGTTTACAAGTTATTTTCATGATCTTCGTAGCTTTTGAGTGTACTAAGATATCATCAATAAATACCGCTATAAATTCATTAAGATATTCCTTGAAAACTCTATTCATTAGTTCCATGAAAACATAGGGTGCATTAGCTAGTCCAAAAGGCATTACTGTAAACTCATAATGCCCGTACCTGGTTCGAAATGCTGTTTTCAGAATTTCTTCCTTCTTCACACACAACTGATGATATCTAGATCGAAGGTCAATCTTTGAAAAATATTGAGCTCCATGAAGTTTTTCGAATAAATCACCAATGCAAGGTAGGGGATACTTGTTCTTTATTGTTATAACATTAATCTCGCTGTAGTTAATGCACAACCTCATAGATCCATCTTTCTTCTTAAGAAAAAGAATAGGGGCTCCCCACGGATAAAAACTAGGATGAATAAATTGTTTATTACTCAATTCCTCTAGTTGTTTCTTTAGTTCCACTAATTTCACAGTGTCCATTCTATAAGGGGTCTTTGATATAGGTCTTTAACAAGAATTAAATCAATGGAAAACTCAATTTCTCATTCTGGAGGATGTCTAGGAAAATACTTTGGGAACACATCAACATATTCTTGCACAATAGGTATGTCCTCTGTTTGAACATTCTCTTCCTCACCCATAGTTATTTCATTCTCTTACTCCCCAATAATTTAATTTAGTAGAGCTACTGGGGGTGGATCTAGATAAGAATCAGGTGGTGACGTTTCTTCTCTAAAGATAAGGTACTCATTATCATCATCGAAAATTTTAACCTCCTTATTATTATAATAAATTTTCGCATCATGGTCCAAAATCCAATTCATACTGAGGATTATATCTAATTAAATCATGGGTATGATGATGAGATAAGCAGATAAAGAAAATTTGTATGCACTAATGGGGACTAATTCAAAAAACATTGTTGCAATGATACTTCCCTTAGGAGTTTTGACGGACAACTCCCTAGTTAAATCAAATTGGAAATATATAATTTTCTTAGCAAACTAGGAAGATATGAAACAATGCGATGATCTAGAATCAAATAAAGCATTGGCTAAATTTGAGGAAACCATTAAATTACCTGCCACCACATCATTCGAAGCTTTAACCTCAGCAATAGTGATTCCATAATCTTGGCCTTGATTCCTTGGCCTATTCTGAGGTAATTTTTCTTGGCGCTTATGACATTCATTTTCATAATGCCCCATTTCTCTAGAATTGTATCATTTAACATTGAAAACATATTTCTTTCCCTTACAATCATGATTTGGTGTCTTTTTTCACCACACTTGTAATAGACTCCCATTCCCTTCAGGAAAGTACCAGGATGTTTCTTCCCACATTTATTACAGGATGGAAATTTAACTTTTCCTATATTCCCCTTATTTCCATTTCTAGAGTGTTCAGCGGATCACTTCTTCTCTTACTTTGCTTTAAAGTCATAAGACTTAGATAATTTCCTTTATGTCTTGATAACACATGAGACAATATCTTCGTATGATAATAAGGATTGTGATACTATTGCTCAATGGAGAAATGGTTTTAACCCATTGATCAATCTTACTTCGTGGGTAACGTATATAATCTGTTGTATGCCTTGTTAACCTTGTAAATTTATCCTCATACTTTGTGACATTCTCATCCTCCTTTTGCATCAGACACAGAAATTGTCTTTCCATATCCGCTCGATGGTCATGAGGAGAGTATTTTTATAAGAAAATATCTTTAAACTCCCTCCATTCCATATTCGTTACATCTTCATCTTCCTTTGTGTTTTGAATTAATGACCACCATTGATCAGCATATCCTGTGAGACGATAAACTTCCATGAAAACTTTTTCCTTTCGCCACATCCCAAAGCATGAAATATTTTCTCTAAAGAACATATCCATTGATCAAATAAAAATGGATTTTTAGTCCCATTGAATGTTGGTGGTTGTTTCCTCATGAAGTGGTCTAACATTGATCCTCTGCGTTGTGGATCAAGGTGCTCTATACGGGTAAGGTTATTATTCACAACCTAAGTGAGTTGTCCCAGTATGGTGATAAGCTGACCAGAAAAAGTTGCATCACCAGCTCCCCTATAACTATCTTGAGTAGGAGGGAAATCCCTACATGGATTACGTGCGTTGATACAGTTTCTATTCCTTCCACTAGGCGCCATTTCGAAAAATGGCATACACTAGATTAGTTTATGAATCACAATATATAATTCCAAACTTGAAAAACACTAAGCATAAATTGAATAGTTTATGGATATAATCCATAATCATAAAAATGTTTTCTTTGAGGAGGTATATATTCATAAATCCTTCATAATGGTTTGTAATGAAAATGTAAATTATCATAAGCATATCCCCCAGAAATGTCGTAGCCAAAAGTACAGCAAGGCGTGTTGTCGTGTACCAAAATACTAAGGGTCAAGCCCAAAACTCCTTGTCCAAGTTTTCACTCCTATGTACATTTGTGCTAGTGACACCTCTACCTACTTGTATCCAGATAGGAATGTATTTATTGGAAACTCAAAAAATATCTACATTACCAAAATTCTAGGAAGTTCTTCTATACTAATCCTCAAAGTCTATATTATGATAATGTTACCTAATCAGAGTTTTTCTAAATATAGCTTCCAAGGTTTGTACTAAACCTCTTCTGATACCAACTATAATGCCCTGACCCTAGTTACCCAATGTCGGTGCATTATTACATAACATTGTAATGATCACAAGGGATCAAATCCCGAAATACTGGTCAGTTTTGTAGCCTTGGAAGTACTAGATACATACATAAGTTTTACATTACATTATAAAATGAAAAACAACAACAACATTTTCTACTTTGACTAAATTAATATCCCTTAGACTATACCTATAGGTCATTCATAATATACTACTTAAAATCCAAGGAAAAATAAATCATAGAAAGGGGTGAGCTCAGGTGCTCAGTAAGGATAACAATATAATGGAAACTTTCATAAATAAGCATAAACATTTAAGGAAATGTATAAGACTAAAACAAAAGTCTTTTAAACTTAAACTTCATTATAATATGGAAAATATAAATCAAATAATTCCATTTACTTATTCACATGGATATTATACTAGTCGAATAATCACCTGTAATATCAATAGCCAATTTCATAATGATGGAATGCATAATGTCGGACATCATAACAATATAGTCAAGGCCTCGTTCTAAGACTACAAATAAGATTTTGTCAAGGCCTTGTGCTAAGACCCTAGTTTTTCACATGAGACCTACCTATGCATCAAGGATCTATAGTAGGCTCCACCTATCACTTACTAAGTCCAATGCATTCCTCATATGAAAAGGTTGAAACATAACATAAACATTCATATTAAAACTAGAATAAGAAATTTCAATACTTTAACTATAAACCAAGAATGGTTTAAAAATATTACATCCATAGTCCAACATATCAAAAAACCTTCAATACAATATGGGAGATTGTATCATAATAAATCAACTTCAAATAAGCATAAAAATCCAAAAAAGGATGTTGATATAGATGAAATCAAAACTATTTGGGAGAAATATCTCTTTATATTTTGAAATCATTTAAAATTAATTTAATTTTAAAAGAAAACATTTGTTTTAAAAATATTCTTATAATCTTTTAAGGGAAGCTTCGATGGTATTACAATGGCGGAAAATAGGTGCACCCTCTGTATAAGTTAAAAAAATTATTTCCTTAATTTTGTCAAAAAGGTCGTAAAGAACCTTGTTTGGAAAAGGAAGGAAAGATTAATTTATATAAACATCTCCTAAAAATTAAAAAAAATGGTATAAATGACTTTAACCCATAGTCTAGGAAATAGTAAAAATGTTTTGAAATACATTTTTAAGCAACACGGATGTGGATGATAAAGAGGTACAAGTAGATAATTACGTATAAACATGCTCAGATAATGAAGAGATTATAGAATTAACCCTTTGTAACGCCCCGACCCCAGTTACCCAGAGTCGGTGCATTATTACATAACATTGGCATGATCACAAGAAAGATCAAATATCGAAAGACCGATTAGTTTATTAGCCTTGGAATAACTAGATACATTAATAAAGTTTACATTACATCATAAAATGAAAATTATAACAATATAGTCTCCATAGTCCACACTCTTATCCCCTAATATTATCCCTGCAGGTCATTCATAAATTACTTCTTCACATCCTGGAAAAATAAAACATAGAAAAGGGGTGAGTTCAAATGCCCAATAAGGATAACAATATAGCAGAAACTTTCATAAATAAGAATAAACATTTAAGGCAATGTATAACTAAATCAAAAGCCTTTTAAACTTGAACTTCAACGTAGTATGGCAAAAATAAAATTAAATAATGCCATTTACTTATTCACGTGGATATTTTACTAATCGAATAATCACATGCAATATCAATAACCACTTTCATAATGATGGAATGCATAATTCCAGACTATCATAACCACATAGTCAAGGCCTCGTGCCAAGACTACAAATAAGATTTTGGCAAGGCCTTGTTCCAAGACACTATTTTGTCTCATGAGACCTACTGATGCATCGAGGAGCTATAGCGGGCTCCACCCATTACTTACTAAGTCCAATGCATTCCCCATATGAAAAGTTTGAAATATGACATAAACATTCGTATTAAACTAGCATACGAAATGTCAATACTTTATCCACAAATCATGAATGGTATAAAAATAGCACATCCACAGTCAAACATAACTCATTCGATACAATATGAAAGATTGTATTGTATAATATTAACCTCAATCGAGAATGATGAAGTATATTGACATAGATGAAAATAATCATCAAAATAATTATAATGAAATGTCTCCCTTTTTCTTGAAATCATTTAAAAGTCACACTATTTTTCAAGAAGCCATTTAAAAATAGATTTTTGAATCAAAGTATCCCATACCAATTTGAAACTTTTAAAAGGAGTTTTAATTTTAAAACATTAATGTCTATATAAATAAATCCTTAAAACCATTTTTAAAACATGGACATTAATGAGCAATATTTAGAAGAATAAGTCTTTAAAACATTTAAAAATGGTATTTTAGTTAGAGTTTCTAACCAAAAGAGAGACACTTGAATACAAATAATTGAGGTAATCAAAACTTTGTAATATCATGAGAGTAAAGGGATTCATGATATACTATGTCAAAGTACATTATATACACCGCATAAAAGTGATTTGGTATATAACAACAAAGAAGTCTCAATGGAATGTAAATTGAGATGAATTATCTCATAAAGGTCGTATCCTTAGGTTAAGGATAAATAAAAAACATAATTATGTGTGACAAATATAAATACACTAAATATTATTGGATATTAAGTGTAAAACAATCAAAGTATATTCACACATATTCTTGTAAAAACAACACCAATGAATTGGATGTTTATCCCAACAAATCGAGATTGAGTAAACATTACTCTTATCAAGTTCATACCGATGACTTGAGAATTTATCAATGGAGTGATTATGTGTATAAAAATTATATCCACAGAAATGGGAGTGGAAATTATGACATAATCAAATGAATAGTGATTCTACACATAATCTTGGAGTAAAATAATCAATGAAGTATGCGTAAAGCCGAATGAGTGGAAATTGAAATTTCAAATTCCCTTATCGATTTGGTAACTTACAAAACATACACCCATGAAATAAGGATAATACAATGATGATGTAAATATCCATAAATTAAATTATATTACACAATGAATACAATCATGGGTAGTACACACACCACATGCAATAAAAAAGTGGTGAACAAAGGAATTCTCACATAATTAAAAGTGAGATAAGAAACCCCTTACTTTGTACTTTTTCCTTGGTCTATGGTAGGTTAAACTCCTGTATAATGGTGAAATAATTTTTATTTAATTATAAAAGAATCATTTACATTAATATGATATCATATATGATCTTTTAATATTGATTTGTTAATAATATCTTAGTATTATCGTCATTTCGGGTTTTAAATTACTCGTTTTCCTTTATATTCTTTGTTACGTAAGCCGTGTTAATTATGGATAGGTTGTATCTTATTCATATCCATAATTACATCAAGTCCCTAAACATTATTTTTAATCATCAAATTAGAATTATACTTTAATGGATACGATGGAGAATGAATCTCATCATGTTTGTGGAGACGGTAGTCCGTACGTATGCACGAGCGACAATATCATTCTTTTGATGTTAAAATAATATATAATTTGATGGTATATCATATATAAATAATTATTATCATGTTATATTTATTATTTATATGAATTAAACATCATTATTATACCCATCCAAATAATAATTTATTGAATGACAATTACACCACGACATGGAGACGGTAAGCCGTACGTACGCACGTATGGTGACATGTCATTCAAAGGATGGATAGAATACTGAATATGGTTGTAACATATTTATAATAACATAAAATTATATAGAAGATACTAGAGTTATTATTTTAAAATATAAATAACAAAGAAAGAAGAAGTGGAAGAAGAAAGGAACTTGAAAAAGGGTGGTGAAATTATTACCTCTTCTTCGGGTTCTTCCTTTTGATTTGATCAAAAGGGATCCTTAGGTTGGATTTATGACTAAAGGAAGGCCTCTAGGATGAATTGAGGAAAGTATAGAGAGTATTTTGGAAGGTTTTGGCCGAACCAAAATGCTTTGAAGGTGTGAATTAATGAGAAGGGGGAGTGCCATTTTATAAGAGGGGTGAGGGGCACCTTTGGAAAAGCTAGAAATATTATTTTATAATAAATTCATATTCGGTTTATAATTGCTCCAATGTGGATTATTTAAATTTTAAGGTGGGGATATGTCGAAAACAACTCAACCAATAAGATTTATACAGGTTTGGGTTACTATATTAACCTTATCTGTAAGTATTAACTCTTAGTTAATTAGTTTCACTTTTACAATGTTTCTCTGTATTTTTTAATTATATGGTTAATAAACATACTATATACATCCAAGAGACCCTAATGTGGTCCATTAATGATACACCTATCCTGATATAAGTCTCTTGGTCGAACCGTGGATTTTTAATAATTTAATATCAATTAATAATATAATATTTTTTTTAAAGACTCTTTTATGTCAATTTTGACACTATTCAATAATTGATTTTTGTAAAAATCATAACAGAGTTATTACTTCGAAAAAAGTTAATTAAATCATTCCTAAAATGTCATATTAACCTATAAAATTAGTTTAATTCATAAAAGTCTCAAATTATATTTATTTGGGTATTTATAATATCAATTATTTTAATTTTTCACTATTATGGTAATTACTGCATCGTCATTGGGTTATAAATAAATTAAATTATTTAATGTCTAAAAATTATAAATAAAATACCATTATATAGGAAATAGTTTTATCTTTCTAATGAATATTTATAGTCGAAAATCCAACATATATAACCATTTGTAAAAATTGGTTTTATAAAAGATATATGCTTATGTCATTTTTGTATTTGTTTTAACTTAATTAAAAAAAGTGTCCCTATCACCTACAAGTGGCTCCATGGGGTCCCAAAATCGACCCAAAGATTCCCATGGTAGGAAATGTATCCAAAAACAAGGTTAGGACACGTTTTAGGGTAATTTAGTATTATTATAATACTATTTTTTAACCCTTATTTACCGGATTTACCCATTAACCATGGTAAATAAAATATTTACCAAAGTAATTATTCAAAATGTCTGAAAATAAAAGTTACCTATTTACAAAATTTGGACATCCTGATTCCAAATATGGAATATATTTTTCCAAATTCAAAACACAGAAGTGGCAGGAATTAATTTAAAATTAATTCCCGCTGTCAAAACAAAAAGCGTGTTTTTAAGATATAATAACTATCAAAAGATTGATACTTGTTTATGTTTGGTTTAATTGTGAAATTATGTCCAATGACCAACATTGTATTAAATGGTAAAAATATATTCTAAATATACTTTAAAACCACTCAAATTCATAATTTATCACTATTAATTATTTCGATTAAAAAGTTGTTTTTAATTAAAATATAGTAATTTTCACTATTCATAAAAATATGATAGTTATTTGAAAAGTACCAAAATTTCATCCTAGGATAATTTCGAAATTCAAAATCCAAAAATGAAGTCCATTTTGAAAGATAAAATGTATAAAATTTCAAAAATTGGGTATTACTATTCATAACAGCTAGTTTTATTAGTTGTGGTGTGTGTCAGAACTTGAAGTTGCATACAACACTCGCTACTATATTATTCAGCGTGAAGCGTACCGTGGAAGCTTGGGGTGTTACATTATCCCATACTCCAATAAATTTTTTCCTCTCAATTTTTAAAATTGGGGTTGGGAATGTAATGGAAAGTCCCACATCGGAAAAAGATTCAATAAAACTATCACTTTAAAAGAAAGAAAGAGAAGTACAAAGGTCACGCGAGATAACCTATACTAGGATTCAATGTAGAAAAACATGGATATGGATGATAAAATAAGTGTCAAGTTCTGATGGGGAGGGATAGAAAACATGTTCATGATAAATTTAACAATAAGAAAACCACAAACATGTGTTGGGACAAATGGTCATTAGTCTCCCAGTAGGAAAAGTAAACAGACAACATTTTTTGTTTTAAGTTACATTACATATGGAAGAGGAATTCATTTATGATATTGACTAAGAACATAAAGAGATATACTTACTTTTTAAGTAGAGTTTCATTCTTTAATAAATTTTTACCACTAACTCATTTTTTTTGAAGAATGAGTATTCAAGAAGACTTGGTCACAATGGAAGAGCTAGAATAAACTTCTATAGAAATACATGATCCACGTAGGATAAACTATATATTTACCTTGTATTTAGAGATTAATCAAAACCAAAATGGTTAGTATAATATCTGATGATCCCCCAAATGGATATTCCATTAGAGAAAAAAAACACTAATCTTAATTTCTATAATTAAACCAACAATACCCCAAAGTTAAATAAATACCATTCAATAATCAATTTTCCTTAAAATCATTAAATATAATCCAAACTAATATTGAAACCCAAAACTTATAAGAATGTAGTCTTCCACATTAAATTGTATCTCCAAATGACATTAATTACTCTTAAAGTCACATATTTAAAAGTAATTAACCTAACCATTTCCATAAATAACCCAAATCACTATAAATCCATAATAAAAACATAGATAAAAATCCACCATTACTCCTCAAATGAAATCCCACACTATTCTATTTTCCTTAGGCATATAGTGTTCACAACAAAGCGAATAACTTCCAAAATAACATTTATCACTTAATCACCAAATCATTTTCCTATACTAAGGGTATTCATTTGATAAGACATAAGATCCCAAATCAAATTATTATTGATCAATAAAATCATTTAACTAAATATAATTGTCACACTAACCAGGGACTTCACGTAGTCCAGTGGTAGGCGATAAATCCCAATCGTACTTTGGTTGTGGGTTGGATTCCCACAGCTTTGTCCGACGCGACGGGTTGTCACACGGTCTGCGAGTTGTCCTTTTTCAAAAACTATATTTTATAACATTACCAAAATGAGATAAATTCCTCTAAATAACCATAACATAATTTAACCACAAATTTTATCTCATACCTTGCATTTTCATCCCAAATTATAATAACTTATAATTGCCTCAAACCCAATGATCATATAAGACCAAATGGTTATTTATAACTATATCCGCAAGATAAAAGATAATTCTTCCTCAAATATCATTTTCACATGATAAATTGCTGGGTTACACATACAAGAGAAGATTATTCCAAAGTAATCCAATCAATAAAGAGCACTAACACTTTTAAACATTTCACCATGCATTTATTTCCACATAGGTTCTACATCATATGTTCCTCGGGTTCCCGCATTGCCTCTTCCATCTTATGATTTATCCATATAACTTTTACCAGATGATTCATCCGATTTCTCAACACTTGATCTTTGGTATGAAGAATTCTGATAGGCTCTTCACAATAAGATAGATCGGGTTCCAGTTCTAATTCTTCATAGGTGAGTACATGCGTTGGGTCGGGCATGTATTTTGTCACTAGTGAAATGTGGAACACATCATGAACTCTGTAGAGACTAGGCGGAATTGCCTTTTGGTAGAATATGTTCATGTGTCTCAATGGTACCTTTGGAATTTTTCAAAATCATCTACTTCCTTTACCCAAAAACTCCTCATCCATCTTGGATTATATCGATGGAAGCATCAGTGTATCATTAAAAAAATGGTATTTCTTATATATAATTTTGAGACATTGTCTTTAACATGTTTATTTAGAAAAATTCTTACTGATTCATCTTCAAATATTTCAAAATAAGGCTTTGGTAAATCAGTTTCCGTATGTCCCAAAAGACATAAATATATAATTTGATACATATAGGCTGCTCGAAGGTATCCCTATTCTGGAGCATCTAGAAAATCATTTAGTGCATCATAATTTTGAGATAAAGTGAAGAATTTGAAAAGACCCTGATGATACTTCCCATGCTTAGCATGGTAAGAAAGTTGAGAGCGCAATATTATCCCATAGTCGATACTTGATCCTTCAAAGAATCATGCAATGATAGAGGTATTGGATGTCTCATAAAGTTGTTTGTATGTAACTTGGACATTTGAAAAAGTTTCAACATCATCTCTGCATGACTTCTGGATAATAATTGTAAGTAGTTCTTCAGGAAGAGAGAGAAGAGTTGTTCGTGATCTTTCTCCCTCCATGTTTTAACTAACAAAAAGAAAATACAATTAGGGTTTTTGAATAATTATCTAATAAGAACATAAAAAAAATTAGACATAATAGGATAATCTTGTAATTGAACAATATATCCTAACTTGGGGTACCCTATGATAAAATCTAGGTTATCCACTATCTATTTCCCGAAATATATTATTATGGGAATTTTTTATTCCCTTTATAATATTTCATACTAATCTTGTGAATTTACCAAAGCATATCCCCCGGGAGTGTCGTAACCAAGAGTGCAGCAAGGCCCGTTGTCATGCACCAGTTCCCGTTCGAGTCTGGCTCAAAGCGGTGTTTTCGGGTTTTACCCCTAGGTACATCTGTGCCAGATCCACCTCTACCTGCTCGTATCCAGACAGGGATGTATTGCTCGGAACACTCAAAAGATATCTATAATACCAAAATTCTAGTATGTTCTTCTATACCAATCCTCAAAGTCTATCTTAGAGTTATGTGATCTAAAAAGAGTTTATCTAAATATAGCTTCCAAGGTTTGTAATAAACTTCCTCTGATACCAAATGTAACGCCCCAACCCCAGTTACCCAGAGTCGGTGCATTATTACATAACATTGTCATGATCACAAGAAAGATAAAATCTTGAAATAACGATTAGTTTAGTAGCCTTGGAATAACTAGATACATTAATAAAGTTTACATTACATCATAAAATGAAAATTATAACAATATAGTCTCCATAGTCCACACTCTTATCCCATCATACTATCCCTGCAGGTCATTCATAAATTACTTCTTCACATCCTTGAAAAATAAAACAAAGAAAAGGGGTGAGCTCAAATGCCCAGTAAGGATAACAATATAGCAGAAACTTTCATAAATAAGAATAAATATTTAAGGCAATGTACAACTAAAACAAAAGCCTTTTAAACTTGAAATTCAACATAGTATGGCAAAAATAAAATTAAATAATGCCATTTACTTATTCACATGGATATTCTACTAATCTAATAATCACATCCAATATCAATAACCACTTTCATAATGATGGAATGCATAATGTCAGACTATCATAACCACATAGTCAAGGCCTCGTGCCAATACTACAAATAAGATTTTGTCAAGGCTTTATGCCAAGACACTAGTTTGTCTCATGAGACCTACCGATGCATCGAGGAGCTATAGCAGTCTCCACCCATTACTTACTAGGTCCAATGCATTCCTCATATGAAAAGTTTGAAATATGACATAAACATTCGTATTAAACTAGCATACGAAATGTCAATAATTTATCCACAAACCATGAATGATATAAAAATAGCACATCCACAGTCAAACATAACTCATTCGATACAATATGAATGATTGTATTGTATCATATTAACCTCAATCGATAATGATGAAGGATATTGACATAGATGAAAATAATCATCAAAACAATTAGAATGAAATGTCTCCCTTTTTCTTGAAATCATTTAAAAGTCACACTATTTGTCAAGAAGCCATTTAAAAATAGATTTTTGAATCAAAGTGTCCCATACCACTTTGAAACTTTTAAAAGGAGTTTTAATTTTAAAACTTTAATGTCCATATAAATAAATCCTTTAAACCATTTTTAAAACATGGACATTAATGAGCAAGATTTAGAAGAATAAGTCTTTAAAACATTTAAAAATGGTATTTTAGTTAGAGTTTATAACCAAAAGAGAGACACTTGAATACAAATAATTGAGGTAATCAAAACTTTTTAATATCATGAGAATAAATGGATTCATGATATAATATGTCAAAGTACATTATATACACCACATAAAAGTGATTTGGTGTATAACAACAAAGAAGTCTCAATGGAATGTAAATTGAGATGAAATCTCTCATAAAGGTCGTATCCTTAGGTTAAGGATAAATCAGGGACATAATTATGTGTGACAAATATAAATACACTAAATATGATTGGATATTCAGTGTAAAACAATCAAAGTACATTCACACATATTCTTGTAAAAACAACACCAATGAATTGGATGTTTATCCCAACAAATCGAGATTGAGTAAAACTTACTCTTATCAAGTTCATACCGATGACTTGAGAATTTATCAATGGAGTTATTATGTGTATAAAAAGTATATCCACGGAAAGTGGAGTGGAAATTATGACATAATCAAATGTATTGTGATTCTACACATAATCTTGGAGTAAAATAATCAATGAAGTATGCGTAAAGCCGAATGAGTGGAAATTGAAATTTCAAATTCCCTTATCGATTTGGTAACTTACGAAACATACACCCATGAAAGAAGTATAATACAATGATCATGTAAATATCCATAAATTAAAGTATATTACACAATGAATATTATCATGGGCAGTACACACACCACATGCAATAAAAAAGGGGTGAACAATGGAATTCTCACGGAATTAAAAGTGAGATAAGAAACCCCTTACTTTGTAATTTTTACTTGGTCGACGGTAGGTTAACCTCCTGTATAATGGTTAAATAATTGTTATTTAATTATACAAGAATCATTTACATTAATAATATATCATATATGATCTTTTAACATTGATTTGTTAATAATATCTTAGTATTATCGTCATTTCGGGTGTTAACTTGCTCGTTTTCCTTTATATTATTTGTTACGTAAGCCGTGTTTGTTATGGATAGGTTTTATCTTATTCATATACATAATTAAATCAAGTCCTTAAACATTATTTTTAATCATCAAATGAGAATTATACTTGAATGGATACGATGGAGAATGAATCTCATCGCGTTCGTGGAGACGGTAGTCCGTACGTACGCACGAGCGATAATATCATTCTTTTGATGTTAAAATAATATATAATTGGATGGTATATCATATATAAATAATAATTATCATATTATATTTATTATTTACATGAATTAAACATCATTATTATACCCATCCAAATAATAATTTATTGAATGACAATTACATCACGACGTGGAGACGGTAAGCCATACGTACGCACGTATGGTGACATGTCATTCAAAGGATGAATAGAATACTGAATATGGTTTTACCATATTTATAATAACATAACATTATATATAAGATACTGGAGTTATTATTTTAGAATAGAAAAAACAAATAAAGAAGAAGTGGAAGAAGAAAGGAACTTGAAAAAGGGTGGTGAAATTATTACCTCTTCTTCGAGTTCTTCCTTTTGATTTGATCAAAAGGGATCCTTAGGTTGGATTTCTGACTAAATTAAGGCCTCTAGGATGAATTGAGGGAAGTTTAGAGAGTATTTTGGAAGGGGTTGGCCGAACCAAAATGATTTAAAGGTGTGAATTAATGAGAAGGTGGAGTTCCCTTTTATAAGAGGGGTGAGGGGCACCTTTGGAAAAGCTAGAAATATTATTTTATAATAAATCCATATTCGGTTTATAATGGCTCCAAAGAAGATTATTTAAAATTTAAGGTGGGTATAGTTTGAAAAACACTCAACCAATAGGATTTAGACAGGTTTGGGTTACTATATTAACCTTATCTTTAAGTATTAACTCTTAGTTAATTAGTTTCAATTTTACAATGTCTCTTTGTATTTTTATATTATATGGTTAATAAACATACTATATACATCCAAGAGACCCCCATGTGGTCCATTAATGATACCCCTATCATGATATAAGTCTCTTTGCCGAAACCTTTATTTTTAGGAATTTAATATCAATTAATAATATAATATTTTTTTAAAAAAACTCTTTTATGTCAATTTTGACACTATTCAATAATTGATTTTTGTAAAAATCATAACAGAGTTATTACTTAGAAAAAAGTAAATTAAATCATTAATAACATTTCATATTAACCTATAAAATTATTTTAATTCATAAAAAGTCTCAAATTATATTTATTTTGGTATTTATAATATCAATTATTTTAATTTTTGACTATTATGGTAATTACTGCATCATCATTGGGTCAAGAATAAATTAAATTATTTAATGTCTAAAAATTATAAATAAAATACCATTATTTAGGAAATATTTTTATATTTCTAATTAATATTTATAGTAAAAAATCCAACATATATAACCATTTTTAAAAATTGTTTTTATAAAAGATATATGCTTATATCATTTTTGTATTTGTTTTAACTTAATTAAAATAAAGTGTCGCTATCACCTACAAGTGGCTCCATGGGGTTCCAAAATCGACCCAAAGATTCTCATGGTCGTACATGTATCCACCAATAAGGTTAGGACACGTTTTAGGGTAATTTATTATTATTATAATATTATTTTTTAACCCTTATTTTCCGGATTTACCCATTAACCATGGTAAATAAAATATTTACCAAAATAATTATTCAAAATGTCTAAAAATAAAAGTTACATATTTACACAATTTGGACATCCTGATTCCAAATATGGAATCCATTTTTCCAAATTCAAAACACATATGTGGCAGAAATTAATTTAAAATTAATTCCCGTCGTCAAAACAAAAAGCGTGTTTTTAAGATATAATAACTATCAAAAGATTGATACTTGTTTATGTTCGTTTTAATTGTGAAATTATGTCCAATGACCGACATTGTATTAAATGGTGAAAATATATTCTAAATATACTTTAAAACCACTCAAATTCATAATTTATCACTATTAATTATTTTGATTAAAAAGTTGTTTTTAATTAAAATTTAGTAATTTTCACTATTCATAAAAATATGAAAGTTATCCGAAAAGTACCAAAATTTCACCCTAGGCTAATTTAGATATTCCAAATCCAAAAATGAAGTCAATTTTGAAAGATAAAATGTATAAAATTTCAAAAAGTGGGTAGTACTATTCATAATAGCTAGTTTTATTAGTTGTGGTGTGTTTTAGAACTTGAAGTTGCGTACAACACTCGCTACTATATTATTCAACGAGAAGCGTACCGTGGAAGCTTGGGGTGTTACACCCTTACCTTGTACTTTTCCTTGATAGAGGGTATGTTAACCTCATATATAATAGTTAAATAATTTTTATTAAATTATTCAAGAACCACATACATAAATATTATATCATATATGATCCTCTAATATTGCTTTGTTAATAATATTTTAGTAGTATCATCGTTTCGAGTGTTAACTGATTTGTTTTCCTTTATATTCTTGGTTTCGTAAAATATTTTTGTTATGGATAGGATGTATTTGATTCATATAAAGAATTATATTAAGTTCTTAAAAATTATTTTTAATCATAAAATTAAAATTATTCTTGAATGGTTATGATGGGGAATGAATTTCATCGCATTTGTGGAGATGGCAATCCGTACGTACTCACGCAGGACAATATCATTCTATTGATGGTGAAATATTATGTAATTGGATGGTATATAATATTCATAGGATCCTTAACATGTTATATTTATTATTTATATCAGTTATGCTCATTATTATAACCATCCAAATAATGAAGTGTTTTAATAACAAACTACACCACAACGTGGAGACGGTAAGTCGTACGTACGCACGTATGGTGACTTGTCATTCATAGGATGGATAGAATTATGAATATGGTTGTACCATATTTATAATAAAATCACAGTATTATAAGGTACTAGATTTATTATTTTGGTATGAAAATAACAAAGAAAGAGGAAGTGGAAGAAGAAAATAACTTTGAAAGAGGTGGTGAAATTATTACCTCTTCTTCGGGTGTTTCCTTATGAGTTGATAAACAAGGGCTCCTTAGGTTGGATTTATGATTAAATTAAGGCCTCTAGGTATAATTGAGGGTAGTTGGAGGATATTTTATTAGGTTTTGGCTGATCCAAATGGCTTTGGAGGTGTGATTTTGAGAGAAGGGGAAGTACCCTTTTATAAGGGAGGTGAGGGTCACTTTAGGAAAAACTTGAAATATTATTTTATTGTACAATAATATTCAGTTTATAATGGATCCAAAAGGATTTATTTCAATAATAAGGTGGTTTTGGGTCAAAAACCTCTCAAACAATTGGTTTTATATAGGTTTAGGTCACCATATTAACCTTATCTTTTATATTTAACTCTTAGTTAAATAGTTTAACTTTTAACATGTATTCTTGTATTAATATAAAAAATGGTTAATAAACTTAGTATAAAAATCCAAGATAACCCCAAGTGGTTCATTATTGACATATATATTATTATATAATTCCTTTTTCTGAACCTTATATTTTTAATAATATTATATCAATTAATAATATATTATTTGTTTTAAGAACTCGTTTATGTCAATTTTGACACTATTTGGTATTTTGTTTTTTTGAAAGTCATAACAACTTTATCACTTAGAAAAAAAATTATTTAATCAACAATAACATGTCATATTAACCTATAAAATTATTTCAATTCATCATAAGTCTAAATTTACATTTATTTGTATTTTTATAATATCAATTTTTTAATCTTTCAATAATAAGGTAATTACTGCATCATCATTGTGTCATAAATAAATTTAATTATTTAATGTCTAAAAATTATAAATAAAATAAAAATATGTATAAAATATTTTTATATTTCTAATGAATATTTATAGTCGAATTTATCTGATGTATAACCCTATATTAAAAATGGTTTAGTTATGAAAATTTGAATTTTACACTTTTAACTCATCGTTAAATAAAATAATAATAAATGTCCTAATCTAATCAAAGTGGACTAAAAGGATCATATTTTATTCCTAAGGTTGATTTTGGTTGAAATATACTTATCCAAAAGAATTAGGACATGTGTTAGGGTAATTATAATATCATTTTTACCTTTAATTACCATATTTACTTCTAACCATGGTAAATAAAAGTCAAAAGGTATTGTTCACCAAAAATTATTTTCATCTTGTTGAACCACATTTTACTTACTGATTTCAACTGTGTCTCTCAGATTTTTGAAATTCAATTCACAGAAGCAGTAAAATTAGGTTTTATGCAAAAGTTCAAATGCGCCTAGAAGGTGGGTAAAAGATGGTAAAAAGGTCAATAAAATTTCATATATCTAACATTATTATAAAATGACGTCAATGAATTAAATTAAAAATATATAGGTATTATTTATCTATTTTTACCTAAAATAAATTAAAATAAAATAACTAATTATTGAAATAAAAAGTCAGTTTTAAACAATAACGTAGTGTTTTTCACTATTCATCAAAAATTGAATGTTTTTAGAAAAATACCAAAAAATCACCCTAGGATAATTTTGATATTCCGAATCAAAAAATGAAGTCCATTTTGAAAAATAAAATTTATAAAATTTCAAAAAGTGGGTATTACAATTCATAACGGCAAGTTTGATTGGTCTTGGTGTGTTAGAACTCGAATTTGCGTACAGCGCAAGCTATTGTATTATTCAAAAAGAAGCGTACCGTGGAAGCTTGGAGTGTTAAATTATTTCCTACTTCAAATAATTTCATCCTCAAAATTTATATAATATTACTGCATAAAAGGATTTAGGTGTTTTTTCAATACAAGTTCCTCGGGTTCCCACGTTTCCTCTTCCATCTTATGGTTTCTCCATAGAACTTTCACCAGACGAGTCTTCCGGTTTCTCCACACTTGTTCTCTGGTATCAAGAATTTTGATAGGCTCTTCGCAATAAGATAGGTTGGGTTCCAGTTCTATTTCTTCATGGGTGAGTACATGCGTTGTGTCAGGCATGTATTTTCTTAATAGTGATACGTGGAACACGTCTTGAACTTTGGAGAGACTTGGCAGCATTGCCAAACGATAAGATAAAACTCCAATTCATTCTAGAATTTCGAAAGGTCTAATGTACCTGGGAATTTATTTTCGCTTCTTACCGAATCTTATGACACCCTTCCATGGAGATACCTTCAAGAAAGCATGATCTCCTACTTGAAATTACAAATCTTTCCTTCAGTTATCGGCATAGCTCTTTTTCCTAATTTGAGCTTCTTTGATGTGGGTTTGGATAACCATCAAGGTTCTATTGTTTTCGCAACAAGTTCTGGGCCTACAAGATTTCTTTCACCAACATCATCCCAACATGTTGGTGTGTGACATATCTTTCCATATAATTCTTCATATGGTGCCATCTGAATACCTGAATGGAAGCTATTGTTATAGGAAAATTCAACAAGAGGTAAATATTGATCCCACATACCTTGAAAGTCAAGTGAGAAAGATCTCAACATGTATTATAAGGTTTGAATAGTCTGTTATGATTGTCAACCAGTTTGACAGTGGTAGGCAGTGCCCAAATGAAGTTCAGTATCCAAGGCCTTCTGAAGAATTTTCTAGAATCTTGATGTAAAATGGGGATCATGATCAGAAACAATCAATAGGGGTACTCCATGAAGTCTTAAAACTTCATTAATATATAGTTTTTCTAGACATTCAAGTGGTAAATCTTCTCTTATAGTAAGAAAATGTGATGACTTGGTAAGACTATCAATAATGACCCATATTTCATCATTCCTTCTAGGAGTCTTTGGTATTCCCAAGTTAAAGTCCATCATAATATCCTCCCATTTACACTCAGGTATAGAAAGAGGTTGAATGAATCCTCTAGGATGTTTTATTCTAACTTTCACTTGTTTATAACCCATAAATCATGACACATAATCAATAATCTCTCTCTTCATGTTGTCCTACCAGAAATTTTCCTTCAAATATCAATACATCTTAGTGATACCAGGGTGTATAGTGAAATTGGAGTGATGAGCATCATCGAACAATTCCCTTTTTATATCATGTATGTTTGGAACAAAAAATCTCTTCCCAAATTTCAAAATCCCATCTTCATATACGAAGTCGATCAATCTCCCATCGTTCACAACTTTAATTTTATTTTTGAAAATCCTCATCATCAGTCTGAGAATTTGTTATCATTTCAAGTAAATATGGTTTAGCATCCATTTGAAAAAGTATTGATGTTTCACCTTACATGACAATTACCATACCCATTTTTACTAGATCCATGAACAAGGATCCCTTTAAACTCTCATCTAGTTTAAAACTCCAAGATCCTTTCTGCTCAAAGCATCTTCCACCTTATTTGCCTTTCATGGGTTGTATTGTATAGTGCAATCATAATCCTTAGGTAGATCAATCCATCATCTTTACATCATGTTGAGTCCTTTTTGTGAGAAAATATACTTCAAACTCTTGTGATCGGTATATATCTTACATTTTTCACCATAGAGATAATGTCTCCATATCTTTAAAGTAAATATTACAGCTGCTAACTCAAGATCATAAGTGAGATGTTTTTGTTCATGAATTTTTAGTTGTCTTGATGCATAGGCAATAACCCTATCATTCTTCATAAGGACACGACTAAGTTCTTTCTTTGATGCATCACTATAAATAAAAAACCCATCTTTCCCTGATGGTAGAGTCAAGAAAGGAACATTGACTAATATTTCCTTCAATTATTCAAAAAATTCTTCACACTCTTTTGTATAAACAAATTTAACCTCTTTATGTGTGAGCTTGTTTAATGGGTTATCCAATTGGGAAAAATTCTAGACGAAACACTGATAATAACCTGCCAAACCAATAAAACTGCATACCTCAGTTATACTCGTTGGTGTCGGTCATTCTTGGATTTCCTTAGTCTTTGAAGGATCGAAAGAGATTCTAACCATAGAGACAATATGGTCAGGAAAAGAAATTTCCTGAAGCTAGAATTCACACATGCTAAACTTCCCATATAATTCATTTCTTGTGAGGGTTTTCCGAATAGTGCGCAAGTGAATTTCATGATCTTCGAAGATTTTTGAGTATAACAAGATGTCATCAATAAATACAACTAAAAATTTATCAAGATATTCCTTGAAAACTCTATTCATTAGATCTATGAAAATAGAGGGTGAATTAGTTAGTCCTAAAGGCATTACTGTAAACTCATAGTGCCCGTACCTAGTTTGAAATGTTGTTTTCAGAATGTCTTCCTTCTTCACACACAACTGATGATATCCAGATCGAAGGTCAATCTTTGAAAAATATTAAGCTCTATGAATTTGGTCGAATAAATCATCAATGCAAGGTAGGGTATACTTGTTCTTTATTATTATAGCATTAATCTCCCTGTAGTCAATGCACAACCTCATAGATCCATCTTTATTCTTAACAAAAAGAACAGGGGCTCCCCATAGAGAAAAACTAGGGTGAATAAATCATTTATTACTCAATTACTCTAGTTGTTTCTTTAGTTCCACTAATTCCACAGTTTCCATTTTATAAGGGGTATTCAATATAGGCCTTGAACCAGGAATTAAATAAATGGAAAACTCAATTTCTCATTCTGGAGGATGTCCAGGTAAATTCTATGGAAACACATCAACATATTCTTTCACAATAGGTACATCCTATATTTGATCATTATTTTTCTCACCCATAGTTATTTCATTCTCTTACTTCCCAATAATTGAATTTAGTAGAGCTGATAGGCGTGGATCTAGATAAGAATCAGGTGGGGACATTTCTGCTCTAAAGATAAGGTACTTCTTATCATCATCGAAAATTGTAACCTCCTTCTTCTTACAATAAATTTTCACATCATGGTCCGAAATCCAATCCATACCAAGGATTATATCAAATTCAATCATGGGTAAGACGATGATATCAGCATATAAAGAACATTTATATGTCCTAATGGGGACTAATTCACAAAAATTTGTTGCATTGATACTTCCCTTAGGAGTTTTTACTAAAAACTCCCTTGTTAAATAAAATTGGAAATATCTAATTTTCATAGAAAACTGGGAAGATATGAAACAATGCGATGATCGAGAATCAAATAAAGCATTGGATAAATTTGATGAAACCATTAAATTACCTACCACTACGTCATTTGGAGCTTCAACCTCAGCAGTAGCGATCACATAAGATTGTCCATTTTTTAGGGAATTTTCCTTGGTTATTATGACATTCATTTTCATAATACCCTATTTGTCTACAATTGTGGAATTCAACATTGAAAGTCTCTTTATTTCCCTTACAATCACGAGCTGGGTGGACTTTTTCACCACACTTGTAACAGAATCCAATTCCCTTGAGGCAAGTACTAGGGTGTTTCTTCCCACCTTTACCACAGGATGGAAATTCATCTTTTCCCTTCTTCCCCTTATTTCTATTTCTAGAGTGTTCATCATATCTCTTATTCTCTTACTTTTCTTTAAAGTCGTAAGACATGGAGAATTCTTTTTCTATCATGATAGCACATGAGACAATATCTTCGTATGATGAGAAGGATTGTGAGACTAATGCTTGATGAAGAAAAGGTTTTAACCCATCGAAGAATCGATCAATCTTACTCCTTGGGTTACATATATAATCTGATGCATTCCTTGATAACCTTGTAAATTTAGCCTCATACGTTGCGACATTCTCATCCTCCTTTTTCCTTAGACGTAGAAATTGTCTTTCCATATCCGCTCGATGGTCACGAGGAAAGTATTTTTCTAAAAAAAGATCTTTAAACTCCCTCCATTCCATATTTGATACTTCTTCATCTTCCTTTATGTTTTGAATTAATGACCACCATTGATCTACATATCTCGTGAGGCGATAAACTGCCATGACAACTTTTTTACTTTCACCACTCCCCAAATCATGAAATATTTTCTCTAAGGAACTTATCCATTTCTCACCTAAAAATAGATTTTTAGTCCAATTTAATGTTGGTGGTTTTTGCCTCGTGAAGTGGTCTAACATTGATCCTCCGCGTTGTGGATCGGGGTGCTCTATATGGGTAAGGTTATTATTCATAACTTGAGTAAGTTGTCCCAGTGTGGTGATAAGCTTATCAGCACCAGTTGCATCACCAAATCCACTATAATTATCTTGAGTAGGATGGAAATCCCTACATGGATTATGTGCACTGATACGGTTTACATTCCTTCCACTATGTTCTATTTCTAAACAATGGCATACACTAGATTAGTTTATGAATCGCAATACATAATTCCAAACTTTTAAAACAATTAAAATAAATTGAATAGTTTGTGGATATAATCCATAATCATAAAAATGTTTTGTTTGAGAAAGTATATACTCATAAATCCCTCATAATGGTTTTTAAATAAAATGTGAATTATCCTAAGTATATCCCCCAGGAGTTTAATAACCAAGAGTGTAGTGAGGCCCATTGTCATGTACCAGGATACCCTGAGTCAAGCCCAAAACTCATTGTTGGGGTTTTCACTCCTAAGTACATCTGTGCTAGAGCCACCTCTACCTTCTTGTATCCAGACATAGATTTATTGCTTGGAAAACTCACAAAATCTCTACATTACCCAAATTCTAAGAAGTTCTTCTATACTAATCCTCAAAGTCTATATTAGGGTAATGTTCTCTGATCAGAGTTTTTCTAAATATAGCTTCCAAAGTTGGTACTAAACATCCTATGGTCCCAACTGTAATACCCCGACCCCATTTACCTAGATTCAATTCATTATTACATAACATTTTCATGATCACAAGGGATCAAATCCAGAAATACCGATCAGATTAGTAGCCTTGTAAGTACTAGATACATACATAAGTTTTATATTACATTATAAAATAAAAAAACAACATTGAATACATTGAACACATTCATATCCCTTAGACTATCCCTACAGGTCAATCATAATATACTTATTCACATACTGGGAAAAATAAAACATAAAAAGTGGTGAGCTCAGGTGCTCAGTAAGGATAACAATATAATGGAAACATTCATAAATAAGCATAAACATTTAAGGCAATGTATAAGACTAAAACAAAATCCTTTTAAACATAAACTTTAGCATAATATAGAAAAGATAAATCAAATAATTCCATTAACTTATTCGTATGGATATTCTACTAGTTGAATAATCATATTTAATATCAATATCCAATTTCATAATGATGGAATGCATAATGCCGGACATCATTACCACATAGTCAAGGCCTCATGCCAAGACTACAAATAAAATTTTGTCAAGGCCTTGTTCCAAGACACTAGATTGTCTCGTGAGACCTACTAATGCATCGAGGAGCTATAGCAGGCTCCACCCATCACTTACTAAGTCCAATGCATTCCTCATATGAAAAGGTTGAAACATAACATAAACATTCATATTAAAACTATCATATGAAATGTCAATACTTTAACCATAAACCATGAATGGTATAAAAATATCACATCCACAGTCCTACATATCATAAAACCTTCAATACAATATGGAATATTGTATCATAATAAATCAACTTCAAACAAACATAAAAATCCAACAAAGGATGTTGACATAGATGAAATCAAAACTATTTGAGAAAAATATCTCTTCCTATTTTGAAATCATTTAAAAGTCATGTAATTTTAAAATAAAACATTTATTTTGAAAATATTCTTATAATCTTTTAAGGGAAGATTTTATGGTGTTACAAAGGTGGAAAATAGTTGCACCTGCCGTATAAGTTAAAAAAACATTCTTTCCTTAATTTTGTCGAAAAGGTCGTAAAGGACCTTGTTTGGAAAATGATGAAAATATTCCTTTATAAACATCTCATAAAAAGTAAAAAAAGGGTATAAATGACTTTAAACCATAGTCTAGTAAATATTAAAAAAAAATTGTAATACATTTTTAAGAAACACAGATGTGGATGAAAAAGAGGTCCTAGTAGATACTCATGTATAAACTACCTCAGATAATGAAGAGATTGTAGAATGAACCCTTACCTTGTACTTTTCCTCGATAGAGGGTATGTTAACCTCCTGTATAATAGTTAAATTTTTGTTATTAAATTATAAAAGAACCACATACAAAAATATTATATCGTGTATGATCCTCTAATATTTCTTTGTTAATAATATTTTGGTAGTATCATCGTTTCGAGTGTTAACTGATTTTTTTCATGTATATGCTTGGTTACATAAGTCATGTTTGTTATGGGTAGGATTTATTTAATTCATATAAATAATTATATTAAGTTCTTAAACATTATTTTTAATCACAAAATGAAAATTATTCTTTAATGGTTATGATGGGGAATGAATTTCATCGTGTTCGTGAAGACGGTATTCCGTACGTATGCACGAGCGACAATATCAATCAATTGATGGTGAAATCGTGTGTAATTGGATTGTATATAATATATACAGGATCCATAACATGTTATTTTTATTATTTACATTGGTTATACTCATTATTATACCCATCCAAATAATGAAGTCTTTGAATAACAAGCTACACCACGACGTGGAGACAGTAAGCCGTACGTACACACGTATGGTGACTTTCCATTCGTGGGATGGATAGAATAATGAATATGGTTGTACTATATTTATAATAACATAAAAGTATTTATAAGATACTGGAGTTATTATTTTTGTATGGAAACAACAAAGAAAGAGGAAGTGTAAGAAGAAAATAACTTTGAAAGAGGTGGTGAAATTATTACCTCCTCTTCGGGTGTTTCCTTTTGAGTTGATCAAAAGGGCTCCTTAGGATGGATTTATGAACAAAGTAAGGCCTCTAGGTCGAATTTAGGGTAGTTGGGAGGATATTTGAGTGGGGATGGCTTGTCCAAATGGCTTTGGAAGTGTGATTTTGAGAGAAGTGGAAGTACCCTTTTATAAGAGAGGTCAGGGTCACTTAAGGAAAAGCTTGAAATATTATTTTTTTTATACAATCATATTCAGTTTATAATGGCTCCAGAAGGATTTATTTCAAGGATAAGGTAGGTATGTGTCGAAAAAATTTCAACCAATAGGTTTTAGATAGGTTTATGTCCCCATATTAATCTTATCAATTAGATTTAACTCTTAGTTAAATAGTTTAACTTTTAACATGTATTCTTGTATTATTATAATAAATGGTTAATAAACTTAGTATAAAAAAACAAGAGAAGCACAAGTGGTTCATTTTTTACATATATATTATTATATAAGTATTTTTTCCGATCTTGAGATTTTTAAGAATATTATATCAATTAATAATATAGTATTTGTTTTAAAAACTCATTTATGTCAATTTTGACACTATTTGGTTTTTTGTTTTTGTGAAATTCATAACAACTTTATCACTTAAAAATTTATTTAATCAACCCTAACATGTCATATTAACCTATAAAATTAGTTAAATTCATCAGAAGTCTCAATTTACATTTATTTGTATATTTATAATATCAATTTTTTAATCTTTCAATAATAAGGTAATTACTGCATCATCATTGTGTCATAAATAAATTTAATTATTTAATGTCTAAAAATTATAAATAAATTACCAATATGTAGGAAATATTTTTTTCTTTCTAATGAATATTTATAGTCTAATTTATCTTTTTTATAACCCTGTATTAAAAATGTTTTAGTTATTAAAATTTGAATTTGACACTTTTAACTCTTCTTTAAATAAAATAATAATAAATGTCCTAATCTAATCCCAGTAGACCAAAAGGATAGTATTTTATTCCTAAGGTTTATTTTTGTCGAAATACACTTATCCAATAGAATTAGGATATTTTTAGGGTAATTATAACATCATTTTTAACTTTAATTACCCTATTTACTTTTAACCGTGGTAAATAAAAGTCAAAAGTTACTATTCACCAAAATTTATTTTCATCTTATTGAACCACATTTTACTTAATGATGTCAATTGTGTCTCTCATATTTTTGAAATTCAATTCACAGAATCAGTAAAATTACGTTTTATACAAATTTTCAAATGCGCCTAGAAGGTAGGTAAAAGACGGTAAAAAGGTCAATAAAATTTTATATATCTAACATTATTATAAAATGACTCCAATTAATAACATTGAACATATATAGGTATTATGTATCTATTTTGACCTAAAATAAATTAAAATAAAATAACTAATTATTTAAATAAAAAGTCATTTTTAAACAATAACGCAGTGTTTTTCAATATTCATCCAAAATTGAAAGTTTTCAGAAAAATACAAAAAATTTACCCTAAACTAATTTTGATATTATGAATCCAAAAATGAAGTCAATTTTGAAAAATAAAATTTATAAATTTTCAAAAATTGGGAATTACTATTCATAACGGCTAGTTTGATTGGTCGTGGTGTGTTAGAACTCGAAGTTGTGTACAGCGCAAGCTATTGTATTATTCAAAAAGAAGCATACTATGGAATCTTGGGGTGTCAAAAATAATGTTATCTATATTTATATCAGTGCCAAAATAATTTAGTAATGATATTGATGTTTATTTGGCTTCATTTATTGAGGATTTAAAATTATTGTGGGATTCAAGTGTTACATTGTATGATGCTTACCGAGATGAATATTTCACGTTGAGAGCCATATTGTATGGGATAATTAATGAATTTCCTACTTATGGAAATTTTTTAGGATATATCATTAAATGAACTCATGGGTGTCCCATCTGCGAACAAGGTACATAGTCAATTAGGATGAAACATTCATCAAAAACCATGTTTCTAGGACATCGCAGATATCTAACCTGATGACATAAGTACCTATCTTGGATGAAATCATTCGAAGGAAGTATAGAAGAATGTATAACACCGTATCCACTAACAGGTGATCAACTATTTGATAAATTAAAATATTTGGACACTGATTTTGGTAAACCGTTATCGAAAAACCTTAAAAAACTAGTTAGAAGAAGAGATCTGCTTTTTTTGAATTACCATATTAGAATTTTCTATACGTTAGACAATTTCTTGATGTTATTCATGTTGAAAAAAATGTTGGTGATAGTGTCATCAACACATTTTTAAATGCGACCAGAAAAACAAAGGATGGAATTAAGGCTAGGTTGGAAATGGTTGAAATGAGAATACGAGAAGAGTTGGAACCAGTAAAGGGTGAAAAATGAACTTTTCTTTCTCCAACTTCATAGAATCTTTCCAGGAATGAGAGATATCAGTTTTGAAACTTATTGAATGTCATAAAGGTTCCATAGGGGTATTCATTCAATATCAAGAACATCATATCAATGACCAATTTAAAGTTAAAGGGTATGAAATCACATGATTGTCACATTTTGATTTAAGATCTAATTCTTATATATTTACATATGATTTTTTTCCAAGAATGTTCATTATACACTAACAAAGAAATATTTCTTCTTCAAAGCTATATGCAGCAAAGTTATAGACCTGGAGAAATTGTTGAGTATGAAAAAAGAATTTTTTTCATATTATGGGAATTGGAAAATTTCTTCCCACTGACATTATTTGATATGATGGTTCATTTGATAGTTCACTTGGTAAGAGAGATTTGACTATGTGTTCCTATACACTATATATGGATGTACCCCATTTAAAGGTATATGAAGATTTTGAAAGGGTATGTAAAAAATCAAAGTCAGACAGAGGGTTGTATTGAAGAGTGATATATTATTGAGGAGGCCATTGAATTCTATACTGAATACCTGTCCGGTGTGGAAAGCATTGGTCTACTGAAATCTCATCACACTGGGTTGATTACGGGTGAAGAAATTTATGGAAGAGAGGTTTTCACAATCAATATTATAGATCAGGAGTAGGCTCACCTTTACATTTTGCATAATAGTTTGGAGGTTGACCCATATGTCAAAACCCACAAAGAAATTCTTAGGCATTTGAATCCATCAAGGACTAAAAAATGGATATCAAATACACATAAATGAAAGTTTATAGTATCCTTTCCAGACCATATATTTAAGGAGTTATATAAAAATCTGGACTCAATTTCAGAACAACTTCGATGGCTAGCCCGAAGACCAAGTGTGTATGTATTATCTTATAATGATTATGTAATTAAAGGTTATAAATTCTATATTCATTAGCATGATTAAGATAGTACCATGAAGAATAGTGTAGTTACACTTGTGACTGAATAGATGCATGTTTTCGGTGCTAAGGATAGAAATCAAATTAATGTAAATATTCCATACTTTAACATCATCAAACAAATATGGGAGCTTGATTATACGAAATTCCAAGTGCCGATTTTTTAATACAAGTGGGTTGATAATAGTAGTGTTGTTAAAATAGATGAGTTGAGATTCGTGAAATTCGATTTCAGTAAGGAAGGGTACAAAGATGAACCATTTATAATGGCATCATATGTAATATTAGTACTTTATGTTCCAGATCCCCCAAACCAAAACTGGTCAATTGTTCTATTGTCGACCAAAACCACTAAAGGGATGGATGAAAATTCAACGAAGGATAAACCTTTCATTGGGATGTCATAATCATTTCGCAGTATTCCCAATTTAGATAGCATTTTGTATGTTATAGGAGACCATAATGAAGGTATTTGGATAGTTGATAGAGGGTTAAAATCCCTTCAACCTTTAAAAAAAGGGAGTTCAATAATCAGGTTATATTTTTTTGTAATATACATTATGTTACTTTATTTTATTATTTTTTTGCTGCTACTTTTATGTAATCTAAATTAAATGCTAAACTAATTCTGCAGATAATGACTTCTACACATGATGATACTCCCAATCCCAAGGCACAAAAGGTCTCTCAACCTGCTGCTACTTGCTGTGTAGAGGAACAACAGGTCTCTTAACCTACTGCTACTCATAAAGAAAAGGAACAAAATGTCTCTCAACTTATTGTTGCTCGCAGTGTAGAGAACCAATAGGTTTCTCAACCTACTGTTGTTACTCCCAGTGTAGAGGTACAACCATCATCTGCACATGCCGATGATAGTGCTCTGGAGGAACATATTGATGATGTTGAAACTGAGGAAATGGTAGGCAACGAAACATTGGAGGAATATAAAAAATAGAAGCATCGTAGTTTTACAGTGTTAGAAATAATCCTTAAGGAAAAATTGAAAAGAATCAAATATGAGGTTGGATAGAATAAGTGGGTCCAGTATGTTAACCTCAATAAGTCCATGTTCAATAATTACATTGGAATCATCACTCACCAATGCATGCTGATTGATGTATTTTCATGGCATCATGTTGTCACTGGGCTTAATACATTGATGTGGGGAGATATTATAATAACATTATGATATCAATTCTTTAATTTACTAAAAACTAAAATAATGAAATATTGACTCACTCTTCATCATCCCTTGTAGAGTGAATTTATAATAGGTGACTCACACAAGGACTATGTATTAAGGGTTTCTGGAAAGATTCACAGAGGATTTCACAAAATGTTAATGAGAGATTATCTTAAAGATGTTGAAGGGAAAATAAAGCCACACCCACCTCCTCTTTATGCACACCTGATAACCCAAGGATCATAGGGTGCATTTACTATCCATTGTGCGGAGCAATCTTTTCAGGTACATTGTGTTTGGTAATACATTGTTTGACGATATGTGTATTCATCATTTTGATTGAATTTTTTTTATTTATGAATCAAAAAATGACTGCTGAAAATAAGGAACGAGCAATAAAATCAGTGTACCCCTATCGTAAAGCAAGGATGGGGTATGCTTCACTTGAAAAAAAATAGTACTTATTTTAAATCTACCGTAATAATTTTATGTGATTTAAAACAACACCATAACTATGTTTCTCTGTTTATATGAAGATTATGAATCCAAATCCAAAGTCACTTCCATCTCACGTCATGTGCTATGGAAGGAGGCATTTGTAAATAAATATGGGATAATAATAGGTTAAAACCCACAAAAAGTGTGGGAAACATGTGTAAGTATGATATAATAAATATTTTTTTTTTCATTAAATCAATATTACATAACAATGATTACTTATTTTCCTATATTTTCTATCTGACATAGTCACAAGAATTAGAAACACCCAAATTGGATGCAGACATACTTTTGATGGCCTTGAAGAAGCAAAAAAAGTGTGGTTGTGTGAGAGGTGCGGGTTTTGGGGTGACACCCCTAACATTTTCTGAGAAAAAATAATAAGAGGATCAAAGTGAAGAAATGAAAATGATGAGAGAAAGAGTATTTATCCTTGAAGAACAAATTCAATGGAAGATAGAGAGCATAATAAATTTTATGGATGGGGGAAGAGAATAATCAACTAAAGAACAAACAACATGTGAAGATCATGCCGCATCCCCCACCAGCTTTAAAGAAAGTCATTCCCCTCAAAACCTGTCTTAGCTGAGGTAATCAATATTATGATAATTATTTCTGCGAATTTTGAATTATATAGACACTGATACCTTTACTGTACTGATATTATACAGTGTGAAAATGACTGTGATTTATATCTATCAACACCCACCCATTGCCTTGTAGTAAGGGATACAGTGATCAATATCCAGAACACCATGCTACACAAAAAACCAATTTCAAAAAGTCATGTTAAAGTGTTTATTAACTTATCCCGTGATCCGAGCTCCAAGATACCTATTCCAATTGATTATGAAGATATTTATAATTTCCAACAAACTCTTGGAACATTTATCACATGGTCGTCGCAACTTTTAAAAAACATGTCGATAAATATGTATTAATTTCCAATTTATTTTTCAAGATAAACCTTTAACATTTAATTAAAAATGGTCTAAAACGATTAATGTTATTATAGACAAACATGGGGAAGGGGGTGAAAAGAAATAATGGCTCAAAAACATCTCAAGGATCAACCAAATGATTGTAACGATCTACCGAAATCACCTTAAACTCACCTGTTCTATATCTGTATTTTTTATCATTGAAGGCTCGTGTGAATATGAAGTTGAAAGATGGTGATACTCACACAATTATTTTTGAAGAAAATATGTACATAGTGGAAGATCTAGATTTCTTTAGTGTTGAAAATGTAAGTGAAATCCAAGAGTTTCATTGGCTTGGAATCTCAGTTGTAAATGTATACATGAGGTATGTTTTCCTGGTTTGATTTTCCAAAATATTATATACTATGATAGTTATGAATAAATACATTTCATATTTTTCAAAGGTGTATACATGAAAAAAAAAATTGAATGGATTTCCCCATGAACAAAAATTTGGACCTCTTAGTCCTCACGTCACCTCTACAGAACAAACAAAAATAGAATCCAATAAAGAGGGTGAAATAGTGGTAGGTTTGCTCAAATTATTTAACAGAAAAATCATCAATGACAGACTCTTCTTAATACCAATGGTCTAGGGGTAAAACGCTACAATTTAATAATATAAAATATATTTTACTTTTGTTCATTACTTATTCTTATTTGTGTTTTTAGGTAGTATTGGATGCTAATTGAGGTCAATTTGAATACTCCAAAGATTTATTTCCTGGATTCAATGCATGGATATCCAACAAACCGACCACACATGATGGCCTTTGTCAATTTTTAATACACTAAATCCAACATTTTAGAACTAAACATATAGTTATATAATTTATATTATCTTTCAATGAGAATTCTGTTATGATAGGGTGGTTGTAAGGTACCGGGACTGCGCAGCGGAAGCCGGTGGGCCGGGATTTTGAAATTTATCTGCTTCACCAGAGTGAAATAACGTCGTCAACTCCGGTGATCTTGTCCCGGCTAGGTCTGAGGATCTATCAAGGTTCTTTAGTATCACAAAAATAAACTTGAACATTTACCTTGTTTAGAATTGATGTGTAGGACGCTGGCGATCGTTGCTCGAAGACTCCGACGTCGAAGCCCTCTAGATTGTCCACACACACCTCGCAAATCTTCTCGTGCGCCATTCGTCAAGATCCAGCTACTAGTGAGGATCTTCAACGCACACTTCGACGCAGTGATGATCACCACAAACTAGCGTCTTCGATCCGTGAAGGCGGAACTTGAAGAACTTTCTAGTTTGAGAGAGTATCTCTCTAGAACATAGGAGGAGAGAGAGGCTCTCAATTCCAATGGATGAATAGTTACAAGGGGAGATCCTCTCTCTTAATATATATAGGGAATATCTAAAATACGCGGTAATGGTTCCCCCCCTGTGTATTAAACATTCAGTATATATTATAAATAATTATTTATGACAAATTAAATTATGCGATAAATAATATTTATTATTTATCACTATACTGAAATATATATATATATATACATTACGTGATAAACATGAGTCTAACTTGACTCGCACCTCCTGATAATCTTAAACAAACCCAAGATATAAATATCTGTTCGATTAATATTTATCTATGTATTTACTTAATCACTCGTAAATACATGTTATAAATAAATTCAACGAATTATTCCAAACTTGAATAATAAAATAATTTATTTATTACTTGGTGATCCATAGGACTTGGATAATACCCATACCCCATGGTGGGGCCCACCAATCCCTATAATCCTATTCATCATAATAGGGAAGATTCTCAAAGCGCTGTTGTGTGTGACCCTCTAGGCCCTTATCTCAATAGCAGTGAATAATATCACCAAACTAGAGCGGGGTCTAGCAACCCATTGAGGCCCCTATAGAGATAAGGCAAAGTCAAAGAAACGACTGCCTTCCTACGAACACAGTCTGTGTAATCTAATCTCTTCATCATCGATATCTCAATAAAGAAGAATGCATACTTAGTGTCATCATTCTTCATTCTCTTTATTTTGTTTGTTGATTTTTCTGGACGGTCTTACCTTCCACTACAATGGCCATGGATTTAATGAAGGTGCAACCATCTAAATCAACCAGGCCCGAGATATCTCTTCCTAAACTCAGAAGCGACAAATCTTTTCTTGATCATTCAATCAATGTCATGCCATTAATGACGTACCCGATATAAACTACCTCACCACGACTTGTCACCATGGTTTTCGCCTTATATCAAATGTATGTAATTAAATGACATTCATTGATAATGATCTCAAGTCAAGAGACCATTACACATGTTCATAGATAGTAATGACCAATGACACTAGAAACATGTGGTGTTCCTATTAAGCGGGTCTGTCCTCATGATCTCGATAGCTAGAGATCATAAAGTGCAAACTTCATGAGATGAAGTCTCAATGCTTATGAGCCCCCAGCACATGATGGTCACACATCATCTGTGTCCTTTCAGAATGATGTAACTAGACCATAGGACGTTACTTTAAGATTACTTTCATGGCATCTCAGGGTTCTTATTATAGCCTGGGACCTGTTATAACCATTTGATGTGATAGGTAATCTAAGTACATTGCCATTAATAAAATGGATGCATAAGTATCCACACTATCATGGCAAGAAAAACACATGTATAATACAACCTGAATACATGTAACAATAATCCAAGTACAAAATAAGTTGGGTCTAGGGCACCCACTTTCAACACTCCCACTTGCACTAGAGCCAAATGCTAACAGGTTTCAATCCACTAGCTCTCACATGTGAATCATGCTTCTACAAAGAAATGGCTTTAGTCAGGGGGTCTGCCACATTGTCCTCTGTGGCTACTCTGCTAACTATTACTTCACCTCTTTGAGTAAAATCCCTCAAGAGATGAAACTTCTGAAGAATATACTTTGTCCTCTGGTGAGACCTGGGCTCCTTGGAAAGCACCACTGTAGCAGTATTATCACAATATACTGGAACAAGGTCTGCACTAATAGGTACCACACCAATGTCTGAGATAAAGCTACGTATCCAGACTGCTTCCTTTTCTGCATCGAAAGCTGCAATATATTCGGACTCTACTGTAGAATCAGCAACCACAGCTTGCTTTGAGATTCTCCAGCTCACTACACCACCATTCAGGAAAAATATGTAGCCTGACTGCGATTTCATATCATCATGATCTGTCTGGACACTAGCATTAGTATATCCCCTCACAACTAGTTCCTCATCTCCTCCATACATCAGGAACATATCCTTAGTACGCCTCAAGTACTTAAGGATTGTTTTAACGGTTGTCCAGTGCAGCTCCCCTGGATTGGCTTGATATCTACCCACCATGCTTAAAGCAAAGGCAACATCAAACCTATTACATATCATGGCATACATGATAGAACCCACTGCCAAAGAATAAGGGACTCTACTCATTCTGTCAATCTCCTCCTATGTTTGTGGACACATTTTCTTGGAGAGATTTACACCATGTGACATAGGTAACAATCCTCTCTTGGATTGTTCAATATTGTACCTTTTGAGTACCTTGTCAATATATATACTTTGACTTAGGCCAAACATCCTTTGAGATATATCTCAATAGATCTTGATCCCTAGAATGTAGGCTACTTCACCTTTGTCTTTCTTGGAGAAGCATTCATTTAACCAAGTCTTAACTGATTGTAAGACTTGCACCTCGTTTCCCATGATTAATATGTCGTCAACATATAAAACTAGGAAAACGATAGCATTAACTTCAACCTTTTTATAGACACAAGGCTCACTTTCATTTTTGACAAAACCAAAATCTGTTAGGGCCTCATCAAAGCGTACATTCCTTGATCTTGATGCCTGCTTCAATCCATAAATGGATCTCTGAAACTTGCATACTTTATTGGCATTCTTTGACATAACAAACCATTCGGGTTGAGTCATATAGACATCTTCAACCAACTTCCCATTTAGAAAAGCAGTTTTGACATCCATTTGTGAAATTCCATAATCATGAAAGGTTGCTATTGCAAGCAATATTCTGATGGATTTAAGAATTGGCACTGGTGAGAAGGTTTCATCATATTCAATGCCTTGACGTTGTCTAAAACCCTTTGCAACCAGTCTTTCTTTAAAGGTATTAACCTTACCATCCATGTACAGCTTTTTCTTGAATATCCATTTGCATCCATGGGCTTTACATCAGTTGGAGGGTCTACCAAAATCCAAACTTGATTTTGGTACATGGACTCCATCTCAGAATTCATGGCTTCTTTCCATGTCGCAACTTATTTGCCTTCTATTGCTTCCTTGTAGGTTAGAGGATCATCATACTCAAGGATTATTGTGTCACCTGACTCGGTGACAAGAAAACCATAATGCTCTGGTTCTCTAACCTCTCACATACACCTACGCAGTATCTGTGTCTCAGGAACAATTTCTTCTTCCACTTGCTCTTGTGGAGATTGTTCCTCTACCAACTCTTGTGCATCTGGAGCATTAACTTCATCTAAGTCAATATTTCTCCCACTATTTCCAGTAGAAATGTGATCCCTTTCTAGAAATGTGGCGTATCTTGCCACAATGACTTTTCTATCTAAATGGTTATATAGGTAGTATCCTCTAGTTTCCTTAGGATAACCTATAAAGATGCACTTAGTGCTTCTGGATGCTAATTTGTCACTTGGTAAAGTCTTGACAAATGCCTCTCACCCCCACAATGCATGTGTATCATATTGGGTTTCTTTCCATACCATAACTGATATGGAATCCCATTTGTGGCTTTAGTTGGTACTCGGTTAATGGTATATGCTGCTGTTTGTAAGGCGTATGCCCAAAAGGATAATGGAAGAGTTGTATGACTCATCATTTATCTGACCATGTCAAGCAAGGTTCTATTCCTCCTTTCACTAACACCATTCCATTGTGGTGTATAAGGAGGAGTGAGTTGTGATATTATCCCACACTCCTTCAAGCGATCAATGAAATATTGGTTAAGATATTCTATGCCTCAGTCTGAGCGAAGTACTTTTATCTTCTTACCAAGTTGGTTTTCTACTTCATTTTGGTATTCCTTAAAGAAACGAAAGGAATCTAACTTATAACACATTAAGTAGATATATCCATACCTACTATAATCATCGGTAAAAGTGATGAAGTATAGAAAACCAACCCTTTCCTCTACAGTAAATGGACCACATACATCGGTATATATTAATTCCAGTACTGCATTGGCTCTTTCTCCCTTTCCTGAGAAAGGTTCTTTGGTCATCTTTCCTTGTAAACAAGCTTGACATACATCTAAGGGTTCTAACTGTACTGATTCTAGATACCCTTCTTGATGTAATCTTTTTAATCACTTGTCATTCACATGACCAAGCCTGAAGTGCCATAGGCGGGTGTTATTTGAGTCATGTTGGTTGTTTTTGTCATTGATAGCCATTACTGAGTTTTCTAGTTCTAGTATATATAAACCATTGTTAAGATGTGTCATACCATAACATATGTTATCCCTATAAAAGAGACAAATTTTATTTCCAAACTTGAAATAAAAAACCATAGTGTCTAAAAATGACACAGAGATAATGTTTCTGGTAACAGACGGTACATAATAACAATTGTTTAAAACAAGAACCAAACCAGTTGGTAAAGTCAAGTGATAGTCTCCCACTGCCAAGGCCACCAGACTTTCACCATTTACAGCTCGGAGATCCACTTCACCTTTTTCAATCTTCTTCAACCTAATTGGTTCCTGTATATGAATACAAATGTGTGAGAAACATGCCGTATACAATACCCAACTTGTAGATAAAGATAGATTGCATTCATTAACAAAAATACTTGAAGCAGAAGCGACAACTTTCTTCTTCTTCCTAGCTCTGCAATTCTTCTTCCAGTGGCCTTTCTTGCCACATCCAAAGCAGACAGCTTCCTACTCATTACTTTGCCTCTAAATCTTTGGCTTCATGGAAGGACGATGCATTGGTGTCTTTGACCTTGACTTGGTCTTATACCCCTTTACCTTGCCCTTGTTTTTCTTGTTCACCATAAGGACAGATGTATTGGTGTTTTTCATGTCCTTATCAGCTTGGCGAACTAAAGCCAAAAGATCCGGAAGCGACTTTGTCATATCTTTCATATTATAATTGACATTGAAAGTCAAGAAGCTTGACGGTAAAGAGGCAAGAATGAGATCCACTGCTAGTTCTTGGTTCAGTTTGAACCCAAGGGCTTCAAGCCTCTCAATATACCCAATCATCTTGAGTACGTGAGGATCAGCTTGGTGCCCTTCTACTAGCCTGCACTTATAAATCGCACTTGAGATCTCATACCTTTCTTGCCTAGCACTCTCCTCATATAGTTCTTAGAGATGTGAAATCATCTTGTAGGCTTCCTCTTCCTCATACATTTTTTTCAATTGGCTGGACATGGATGACAACATGATTCATTGTACATCAAGCGCATCGTCTACATTCTTTTTCCACTTATCTTTTTCCATCTTGCTTGCTCCCTAAGGAGGCTCAGCAGGAATTGGGGATTCCAGCACATATAACTTCCTTTCTTGGCGTAGTACTATGCGCAAGTGCCTGTACCACTCCTAGAAGTTATTTCCATTCAGGATATTTTCTTTATCCAAGATCGATCGCAGTGATAAAGTACTTGTGGTATTGGTGATTTCCATTTTAAATCTACATCAGATAAACATTTAGCAGTTAGTACTTTGTCTTGATTACCTTTTGACATTTTATAATATCATTTAATGTCTCCCACTATTTTAACGAACCTTAATAGCCCTCATTATTAGATTCGAAATACTCTATCTCTTGAGCATTCTAGTGGCAAGGATCCTCGAAACCTCCCTCGTAGTCTACAAGCTAGGGCTACGACACTACTTGGAGGGTTTCAAGGTAGGCGCTATGCTGGCCAACCACTTGTTCTTATGGTTCCTTGTGTAGTTGAGTAATGTCCCAGATTTTGGAATCTAAACTTGATTCCCTCAACCACTTGCCTCTAAAGTGATAGCAAGTTAGCTAAGGATAATCCTTGACTACTCACTTTAGTTAAGTCGACCCATTTCTCACATGGAAACGCCCCGGTAGTAAGAGGAACTCTCAACTGAGGCTGATGGGAACCTAAACAGCCGGTTTTGTTTAGATGTGAGAAATGGAATGCATTTTGACTTAATATATCTTTGAGGGATTTTTAAATATTAATTGAAGAATATAATCTTTTTCTATTTATTATGTTCAAACTGGGTTGTCGCGCTCACAACTGAACGTTCAATAGAATATTTATTCATCACAACTTTATGCATTTTCTCTTGTTTACTATCCTATGTGATCATGCAATAATCATACAGTCGCATAAAATAATAAACTGTGCATAAATTAAATCAAGCATTCCGACTGGTCTTGAGCATTCTATAATGATTGATCGATAAATGATCAATCATCATCTAGGGGAATCCGTATTTGAGTCGATACATGACTCGTGTCGCTGCTGGCCCAGTGCAAAGCGTCCAACTCCTGTCTAGACTACCGCCTCATTTTGGCGAGGTCTGCCTCTCGAATTGTCATCAAATAAATACAAATATACTCACACGCAGACGAGGGGGTCTGGGGTACAAAATACAAGTGGTGTAATGGACACGCAGGCCCTTATACATATTTGAATTAAAAGACGATTCGCTGACCGTCATTTATCTAATTAAATATTACAATAATCGCACGCATTGAATAAATAATTAAATAAATAAATACATGCCAGCCATACACAGGTCGGTCAATAGCTCAAGACCAGTCAGGTTAAAAGCGCAATAAAAATTAAATTGCAATAAATTTAAATTATGTGAGGGTGTTCTAATAAATTAAATGAATTTGATTAAATTCAAATAATTTATTTTTATCGGTTCTATTTGTTTAATTTAATTTTAAGTCCAAAAATTAAATTAAATTAAACCATTAATTTAATTCTAAATTTAAATTAAATTAATATTTTTGGATTAAAATAATTTAAACCCCTAAATTAATTCCAATTAATTTAATTTAAAAAACTAAATTAATTAAAATTAATTCAGTTCAGGTTACCTCTAACCGGAGAGGAATCCGGCGGGATTGCGTACCGCCGTGGGATGTCGTCCTGGAACTGCGGCGTAACCGCGGCATGACCGCGGGGTCTGACGATTCCTGCGACGGCTACATCTCCTGATAGCCTGTTGCTCCGGCGAGCCGGCGAAGTTGCTTTCTGGTCTGGCGCGGGATTGGGTCGGCCGTACGAAACCGGTCTGGCACGGTGGAGGAGCCCGGCGAGGGCTCGAGGTGGTCGGAGGGTGCTGTTCTGGCGAGGCTCGGAGGAGGAGGAGACCGGCGAAGGTCTGGGGTGGCCGGACGGAGCCGGTCCGGCGCAACCCAGAGGAGGAGGCCGGTGAGGGATGGAGGCCGCCGGGCAGGGCGGTTCGGCGAAGGGAGGCCAGCGCAGCAGCCGGAGGGCGGCCGGAGGCGGCTCGGCATGGGGTCGGGGCGGCTGGCACGCACGGGGCGGAGGCAAGGAGGCCTGTGCAAGGGCGGTCCGGCGAAGGGCAGGCCGGCGCGGATGTCGGCCAGCCGGTCGGAGGGAGCTCAGGGCGGAGAGGAGGAGGCCGGTGCGGGGTCTGGGTGGTCGGACAGAGCCGGTCCGACGGAGGCCGGCCAGCGGCGCGCCATGGAGCTTGACCGGCGGAGGGGGAGGGAGGCCCTAGAGTTTTGTCCTCCCTTGGTGCGCCGCGGGAGAGAAGACCCGTAAGGGTCTTCCTCTCCCCTGTTTTTTCTTATTTGTCCTTTAGACAAAATTCCATCCCCCTTTTTTTTATTAAAACAAAAGGTGAAGACCCCATTTTGGGGTCTTCTCTTCTCTCCTTTTTTTAATAAAAAGGAGGAAGACCCCCAAGTTTTGGTCTCCTTTATTTTATTATTAATATTTTGCCACACACTTTTTTGGAAAAATATTTTATGATAAAAATTTTTATATATTTTATTATTATAAAATTATAATAAAAAATTTATTATAAACATAATAAAATATTTATTATAAAATTTTATAATTAAAAAATATTTTTGATGTTAATTCTCAATTTGAGATAAACATCAAATAAACCGAAAACTTGCAGCGTCGATTCGATAAAAATTTTCAAATGATTGTTTCTTAATCATTCGAAATCGAAACGACGCGTGGTCGAATCCGAATGAATCGTTTTAACACCCCGCAATTAAATTTAATGCATTTTAATGTTTTTGACTCAGCAAAAAACCTTACCTCCCTTTGATACCAATGTAAGGTACCGGGACTACGCAGCGGAAGCCGGTGGACCGGGATTTTAAAATTTTTCTGCTTCACCGGAGTGACATAACCCTGTCAACTCTGGTGATCTTGTCCCGACTAGGTCCGAGGATCTCACAAGGTTCTTTAGGAGCACAAAAATAAACTTGAACATTTACCTTGTTCAGAATTGATGTGCAGGATGCCGGCGATCGTTGCTCGAAGACTCTGACGTCGAAGCCCTCTAGATCGTCCACACACGCCTCGCAAATCTGCTCGTGCGCCGTTCATCGAGATCCGAGTGCTAGTGCGGATCTTCGACGCACACTTTGACGCAGCGATGATCACCACAAACTAGCGTCTTCGATCCGTGAAGACGGAACTTGATGAACTTACTAGTTTGAGAGAGTCTCTCTTTAGAACACAGGAGGAGAGAGAGGATCTCAATTCCAACGGATGAATAGTTACAAGGGGAGAGCCTCTCTTTTAATATATATAGGGAATATCTAAAATACATTGTAAGGGTCCCCCCCCCATGTATGAAACATTCACTATATATTATAAATAATTATTTATGAAAAATTAAATTATGCCATAAATAATATTTATTATTTATCACTATACTGCAATATATATATATATATATATATATATATTACGTGATAAACATGATTCTAACTCGACTCACACCTCCTGGTAATATTAAACAAACCCAAGATATAAATATCTGTCCGATTAATATTTATCTATGTATTTACTTAATAACTCGTAAATACATGTTATAAATAAATTCAACGAACTATTCCAAACTTGAATAATAAAAGAATTTATTTATTACTTGGTGATCCATATGACTTGGATAATATCCAGACCCTGTGGTGGGGCCCGCCAAGCCCTATAATCCTATTCATCAGAATAGGGCAGATTCTCAAAGCGTTGTTGTGTGTGACCCTCTATGCCCTTATCTCAATAGCAGTGAATAATATCACCAACCTAGAGAGGGGTCTAGCAACCCATCGAGGCCCCTATAGAGATAACGAAAATTCAAAGCAACGACTACCTTCCTACGAACACAGTCTGTGTAATCTAATCTCTTCATCATCGATATCTAAATAAAGTAGAATGCATAGTTAGTGTCATCATTCTTTATTCGATTTATTTTGTTTGTTGATTTGTCCGAATGGTCTTACCTTCCACTACCATGGCCATGGATTTAATGAAGGTGCAACCATCCTAATCAATCAGGACCGATATATATCTTCCTAAACTCGGAAGTGACAAATCCTTTCTTGATCATTCAATCAATGCCATGCCATTAATGACATACCTGATATAAACTACCTCACCACGACTTGTCACCATGGTTTTTGCCTTATATCAAATGTACGTAATTAAATGAAATTCATTGATAATGATCTCAGGTCAGGAGACCATTACACATGTCCGTAGATAGGAACGACCAATGACACCAGAAACATGTGGTGTTCCTATTAAGCGGGTATGTCCTCATTATCTCGATAGCTAGAGATCATCAAGCGCAAACTTCATGAGATGATGTCTCAATGCTTATGAGCCCTCAGCACCTGATGGTCACACATCATCTGTGTCCTTTTAGAATGATGTAACTAGACCATAGGACGTTACTTTAAGATTATTGTCATGGCATCTCAAGGTTCTCATTATAGCCTAGGACCTGCTATAACCATTTGATGTGACAGGTAATCTAAGGGCATTTCCATTAAAAAAATGGATGCAGAAGTATCTACACTATCATGGAAAGATAAAAACATATATAATACAACCTGAATACATGTAACAGTAATCCATGTACAAAATAAGTAGGGTCTAGGGAACCCACTTTCAACATTGGTGCGTGAATATCATCAACATCATGGAATGAGGCCAGGGGAAAAGGACAAGAATCATCACATGTACTATGACTGGATAAGTATCAGGGTATATATAATAATATTTCATTATCCAAACACATATAAAAAAATTACCTATTTTTCTCAATGTTTCTGCAGTGTCCGAAACAAATAAACAAAAAAGACTGTGGTTATTATGTTTTTAAATTTATGAAAGAGATCATATTCCATGAACAAACCAGTATCCATGAAGAGGTATTTTCAAAGATAATTACTGTTTCATTTAAAATATTTCTTAATCTTTTTTGTATTTATATTTTTTCAGTACTACCATGATTGTAGAAAAGAATCATATTCAAAAGATGATATAGATTCATTTATAAATGAATGGGTATCATACCTAATGGAAGAATGTACCCAAATTTCATGAAGATGTGACCCATATAACTCGAAGTGTCTATTTTTACTTAAAATTGACCGTATTTTCAGTAAAAAAACAAGTGACATACTGAAAACTAAGAAAATTCATTAGGATTGATTTGATACTTTAGGTCAATGATACATAAGTCATTTTTGACATATAATAATCAACCACACCTAAATCTGATGCATGGTGTTAATGTTATGGGTTTAAGTGTGTATTTTTATATTAAATTAACAATAAATTTAGCAAAAAGAACAAGTGACATAATGAAAACTAAGAAAATTCATTTTTATTGTTTTGATACTTTAGAACAATGATCCATCAGTCATTTTTAACATATAGGAATCAACCAAACCTCAATATGATAAACGGTGTGAACGATATGACTAAAAGTGTCTGTTATCAGTTTAAAATTGACAATTTAGCTTAAAATGGGTCACTCAATAAAAACCATGAAAACACGCTCTGATTATCTTAATTATTTACGAAAATGATTCATAAGTTCTTTTTGATGTGTATGAAGTAGTCTCATGTAAAACTGATGCATGATACAACTGGTATGACTCAAAATGTTTGTTTTTAGTTTGAAATGATATTTTAGTAAAAAAAACAGAACTGACATACTAAAAACTGAGCAAACACATTCATATTGTTTTGATACTTTAGGAAAATGATCTATAAGTCATTTTTGATGTGTAAGAATAAACTAAACCTAAATCTGACACACTGTGAGACCGGTATGACTCAAAGTGTCTCTTCTTATTTAAAATTGAAATTAATTTTAGTAAAAAAACACAAACAACATACTGAGAACCGATCAAGTGCATTCAGATTGTTTTAATAATTTATTTAAATGATCTATGAGTCATTTTTGATGTGTAGGAATCAACCCTACCTCAATAAAATGCACGATGTGATCGGTATAAATCCAAATGTGTCTTTATTTAAAATTGACATTAATTTAAGTAAAAAGAACATGTGACATACTAAAAATTTAGAAAACACATTCGGAATGTTTTGATACTTTAGAAAAACGATCCATGAGTCATTTTTGAAAAATAGGAATCAACCACATCTTAATCTTATGCACTATGTGACTGATATGACTAAAAGTGTCTGTTATCTGTTTAAAATTTACATTTTAGCTCAAAACATGTCACTCAATAAAAACCAGGAAAACACTTTCCAATTGTATTCATAATTTAGGATAGTGATTTGTAACTCCTTTTTAATGTGTATGAAGAAGTCTCAAATCAAACTGATATATGATGTGACCGGTATGACTCAAAAATCATGTTTCTAGTTTGAGATGTTATTTTAGTAAAAAAACACAACTGACATACTGAAAACTGAGAAAAAGCATTTGGATTGTTTTGATACTTTATAACAATGATCCATGAGTCATTTGTGACATATATGAATAAACCACACCTCAATTCGATGAACGATATGACTGGTATAAATCCAAACGTGTTTTTATTTAAAATTGACATTAATTTAAGTAAAAAAGAACAAGTGACGTACTGAAAACTAAGCAAATACATTTTGATTGTTTTGATACTGTAGGAAAATTATCCACGAGTAATTTATGATGTATAGAATCAACCACACCTTAATTTGATTCACGGTGTGACCAGTATGACTAAAGGTGTTCGTTATCAGTTTAAAATTGACATTTTAGCTCAAAACATTTCACTCACTAAAAACCAAGAAAACACCCTCCGATTGTCTTCATAATTTAGGAGAGTGATTTTAAGTCTTTTGTGACGTGTATGAAGTTGTATCACCTCAAAATAATGCACGATGCGACCAGTATGACTCAAAATGTGTGTTTTTGGTTTGAAATGATATTTTAGTAAAAAAACACAACTGACATAATGAAAATCAATCAAATGCATTCGGATTGTTTTGATACTTTAGAATAATGATCAATGAGTCATTTGTGATGTGTAGTAATCAACTACACCTCAATCCGATGAATGATGTGACTAGTATAAATCTAAATGTTTCATTTAAATTTGATATTAATTTTAGTAAAAGAACAATGGATATACTCAAAGCCAAGAAAACTCGTTCATATTGTTTTGATATTTTAGGACAATGATCTATAACTTATTTATGACGTGTAGGAATCAACCTCACCTCAATTCAACGCACGGTGTGAACTGTATAACTCCAAATGTGTCATTTTTATTAAAAATTGACATTTTATTAATTTATTCTTTCATATTAATGTTTAACTTATTTCTTTATAATATTACTAACATAATATTTATTTTCTTATATAGGTGGAACTTTTTTGCTTGAGTTGGGATGATTTTTTCAACAACTAATACCATGGGTAGACATTTTTCCGAAGGGATCACAGATGTCAAAGGATGAAACATTAATGTTTTTAACTATTTTTTGGATAATTATAAATTTAATTATATAAAATATTGTTTGAAATGTATATAACATTGTTTGTCAAACCCGTGTGTGCGCTGCTTTGTTCTCGTGTGGGCTGTTGTGCGCACTGCTTTGTTCTCGTGTGCGCTGTGCAGGTGGTGTGTGTGTGTGTTGTGTAGGTGATAGTGGGTGTGTTGTTATATAAACGACACATCACAGACAATTAGGCCTTTATCATTGCTATTTTGAGCACTGATAAAGTCCTCCATTATCATTTCTATTTCGAGCATTGAAAGGAGGGAGCCTTTATCAGTCTTTTTTTAGAGCGGATAAAGGACCCCCTTTATCAGCGCTCATAAAGGGGACCCCCCTTTTCTTCACTGCGTTTAACAACACTTTTCTAACCCTGTTAAAAGCGGTTTCTAGCACTTTTAAAAGCACTATCTAGAGTAGTGTAACCAATCTGGGAGAATAAAGTGTCAAGTCATTTGTTGGTGTTGTGGTAAACATGGTCACAAAACCTATTCTTGGTGGTTCAACACATCTTTACTAGGAATAAGTAAAGAATCAAGGGGAGTTTCCATGAGTATATAAGGAAAAAATCTTTGAGAGAAACATGTGAACAAATATGCTCTACAACTATCTATACAAAACAAATTTCATACTCGGGAAGAAGTTTGTGGTAGATACAGTTTAGAAGGTCACAAGGTTGAGGTGTTCATGAAAATACTAGAAGGTGAGGTTCCCTATATTGTGAAAGGGAAGATGTTTTAAAAGAAAACTAGAGGACAATTATATGAAAAGGTTGAAAAGATTGAGAATGGCCCAAAAGGTTGCTTAATTGTCTGGCCAAACCAATTGAAATTGGATAAACAAATGGAGGAGGATAAGAATCTTGTTAAATCTAAAGAAAACGAAGAGAAGGATGATGAGAATTTATCCACAATTGGAAACATGAAGATTCAGAAGACTAAGGATGAACAAGTTATTCAACACAAAGAATTGGGAGGGAATAAAGATGATGGGAAAATCAATGAGACTCAAAACAAAAAAGGAAAAGCCCAAAGAAATATTCTCATGATGAGATTGGAAGAAAAGAATAGCCCATATTGATAGGAAGCTCTTAGTATGAATGCTATTTCTAAGAAACCAAGTGGCCACTCCTTATTCCCATAATTTTATGTGTTTTGAACTAACAATGCAGGGAATTGGAGGAGATGTTTAAGGTTTTCACCACTATAAAACATGATGATATTGTTCTTCATGAAGGCTAGTGGCTTCTATTAAATGGAATAAAAGTGTGCATCCCTTGAGGGGGAGCTTAGATGAGTTTTTGAGGTATTTCAATCACATTTTCATCTCTTATTTTTAATTGTATCGTCATATCAATTAAGGGGGAGTGCTTGATTGATGTCAAGATGAGATAGCAGCGGAGCTTTATATTTTTCACTTGTACTTTCTATTGTGTTTGTTGAAGTGTGTGCCAGATTTAAGTATTATATTGATAAATATGATTATTTTGAACCCCTAATATGGGAATTGAGAATTTCTTAGCACGATTTCACATGAATGGTAATTTATGCAAAGCTTAGAAAACCTTGGCTGTACCTCTCTTGTTTTCTACACCGAGTTAGCCTATGTAGACTTAGAGTTGAATAACTAAAGGCTCTTTGCTAAGAGAATCATGAGAGATCATTCTTCTCTTAGAAATGATCAAGAAATTTGCATATAAGAGAAAAGATCGTGTTTTTTTATGAAAAAAAATGAGATGAGGAGATCCCACTTATCATTTTGCATTTAATTGTCAATATGGGGGGAGAAGGATTTCACCACATATTGACTTGAATTATATGTATTGGTATTGAAAACAAAATACAAAGGACGAGATTATTGATCCTAAGTTTCGTTTATTGTCAATAAATCAATATGTGTTGGTGGATGAAGTGGTGATGCATGGAAAATTGTTATGGATTCATCTAATGACATTGGATGTCATGCTTCCATGACGTGTACATGTGGGATGAATCCAATGCTCATGGAATGTTATTTTTCCATTAGAGGAGGCTCATATTACATGTTCTGCAGTATCCCCCATGAATACTCTACCGGTATGAAAAATTCTTAATGTTAGTTGAGTTCCCGGCTCTCCGATTTGCAAGAATACCTACATCTTTTCCTAAGTTGACGAGATTCTCCTTATAATTATGGTTGATGTGATCTTAAATGATTAAAAAATATGCCAAAATGAAAAGTAAAATTGAAGGCGATGCCATGAAAGAATGAGTTGAAGAGGCAACCACGGCCAAAGAATCGTGTCATGGTGAACATAAAGACAACAACAAAAAACACGGAGTGGTGCCAGCTACGGTTCAGAACTCCGACTATTGTGGTGGAGGCAGTTGATTAATAAAGCAGAGCGATACCTCTTCGACGGATCGATGTGGTATGAGCGCGGGGCATTCACTGTTCATCCCTCTTAAAAAGACGAGCCTTTCTTGCGCCATCTGATCTCACCAATTTGGACAGTCCGATCGGCGAGCGCTGTTTTCTTCTTCCGGTCGTGTTCGAATCCACTGGATTGAACCAAAGGCCTCTTTGACATATCAGAAGGCCGAATCGATGTCTGGGGATCCAGGCGAGATCCAACCACACATTTTGTTCAAATATTCATGCGTGAACACGCATGAACAGAATAGACCTCGTACGCTGATGAAGCCGACTGCCTGGAAGAGTTAAATGCCAATATAATTGCATACGTACGATAAAAAATTCACGTAGTTACACTTTCATGCATCGAATGAAGGAGATTGAATAAAAAACCTGAGCTTTCAGGTGATGATAATGAGATGACGCATCACATGTATTTTAATATCCCTCGTGATAAATTTTGAGGCAAGTCACGGGTCATGCATACCTTGCATGTTAATGAGCTATGAATATTCAGGTATTCTTAAATTAATACACTGTGTGAAGGAAAAAAGGAGAGCCCGAGTCATTGGGCATTTACAGCGTGAAGAAACAGAGGAGCTTCAGGTATTTACAGTAAGGCTGTCAGCCGCATGAGAAGATGATACCCGAGTCTCTCGGGTATTTCAAAATGAGAAAATTCATGCATGCATGAAAAATGGTGAGCCATGGTTTTTTCATATGCTACGTGAGAAGAGGAGATTATAATCGAACCATTCGGGTATTTTGTGTTGCTTCCATGAAGACACCAGGTCACCTTGCCGCGTGAGAAGAGCACGTAACACAGAACCCTTCGGGTATTTTGTATTAATGCATGCATAAGGAAATACCAAACACACGGGTATTTCAAATGAGTATTCATAAATAGATAATGCCCACAAATAATGAGGTATTTAAAGGAGTAAATAAATATGATACCCACATTTGGGAGTTAATATTTGAATGAGAAGAATAAATATGTTTAATTCATAAACACATTTAATAGAGGATTTAAATGGAATAATTTAAATCATGAAATTTATTGAGATTTCCGGGCATCACATTTTTGTGTATAAATATGTTCATGTAGGTGATGAGAAAAATATGAGATACATTATTGCAATATCTTTTGAAGATCAGGATCCTGATACATTCTTGTATCGAAGAGAGAAGGAGCCAAAGTCGGGTTAATTCTTCAAGAAGATGATCACATGAACCCGAGCATTTGAAGAGAAAGATATTGAGAAAGTACACAAGAAAGTTTGATCTAGCAGGCTTGTGGAGGAACATTAGAGAATCATCCTATAGTGGATCAACCTTCAATATCATTGAAGAACAAATGATGCCAGTATAAACAACGTCATTGAAGATTGATGGTACCAGTATAAAGACACTACTATAAATACGGGCATTAACAGCGCTAAAAACGGGCTTTAACAGCGCTAAAAAGGGCGGTAAAGCTCGGCACTAATAAAGGGCGTACCCTTTATCAGCGCTTACTAAGCGCTGATAAAGGGGTACTTAATTGGCGCTAAAAAAGCGCTGATAAAGGGGTACTTTATCACCGCTAAAAGAGCGCTGATAAATGAGTGTTTTATCAGCGCTCCTTTAGTGTTGATAAACTTATCTTTTATCAGTGCTTTTTTAGAACTGATAAAGGTGTAGTTTATCAGCACCTTTTTAGCGCTGATAAAAGCACGATTTATCAACGCTGATAAATGCCCTCTATGCTGCTACGAAAAAATCTGCAGCAGCACACCCGTACACCTGCAAAAAAAAATCAGCATCTCAATAAGCTAATTAAAGCAAGTATACCCATACAAAATTAACTCATAAATCATAAGCTATTTAGACCGAGTATACACCTACAACAAGTATACCCGTACACCATTAACACATAATTCATAAGATAATTAAGTACATAAAGAATTCAATTCAGAATTTAGGGGGTTGTGGGGCTGTTCAAGGGTTTGGGGTGCCTGTCCAAGGTGGGGTAGGGGTGTCCGGGGGGATTTCTAGGGGGGTGGGTGGGTGTCCAAGGTGTCAGGGGGGGGGGGGTTTACAGGGGGTGGGGGTGTCCATAGGGGTGGGGGTGTCCAGGTGGTGGATTGGTGTCCAGGGGGTGGGGGGCGGTCCAGGGGGTGGATTGATGTCCCGGGGGGGGGGGGGGGCTTTCCAGGGGGTGGGCTGGTGTCCAAGGTGTCGGGAGGGCTTTATAGGGGGTGGGGGGGGTGTCCAGAGGGGTGGGGGTGTCCAGGGGGTGGATTGGTGTCCAGGGGGTGGGGGCGGTCCAGGGGGTGGATTGGAGTCCAGGGGGGTGGGATGGTGTCCAAGGTGTCGGGGGGGGGGGGGGGGGGGCTTTGCAGGGGGTGTGTGTGGGGGGGGTGTCCAAAGGAGTGGGGGGTGGATTGGTGTCCAGGGGGTGGGGGCGGTCCAGCGGGTGGATTGGTGTCCGGGGGGGGCTTTCCATGGGGGTGGGCTGGTGTCTAAGGTGTCGGGGGGCTTTACAGGGGGTGGGGGTGTCCGGGGGGTGGATTGGTGTCCAGGGGGGTGGGGGCGGTCCAGGGGGTTGGTGGGGTTGGCTCGTACACGTCACCAAGGACCCTTGGATCGTTCTTATAATAGATCAAGGCAATTTGACTGAGTTTGGTCAGATTTTCATAGGTCATTTGTTGTTTTCAATTAAAATTATGTCCATTTTAAACAAAAGAGAGACCCTTTGAGTGCTAGCGGTCACACCGTGCCTCGGATTGAGGAGGGGTTGACTCGTACATGTCACAAAGGACCCTTGGATCGTTCTCCTAAAGGATCAAGACAATCCTAATGCGTTTGGTCGGATTTTCATAAGTCAGTTGTTGTTTTCAATTAAAATTATGTCTATTTGAAACAAAAGAGAGACCCTTTGAGTGCTAGCAGCCACACCGTGCCTCAGTTTGAGGCGTGGATGACTCTTACACTTCACAAAGGACCAGTAAATCATTCTCCTAAAGGATCAATATAATCTGAATGCGTTTGGTCGAATTTCCGTAGGTCAGATGTTGTTTTCACTTAAAATCGTGTCCATTTTAAACAAAATAGAGACCCTTTGAGTGGTACTGGCCACACCGTGCCTCGAATTGAGGCCCAGATGGCTCGTACACATCACCAAGGACCCTTGGATCATTCTTATAAAATATCAAGGCAATCCGAATGCGTTTGGTCAGATTTTCGTAGGTCAGTTGTTGTTTTCAATTAAAATTGTGTCCATTTTAAACAAAAGAGACCCTTTGAGTGATAGGGGTCACACCGTGCCTTGTATTGAGGTGGGGTTGACTATTACATGTCACAAAGGACCCATGGATCATTCTCCTAAAGGATCAATACAATCTGAATGCGTTTGGTTGGATTTCCGTAGGTTAGTTGTTGTTTTCACTTAAAATTGTGTCCATTTTAAACAAAATAGAGACCCTTTGAGTGGTACCGGCCACACCGTGCCTCATATTGAGGCGGGGTTGACTCGTACACATCACCAAGGACCCTTGTGTCATTCTTATAAAAGATCAAGGAAATCCAAATGCATTTGGTCAGATTTTCATAGGTCAGTTGTTGTTTTCAATTAAAATCGTGTCCATTTTAAACAAGAGAGACCCTTTGAGTGATAGCGGTCACACCGTGCCTCAGATTGAGGCAGGGTTGAATCATACACATCACAAAGGACCCGTGGATTGTTCTCCTAATGGATCAACACAATCCTAATGCGTTTGGTCGGATTTCTGTAGGTCAGTTTTTGTTTTCACTTAAAATCGTGTCCATTTTAAACAAAAGAGAGACCTTTTGAGTGGTACCGGCCACACCATACCTCATATTGAGGTAGGGATGGTTCATACACATCACCAAGGACCCTTGGATAGTTATCTTAAAGTATCAACATAATCTGAATGCATTTGTTCTGATTTTCGTAGGTCAGTTGTTGTTTTCACTTAAATTCGTGTCCATTTTAAACAAAAGAGAGACCCTTTGAGTGGTTCAGCATTCTTGCATGTTGCTGGTGCATATCATCTGTTAAAATGGGAAAATGACTCATTGGAGAAAGTATGTTTTATTTAATAACAATTAAAAATTTCCTACGAACATTTACATACAATAATGTTTCATCTTTTGATCCCCTTCACCCCTCTCAAAAATGAACACCAATTATACATGTCCCCAAGTCAGATCTTCATTGTATTTGTGTACAATCTGCCATCAGGTATGTGGCCCACTTGTTTCTGAACACATCTATATCGTCTTGTGAGTATGAGGCTTTTCGGAAGTCAGAGTAGTACGACAAAATATAAAAATAAAGAATTAATAAATAACTTAAATGAACTAGTAGTTGTTTTTGAAAATACCTCTTTAGGGATGATAGTTTACTGATGAAAAATGATCTCTTTCATAAATTTACAAACATAATAACCGAAATCATTATCGTTTGTTTGTTTTGGACACTGCAAAAAAATTTATCATTAGGAGAATAAGTAACTTGTGTTGAGATGTGTTTGGATAGTGAAATTTTATTATATATACCCTAATATTTGTCCAGATGTAGTACTTGCTCACCTCCCTATGCTTAACCCCTGTCCTCATTCCTTTTTTAGATGATAATGATACACCACCCTATCATAACAGAATCCTCAGTACAAGATAATATAAATTATATTACTTGATGTTTAGACCTAAAACATAAGATGTAGTGTCTTATAGATTCACAAACTCCATCATATGTGGTTAGTTTGATGGATATCCTTGCTTTGAATCCAGAAAATAAATCTTCAGAGTATCCAAGTTCACCGCAATTAGCAACCAATGTTGCCTAAAAACTCAAAAGGAATTAAGTAATAGAAGAAGTGAAAATATAATTGATATGCTTTAATCGTAGAGTATTACCCCTGCATGGTTGGTATTAGGAAAAGTCTGTCATCTGTAATCTTGTTTTCAAATGTTTTCAGCAAGTCGTTCACTATTGCATCCCTTTTTTATGGCTCTATTTTTGTTAGGTGTGTTGATGTGATATGAGGACTAACAAGTCCAAATCTTGGCTCATGGGAAAATTCCTTCAACTGTTTTTCATAAATGCGTCTGTCAACAATATAAAATGCATTTAGTCATAATTTTCACATTAGATCAGCTTTTAGAAAATAAATTCATGGAATCATACCTCATATATACATTTATAACTGCAACGCCTAGCCAACCGTTTTCAATGATTCCATTTACATTTTCAGCAGAAACAAAATCTTGACTTTCCTCTCCGTATATATTCTCTTCGAAAACCACTATATGACTATTACCATATTTTAGCTTCGTATCCACATGAGTCTTCAATGCTAGTAAATGTGGATAGAGAACAGGTGGTGTTATTGTGCTTTCAGTAGCTCCTTGGGATCGGTTGGTCGATCCTTTAGATGGTTTTGAGCTGACGTTTGTCACCCCCTTCCCTTTCTCCGTCTATAACAACAATCATTGGTTCAGACCCTTTTTTCATTAATTGTTAAGGGTTTAGCTTGAAAAAAAGGAAATAAATACCTCTTTGTCCTCATGTACTCTTAAAAGTTGTGACGGCCATGCAATGAATGTCCCAATAGCCTTTTCGACCGTATGAATATCACCGTCATCAAGTGGAATAGGTAGCTCTGCATTTGGATCACGAGCTACAGTAATCATCACTTTCAGATGATCTTTCGGAAGTGGTCTATTATGCAGTGTGGCATCTGGGATGTCGAACACTATAGCCATCGCTACAAGGTGATAGGTGGGTGTTGACAGATATAAATCACAATCATTATCACCCTATAGAAGATTAGTACAGAAAAATTATCAGTGTTTGTCTGATTCACATTTCATGGGAAAAATTATTAGAATATTGGTTACCACAGCTAAGACAGTTCTTTGAGGTGAATGTCTTGCCTCAAAGCTGGTGGGGGTGGGGTGGGATGTTCACGCACTGGTTGTTCCTGATTTGTGTCTTCCCTTTGCTTCCCAGCCATAAAAGTTACTAGAAACTCTCCCTGCCATTGCAATTGTTCTTCAAGGGTTGCTATTTTTTCGCTCATTTGTTCCAATTTTTCATCTGTATCATCCATTTTTTTCTTCTTCTCAAAATATACTCGGGGTGTCACCCCAAACCCTGCACCTCTAACACAACCGTATTTTTCTGGCTCCTTCAAAACCATCTATAATAGGTTTTTATCCACTACAGGAGTAGTTGATTCCTGTGACTATCGGATATAAGAAAATAACTAATTATTTTTATGTAATAGAAATTTTAAACAAATATTTTTATCGTCGTGTCATACTTACACATATTTCCCACACTTTTTGTGTGTTCTCATCTACTAACTTCCCTTATTTGTTCACACGTGCCTCCTTCCATAGCACATGACGTGGGATGGAAGTGCATTTGGTTTTAGACTCATCAATCTACATATAAACATAAAAGATAATTATGATGTTGTTTATTTTCACATAACAATATTACTATAAATTTAAAATACGTACCATTTTCTTTTCTAATGAAGCATACCCCATCCCTGCTTTACGATAGGGGTATGTTGGTTTTGATTCACGTTCCTTATTTTCAGTACAGAGTTTCTGTTTCATAAATGAAATATTGACAATCAAAGTGATGAATACAGGTATCCTCAAACAATGTATTATCACCCAAAATGTATCTGAAACTTCTCATCCCCACGATGACCAATAAATTCATCCCATGCTTCTTGGGATATCAGGTGAGCGTAGACAATGGGTGGGTGTGGGTTTATTTTACCTTTAGAATCTTTCATGTGGCATCTTGTTAAAATAGTGCGAAAACCTCGATGAATCTTTCCTGCAAGCCTTAGTACATAATCCTTGTGTGAATCATCTAGTATAAATGTACTCTACAAGATATTGAGAAGAGTAAGACATTGTTTCATTATTTTATTTGCTAGTAAATTAAAGATATAAATTCATAATGTTACCGTAATTTCTTCCCAGATCACAGCCTTCAGCGTGGACACAACATGGTGCCATGAATCTATGTCAATCGGCACGCATTGCCGAGTGACAACTCCAATATAGCTACTAAACATAGCCTTGTTTGGATTCACATGTTGGCCTCATGCATTCCATCCGACTTCAAATTTGATGCCTTTTCTTTTCGCCTTAAGAATTTTGGCTAACACCGTCAAACTACAACGCACCTGGGTTTTCCGCGATGTCGGTCCTTCATTCCCAACCATTTCATCGATATCAACATCATCTATATGTTCATATGGAATGGTATCAATGGCATGTGCTGATGGTTGTTGGACCTCAACACTAGGAGTAGCAGGAGCCGCAGTAGCAGGAGCAGCATCAGCCGCAACAGGAGCAGCAGGAGACGCAACATGAGGAGTAGTAGAAGCAACAGGAGCTGCAGTAGGAGCAACAGTAGCAGCAGCATGAGTTGCAGGAGCAGCAGGAGAAGCAGCAGCCGCAACAACAACATCTTGAGAGACTTGTTCAGCCTCAAGGTTAGGAGCACCAGAATGTGCAGAAGTCATTATCTACAAAAGTGGTTGAACAGTTAATTCAGATAACATAAATTCAGTAATGATAAGATAATAACATGAGATAACAAGATCTATATTACAAACAAAATATAACCTGTTTACTGAACTCTCTTTCTTTTTTCAAAGGTTTAAGGGATTTGAAAACTCTATCGACTATCCAAATCCCATCATTGTGGTCTCCTCTAACATACAAAACATCATATGCATTAGGACAACTCCAAAATGATTGCGACGTACCACTAAAAGGATCGTCCTCAACTGAATTTTCATCAGAACCTTCAGTAGTTTTGGATGATAACAGAACAATCGACCAATTTTTGTTTGCGGGATCTGGAACATAAAAAACTTGTACCGCTTGTGATGCCATTATAAATTGTTCGTCTTTGTACCCTTCTTTACTAAAATAAACTTTCACAAATCCCCATTCATCTATTTTAACACCACTATTGTTATCAATACATTTTCATTAAAAAATCAACAATTGGAATGCCGTATAATCCAAATCCCATATTAGTTTGATAATGCCAAAGTATGACATATTTGCATAAATTGGATTTTTGTCCTTATTACCGGAAACATGCATCGCTTCGGCCACTAGTGTAACTCCACTATTTTTCATGGTACTATCTTTATCATGTTCATCTGTATAGAATGTATAACCATCAATTACATAACCACTATAAGATAATACATACACACTTGGTCCAGCGGCTAGCCATCGAAGTCGTTCTGAAATTGAATTCGGATTTTCATCCAACTGCTTAAAAATATGGTCCTGAAACCATCCTATAAACCGGTGATTATGTGTATCTGATAACCATTTTTCAGCCCTTGATGGATTCAACTGCCTAAGAATTTCTTTGTGAGTTTCAATATATGGAGCAACCTCCCAACTGTTATGAAAAACATAAAGATGAGCCTACTCCTGATCTGTAATACTGATTGTCACAACTTCTCTTCCAGAAATTCCCTCACCCTCAATGCGTCCAGTGTGATGAGATTTTGAGAGACCGATTCTTTCCACATCAGATAGGTATTCAATACAAAATTCAATTGCTTCCTCAACAAAATATCGCTCCACTATACAACCCTCTGGCCGACTTTGATTTTTGACATACCCTTTCAAAATCTTCATATACTGTTCAACAGGATACATCCATCTATAGTGCACAGGACCACAAAGTCAAATCTCTCTCACCAAGTGAATCATCAAATGAACCATCATATCAAAGAATGTTTGTGGGAAGAACATTTCTAATTCACATAATATGATGGCAATTTCTTTTTCCATAGATGGAAATTTCCCCGGGTCTAATACTTTTCTACATATAGATTTGAAAAAGAAACAAAGTTTGGTTAACGTATGACGAACATTCTTGGGTAAAATACAATGTAAAGATATAGGAATTGGATCTTGCATCAAAACATGGAAATCATGTGATTTCAAACCTTTTAACTTTAAATAATTCATTGACACACTATTCTTGATATTTGATGAGTACCCCACTGGAACCTTTACATCATTGAAGAAGTTGCAAAACTGATATCTCTCTGCCCTAGAAAGAGTATAAGCAGCTAGAAGAAGAAACATTCGATTTTCACCCTTTATGGGAGCCAACTCTTCTCGTATTCCCATGTCAACCATGTCTAACTTTGCCTTAATTCCATCTTTTGTTTTTCCAGGGGCATTTAGCAACATTCCAATAACACTTTCACATACATTTTTTTCCACATGCATCACATCAAGAAAATGTCTAACGTACAAACAATTCCTGTATGGTAATTCAAAAAAAACTGATCACTTTTTCCAACCGATTTTCGTAAGGTTTTTTGAAAATGGTTTACCAAAAACAGTGTTCAGATCTTTTACTTTCTCAAACAGCTGATCCCCTGTTAGTGGAGATGGTGTTGCACATTTTTCTGAACTTCCATTGAATGATGTCGTCCAAGATCGGTACTTATGCCGACGAGGTAGAAATATATGATGTCCTAGAAACACAGATTTCGATGAATGTTTCAACCTAATTGATTATGTATCTTCTTCGCACATGGGACACCCTTGAGTTCATTTAATGCTATAGCCTGAGAAATTCCCATAAGAAGGGAAATCATTTATTGTCCTATACAACATCGCTCTCAACGTGAAGTATTCACTTTTATAAGCATCATACAACATTACACCTGAGTCCCACAATAACTTCAAATCCTCGATCAAAGGATCCAGATAAACATCAATATCGTTACCTGGTTATTTTGGTCCTGATATAAGAATAGATAACGAGATGAATTTCTGCTTCATGTATAACCAGGGTGGCAAGTTATAATTTACCAACATAACAGGCCATGTACTATGAGTGCTGGTTTGAAAACCAAAAGGATTCACTCCATCTGTAGATAACGCAAGACAAAGGTTTCTTGGCTCTTCCAAATTCAGGATACTCATGATCAATTTTCTTCCATTGAGTAGAGTCGGCCAGATGACGTAATAACCCATCTTTATTTCTTTTATCTGCATGCCACGACAATTGTCTTGCAGTTTATTCACTTCCATATAGACGCCTAAACCTTGGAATGATTGGAAAGTACCATAAAACTTTCGTAGGATAGGATTTATCTTTCTTGTATTGAGAATCACCACATGTTGGGCATTCTGTAAGTGATTTTTTCTCCTTGCGAAACAATATACAGTATTTTGGGCAGACATGTATTCTTTCAGAAATCATTCCCATCGAGCGTAGCATTCGTCTAGCTTCATATGTCCGGCTTGGGAGCTCATTATCTTCTGGGAGCATGTCATTCAAGAGAGAAAGCAGTTTTGTAAAACTGACATCACTCCATTCGTTTCCTGATTTCAATTTATACAACTTCAGTACAGCTGACAATGTTGTATACTTAGTGCAAGCAGCATACAATGGCATCTTTGCACAACTCTTTAACTTCTCAAACAATTTTGGGAAATCACAAAGTTCATCTTGAATTGTATTTGTCATTTCCTCAATACGATATTCATCATCAGTGACATCTGTAATCACATACTCCATCCGATCTTCTTTATTATCCATATTTTTATTCATTTCTGATGATCCATAAAACGTAGTTTTATCCCAGCCAGTAGCTACATTCGCTTTTTCTCCGTGTTTATTCCAACATTTATAACTCCGATCTATTTCATGACATATCAAATGTTCTTCCAACTCCTCTGGAGTAAGTAGTCTAGAATAACAACAACGTAAACACGGACAAAGGATTTGAGAAGGATTCTTTGCATGATCCTTTGCAAACTTGATGAACTCTTTCACTTCGTTCTCGTACTCTATTTTTAAATGATTAGCATCCATCCAATATTTATTCATCTTTATCCTATTTGAATCTCAAATATTAGTATTTATGGTTCAAGTACACAAAACAATAATTCCAAATACAGTATAAGAGAACCACTTTCTCATAAAATAGTGATTAATAGAGCCTAACCATTAGTATTTATTCATCTTCATTAAATATAATTACTTTAGATTCATTATAGTTTCCTCAAATCACCCCAGACCAACACAAGAATAATCAAGAATGATACACCTACCACTCCTAGGTATCTGCCCTACATTCAATATCATCATGCCTAAGTACCCATATATCCACACATACACAAGTCACAAAAACATAAAAAACCATATCCACATCAGAACCAAAGTACCAATATGGATTTCAATCAGGTTACTCGACTCAAGTGGTGGTGTGTAAGAAATAATAAGAAAATATAACAAGTATATAGTCACAAATAAATCTTAGTAACATGTACCAATATGGTATCTTAGTATTTACATATTTCCAATATCACATACTTTCATAATCAAGAATATGGAGGATATATAAAAACTGACTTAAATGAACAATGTATATAAAACTCTTATATAAATTAGTTGGCATGAACAAAATAGTTCTATAATCAATGTCATGTAATAATAAAAAAAATTATATCATAGTAACATGTATCAAACCCTATGGTATGTTAGTTTCTTGTAATATGATCCTCACACAACTCAATCAGTGATCTTGGCTCAATGTGTGAACATATCCCGTGACTTAGGTCATCAGGACTCAAATTCCCATTGGGAAAAAAATCATGTCATAGTATGTTTAAGTTAGTATTTTCATCATAAATCTAGTGTTAGGAGATTATATCCTAACATTCTTATCCAAATTAACACTAAATACCCTGGCTTCATATACTTCAAATCAAATAATCAACCAAACATGGGAAAATCAATCATTAAAAATAATTTCATTTATTACATTCAAATGCCCAATTTTAGTTTTCAACATGAATTTTCATTTCAAAATAAAATCATAGGTTTTCATAAAATCTATTCCCTTTTCAAATCATATTATATTATAATCATTTTTTTTGAAATCAAGGATAATTATTTTATAAAATATTCCGACTAAAATATATAGTTTCTCAAATCATTCCATGACACAAAAAACAACTAAGAAGGGGATTTATTTCAAAAATACATGCCTCTAAAATCACAAATAAAATCCACTTTAATTCAAATCATATTAAATTATTTTTATAATTCATATTGAATAAATCAATAAAAAAAGTTTCAATTGTGTGGAAGAAACATTGTGGAACCACCTGCCTTTAATTAGTAATCAACCCAACTTAACACCCATAATGGGATCTGTTAATGAATAATGAAGGTGTAGGAGATCAAGTAGTCTAACCTATAATCAAGATTCATAAAAAAAAAGAATATTAGATTCACTAAAAATATGATGATATATCACTCTATAAGGAGGATATAAGAGTAGATAGAGGATTTCCAATCGATGAGAGATCCCCTTATCAGAGAGAAACCAAACGCATCCACTGGAGCTTCTATCTAATAAGAAGGGAGTTTGGAGGAGTTAAAATGACTCTTGTAAGCCTTAAAGAATCAAGATTTCAAATGAGAGTTGTGTAGGATAAAAAAGAATATAAAATGGGGCTCATGGAATTTAAGTCTATAAAAAAAGATACCATGTTGCAACCTCCCATGGACACGGTACAGAAAGGATTTAGACAACCATACTATGGTGTAGACTTCTTGTCATGAACTAGGCCAGGTTTCCATCCCACTTGACACCTGACCCAACTCGTGGGAAGGTCCAAAGGGAATTACCAATCCCCATGGGTTGTAACTAGTGCCTAGACATTGAGTAACACCTTTGGGAATGGTTTTCTCATGTAAAAACCCATAAATATTACACAATAATAAAACACCATATCATAACCAAATTTCACAATATAACAGACCAAAAGATAACACTGCAATAGGGGATAAGCATTTAACAATTTCAACCAAAACCAAAATAACAAAAAAAAGTAAGGGAACCAACAATACAACCAAGCCTCCATGAAACATGAGGGTTAACATCCCCATTCGACAACCAATAACAGTCACCAAAAGGGGAACTACTAGCACATATATCCACCATCACCACCAAGGGAACCTTGCCTTTAACTGGGTAAAACATAATAAGGTCTACATAAACCTGAGGGTGTATATAAGGTGTGAGCCAACATACCTAGTAGGACACAACAAAAATAGATTCCATGTAATGAAATTATGATAAACATTAACATGTTATTTTTTAATAAAAAGGAAGATACAATTTAAATAAAACATTCTTTGAAATAAAAGAGAAAGTAAAGGTGACAAGATAATGGTAAGAATAGTATGAGAACTATAGAAAATCTCTAAGGTATCAGGGTTACTAGGGTCCTAGGATCCTCGTACTCTTGGTGATCACATCTCTTAGACATGAAGGTCCTATTTGAGCCTCCAATCCCTAGCACATGATTGTTTAGTTAGTGTTGTTATGTATATCCTTATTAAGGAGACCAATCATCGGCCTGACTAATTCACCTAATATACTAGACCTAGTCTACCAACCTAGATAACTAGGATTCCATTGTGCTCAATTCCACCCCCTATATAAAATTATATCTATTTTATACAATCACACTTCCAATAATAGAAACACACATGACAAAAAACCATTTACAATAGTCAAATCATTATCAAACCCTTACGCACAACAAAAAAATTGGAAAAAATGTTTCCCACAACCCAGACAATTTATAAAACCATTTTAGAACCAAATAAATCATATTAAACACCTAAAAAAATGTCAAATAATGGAACAACCTACCTATTTTTTGATATCTTCACAAAACCATAATGAAACCACCAAATGAACTAAAGAAAGGCCCTAAGGATGCAATTAAACACCATAACCATAAAGATTTATCCAAAATAAATGAGATTAAATCCAACCTAGGTCAAAACCCTTTATATAGAAAAATAACCCAAGAGAGAAAAAATTAGTGACCAAGAAAGGAGAATAAAAGAGAATATGAGATTCTTACTTAGAGATTCCTTGTAGATAAAAGGACAAATCACCCTAAAAATGGATCCCAAGGGAAGAGAGAAAGGGAGGGAGTTTCACCTTGGGATAGAGGGTCAAATGGGAAGATTCACCGAATAGAGGACCACTACAAAAAAATTAAGATGAACAGATAACCAATATTCCCAAGAACCCTTAATTTATATCCTCCAAGAACATCATACATCTCCAAATGACACGTCTACATCACTAAGAAGAGAGAAAATACCAATAATATCAAGATACCTAGCATAGATCACCCAACCATTTAAATTTTCACTAAAATGGTGGGTCATAAGATGGAAATATACTAAGAACACATCCCTTCACCCAAATAAGAGACTACAACCACTAACCATGAAGAACCACTAAGAGCATAATTCGAAACCTAAGGAAAGGTACACCCAAAACATACCAATGAGTCCAAATGAAATAACACAATCAATATCCATCAATGATTCAACCAAAAACAAGAACAATATTAAAAAAATATTTGGAAAACATGCCTTAAAAGGAGGTCCGGCAAACCGAAGAGGGTGTTGCGGGCAGCGGAGGTCCGGCAAACCGAAGAGGGCGTTGCGGGCGGCGGAGGTCCGGAAACGAGAACTGAGGGCGACGGAGGTCCGACAATGAGAAGCGAGGGCGGTGGAGGTCCGGAAACGTGAACTCAGTGGGTGGAAGAGTGGAGTCGCAGGGTTCCAGTACCACGAGAGCTTTAGGTCGCGATAAAACGAGGGCACTATGCGATCGACTTTATAAAAAAATGGACTAAGGTTTTATCAGCACTAAAATTTTAGTGCTGATAAAGGTATCCTTTATCAACGCTTTTTTAGCGCTGATAATGGTACTATTTATCAGTGCTACAACATCGCTGATAAATCATTCATGTATCAGCACTAAAATTTTAGCGCTGAAACAGAGATTCTTTATCATCACTTTTCTAGCGCTGATAAAGGGTCGTTTTATCAGCGCTTCTTTAGCACTAATAAAGGTTACCCTGTATCAGTGCTAAAATTTTAGCACTGATAGAGGGATTATTTATCACCGCTTTTCTAGTGATGATAAAGAATCTGTGTATCAGCGCTAAAATTTTAGCGCTGATATAGTGATTCTTTATCACCGATTTTCTAGCGCTGATAAAGATGCCCTCTATCAGGGCTAGAAAAGCACTGATAAAGCTGCCCTGTATCAGCGCTAAAATTTTAACGCTGATATAGGGTAACCTTTATCAGCTCTTTTTCTTAGCACTGATATAAGGGGGTGTTTCCCTTGCCTGTTTTTGTAGTAGTGAGAATTTCATCAATCCTTTACAGGGTGTGTATTGAACTGTGTAACTTTTTATGCCAGTTAATGAATTTTTCATCATTGCTATTTATAGTGATAAGAAAATCCATGAAACAACCATACGTTAATCACATAAAGGAGTAGGTTTTAGTATAGAACCTTGTAAAAATCCTTGTATGCTTTTCATTGTTTTCATTTGTTTGTACATGAGAGAAGAGGGTCTTCAAATAACAAGAGATCAAGGCCTCAACCAGCCACATAGGTTGAATGAAAAATAAGAATTTTTAAAAAGTAACTACCGATTCACCCCCCCCCCCCCCTCAATGGATCCAACCTGGGGGTCTATAGATAGTTACATTATTATATTATTCTAAGATGTTTGTGTTAGCATTGTAGTTATATTCCACCTTAGAGGGCTAGGTAACCTTGTTGAGAGGGTGAGGGTGAGCATGCCCCATTGGCAAGTAGGCCAGATCTTCCTTTAGTTCAGGGTCCATCCATAGAATATTATCTTCACAAGAGTTTTTTGTGTGTATCCCAGTTGATGGAGAGGGAATTTTATAGGCTTCTCCAACGATGCCAGAACTTACCCATGAGTTATAGAGACAACAACCCCATTACTCTTTAGAAAGGGTGGTCTGCAGGTCATCGAGATATGGATGGAGTCCATGCAGACTATCCTTGACCATTTAGAGACACTCAAGGGAAATAGGGTGATTCTGGTGATTTACATGTTGCATAGGGAAACACAATGTTTGTGGGATGTCCTTTTCCAAGGTGAGTAGCATGTTAGGTTAACCTAGAAGGACTTACAGACTTCTTTCTTTTGTCATTTCTTTCCTGAGACTTTGAGGTATTACAGATTCTGAGAGTTATTATGGTTGACATAGGGGGATATGATGGTTATGGATTATGACACTCATTTAATAGAGCATTAAATTTTTTATCCCACCAGTGATGAGACCACCAAGGCCAAAAAAATTTAGGATGACATGTGTTATGATATAAAGGTGCAATTAAACATATTATTCCATTACTGGAAATACAATATATACCAACAGTTTGAAACTGTTGGTATAGGCATCAAAACTATTGGTATACTATATACCAACAGTTTTTCAAACCGTTGGCTAGTAAGCCGTTGCAAAAGGCCTATACCAATGGTTTTCCTATAATCGTTGGTATATGGCACTGTAAACTTCAGTATGACAACGGTTTTATAGAAACTATTGGTATACATTTATACCAATGGTTTATCAACCGTTGGTATAAATAGATTATATGTAGTTTACCAAAAGTTTGAAACTGTTGGTATATAGTATTACCAATGGTTCCTTCAAACCGTGGGTAAAAATATTCTGGAAATACAGAATATCAACGGTTTCGAACTGTTGGTATAGTGTATTACCAACGATTTTTTCAAACCGTTGGTAAAACTATTCTCTAAAAACACTTTACCAACGGTTTAAAACCATTTGTATAGTGTTTTTTTTTCAGAAAACAGCATAGCAACCACCCATTCCCTCCACTGCATGCACCTGCAAACACAGCTGCAAACAACACTTAAAATAGAACAATTTGCACTTAAAATATAACAAAAAACACCTATAATATTGCATAAAAAATAGTAGACTCTTCCAACCATGACATGTACCATGACATAGTTTTCCCCATTTCAATCATCAAATTACAACCACTCTTCCAACTAACTCATTTCAATTTCTTCGGTGGAGACATCTCATAATGGTGAGAGGACACTCACATTTCTGAGAGCCCATCATAGTCAGAGTTACATACACCATTAACAGAATTAACACATAATTCATAAGGTAATTACAACAAGTATACACATAAAACAAGTATACACATACACCATTAACACATAATTCATAAGTCAATTAAATACATAAAGAATTTAATTCTAAATTCAGGGGGTTGGGGGCTGTTCAGGGGTTTGTGGAGGCTATCTAAGGGGGGTGAGGCTGTCTAGAGGGGTAGGGTGTCCAGGGTGATGGGGGTGTCCGGGGGGGGGGGGCTGTCCATGGGGGTGTCAAGGGGGTGGGGTGGTGTCTGGGGGGAGGGGGGCAGTCCATGGGGGTGTCCAGGGGGGTGGGGTGGTGTCCAGGGGGTTGGGGGGGCTTTCCATGGGGTGGGGTGTCTAGGGGGTGGGGTGGTGTCCAGGGGGGTGGGTTAGGGGTTGGGGGGCTGTCCAAGGGGGGTGGGTGGTGTCCACGGGGGTGGGGGCTGTCCAGGGGGGTGGGTGTCCATGGGGGTGGTGGGGCTGTCCAGGGGGTTGGGGTGTCCAGGGGGGTGGGTGGGGCTATCCATGGGGGTGGGGGCTATCTAGGGAGGTGGGGGTGTCCACAGGGGTAGGTGGGGTTGTCCAGGGGGTACGGGGTGTCCAGGGGGGTGGGCGGGTTGTCCACGGGGGGTAGGGGTGTCCAAGGGGTGGGGGGGGGGGGGGTTGTCCACATGGAGACAGGCTATCTAGGGGGTGGGTGGGGCTGTCTCGGGGGGTACGAGGTATCCAGGGGGCTGTCCACAAGGGGAAGGGTTGTTTAGGGGGGTGGGTGGGCTGTCCATGGGGGTGGAGGGGCTGTCCAGGGGGTACGGGGTGTCCAGGGGGTGGGGTGGGGGGGGGTGTCCATTAAGGTTGGGGGGATTTCAAGGGTGGTGGTGGGGGGGGGGTGTCCATGGGGGTGTCTAGGGGGTGGGGTGGTGTCCGGGGGGTGTCCATGGGGGTGGGGTGGTGTCCAGAGGGTTGGAGGGGCTTTCCAGGGGGTGGGGTGTCCAGGGGGTGGGGTGTCCAGGGGGTGGGGGTGTCCAGGGGGTGGGCGGGGGCCGTCCACGGGGGTGGCCGGGCTATCCAGGGGGGTGGGCAGGCTATCCACAACGGTGGGTGGGGCTGTCCAGGGGGTAGAGGGTGTCCAGGGGTGGGTTGTCCATGGGTTGGGAGGCCTGTCCATGGGGGTGGGTAGGCAGTCCACGAGGGTGGGCGGGCTATCCAGGGGGTAGGCGGTGTCCAGGGGGTGGGCGGGCGGTCCAGGGGAGGTGGGCGGGCTGTCCATGGGGGGTAGGGATGTCCAGGGGGTGGGTGGGGTGTCCACGGGGGTGGGGGGATTTCCACAGGAGGAGGGGTTTCTAGGGGTGTGGGGGTTGTCCACGGGGGTGGTCGGGCTGTCCAGGGGGTAGGGGTGTCCAAGGTGGCGAGCGAGCTATCCACGGGGTTGAGCGGGGCTGTCCAGGGAGGTATGGGGTGTCCGAGGGGTGGGAGGGTTGTCCACAGGGGGAGGGTGTCTAGGGGGTGGGTGGGATGTCCACGATGGTGGTCGGGCTGTCTAGGGGGTATGGGGTGTCCAAGGGGTGGGCAGGCTATCCAGGGTGGTGGGCGGGGCTGTCCAAGGGGTACGGGGTGTCGAGGGGGTGGGCGGGCTATCCACGGGGGTGGGCGGGCTATCCACGGGGGTGGGTGGGGTTGTCTAGGGGGTACGGGGTGTCCAGGGCTGTGGGGGGATGTCCACAGGGGGAGGGGGTGTCCAGGGGGGTGGGTGGGCTGTCCATGGGGGTGGTCGGGGTGTCCAAGGGGGTGGTCGGGGTGTCCAGGGGGTGGGTGGGATATCCACGGGGATGGGCGGGGCTTTCCACGAGGGTACGGGGTGTCCAGGGGGTGGGGGATATCCACAAGGGGAGGGGCTACCCAGGGGGGCGGGCAGACTATCCACGGGGGTGGCGGGGCTGTCTAAGGGGGTATGGGGTGTCCAAGGGGTGGGGGGCTATCTAGGAGAGGGGTGAATCAGTCACAAAAAATCATCAAGTCAAGTTTTATTATTTATATATATAAAAATAAAGATAATGTGACCTACCTAATCACACATATATTTAGGCACAACAAATCAATAAAAATCAAAGGTCAATAATATCAGTAAAAAATGTTATCGATCAATTTGTATCTCATCACCATCACTATCATCACCATCATCATCACCCCCACCCTCATCCTCATCGTCATCCCCATCATCATCCCCGCCCTCCTCCTTTACCTCATACTCAGCCTCGGCCTCCTCATCACCCTCCTCCTCCACCTCGGCCTCCTCCTCACCCTCCTCATCCGCCTCAGCCTATAACATCCCGTCTTTTATATCATAACTTTTCATTCCATTACACGTAAGTGAGGATCTTTAAGGTTTAGTGTCTTGGAAACAAGGAACAAAAAACATGAAACAAAAAAAAACATTCTTCTTAAACACTTGAAAGGCTTCTCCTCATGTTCACCCTAGGCTCATTACTGCATCTCATAACCTGGGGACATACATCAAAAGGAAGGGTGAGCAGAAGGCCCAACAAGGGAAACAAGTGAAACATTTTACATATGAACTTGAGATACATCAATAAAGTCATGAAAATAACTTTAATGCATGAAAATTAAATCATGAGGCATATCATAATAAAAATAAAACTTTTTCATAACTTGAAGATGTGGCTACATCATTTAACATAGACAATCATGAACATATCACCAAGGTCCATCCCCAAGGTGTCATTTGAAAATTACCAAGGTTATTCACCAAGGTATCGTGAAAATTGTAATCTCTAGTGGTTACATCATTACCCAATGCATTGGAGCGCTATCAGGGCGCACCCTTAAATTTGCCTTTATTATCATGTGAGCCACATATATCATCATCAAAAATTTCATAAATAACCCATATAGCATAAAATAAATGGGTTTCATTTCATAATCATAACATTTTAAAAACTGCTTTAATGACATGATCTTTACGGCACTTTAAACCCACGGAAAGGGAAGCGGGTCTCATGTATGTAAATACCAGAATTTAAAATGGAACATTTTGATATATATGTGAATACCCTTGTATAAATAATAGCTTTGAGTATTCACTTTATAACATAAAATAATTTTTGAGAAAAGAGAGAGGCATTTTGAGGGGAAAATTCTGCAGCATAACGGCTATGTTACAAGGTTTTAGAAAACATTGAGAAGAGAGGGGACATGGGTCAAACATTCATAAATGACCCATCAAACAATAGAGGGAAAAATATAAGGGATTTATGAACATGGTAATGAAATTTGAACATATACCATATGAAATGAAGAACATGAAAGGAAGAAAACAAAACAAGATTTCTCTTGTGAAAATTCGGCAGCCTAACGACATCACTTAAACTTCAACAAAAATGATTTGAAAAGGTCAAATAGGGTCTCTCATAATATGAACATAAGAGTCCAGTATGATAGATATAGATATCATACCCCAACATAATATAAAGGAACTTGAAAGAATTGACATGAAAGTAGAACTTCAAAATGAGAAGGGTGAAGAACCACTTAAAAATTCGGCAGCCTAACGGCGCCACTTAAGACATCAAAATACTGAATTGAAGAGATCAAATGGGGTCTCTCATCATGTGATCATAAAAGACCAGTATGATAAATATAGAGATCATACCCCAACATAATAAAAATGAACTTGAAAGAATTGACATGAAAGTAGAACTTCAAAACGAGAAGGGTGAAGAACCACTTAAAAATTCGGCAGCCTAACGGCGCCACTTAAGACATCAAAATACTGAATTGAAGAGATCAAATGGGGTCTCTCATCATGTGATCATAAAAGACCAGTATGATAAATATAGAGATCATACCCCAACATAATAAAAATGAACTTGAAAGACTTGACATGAAAGTAGAACTTTGAAAAAGAGAGAGGTGAATGAATCCCTTGAAAATTCGGCAGCCTAACGGCGCCACTTAAACATTCTTAAAACGAAATGATGAGAGTAAGAGGGGGTATCTCATCATATGAACATAAAAATGGAAGTAAGAGGAGTATAAAAGAACATCCTCCAACATAAGAACATGGAGCATAAAAGGATTGACATAAAAGAGATCACTTGAAAAGAAAGAGAGGGTTCGGATCCCTTACCTTAAAATGTAACTCTTAAACCTCAAAGGTTGGGACCTTGAGGGCTTGGGGGCACCTTGGGAGGATTCCTTGGGAGGTAATGAGACCAGAAATTCGTTGGGAATGAGTGGGGAGTCGAATGGATGAGAAGAGGGCTTGGTATTTATAGGGAAAGTGAGGGGACAAGGCATTAATGGCCAAGGGACACCTCACTAGTGGTTTTGGCAAAACCATGGGCTTGCCCATGGTATTTGCCCATGGTATTGGCCACTTGGGACACCTCACACCTTATCTTACTATTCATAATTCGACCATATTGAATATATACTTAATACATCATTTAATGATGTCATTAGACACCCGTAACTTAAAAACTATACTTTCACTATTCACCGAAAATTCAACTTTCTTAGAATAATCCCAAAATTTCACCTTAACCAAATATCAATGCTCTGATTTCAAAAATGAGATCCATTTTATAAAAATAATTTTCTAAATATTTTTAATTTAATTTTTAAATAAAAACACTATTCATCGAAAATTCATTTTTTCCAGAAAAAACCCCAAAAATTACCATAACATAATATCGATGCTCTGAGTTCAAAAATGAAATCCGTTTTATAAAAATAATTATCTAAATATTTTTAATTAAATTTTTAATTAAAAAAACACTATTCACCCAAAAAAACTAATACTTGAATAATAATTTATGAAACCATTATCTAACCATTTTATTGAATCACATTACTTAATCAAGGTACCTAGTTTATATTAATACTTTCTTTAAGTGAGATTACTAATCCATTTGGACACATTACTAATCCTAATCATAAAATCACTATTCATAATTTACTATTCATCAAAAATTAAGTTGATCTTATTAGACTCTAAATTTAGTACTGAACATAATTGTAGAAGACCATTTTGCGAAAATCATTACACATTTTTAATTATTTAAGGTTTACACAACCATTTTTAAAATATCCTTTTTCTAAAATTCATCAAAAATATGCATACAATTTTTATCCAGTCATTTGAAAATTCATAAACTTCATCATAAAAAGAAATCCAAATTTTTATTTAAAACAAGGATTACATAAGGTAGTTACGGTCTCGTTACATAGCCCCTTATAATACCAGCATATGACCTAAGAGTAAGGTGTGCTAGGGTGATAGAATCTTGGGGTGGCTCGGTCAACATTGCCCGAGTAGTAATTTCTATCAGTTTGAACTTCTCGCAAAGGCGATTCCGTTCTAGCTTCACATGATGAAGTTCGGCTTGGGTTTGGTCCAGAGCAAAGGCCAATGGTGCTACCTCCTTCCCAATCTCTGTTAGATGGGCTTCGATCGGTCCATGACTACTAGGTGAGGCCATCGAATCTTCTTTCTATAATAATTAACCAAGATTACTTATATTTAGAGACAATAATCGAAACATTTAGTTTCTAGTGGTCATATTGAACAATGGTCATATAACAGTCAAAACCCAAAGGTCTCATTTTAATTATAATCATGTTTATCAAATAAAACATTTTTGTTGAGTATAAAAATAAAATAAAATAAAATTACACACAAAATTAGGAAACAATCTTTATTCAAAATTTTGGGTTGTTACACAGCCTCCTCCTCGGCCTCCTCCTCCACCGCCTCAGCGTCCTCCTCTCCATCACCTCAACCACCACTATAACTACAACCTGGTGCCCCATATATAGAATGAATCGATGATATATATTCATCACAAGCAGTGTAGGCCTCTGGTGGAAGTGTTGGTTGTAAAACATCCATCAGTTTCATAAATGCAGTATTTACCCTAGCATACTATTCTACCGTCTCTGTGGCCCTTTTTTCAGCCTGTTCGGCCTATGCCTTAACCTAATACAACTCGGTGGCACTACAACTCGTACTTAAGGAGGACCAATACCTCGTCGGAACTATACTCTTCCTAGGTCGACATCGTACTCTACCAGGGTTCTCATCTACCAACGCCTAATGTAAGTGATCGTTTGGCCCAAAATTTTCAAGTTCCTGGGCATCAAGGGTCTCTAAAGTAGAATGTTATAATTATAAATAGATTATTAAGTTACAAAACCAAGATTAAAATTTTAATTCTACAAAGTAAAACTTACAATCTACTGCTGAGTCGGTTCATTAACCGCACTTCCATATTTCTTCTTTCTACTCAACCAAAACAGTTTTGCTTGAGGCACACGTCCTTCTATATTCAATTTATGCCTCTACAATGAAATTGAATGTAGGAAACCATAATTAAAAATAGTATACCAAAAAAACATTAATTTCATAACTAAAATTATATAACAACTTTAGGAATCAAATAAATTGTGGAGGAAGCAATAGAAAGTGCAAGTCATAAAGAAAGATTATAAACTGTTATACCTGCTACGTCTCATGATCTATCATCGTAGTACATCCCAATGTGTGGAAATATTTCTTATCATCATTTTTTTATTTCTTCCAGATGAATCCTAAATAAAATTTAATAATTAGTATTAATTAAAAACATGAAAATTTTCATTTAAATACCTCTAATGTGATTAATACCATAAATTGGCTAGTCGTCCAATGCGTAATAATCTGTTGGTGCTGTTATAATGGAAAATCATCCATGACAGGGACCACCTATAACTCTATGTCCACCCTAGCATGCCAGCCAATGTACAACTCATGCTTATAATCTCTCCAAAGCTTGCCTAAATCCTTTAGATGTGTTGGTCATGCACCCTCACCATCGGGGAAATTAAACTGTAGCTGACACCAAAATATTAATTCATATAAATAAAAAAATTGATATATTGCATTAAATACAACAGATTTTTTTACCCATATTTATGCCCAGGCTTTATCCTTGACTTTATTTGGCAGCTGTCTCCATGAGAGCGGGCAACCAGGAATGATGTCGGAGTATTTGGCAAGCGCCGCAAAAAAAACTCTGACATTGCTGCCCTGATTTTTCAATCATCTGACTATCTTCATTGTAGTCTACCATCAAATGCGTGCGGAGGTTCCACACCACAAGCATATGTGTACGCCCCCACCCCTGCCTTCTATCAGTAGATGTATCTGTTATGAAATAAAAAAAAATATTTTATCAATACATGTTTTAATGAAAATAAATAATGGTGTAAAAATTTGTTAGGGTTTTATAAGTATACCTGCGGTAGTCAAATCAATGGGCGTCTTGGATCCACAGAAACTGAAGAAACACCCTATATAGATGGAGTGGGTCCCAATGTATGCTCCATAGGGACAGAATCTGGTGGAGCAGGAGTCGAAGAAGATGGAATATAAAAGCCCAGAGAGAAGGAAGCAGAAGTAAAAGATGATGACGGGGATAGCTGCCCAAATGCTGGATGGGTAGTGAGAATCATCATCAGATATGGTATAGACATGTGAGGAGGCTCAGATGTAAATGGTGGTGAAAAAATAGGAGGCCTAAATATCCCATGTGTCCCTAACGACACACTAGGATTAGTATGTGGAATGGATGGTATATTAGTGGGAGGGGCATGGTCTAATCGGGTACGCCGATCAGATCGTCTAGCTCTCGTACCACCCCCTCGTATGAACACCCTGAGTATTGGGACCACTACTAGGCTTCTCATCAAATAATTGTTGCCTAATAGATGGATCCTTCAAAAAAAATTAAAAAAATTAATCACATGACATTATATATTATTTAAATATATATATTTGAAATAAAATACTCACTGCAGGCACTAGTGGTGGAATGCCCAGCTCAGTCATGCGACAATAGTTGCCAATAATCTGTTTTCATCGCCTCTCTTCAATTGGTATCATTTCTTGCATTGGAAAACAAATATAGAAGTAAATAGAAAAGGATAACTAATGTGTAACCCAAAAAACAAAATAAATGAGAGGGAATAGAGGGATTCATGGATAATGTAACTAACCATTGTTTTAGGTGAGCTTGAACAAATATATAACGAAGTCAATAAATCGTACAAGATGTAATAATGAAATTTAATTTTTAGTATGATGGTTATTTAATAATTGTCATCAATCTATTAAAATCATGGAACATTGATTCTACCAAATTCATAAGTGGTAAAGAAGTTGTAAAAATTAAGGAAAAATTTCATTTATTTAGCTTAGGTAGATGATGCAAGTTTCAATACATGTTTTTCAGAAGAATACAAACCATCATGTTCATTACCTAGTAAAATGGTAAAGAGAGGTCTTAGAGTCATACAAATTTTATACAAATCACATTTTAAGCATTGAAATGTTCACCAAGTTAGAAATGTTGGTTTAGTAGGTTTGAATACAGTTCACTTTTAAATTAGAAAATGCAATTCAAACAAAATTGCAACCAATAAACATTGAAAATTCACATAACAGTCAAGTTAGATACAACATATTTGTAATCAATATTAAATCCATTTGAATAGTGCCAACCTTAACAGCCCAATTCTAGGTAAACCAAAAGAATTGAAAACACGAATAGATGATTTTAAATATTTCCCACCACAACTTCTGGTTCACAATCAACTCTGACAATTGAGCTATTGGAGTCATCAAAAGTAATAAATGGATCGTTTCCAATGGCAGTAGGGGTGGTGTCAATTCCATCATCACCATCATCAAAAATATGTCTTGGAATTACTTCAATAATGACACCAAATTCAGGTCTAATATGGTCTTTGACATAAAAAATTTGTTTCGCCATTGATGTCAATACATATAGTTCATCAGTAGCAAGAGTGTGAGTCATATCAATTACTCGAAATCCATAATAGTCAATAAATGTTCCCTGCCTCATCATCAAATCAAACCACTTACATTTCATCAGCATGACTCATCCATGAGAATAATAATCCAATATTATTATTTTTTCAAGGACTCTGTAATAACCTACATTTTCAAATTGCGGTCTACTATCTGATGCACTAGCATAAAAGTCTATTATGGTAGTAACCATAACACCATCATGTTGTGTTCTCATGTTCTTTGCTCATTCAGTGATAATAAATATGTACCCATTGATAACAATTGATTTACAGTCGTGAACCACGACATTAGGACCGAAAGCCAAAGCTATTATTTCCTCAGAGAAAGAGTCAGCATGAAAACTCAATACCTTAAATATAAATCAATATTAAACTTAATTAATTATTGTTTTAATTATTTTAGACAGTAATATTATTACCTTAAATTTTAACCAAGCAGAAAACTCTTTTCTATGCAAAGTCTCCCTCCTTCTCAAATATAAAGAACTATGCTTTCTATTTATCATCGCTTTATTTTCCCTGTAGATAAAAATAGGAATAATTATATATATATATATATATATAAGATATAAATATACAATTTACTTACAAGATGTAGTCATCGAACAAATAATAGTTGAACAAAACTGTGTGATGTGCCATCTCCCGCTCTTCATGGCTTAATGTCGTCAATGTATATGATCCAGGAATTCCTCCTATTTGAGGAAGTGATGGAAAACTGGGTTCAATTTTCTCATACTGTTCTTCTTCTTTTCTCATTGGTTTGTTCATTCTTGTAGTAAGATTATAAAAATACATAGATCATAAATCCATACACTCTTGAGCCGAGTAATCATTCATGATAGAACCTTCAGGATGATTCTTGTTACGAACATAAGACTTTAATGTGTATATATTTCTTTCAGTTGGATACATCCAATGAAAAGAAATAGGTCCTCCAAAGAGTATTTCAGTTGGAATATGGATAGTCAGATGCAACATGCATGTGAAAAATGATGGAGGAAATATTTTCTCTAACTCACACAAAATTAATGGGGCATCTGTCAACATTTTTTGCAATAAATACTTGGAAAAATTCTTAGCACAAAGATCTCTAAACAAATGGCACAACTGAATAAAAACTATCCTTACATTATTGGAAAAAATATGAAGAATTTCTATTGGAATCAACTCATACAGAAGAATGTGATAATCATGAGTCTTCAAAGATTTTAGATTCAACTCTCTTCTGTTGACCCATTTGGATATGTTTCTTGAATAGACATAAGGAACTTTAATAGCCTCTAATACTTCTAGAAATTACTTTTTTTCTGTAGGTGTCATCACATAAGAAGCACATGGAAGTTTCCATTTATTTTCACTGATATGCACAAGATGCAATTCTATTCTGATGCCCCAATCCACCATGTCACACTGAGACCATAAATCATCTTTTGTATTTCCCTTAACATTTATAAGAATTGAAAGAAACATTTCACATATTTTTTTTTCAATGTGCATTACATCTAAGAAATGACGTAACAATTGGTTGACCAATAAGGCAAATAAAAGAAGATACTTCTCTTCTTACAATTGTAACAGGTTTCAGTGGAAACATTCTTTCTCTTTCGAGATTTCATTTAACCCTTCCCAAATGAAAAACTGAAATCTTTCAATTCATTAAGCACATCAGTTCTAGACATACACTGAGGTAGATCATTAGTCTCCATGGTATTGTGAAATCTTCAATGATTATTTCTATATGTATGGTCCATTGGAAAGAATCGTTGATATCCCATAAAACTAAAACTACAATGATGTTTCAGTATTCTGGATCGTGTATTGTTCATACAAATAGGACATGATATTTTTCCCTTCGTGCTCCATCCATACATCATTGCATAAGCAGGAAAATCATTGATCACCCACATAAGCACAACACACATCTGAAATATGTCTTTCAAACATGCATCGTATGTGCACACAACCAAATCCCAAAGAAGTTTTAACTCTTTTATTGAAGGTTTCATGTATACGTATATATAATTGTCAGGATCAGAAGGGATAGGTATGAGTATACTCATGAAAGTGAATGGTTTTTTCATACACAACCATGGGGAAGATTATAAATGTGTATAAAAATAGTTCATGTGTTGTGCGACATAAGCATCTTCCCAAACGGATTAAAACTGTCTCATGAAAGACCCAACATCACATTACGCACATCAGCTGCAAAATCAGGATATCGAGCATCAAATCTCTATCATGTAAATCCATCTACAGGGTAAACCAACTCATCATTAGTCTTCTTTCTCTTGGTATCATTCCATCTCATTTTTATTGATATTTAACTAGACATAAAAAGATTTTGGAGTCTTGGGATCAATGGAAAGTCCCACATTACTTTTTTTGGCACACAGGATGGTGTTCCATTAGCTTTTGGATTCCCGTGGGATGTGCCACATTTTATACAATCATTCCGTTCATCATTTTCCTCCCAGAATAAACTGTAATCTTTTGGGAAAGCATGAATTTTTTTTCTTGAAAATACAATTTCCTCAACTAACTTCCATGCCATATAGTGGTTTGAGGTAATATCTACATCATCTAGAAGTCCTTAAAGAAGGTAAGAATGTAATCGATGGCAGTATTAGAAATCCCATACATAGTTTTCCCATGAAACAATCGAATTAAAAATTATAGCTTTTTCATTTTACCAAATTGTCGATATACTGGAGTCGTGGCAGCATCATTCAATTTTTTCACCCTGACAACATCATCATTTTCATTAGACGCATTATGTGTTCTCATGTCAAAATCTTCTTGGGTCGGAATGTTTTCTTTTTCATGATGATGAATAAATGAAAATCGGTCATATAATAAATTATCCAATCCATTCCTCTCATTTGGATCATCAGCAATTTGAGATGTAATTTTCTCCCCATTGTGATACCACACAGAGTAGTTTTCTTGAAAACCATATTTGGTTATATGGTAGCTGACTTCTTCATGGCTCAAACAAGGTATTCCAACACACTTGTAATAGGGGCAGTGTATGTGACCACTATCAGAAGCATTGTGAAATGCAAAATCTAAAAATCTCTCCAAATTGTTTTGAAAATCATTTGAGATCCGATCAGTTTCATACATACAACTTCTATCCATTCTGTAAAAAAAATTGTTATAATTCATTTCATCCAAATCAATTCAATAATATTGAAGTTTCATCGAAAATATATTTAAGTAAAAGAGAATTGTTCACTTTATATGAAACCATAATTGACACACCACTATATATGAGAATCATAATATAAAACACAAAAAAATACTATATTTATAACAAAATATCTTTGAAGAACTATACATGAGTGTACAAGATCATGTACACTTGTGGAGGAGAATTATTCAGGAGTTGACTAAATTTTAGATTGAAGAAATTTTATATTTTAGTAGATTATTTGAGTGATCACATACATTGCCCAAGGGGGTGGGGGTATCCAGGGGGTGTGGGGTGTCCAGGGGGTGGCAGGGTTGTCCAGGGGGTCGAAGGTGTCTAGTGGGTGGGGGCTGTCTAGGGGGGTCTGGGTGTCCAGGTAGGCAGGCTGTCCATGGGGGTGGGGGGGCTGTCCAGGGGGTAAGTGGTGTTCAGGGGGGTGGGCAGGCTTTCCACGAGGGTGTCGAGGCTATCCAGGGGGTCTAGGGTGTCCAGGGGGTGGGGGGATTTCTAGCACTATTAAAAGTGATTTCTAGCACTTTTAAAATCACTATCTGTAGTAGTGTAACCAATCTAGGAGAATAAAGTGTCAAGTCATTTGCTGGTGTTGTGGTAAACATGGTCACAAAACCTATTCTTGATGGTTCAGCACATCTTTACTAGGAATAAGTAATGAATCAATGGGATTTTCAATGACTATATAAGGAAGAAATATTTGAGAGAAACATGTGAACAAATATGCTCCACAACTATCTATACAAAACAGATTTTATACTCGGGAAGAAGTTTGTGGTAGATATAGTTTAGAAGGTCGAAAGGATGAGGTGTTCATGAAAATACTAGAAGGTGAGGTTCCATATATTGTAAAATGTAAGAGGTTTTAAAAGAAAACTAGTGGACAATTATATGAAAAGGTTGAGAAGATTGAGAATGGACCAAAAGGTTGATTAATTTCCTGGACAAACCGATTGAAATTGGATAAAAAATTGGAGGAGGATAAGATATTTGTTAAATCTAAATAAAATGAAGAGAAGGATGATGATAATTTATCCACAATTGGAAACATAAAGATTTAGAAAACTAAGGATGAACAAGTTATTCAACATAAATAATTGGGAGGGAATAAATATTATGGTCACATAAATGAGACTCAAACCAAAAAAGAAGAGCCCAAAGAAATATTCCCATGATGGTATTGGAAGAAAAGAATAGCCCATATTGATAGGAAGCTCTCAGTATGAATTTTATTTCTAAGAAACCAAGAGGTCACTCCTTATTCCCATAATTTTATGTGTTTTGAACTAACAATGTAGGGAATTGGAGGAGATGTTTGAGGTTTTCACCACTATAAAACATGATGATATTGTTCTTCATGAAGGCTAGTGACTTCTATTAAATGGAATAAAATTGTTCATCCCTTGAGGGGGAGCTTTGATGAGTTTTGGAGGTATGTCAATCACACTTTCATCTCTTATTTTTAATTGTGTTATCTCATCAATTAAGGGGGATTGCTTTATTGATGTCAAAATGAGGTAACGACAGAGCTTTATATTTTTCACTTGAACTTTATATTGTGTTGGTTGAAGTGTGTGTGAGATTTATGTATTATATTGATAAATATTATTATTTAGAACCCCTAATATGAGAATTGAGAATTTCTGATCACAATTTCACATGAATGGTAATTTATGGAAAGCTTAGAAAACCTTGGTTGTACCTCTCTTGTTTTCTACACCAAGTTAGCCCATGTATACTTAGAGTTGATTAACTAAAGACCCTTTTCTAAGAGAATCATGAGAGATCATTCCTCTCTTATAAATGATCAATAAATTTTCATATAAGGTTAAAAATCATGTTTTTTATGAAAAAAATGAGATGAGGAGATCCCACTTATCATTTTGCATTTAATTATCAATATGGTGGGAGAATGTAACAACCCAAACTTTCATTAATGGAAATCCATATTGATCTAATTAAATGTCTCTTTATGTAAAATGTTTATATAAAATGTCAACTACTTTGGTTTTATGTTAAGAATTGTAACCATTGCTAATATAGTTGTTGAACAGTGATAACATGATTAGTATAAATATAGGGTTTTAAAAAATCCAATTTACTCAGACAAAGGAAGAGATGGCCTCATCCAGTAGACGTGCCCCGTACAAAGCCCATTTGTCAGAGCTCAGAAAGAAGGTTGCGTCTTTGGGCTTCGCTCTTGACCAAGCCCAAAATGAGTTTGAATATGTTAAGCTTGAGCGGGACCACCTACGAGAGAAGTGGAAGTTGATAGAGATTACCACCTCTTGGTCTAATTAAATGTCTCTTTAAATAAAATGTTTATATAAAATGTCAACTTCTTTGGTTTTATGTTAAGAATTTTGACCGTTGCTAATATAGTCATTGAACAGTGACCACATGATTAATATATATATATATAGGGTTTTAACAAATCCAATTTACTCAGACAAAGGAAGCGATGACCTCATCCAGTAGACATGCCCCATAAAAATCCCATTTTTTAGATCTCAGAAAGGAGGTTGCATCTTTGGGATTCTCTCTTGAACAAACCCAAGCTGAGCTTGAATATGTTAAGCTCGAGCAGGACCGCCTACGAGAGAAGTGGAAGTTGATAGAGATTACCACCCGGAAAATGTTATCTGAGCCACCCCAAGAGTTTGTCACCATCGCACACCTTACTCTTCAGTCTTATACTGGTGTTATAAGAGGTTATGTAATAATACCCTAGTACTATGGTTATGTACATTATTTTTATATATAATAATGTATATACTTTCATTTTATTATTTTTACCTTGTAAATAGTTTTAAAGCTCAAATAGTATTTTTAGTTAAAGTTCAACTAAGAAATCTATTTTGATGAATTAATGGATTTTTGAATTAAATAATATTTTAATAAAATATTATTATTATTATTAAATTAATTTTTATTAAATATAAATGATCATATAATTTTATGAATGCAATTGTAATTTTTATTAAGGTTTGAAAGCCATTTTTGTCCAAACCCATGAATTTTCAATAAATGTCGATTTTTATTTTAAAAGTAAAAATTAACATATTTAGAAAATTATTTATATAAAATTAATATTATCTCTAGAATCAGGACGTCAAAATTATCCAATGGTGAATTTTTCATAATTTTCTGAGACAGTCAAATTTTTGGGTAAAAATTAAATACCGTTTAAACATATAATGTGTTTTATGACATCATAATGACCCAATAGTGATGTAATAAAATACTATAAACATTATTTTCGGACAATATATGTTTTACCATTAAAATAATGTGATTTTGGGTTTTTTTGATTTATTTTACAAAGCTTTAGTGGACCCTTCAAGGCTTATTATACATTTATTCTTTTTAAATTGTTTTCCAAAGGAGTGTGACTCACCTCCACATAAGCAACCCCATTATTTTAAGAAGTTCCAGCTTTGGACTTATAAAATATTGTTTTCCACTTCCCTTTTCCAAAAACCATGGGCAAAAACCATGGTCTGGTTTGTGTTTTGGATTAGTTTAATGTGAGGTGTCTCAAACCTAAATAATAAAGAATTCCCTCACCTTTCCTATTTAAATTCACACAAGCTCCCACTTCCTCCTCACTTAAAGCATTTGGAGTTCATCCAAACTCTTCCCTCCTCTTTCTAGAATCCTCCCAAGGTTCCCCATCTCCCAAGAAGTCTCTCTCAATCCTCTCTCAATACTTTGGAAACACACTTCCAAGTAAGGGTTTTTCTTCCTTTCTCATTTTTTCCAATATTCTTTAAATTGTTATAACCTTTTAATTTCAATTATAAATGTTGGGGTATGGTTTCTCACCTCCCCCATACTTCTCTCTTTATGTTTTAATGATGGGATACCCCTTTCTCTCTCATTAAATTCCTCCCATGTACACCCGTTACTATGCTGCAATTCCGAAAGGAATTTCTCTCTCCTCATTTACATTAAAGCAATTATTTTGTATCATGAATCTAAATTACATTACATTTTTTGGGACATGTATCTATATGAACACCTTACTGTCCATGTCATGGAAATATTATGAGACACACCTTTCTCTCTCATCAACCATTTTTATGAGTTCTTATGTCATGTCGTTATACTGCTGAAATTGCTTCGCGTTTTTCCAAGCCAAAGTCATTGTGTAGTGAATACCATGACCATTTATCTATCAAGGGTATTCACCTTTATGCACATTTACTTATTATTTAAAGATTTTCAAGTATTTATTCCACATTCTTTTATCATGGAATAAATTATTATGTTGAATTATTTTTTGTTTTATGATCCATGTGGCACACTTATACACGAAGTGAAATGTTTAAGAAGGGTGTGCCCTGATAGTGCTCCAAAGCATTGGGTAAAGTATAGTATCATGATTAGTCATGTGAAATGGGTTTTTAATCATTCTAATTCAAGTGAAACGATGGATTACTCTTGCTTCATATGCAATGAGGGTTTACTCCTGCTCCATGTGCAATGAGCATTGGCTCATGTTAATTCCATGTTAAGTGTTGTTGCCACATTTCCATGTTATGATTATCATGATTTATCACGAATTTATGTTTATGCTTCTCTTGTGCTCTATTTATATTCCTATTTTCTAAAATGTATTTTATTCCTCATGTTATTCCATGATTATTATATTACTGGTCTTTATAGATCACCCTTTTCTTATGCATGTCCTCAAGTTATCCCATGCAATTCTAAGTACGAGGGAATGTAGTGGTCATGTAAAGGATGTTTTCAATAAAGATGTTGTATTTCATGTTTTAAGTTTTTATGTAATGATATTAATCCCCAAATACACTAGACCTATCAATCTTCTATGTTGTATCAAATGAAGTTTATGTAATAAATCATGTTCTAGTTGTGTAATAAAAGATCAAGGTTGTCACAGTTGGTATCAGAGGGAGGTTTAGTTATTTTTGGGATTAGGATTAGAAAACCCCATTAAAGCCTTAGAGACGAGACAAATTATAATAAAAACATCTCTTTGTTTTGTTGAGTATTGAGTAAGTGGTTTATCAAGAAAATACATCCATGTCTGGATATGAGCAGGTAGAGGTGGCTCTGATACATATGTATCCTAGGGGTAAAACCCCAAAACACCGATTTGAGCTAGACTCGAATGAGAACTGGTGAATGACAACGAGTCTTGCTACACTCTTGGTTACGACAATCCCAGGGGATATGCTTTGGTAAATTTACAAGCATAGTATGAACCATTATTAAGGGACAAAAAAGATTCCCTAAGAATATATTTTAGAATGTATATCATGGATAACATAGACTGAAGAAAATAGATTCATATGTTAAGGAAATAAAAGTTATTTATAAGTCATCAGTTTTTTCCTTGGATTACCCTTTATGTGTTACCCCTAACTTTTCTTTTATTCTAGTCAATGGACGGTAATAGGAAGACTCGGGCTAATAACCAATGTCAATATCAATGCGATGACTGTACTAATGAGATGCCCAATCCAATGGGAGTGGGAATCACGAACTTTGTCACCCTTCTCTCTTAGCTAACTCAAGATTTGAATAGAAACATTGGCAAGAGGAACGTTCAACCCCCCTAAGAAATAACAAGTTTCTATAGAGACCTTCATGAGATAAATGCCTCTTACTTTTAATGGATCATCTGATCCCTCAATCATCGAATAATGGATCAACTCCATTGAAAAGATATTCTACATCCTTCAATGTTCTGAACAAGAGAAGGTTCTCCTGGCTGCTTATCGTATGGAGGGTGAAGTTGATCAATGGTGGAGGTTGATCAAAAATATGAAGCCTGAGGAGGAGATCAAGGCATTGGAAAGGAAGGATTTCGAGAAGATGTTTTTCGATAAATATTTTCCATGCACCCTCTGAATTAAGATGGAAAGGGACTTCCTTTCCCTCAAGCAAAAAGATGACGAATCTGTTGGATTGTACAAGGAAAACTTCACAAGTATTTCATGATACGCTTCCATCTTTGTTGTTATCCCCGAATTCAAGGTTGACCACTTATTTAGTGGTCTGAAACTTAGCCTGCAGAAGGTGATGGCGATCTGTTACTTCGACAACTATGAAGAAATTGTCTGATGTTCCCTCAAGGTCGAAATGGAGATGGAAGAATCTCAGTGGTATTCTGGGGATAAGAAGCATAAGGTGGAATTCAATGTTAGTGGTCTGATGGATAAATCCAGCGGTGCTAAGAAGATCCAACACCCCACTTTCCAAATGTACGGAAAGAAGCACCCCGGAAATTGCCTAAAGGGGATGATGAAATGCTTTAAGTGTGGAAGATAAGGGCACCTGGATATTAACTATCGACAAGAAAGACCCGCGGCTGTGATAGAGGAGAGGAACACTTCGTTCGAACATCAACGCATGGTTCATTTCTACAACTGCAAAGAACTAGGGCATCTTGCAAATCAATGCCCTAAGCCAAGGGTTTTTGGAGTCAACCACCAACCTCAAAGGAAGCAAGGGTGAGATTTTTCCATCACTAATGCCGAAGTGAACCCTGACAACAAAGTGGTGACATGTAAGCTAGTTATTCATTCAAGAATAGCGAACATACTTTTTGATTTAGGTTCTACGCATTCTTTTATATCTCAAAAGTTTAGTAGAATAATCCCAGCACCACCACAAATCATGGAGGTGAAGATGTCGGTGAGTACGGAAAATTGGTCAATCATTGCATCCAATGAATATAACTCATCCCCTATCATAATATCTGGATTAAACTTCCTGGAGAACCTCGTCATACTCCCTCTGGTGGAATTTGAAGCAATTTTTGGCATGGATTGGTTTTCCCTATATAGAGCCAACATAAATTTCTGTGAGAGGGAAATCACTCTCCATGTGGAGAATCGACCCCTGATTATTTACAAGTTCAAGGAGGAAGATGAAACTTTTTTAGATCCATCATCTCAAGTGTAGATATTATTGACCTATGAGCACATGTATCTATCTCAGATGATTGAGTCTAAGGAGGTAACTATCCTAGAAGACATGCCTATTATAAGGGAATTCGCTGAAGTGTTTCCTAAGTAATTTCCTGGTCATCCTCCTAGAAGAGATATTGAATTCTCAATTGATTTTATACCTAAGGCATTGCCAATATACAAGACTCCATATAGAATGGATGTTGTGGAGCTTGAGGAGCTGAAGAAACAACTATAGGAGATTTTGGATAAAGGGTTTATACGCCCAAGTGCTTCACCATGGGGTGAACCAGTCCTCTTCATCAAGAAGTAGGATTGGTCAATGCATCTTTTCATTGATTATCGTGAGCTTAACAAAATCACAATAAAGAACAAGTATCCTCTCCCACTAATTTATGACTTGTTCGATCAGATGCATGGAGCACAATACTTCTCCAAGGTGGATTTGCAGTTGGGATATTATCAAGTAAGGGTGAAGAAGGAAGATATCCCCAAGACAACTTTTCGTACAAGATACGGGCACTATGAATTCATAGTAATTACTTTCAGACTCACTAATGCTCCAAAAATCTTCATGGGATTGATGAATAGAGTCTTTAGAGATTAACTCGATAAATTTGTGGTAGTCTTTTTATATGATATTCTGATATACTCTAAAACCAAGGAGGATTATGAGGAGAATCTAAGAATTGTACTTGAGATCTTACGGAAGGAGAATCTCTATAAAAAGTACATAAAGTGTGAGTTATGGTTGAAGGAGGTCTCATTCTTGGGCTATACCATCACAAGCAATGAGATATCTATGTATCCCTCCTAAACAGATGCAATTGAGGGATGGTCGAGGTCAACATCAGTAACGGATATTCGTAGCTTCTTGGGGTTAGCTGGATATTATTGACGATTTGTGAGAAATTTATCACAATTGTCTAACCCTCTTACCAAGCTAACTCAGAAGTGAGTAAAGTTTTCTTGGAGTGATGAATGCGAAGAAAGCTTCAAGGAGTTGAAAAAGAGGATTATCACTGCGCCCATGCTCACTTTACCTACAAGTGGAGAACTTTTTGTGGTATTCATTGATGCTTAGAATAAGGGAATGGGATGTGTGTTGATGAAAAATGAAAAATTCATTGCCTATGCTTTAAGGAAATTGAATGTTCATGAATAGAACTATCCAACATATGACCTCGAGTTGGCTGTAGTGATCTTCGCTTTGAAAATTTGGCGACATTATCTCTTTGGGGAGAAGCGTTAAATATATACGGGCCACAAAAGCCTCAAGTATATATTCATATAGAAAGAGTTGAACATGTGCCAATGAAGATGGTTAGAGCTGATCAAAGACTATGACTGCTCAATCCATTACCACCATGGGAAAGCAAACAAGGTGGCAGATGCCCTAAGTAGAAAGGACCTAACGATTCTATCATTGATGATAATTGAAAAGGATCCAATCTTCTTAGATTTGATGAAGATTGAAATGGGAATCATAAAGAAGGGAACATCATCAATCCTTTCACAAATGATTTCTCAACCGTCACTTTTGGAAATGTTAAAATATTCTCAAAAAGATGATGTGGGAATTCAGGAAAAAGTGGAAGCTATCGGTAAAGGGAAGTCCTTAGAGTTTAATGTTAATGAAGAAGGAATTGTGAGATTTGAGAAAAGACTATGTGTTCCATCAAGTCCGGAGCTGAAGAAGAACTTTTGGATGATGAACATAGTTTAAATTTCTCTATTCACTCAGGAAACAAAAAGATGTATTGAGATCTCTAAGAGCATTATTGGTGGGATAATATGAAGAAGGAGATCACTGAATATACATCAAAGTGCCTGGTGTGTCAGCAAGTGAAGGCAGAGAGGTAGAAGTCTAAGGGGATGATGCTACCATTGCCCATACTAGAATGGAAATAGGAGAACAACATCATGGACTTTGTCACCAGACTTCTGAAGACATCCAAAGGCAAAAATGCAATCTGGGTTGTTGTGGATCATCTTACAAAGGATACACACTTCATTGCTATTCGGGAGGATTTATCATTGGATCAAATGGCACAGATATATATCAGAGAAGTGGTAAGGTTTCATGGAGTACCACTATCTATTGTGTCCAATCGAGATCCAAGATTCACCTATAAGTTCTGATAGAGTCTTCAACATGCTTTGAATATTGAACTAAACTTCAGTATGACCTATCATCCTCAAACTAATGGTAAGTCTGAGCAGACTATCCAAGCACTTGAGAACATGTTGAGAGTGTTCTCAATGGACTTTAAAGGAGGATGGGATCAGCATCTTCCTCTGGTTGAGTTCTCTTATAATAACAGTTTCCACTCGAGCATCCAAATGGAACCATATGAATCCCTTTATGAGAAAAGATGCAAAACATTGGCGTGTTGGGAAGAGGTCAGTGACTGTAAGCTGTTTGGACCAGAAATGGTTGAAGAAATGATGGAGAAGGTGAAAACCATTCAGCAGCATATCAAGGCATCCCATAGTCGACAGAAGAATTATGCAGATAACCATTGAAGAGACTTTGAGTTTAAAGTTGGAGACATGGTATTTCTACACATATCTCCGTGGAAGGTCATGAGGTTTGGAAAGAAAGGGAAGTTAAGTCCAAGGTACATCAACCCCTTTGAGATTCTTGATCATGTCGGGGATGTGGCCTATCGGCTAGAACTTCCACCTACCATGGCCAAAGTACATGATGTCTTTCATGTATCTATATTAAGGAAGTACATACCAAACCCTTCACATGTACTCTCTTCAGAGGTGGTACAGTTAGAGGATGATCTTTCTTATGAGGAGAAACCAGTGAAGATCTTAGATCATAGAGAAAAAGTTCTACGAAATAAGACAATCCCCTCGTCAAGGGGTTGTGGCGAAACCACAAGTTTGAAGAAGAAAAATGGGAATCAGAGGAAATAATGAAGCAAAGTTACCCACATCTATTTTAGTGAGGGAAAATAAAATTTCTAGGGAGAAATTTCTTAAGGGGGAAGATTGTAATGACCCAAAATTTCATTAATGGAAATCCCTTTTGATCTAATTAATGTCTCTTTATATAAAATGTCAAATTCTTTGGTTTTATGTTAAGAATTGAGATCGTTGCTAATATATCCATTGAAAATTTATCACATGATTATTATAAATATAGGGTTTTAACAAATCCAATTTACTCAGACAAAGGAAGCGATGACCTCATCCAGTAGACGTGCCTCATACGAAGCCCATTTGTTGGAGATCAGAACGGAGGTTGCATCTTTGGGCTTCGCTCTTGACCAAACCGAAGTTGAGCATGAATATGTTAAGATCGAGTGGAACCACCTATGAGATAAGTGGAAGTTGATAGAGATTACCACCCGAGCAATGTTATCCAAGCCATCCCAAGAGTCTGTCACTATCACACACCTTACTCTTCGGTCTTATGTGGGTGTTATAAGAGGTTATGTAACAAAACCCTAGTACTATGGTTATGTACATTATTTTTTGTATATAATAATGAATATACTTTCATTTTATTATTTTTACCTTGTAAATAGTTTTTAAAGCTCAAATAGTATTTTTATTTAAAGTTAAACTAAGAAACCTCTTTTGATAAATTAATGGATTTTTTAATTAAATAATTTTTTAATAAAATAATAATATTATTATTAAATTAATTTTTATTAAATATAAATGATCGTATAATTTTATGAATGCAATTGTAATTTTTATTAAGGTTTGAAAGCCATTTTTGTCAAAACCCATGAATTTTCGATAAATGTCGGTTTTTATTTTAAAAGTGAAAATTAACATATTTAGAAAATTATTTAGATAAAATGAATATTATATCTGGAATCAGGATGTTAAAATTATCCAATGGTGAATTTTTTATAATTTTCTAAGATAGTTAAATTTTTGGGTAAACATTAAATACCGTTTAAATATATAATGTGTTTTATGACATCATAATGACCCAATAGTTATGTAATAAAATAATATAAACTTTATGTTCGGCCAATATATGTTTTACCATTAAAATTATGTGATTTAGGGTTTGTTTGATTTATTTTACAAAGCTTTAGTGGACCCTTCAAGACTTATTAAACATTTCGTATTTTTAAATTGTTTTCCTTATGAGTGTGACTCACCTTCACATAAGCAGCCCCATTATTTTAAGAAGTTCAGACTTTGGACTTATAAAATATTGTTCTCCACTTCCCTTTTCCAAAAACCATGGGAAAAACTATGGGCTGGTTTGTGGTTTGGATTAGTTTAATGTGAGGTGTCTCAAACCTAAATAATAAAGAATTCCCTCACCTTTCCTATATAAACCCACCCAAGATCTCACTTCCTCCGCACTCAAATCCTTTGGAGTTCATCCAACCTCTGCCCTACTATCTCTAGAATCCTTCCAAGGTGCCCCAATCTCCCAAGAAGCCTCTATCAAGCTTCTCTCAGGCCTTTGGAAGCACACTTCCAAATAAGGGTTTTTCTTCCTTTCTAATTTTTATCCAATATTCTTTAAATTGTTATGCCTTTTTAATTTCAATTACAAACATTGGGGTATGGTTTCTCACCTCCCCCATACTGCCCTATTTATGTTTTAATGATGTAATACCTCTTTATCTCTCATTAAATGCCTCCTATGTACACCCGTTACTATGCCGAAATTCTGAAAGGAATCTCTCTCCTCATTTACATTCAAGCAATTCATTTGTATCATGAATCTAAATTCCATTAAATTTGTTGGGACATGTATCTATATGACCACATTACTTTCCATGTCATGTAAATATGATGAGACACCCCTTTCTCTCTCAACAACCATTTTTATGAGTTCTTATGTCACGCCGTTATGCTGCCGAAATTGCGCCGCGTTTTTCCAAGCCAAAATCATTGTGTAGTAAATACCATGCTCATTTCTCTATCAAGGGTATTCACCTTTATGCACATTTACTTATTGTTTAATGATTTTTAAGTATGTATTCCACATTCATTTATCGTGGAATAAATGACTATGTCGAATGATTCAATCTTTTGTGATCCATGTGGCATACTTATGCATGAATTGAAATGTTTAAGAATGGTGCACCCTGATAGCGCTCCAATGCATTGGGTAAAGTATAGTATCATAATACGTCATGTGCAATGGGTGTTTACTCATGCTAATTCAAGTGCAACGAGGGTTTATTCATGCTTAATTTTCAATGAGGGTTTACTCATGCCCCATGTGCAATGAGCCTTGGCTCATGCTAATTCAATGTTAAGTGTTATTGCCACATTTCCATGTTATGATTATCATGCTTTATCATGTCTTTATGTTTATTCTTCTATTGTGATCTATTGATATGTCTATTGTCTAACATATATTGTATTCATCATGTTATTCCATGATTATTCCCTTAGTGGGTTTTATAGCACACCATTTTATCATGCATGTCCTCAGGTAATCCCATGCAATGCTAAGTACGAGGGAATGTAGTGGTCATGTAAAGAAAATTTTCAATAAAGATGTTATATTTCATGTTTTAAGTAGTTTTGTAATGATCATAATCCCCAAAGACACTAGATCTATCGATATTCTATGTTGTATCAAATGAAGTTTATGTAATGAATCATGTTTTAGTTGTGTAATAAAAGATCAGGGTTGTCATAGAGAAGGATTTCACCACATATTGACTTGAATTATATGTATTGATATTGAAAAAAAAACACAAAGGGGGAGATAATTGATCCTAAGTCTCATTTGTTGTCAATAAATCAATATGTTTTGGTGGATGAAGTAGTGATGTATCAAAAATTGTTATGGATTTATTTAATGACATTGGATGTCATCGTTTGGACAATTCGCCTTACAATTATTATGATTGTTGATTGTTGATGTGATCTTAAATGGAGTTTTTTTATGCATTTTTTTTAAAAAAATTTACAAAAGATGATTAGGGCGAATTTTTTTTTCAAAATACCCCTGATAGGCGGCATCTGCGATGCCGACTTTTCATTTCAGGTGAAAGGCGACATCTGCGATGCTGCCTTTCCACTGGGGCTGAAAGGCGGCACCCGCGATGCCGCCTTTCCCCTAACAAAAAAAAATCTTTTCAAATTTTTTTATGTTTTGTTTTGTTTATATATATATTTATATATATAATTCATAAAAAATGTTTAGGAGGATGTCGCCTTTCACCTAACAAAAAAATTATTAGTTTTTAAAATTTTGTTTCAAAACCGCCTACTTGAGACTTAGAAATGTTTCAAGTACGTTACTTTGAAATACTATAAAATATAAACGATAAGACCAATATAAACAAAATTTTAAACATTCGTTAAACATATAAACAATTGTTGAAAACACAAATCATTTCATAAAAATTGTTCATGAAAAATAATTTATAAGCTTTCAAAACCACCTACTTGAAAATTAGAAATTTTTCAAGTACGTGACTTCGAATGTTTAAAATTTAGTTTATATTGGTCTTATGGTTTATATTTTATAGTATTTAGAAGTCACATACTTGAAAAATTTCTAAGTTTCAAGTAGGCAGTTTTGAAAGCTTATAAATTATTTTTCATGAACATTTTTTATGAAATGATTTTTGTTTTCAACAATTGCTTATATGTTTAACGAATGTTTAAAGTTTCTTTTATATTGGTCTTATCGTTTATATTTTATAGTATTTCAAAGTCACGTACTTAAAACATTTCTAAGTTTCAAGTAGGCAGTTTTGAAACAAAATTTTAAAAACTAATAATTTTTTGTCAGGTGAAAGGCGGCATCCTCCTAAACATTTTTTATGAATTATATATATAAATAAATATATAAACAAAACAAAACATAAAAAAAATTGAAATTTTTTTTTTAGGGGAAAAGCGGCATCGCGGGTGCCGCCATTCAGCTCCAGTGGAAAGGTGGCATTGCAGATGCCGCCTTTTCACCCGAAATGCAAAGGCGGCATCCGCGATGCCGCTTTTTAGGGGTATTTTGAAATAAAAAATCACCCTAAACGTTTTTTGTATATTTTTTTTAAAAATGTATAAAAAAATATCTTAAATGATTAACAAATATTCTAAAATAAAGAAATCAAATTGAAAAGAAAATATTGAAGATACAACACACTGCAAAATTACCGCGCAGTGGAGAGCAAGTACGAAGTGGTACCCGCTGAAGTTTGTAGACGCCGGAAAAGTCCGTTGATCCCCAAACGAAGTTCCGGATGCGGAAAGCGAAGTGATATTTGGAGTCAGAAGCCTGTTCCGGAGGGCCCGGAGGACTTGCGCGAAATTTCAGAGTCCCGCGCGCAAAGTTGAGTCGCGGCGTGCAATCCTCCCGGGATGCGCGCAATGCGCCGGGCCGGCGCGCTATTTTGCGCGCCCGTGGCCTGCGCGGCTCCCTTGCGCGCCGGGTCCTGATTCCGCGCCCGCGAAGCGAATTCCGCGCCCGACGCCGGATTCCGCGCCCGGGGTTGCCTATAAATATAAGGCGACCCCCGACGTTTTGGAGGTTGCCAGAATCCGAAGCGTCGCTCGTTCGCGCAATCCAACCCCTTCCGCGCGCAATGCCGATCTTCAGGTAACCTCCTCTCTTTCGCGCAATAGAGCCTTGGGGTTCGCCTTCGCGCGCAATCCCCTTGGCTCCTTTCCTTTGAATAATCCTTAACCCGAAGGCCTTTGCGCGCAAAAGAAGCCTCTTGCGCGCAATTGCCCCCGGGTGCGCGCAATCCAGCCCGATTGCGCGCACCCCCTCCTTTCAAAGTGGTCATTCATTAAAGAATGAGCCGTTGCCACCGCGCGCTATCCGAAGCCCAGTGCGCGCAATCCTAATCACTCGCGCGCAAAGGGCTGGCCCGATTGCACGCCAGCCCGCCATGTTTGCGCGCCGACCCGCGGTATTGCGCGCAAAGCTCCTCTTTTGCGCGCAAACCGCCAGGGTCGCCCCCTTTGACCCCCTTTGGGTACCCGCCTACGTGGCGCCCGATGACCCTCATCCCGGGTGCCCGCACCTTGCGTTGTCTTTCCGTGCGGCCCTCCAGGCTTGCGCGAAGTGACACGGACCTATCGGTGGCCATTCGTCCTGCACGACGTTAAACTGCATACGTCCTGCACGACGTTAAACTGCATACGTCCAACATGACGTTAAACTGTGCCACGTCCCGCACGACGTTAAACTGTACTCCGTCCGAGCTGCAAGACGTTAAACTGCCAAGCACCTTCGTCCTCAACACACGACGTTAAACTGTGCCACGTCATGCACGACGTTAAACTGCATGCGTCCTGCATGACGTTAAACTGCATGCGTCCTGCACGACGTTAAACCGTACTTCGTCCGGCAAGACGTTAAACCGTCCGCTTCGTCCTCAACACACGACGTTAAACTGTACTTCGTCCGGCAAGACGTTAAACCGTCCGCATCCGGATCCCGTGCTCCGCACGCAGGGTCCTCCCGGTTTGGATGTGGCCCCCACCCGCTCGTCTCTGCAGGGATGTCGGGATTGGAGTGGCCTTCGCCCACGGGGGTAGAGTGTTACAAAACCAACGAACTACGTGGACTTTGATCCCTGTCTTCTAAACAGGGTACGTAGGAAGCCTCTTCGAGGTTCAAGCCCGCCACCTGGTCGTCCCGGTCGTATTTACGTCGGTTCGTCCATCAGTGGACCCCTCCTGGGTTCACACTTGCGTCGATTCACCTATGAATCTGCCATTGTGGGGGACTGCACATGTGTATCTCCATGGCACTTCCCCACTGCCTTTTCCTATTCCTCCCTTCTTCAGGCAGCCTCGATCTCTCTGTGAGTCGGCTCGCCAACGTCCAGCATGACGTGAAACTGTGATTCACCCGGCCGTTCCATCCCCTTCTGTGCGAGGTGGTTCGGTTCAATCCTCCATCCGGCGGCCTCGATCTCTCTGTGAGTCGGCTTGCCAACGTCCAGCATGACGTGAAACTGTGATTCACCCGGCCGTTCCATCCCCCTCTGTGCGAGGTGGTTCGGTTCAATCCTCCATCCGGCGGCCTCGATCTCTCTGTGAGTCGGCTCGCCAACGTCCAGCATGACGTGAAACTGTGATTCACCCGGCCATTCCATCCCCCTCTGTGCGAGGTGGTTCGGTTCAATCCTCCGCCCGGCGGCCTCGATCTCTCTGTGAGTCGGCTCGCCAACGTCCAGCATGACGCTAAACTGTATATCCGAACTACGTTGACTTTGATCTGCGCTAACGTGCGGTACGTAGGAAGCCCTACGGGGTCCAAGCTCTTCACTCCATCACCCATCCTGATCCTTACCCGGGCCGCCACATCCCGGTGGGGTCATGCCATTTCATTCCACTCCACTTCACTCGGGAAGCCGCCCATGTGCTGGCCCCAGCGTCGGAGGTTCCCCGCAAGGGGTTCTGTCATCTGATCCACTCTTTGTGTTGATCAGTCCGATGCCGTCCCCGCTGGACGTTAAACTCGCGGCATACCCCGTGTTAAACATGGGAAGCTGAGGAAAACCTCAGGTAACACAGTTCCCCGCACCCGGTGCTGGATGCCTCAGGCCATCACGCCTTCGAGAAGCCCTATTAGGGACGGAAGACAGACATGCAGAGGCGCAGTGTTAAGACACGCCCCCAACACCCAGAGCCACCCGGTCTCCTCACCGCAGGTTGCTGCCCCGACCAGACCCCTTGGAGCGTCCGGGCGGAAGCAGCGTAATTAACCGGTGTCCATGAAGATATGGCGCCGAGAATGAGATTCACGAACATTCTTAATCTATGAGGGAGACCCGGATTAGATGACGAGTTCCGAGGAGACGTCCACGGGAGGAGGAGCCGACATCCCATCATCCCGGTTTCGATCAAGGATCAGACGCCCCTGAATAAGGGACGGATGCCGCCCGCCCTTGGAAAGCGGGACTGCGGGACCACAAGCCGCGCGCGCCTATCCCCTCGGGTCGACGGGTGCACACGCGAACGCGTCCTGGCGGAATAGCGTAACCCGACGCACATCCGCACCGAAACAGAAAAATGGTGAACCCGACGTGAATCTCTTCTCCTCTATACGAAGACCGATGGCTTTCAGAGGTGTTGGAAGATCAGCATGCTGATCGACCGAGCATTCAGTTTTACCCGCCAGGGGCTGGGGAAGGGAAATCGGGCACTCCGTCTCACGACGTCGAGGGCCTGGGTTCCCCCCACGGAAGGCGTCGTGGCACTAATGGTTGGTTGTCGATTCCTTTTCCTGTCAGTGTTAACGGGTTTTTCTCCCTGCTTTCAGAAATCAAGTCGCCCAACCCAGTGCCCGATCGCCACCCGCCCACTGGCGCAGGGGTAGGGGAAACACCGACGCGGCTACTCCGCGCGGTCCCGCCCGTTCCACAGCCGTCCCAGCAGCCGCAGTTGCGGGGCAACCACGCCCTCTCTCCCCCTCGGAGGTCATCCAAAGAAGGGTGATCAATAACTTGGTGTGGAGGTATGAGGAAGAGGGAGTCATCCCCACCAGGGACATGGCTCGCCTAGACCTCGAGGGAGCTGCGCCTCGCCGCCAACGCTGCCCCCGAGGGACGCGCAGGGAGGCACCGCTGCCTACCTCGACGTCCAACCGCTTTGGGAGCTTATCCCCGGAGCGCTCCGACAACTCCTTCCCCTATGCGGATGAAGTGGAAGATGCCCGGGACTACCCTATCCGAGATCTGCTCCAGGGATCCACGATAAGGGCTCCCGCCAGGCCACGGCGACACCGCCGCCAGGCCCCTCAAGTCGAGGAACAGGCTCTCCACCTTCCCGCGCCGCTCATCCCGACTCGTTTGTCCCGACGCCAACGTCGGGCTCGAGCGGAAGAGGATGCCCACCTTGGGGCCCTAGCAACAGCGGCCGCGTTGGCTCAAGCCAATGCTGGCTCCAGTTATCAGGCCCCTGCGCATCCTGAGCGGGGGCACCTCTACGCCCGACCTGGATCGAGGCCCCGACCGCCCCTAAGGCAGGTTGGGTTGACTCTCCCGGTTGCTGGCACAGACAATAGCCACCGCGGACCACCTCGCGGTAGTGCTATTCACCAACAGGGGCTACTCCGTGTGGCCGATCCAAGAGGCATGGGTCATCCCACCTTCCGATCTCGGCCCGGAGGCCCGCCCGGAATCATCTCTTCCCGCGTCCCCTTTGATATCTGTCCCGGTGCCCCTCGCACCTTGGTTTCTAGTCCTCTCGGCCCCAGCACCAGTGCGGCCGGAGGATGCCAGGATAGAGATCAGCCCTGCCCCGAAGAACCACCCAGGGGCAGGAAGACGAGGCGTCGACGCCGAGGGAAGAATGTTACGGAATTCCGGACAGAGATCTGACCGGTTTGTTTCTCTGATACGGAGGCGGAGTATGATTCGGCGACAGAGCCCTCCCCCCAATCCCGCCAGTCAGGGACAGGGGTAGGAATGCGGCACGTCACCCTCGTACTTCCCGAGAGCGAGATCGACACGATCCCCGCTTCTCTCCGAAGGTATATCCGGAGTAGCGAGGGCCTGGTAGACCCCCAAGGATCAAACTTGCGGTTGGTATCGGCCCCTCTGGAAGCGCCTTCTGCCTCGATCGGAGAACCCGGAGACCTTTTCTGGGGACCGACGGACGAACCACGATCTAGTGCACCCTCGGCGAGCACCGACGCTACGGCAGGATGTTCACTCGCCAGCCCGTCCTATCGTGATGTGGTAGCCAGGGCACCGCCACCCTCAGAGGGCGGCCCGGGACATGGAGGCCAATCGGCCTGCTCGCCGTATTCACCGCTGGCCAGCCCGTCGGCCCGACGGCCCGCCTCGGCACCACTACCGGTTCCCCGTCCATTCCCAGTCTTTGAAGAGGACCAAGGAAACATGAGTCCCGAGTTTGAGTCGTGGAGCTTCTGGACCGTCCTTGCAGAGGGCCACTTCCCTGAGAAGTTTTGGCCAGTCGCAGGACCGGACTTTGATGCACCCGAATCGCTCACCCCGGATGAGTTCGAATGCTTCCGCCGAACTCTCCGGGAGACTCACTCCCGTCTTCACCGCCTACAAATGCCATATCCCGGGATCCTAGCACACCTGGAGGATATTGGTGAGCAGTGCCGTCAAATTGACCTGGCCACGCTCCCCGCGGTTCGGCACCCCGGGTCATTTGGGCACCACGAGGCCCTCCAACAACGATGCGTTGAGTGTTTTCAAGTACTCCGCAAAGTTATCGAGGAAGCCACTCCCCACGTGTATATCCGTGGATGGGGGCAGTACGCTGCCCTACGCTTCAGTGCGATTCGCCGACAGCCCGATTCAATGGGTGGCCCTGAGGATACATCCCCAGGGACGGAAACGGTCAATATGGCTGACCTGTCGGGAGGGGGGAACGGCTTGGAGCTTCTCGACGGGGGCTCTCCCCCCGAAGACAAGCCACTGTTGGATCCATCGGTGAGAGTTACTCATCACCAGAGGAACCTCCTGGGACTCCCCGCACCCACTGAAGCGCTGACGTTGAGCCAAAACGTCAGCAAAGGCAAAGAGCACGGCGAGGCCATAAAGCCCGCCGACCCGTCTGCCTCCACGCAGAGGGCAGATGAGGATCCCGAGAAGGCTATGCTACGCCAACAGCTCGCCTAGCAGAAGAAGCTAGTTGACCAGCTCCTCGCCGAGCGCGCTGCAGAGCAGCGGCCTGACTACGGTGATCCTAGGCCGGGACAGCAGGGACAGGAACAACCGCTCCTCGACGAGGCTCTCCCAGGCAACCGTGATTATGCCGTGTTCGCCGATAGGAGAGAGGCCATCGCCTATGGCAAGAGGGCGCGGTATGTTTCACCGCACCCTCCCGAGCGGCGTGACTACCTGAGAGACCCCGCTCGGATTCCTCCCGCTGCCCCGAGGGCCGCTCCGCCCGCCATCCCACGAGCTGCTGAGTTCGACGATCCGGTCGGCGACCCGATTGAAGAGCCGTGCAACGCGCTCATGGTTAGAGATCCTCGCCAGGACTGGAACCCATGTCCGGACGATCCGATGGCAGCACTCATCACCCGCTTGGAAGCCTTGGAGACTCGGCAAGTGGCAATCCCGCCGGACGGCAAGCCATACCCAGCATGGGTGGATGACATGCCGGCGCCTCCGGGATTCGGGAATCCCACTTTCGCCCCCTTCAACGGGACTAGAGATCTGCCACAGCATTTGGCCCATTTCAACTCGAGGTGCGGGCCTATGCTGGGGACTCCGGCGCAGCAAGAGGCCGCTAAGCTTTGATGCTTTGTCCAGACACTGGAAGGGCCAGCATTTGTCTGGTACAGCCAGCTCCCCGTCGGGTCGGTAACTAGCTGGGAGGACCTCCGTAGAAAGTTCCTCTATCAGTTCAGTTCCACGACCCGGAAGACGAGTATCGCAGACCTCTTCAAGTGCAAGCAGAGGCCTGACGAGCGAGTCGCGGACTTCGTCGCCCGATGGAAGGGTCTCACGTATTCCCTTGACATGCCATTGACTCAGGAGCAGTTGCTGACAATGTGCGTCGGGAACATCAAGACCGAGCTGGTCCCTTCCCTGATCACTCATAATTACCCCAGAGGGTTCAGGGACTTCTCAGACAAAGCTCAACGTCTTGAGGAAGCCCTGCAACAGGCCAGCCAGGCACACCCACTGCCTCCTATGATTCTTGCAAGGAGAGCCAGCAGGGCTGAGCCCGCTGCTGTTGCCCAGATAGAGGCTCCCAGGCCGTTAGAGCTGCTGCCGGCAAGGCCAGCTCCACAGCCTCACAGGAATCCGCCTCCACGGGCTCAGTTCCCGGCCCAGCAGCGGCAGCCTCAGAACCGGCTGGCCCCTCCGCGTAATGTACCGCCGCAACCCAGGCGAGATAATCAGGGTCCACCTCCTCGGCAGGCCCCTCCAGCCCCTCGTCAAGACCACGCTCCCAGGGGCCCGCGATACCTGACTTACTCATTCCATGAGGATCAGGTCCCCGGTTACTTCCGGAGCGCCCTGGAGCAGAGGATTGTGCGACTGCCTGAGTGTCGGAGGCCAGAGGAGGCACATCTCACGGATAACCCCCGCTACTGCCCCTACCATCGGGCCCTGGGGCACACCATCCAGCGGTGCTATGTGTTTAAGGATTGGCTCCAAGACCAGATTAACAATAATGTAATCAGGTTGGGACCAGCTCCAGCACAAGTGGCGGGCGTGTTCGTGGGATCAGACGACGATAGCGGCAACGAGGACGAATGGCAGCTGGTCTTCGACCGCGGATCCCAGAAGTATAAAAACTGGATGGCCCGCAAGACGATCGTTCGCGCCCATGGAATCATCCATGCGCGCTTGAATCAGCCTGAGCCCCCAGAATCTGCGGGTGCTGCTTCGGCATCGTCGTCCCAGCCTGCCTCTTCCAAGAAGAGCAAACGGCGGCGGCGCAAGAAGGAAGAGCGCGCCCCGCCAGTTCCGCCACTATCCCGCACTCTCGGCGATTTCATGCCCCTGGAGATGGGGATCCCTCCCCGAATCCACCCAGTGGTGAATTATTCGTCTGATGAAAGTGTTGGGTACACTTCGGTTAATACCGTCAAGCTGGTAAATCCCTTTTCGGTTCCCGACGTTGAAGAACACCAGGTGGACCTCCCTAGTGTCCCCGGTCGTCGCCACCGTCGGAAGAGCCGCAACAACAGGAGTCGCCGGGGCACAACAGTTGGCACCTCCAGCCAAGCCGTGCACGCCACTGAGACTAGGCAGCAGGCTCAAAACCGAGCTCAGCACGCGCAGCCCCCCCATCCGGGGATGACGGATTCGCCTCCGCCACCGTTTGTGCTGTGGGACCAGGCAGAACCGCCTCAGCCGCGTCGCGATCAGCTCCGCCCTGCCATGAGTCCATCCCGGCCTCCTGACCCCAGTACGGTGACCATTTCCCGGGCTTCAACCGATGAACAGCGAGATGCGCCAAGCACCAGTCGGCCGCCGGCCCAACCGGCAAGGCCCGTCATGCTTCCAACCGCAGAGCCGCCTCCTGCAACCAGGGGCTCGCGCTTGGCCAAAAAGTATGATGTCCTAAAGCACTTGGCCGACATCCCAGCAAGGCTCTCCATCCTTGAGGCTCTGCGCATGTCATCTGAAATGCGCGAGGCGCTCGCCGAAGCCCTGAAGAGCCCCCTCCAGTTTGAGACAGAGGTTGCGGCCGCAGAGGCCTTTCACGCCGAAACGATTGAGGACGCCGAATGCCAGGCAGTTATCTCGTTCTCTGGTAAGGATGAAGACCCTCCTATACGGGGGCATATTCGTCCGCTGTATGTCACTGGCCAGTTCAATGGCCTTGAAGTTCGGCGCTGTCTTGTCGACACGGGGTCCGGGATTAACCTGATTCCAACTCGGACGCTCCGGAGATTGGGGTTGTCTGAGGATGACTTGATTCCCTCCGACCTCAGGATCCAGGGGTACGACCGCACCGAGCAAACTCCGGTCGGCAAGATACGCTTGAAGACCCAGTTCGGTGATTTGGTTGCCAACACCGAATTCATGGTAGTCTCTCAAGACACCGCGTACAACGCATTGATGGGCAGGCCATGGCTCCACCTTCATGTGGCGGTTCCCTCATCATACCACCAATGCCTCAAATACTCCCTTAATGGTCGAGTGGGTGTGCTTCAGGGAGATGCCTCTCCTTTTGCCTCATGTGAAGCCCGTTATCTGGACACGGACTATTACAAGAGCAAGGATAAGCAGATCCTGGCAAGTGAGGTCGAGCCTGTCGCTGTTGCAAGGGATCCCTGGGCAAGTTTGGATGACGTTTACGTCCTCCCGATTCAACGGTTGGACGTAGCCATGGTCTCGACGGCCTGTGAATCTCCTGATGAGATGACCGCGACCGCCCATGCCAGCACCAGCGGCCCAGCAGGATCTGGTAGCCCCAATGCAGTTTCCAACGCAGTCTCTCCCGTGCATGATCCCTCCCCGAGTGGAGAGGATGTGGAAGATGCACCCCCAGCCTTTGAGGAGGGCGTCTCCGCCACGGTCGATGAGTTAGTACAAGTGAACCTTGGAACCGAAGCAGATCCGAGACCCACATTGGTCAGTGCCGCCATGCCCTCTGAGGAGCGGCAGCAGTACGTGGACTTCCTCAGGCAGCACCGTGATGTGTTCGCTTGGGGCTATGACGAGATGCCGGGGCTAGATCCTCAGGTAGCCGTCCACCGCCTTGGTCTCCCGGCGAGCCATCGCGGGTTCAAGCAGCCTCCCAGGAAGATGCACCCATTCCACGGTGCCATGGTTGAGGCCGAAGTTGACAAGCTTATCAAAGCCAACTTCGTGAGGGAAGTTCAGTACCCCAAATGGCTGGCCAACATTGTGCCGGTCAGGAAGAAGAACGGGCAGATCAGAGTCTGCATCGACTTCTACGATCTCAACCGCCACTGTCCGAAGGATGATTTTCCCCTTCCAGTGACAGAGCTGTTGATTGACGCCACGGCGGGGTTCCAAGCCCTCTCCTTTATGGATGGATACTCCGGATACAACCAAATTCGGATGGCCCCTGAGGATGAGGAGTTCACTGCCTTCAGGGCCCCCCAAGGTACCTTCTGTTACCGGGTCATGCCCTTCGGCCTGAAGAATGCAGGTGCCACCTATCAACGGGCGATGCACCGCATATTCAAGCCCATCCTCGGCACACTGGTGGAATGCTACGTCGACGACTTGGTGGTCAAATCGCGCCGGCGTCAGGACCATCTCAAAGATCTTGAGAAAGTGTTCGGTTTCCTCCGGTCTCGCTGCCTGAAGATGAACCCGTTGAAGTGTGCCTTCGGGGTCACCTCCGGAAAGTTCCTTGGATTTGTGGTAAGATACCAGGGTATTGAGATCGACCCAGAGAAGATCAGGGCGATTAGCCAGATGCCTCCCCCAGGTAACATCCGGGAACTACAAGGGTTCCAAGGCCACTTAGCCTATATACGCCGATTCATCGCGAATCTGGCCGGCAAGTGTAAGCCCTTTTCTCGGCTCATGAAGAAAGGTGCCGCCTATGTATGGGATGAAGAGTGTCAGACCACTTTCGAGGGAATCAAGCAGTACCTGCTTCAACCTCCGGTTCTGATGCCGCCCGTATCCGGGAAGCCGCTGGTCCTTTATGTGACCGCCCTGGAACGGTCCCTTGGCGCCCTTCTCGCCCAGAAGAACAACGAGGGAACAGAGAATAGCCTCTATTACCTCAGTCGCATGCTCCTCGATGCGGAATTTAGGTATTCCCCCATCGAGAAGAGCTGCCTGGCGCTCGTATTTGCCGTACAGAAATTACGGCACTACTTGCAGCACCATGAGGTACAGTTGGTTTCTCGGGTAGACCCGTTGAAATATATCCTAAGCCGGCCTATGTTGACTGGCCGTCTAGCACGGTGGGCTGTGATTCTCCAGCAGTTCGACATCAGGTATGTGTCTCAGAAGGCCATCAAAGGGCAAGCATTGGCAGACTTTCTGGCTGCTCACCCAACCTCCGCGGATCAGCCGCTGGATCTAGGCTTTCCTGATGAGGCCATTCTCTCGGTCGATCGAGCCGGTCCATGCTGGCAGATGCACTTTGACGGTGCCTCCCGGAGCCCCACCGGTAGAAGACTCGATAATCCTAAGCTCAACAGAGTGGGCTTGGGTATCGTCTTCATTACCCCGGAGCAAGCCGTGCTGCCATATTCTTTCCTGTTGTCAGAGGGCTGTACCAACAATGAGGCGGAATACCATGCCCTCATCACCGGCCTCGAGTTAGCTCTCGAGATCGACGTGCCCCATCTGTGCGTGAAAGGGGACTCCGAGTTGGTCGTTAAGCAGATCAATGGAGACTATGTTGTCAGGAAGCCGGAACTTGTGCCATTACTGGAGTGCACCCTACTTCTGATGGCCCAGTTCCCTTCTCGGCCAGAAATTGTCCACATTCCCCGGTCGCAGAACGGTCGAGCAGATGCCTTGGCCAGCCTTGCTGCGTCACTTGCAGAGCCTGAACAGGATAACCTGATCGTCCGCGTGACGCACCGCAGGTTCATCGCTCCCGTTATCCCGGAGGAAGATCACGGCCCGTCGGTAAGTAATCTCACCACGGTTGCCCCTGTGCCCGGAGCCCCTAGTACCCCAGATATGGCAGTCGAACCAGCCCCTGATTGGAGGATCCCCTTGGTTGAGTACCTCCAACATGGTATTTTCCCGCCGGATCGGGCCGAGCGCGAGCGAGTTCGACGCCGCGCATCGCAGTTTGTCCTCCAGAGCAGTCCCGGCCTGGGGCAGATCCTCTATAGACGCGGATTCGATGGTGTTCTCCTCCATTGCCTTCAGGGAGTTGAGATCCCACGAGTCATGCAAGAGGTTCATGCTGGTTAATGCGGTGCCCATCAGGCTGGGCCGAAGCTGTCCCACCAGATTCGGAGGTTGGGATACTTCTGGCCCTCCATGATCCATGACTGCATCGAGTACGCTAGGAGGTGCCATGCGTGCCAGGTTCATGCAAACTTTGTGCATCGGCCGCCGGAGCCTCTCCATACCACCAGGTATTCTTGGCCCTTTGCAGTCTGGGGGATGGACGTTGTGGGACCTTACCCGCCGGCGACGGCTCGCCAGTGCCGGTTCATTCTGACCGCCACGGACTTCTTCTCCAAATGGGCGGAGGCGATTCCGCTCAGAGAGGTCAAATCCTGTTCGATCACTGACTTCGTGACCTCCAACATCATTCATCGATTTGGAGTGCCTCACGCTATCCTCACGGATAACGGAGCCAATTTCCGAGCAGCCGAGTTGAAGAAGTTGTACGCCAAGTATAACATTCGCTCGAACCATACATCTCGCTATCATGCGCAAGTGAATGGACAGATCGAGGCGTTTAACAAAACCCTCTCCAACATTCTGCAAAAAATGGTTGGTCAGAACAAGAAGAGTTGGCCGGACAAGCTCCCCAACGCCCTCTGGGCTTATCGGACAACGACTCGCAATTCCACCCAGATGACCCCTTATTCCCTGGTGTATGGAGCTAAGGCCGTCCTGCCCATCGAGATCCAGTTACCGTCCTTGCGCACTGCGGTCTACGACCAGCAAGCGCCGGACAGAGCTGCTGAAGCCCGTCTAGTCGAGTTGGAAGCACTGGATGAGAATAGACTTCGCGCCTTGCACAACTTGGAGAGGCATCAGAGCAGAATGGCTCGAGCTTTCAATAAGAAGGTTCGCCTCCGCTCCTTCCTGCAGGGTGACCTAGTGCTAGCCCTAAGAGCGCCAATGATCCCCGGCAGGAAGCCACCCAAGTTGGAGCCCAAGTGGGAGGGACCTCTTGTCGTCCACAAAGTTTATCCCAATGGCGCGTACTCCCTAGCGACTATGGATGGTGAGCGTGTCACTCCTCCCACCAACGCTAGGTTTCTCAAGCAGTACTTTGCCTGAGTATCACACGTCCGCGCGACAAGACGTTAAACTGTCAAGCATCATTCTTCCGAGCTACAAGACATTAAACTGTTCAGCATTCGTCCTGCATGACATTAAACTGCCCCTCAAGAACTACGTGCGGCTTGATTCCCATTTTCATGGGATACGTAGGACCGCCTGAACATTCATGTTTCAGGCCCAGCCCCATCCTTCGGGAATTTCCATCCCACCTCGGGCCTTTGGCCCAGTTTCCTCTGGGTATGTGGCGTATGGTGTGAGCGTGGGGCTACGCCCTCATTCACGTCGGTTGGCTCGCCACGCTGTACGCCCCCAACATTTGGGGATGCCTTCTGCTCCCTCCTTTCTTCTCTCATCGTCCTGCATGACGTTAAACTGCACTTCAAGAACTACGTACGGCTTGATTCCCATCCTTATGGGATACGTAGGACCGCCTGAACATTCATGTTTCAGGCCCAGCCCCATCTCCCGGGAATCTCTATCCCGCGTTGGGCCTCTGGCCCCAGTTTCCCTCCTTTTTGTGCGAGGTGTGTGGCGCGAGCGGGGGATTATGTCCTCATTCACGTCGGTCTACTAGCCGCACCGTACGCCTCCCCCGTGTGTAGGACTACCTCACACCCCTCATCGTCCTGCATGACGTTAAACTGCCTCTCAAGAACTACGTACGGCTTGATTCCCATCCTTATGGGATACGTAGGACCGCCTGGACGCTTGTGTTTCAGGTCCAGCCCCGTCTCTTGGTTGATCACAGGAACCTGCTGTCTTTTGGATTGCTCTCAGGGTGAGTCCTCCGATCCTTTCCGGTGATCTGGTAACATGTTTTGGGTACTTCGGTCTATGACCCGTGGTGTCGGATGCAATCCCGGCAAGTCCTGTGTTGCTTGTCGGGCCTCGCGCTTCCTCTTTTTCGGGCCTTCACTCAAAGGGATCCTCGTTAGCGGTTTGGGTACGATGCCTCAGTGCTCTCCTACCGCTCCGGGTCGATTTACCGGCGGGTCCTGGGCCGCAAATCGATATGAATCCTGCGATTGAGCGGTCGATGCTCGTTTGCTTGCCCCGTTCTAGGCTGACGCGATCGGATGTTGTGTTGCGAATGCGTCAGCAACATCCTTGATCGCCATGTCGGTTCTCTTAGGCTCCGAACATTGGTTGCGCGGTCCTCATCGCACTCCATCTTTGTGCGTTGTAGTGGAATCTCGACACTCTCTTCATACTGACCTTCAGTACACCTTTACACGTTAGGCAGGCCAACCAGGGTAATGGTGTCTGTCGAGGCTCCCACGATCTGAGCACCAAGGATATATGCTGATGTCCTCCCTAAGGGCCATGTATAGCTGGACCCTCGTCCCCATAAGGAGGAAGGAGTCGCCCGAACAATCGCGTTCTGGGCCCAGTATATCTGGAGGCTAGCATCTCTGCCCCTCTGGTGATGGACATACGCAGGCCCCTATCCCAGGATCCTTCTCCTGGAATCATGCGTGACCGTAGGGCTGGGTATGTTCCCACCTCCGCCGAGTCCGCCATATCGCAATACGCGGATTCCTCCATGGTCCGAGCCACACGACCTTAAACTGTGTTGTCGGGTCCTACCACACGACCGTAAACTGTGATCGTCTTGGCCGCCCGACGAGAAACGGCACTGCATCGTGGTGTTCTCCTCAGGGGACACTCACGTTGGGCGCTGGTTAATAACCACGCCATTCATCAATGCCTTTCATGGCTTGATTATTGCGGAGACGCCAGGGATTCCTTAATCACAGGCTTGTCGCTGCACAAAGAAAAACCATCCACCTTTAAGGACAAACAAGAAATATCAAATACCGCTTCTTCTGTGTGTGAGGGTCAGACCCGCACCCTTCCCCGCGCTGGTGCCCGATTGTGTTGCACCGCGCTTCAAGAACTACGTATGGCTTGATTCCCATCCTTATGGGATACGTAGGAACGCCCGGATGTTTGAAACTCCGGGTCCAGCCCCCCACCTCTTAAAGATTCCCCCCTCCTCTGGGGAATCCGCCGCCTTCAGGCCACCCTCAAGGCGTGTCCCTCGACCCCTTGCAGTGGTCCACTGGTGTCAAGAGTACTCTGGTTTATTTCCAGGAGGGTCAGGTTCAGCTTGGTCAGGTTCCTTCCATTTTCAGGCTTCGTGCTCCCTTTCATTCGGACCCATCGCCTACGCCCTGGGTGGAGCCCCTGTGAACGGTTTGGACACAATGCCTCAGTGCTCTCCCACCGACTCGGGCTGGTGCCCCCAATGGCCTCGGGCAGCAAATCGATATGAATCCTGCGATTGAGCGGTCGATGCTCGTTTGCTGCCTCATTCCATCAACGGTTAGTACAATATTGATGCTGCTTTTCCGCCACGGTCGGCAGTACTCCCATATCGTTACGCCGGTGCCCCCAGTCCTTGAGTGAATGGCCGCATGATTCACCTTTTCCACCCCCCATTCTGACCAGGCAAAATCTCGACACTCTTGACACTATCCCTCAGTGCATCTTCTCATATCCAGGGGATAGGACCACGATGTGGCGTACTTTGAGGTTCTTATGGTCCGAGCTCTAAGACCTTAAACTAAGATCTACCCCTATGGTCCGAGCTCTAAGACCTTAAACTAAGATCTACCCCTATGGTCTGAGCTCTAAGACCTTAAACTAAGATCTACCCCTATGGTCCGAGCTCTAAGACCTTAAACTAAGATCTACCCCTATGGTCCGAGCTCTAAGACCTTAAACTAAGATCTACCCCTACGGTCCAAACTCTACAACCTTAAACTAAGATCTCCCCAAACGGGGTTCTACGTCCTGCATGACGTTAAACTGCACTTTCAGAACTACGTGTGGCTTGATCTCCAGCCTGATGGAGTATGTAGGAACGCCTGAGCATTTCGACTCGGGTCCAGCCTCAGGGATCGCTAAGTCCCGCCCCTCCTCGTCGCCGGCCGGCTGGCCTGACTTCGGGTAGAGTGGTGCAGTTGTGATTCTCCCCGATCCAGCTCGGGATGCCCCATTGCTATGATGGGAAGCGACAGTTTCCTCGTCAAAGAGGTTCTGTCTGAGAATTGGGGTGATTCACGGCCAGATTAGTGCATCCGCCCAATACGCTTTCCCCATGGTGGCGCAATTTTGGGAGCGTTGGATTCTGTCCGAACAAATTGCCACTTCGCCTCACGCTTCGCATGCCCTGTTGATCTGGATTTCCACCCTTGTGTCTGAAGGAACCCCCAAAGCGGTATTCATGATGACATGTGGTCCTCCTCCTGCAATATGAATGATGACCTTCGGTCCATCTATTGCAGTTGTTATGGTCGATCCACTGTCCGCCTACCGTCTTGGGCATTTCCCGGAAGGCCGACCGTTGTGGATTTCTGAATTCGGGACGCGCGATTCACCCTTTCTCATTTCCCTATGTTCGGATAAAATCTCAATGCCCCTAGCATTGTCCCGCTCGTGTGTCGGAACGAGTTGGGGGGATGATACATTGATTAGGCTTGAGGTCTCCTTTCCTAGGAATGACCTCCCTCTTTTCTCTAGAAATCCAGGCCCAATTGTGGATGCCTGGAGCTTGGTTAACGCTCCCGCGAGACAATGGATTGTGGTTGAGCATGTTAAGCCAAAAGATGCAGATAAATATGGTGATTCGTACAAATGGATCAAAATATTATGTGGCAGAAGCAAATGTTCTGGGAATGGCAAAACAAGGCCCCTAGGGACTAGCGTGCTGGATAAGTCTTTCTAACGCCGCTACCCTTTGGCTGGCGGCCTCCAGAGCTGCTTCTCGCTCTCTGCGTGCCCTCTCCTCGTCGGCGGTCGCAGCACGCAGTTCGTCGATTCTGGCCTGTGCACGCTCCCGCTCGACTTGAATTGTGACCATCTGTTGGCCCGCCTCCGTCAGCTGTACCTGGGCGTCGATCAGCTGGGCCGTTAGTTGCTCCACAAGCTCGGTGCACGCTGCGACGAAGGCCTCCTTCTCTGCCGCCTGCCCTTCGAGACGCCGGACTTCCTGCTCCGCCACGAGAAGCGCCTGCGTGCTCTCCGACATGTCCCGACATTGTGCGACGTCGGCACGCCGGCAGCTCTCGCGCATCTTTTCGGCCATGAAATCACGGACCGTCAGATGGAGGCGTTGAGCATCAGCTCCCCCGGCACACAGGAAGCGCAACCAGGTTTGGAGTGACCCCATGCGCCCCAGCCACTCCGATGGGTCTCGCTTGAGGAAGCGCTGGATGCACTTCCACCCCCTTCGGCGCGTTATCCGGCTCTCCTCGACCGCCTCCGCGTCCGAGTCGTCCATCTCCTCGGGGTCGGCAGGCCGGTAGGCAGGGAAGGCAGCCAGCAGGTCTGCTGCAGGGTCCGCCTCTGGGATGTCCTCATGGGGGATAGGTCCCCCAACACCTGGGCGACCTCCTTCTCCCGCCCCAGCGGCGTTGACACCCTTGTCAGCCCCCGATCTCTCTCCGATGGCAGCACTGCCGGTGTCCGCTGCCCCCTGATCAGCAGTTGGTGGGGCCGGCTCGGTGTGAAAAGTCTGTTTCGGAGCAGGCGACATGTCTGCCACCGGTCCACTCGTGGATGGCCCGGGTTCGGCAACCCGAAGAGCCTCCAGTGTTGAGATCACTGCGCAGGGCATGCCGTGGTTAGTCACGGATCGTCAACGGCAGGCACCAGCAGTAAGGTAAGGAGACTTACGGGAGTTCAGAGCGTCATCTTCCGCTATCCCGGCCGCCGCAGGAACAGTTGCAGCAGGGGACCCTTCCGCGCTTGTCAATTCAATGATGGGTGTCTGGCCCCCGCCTTGTCCTGCTGGCGCCTCTCCTACTCCCGCTGAGGACGCCTGACCAACATCCGTGTGCTCCTGAGAAGGGTGGAGGAATGGGTTAGAAGCTGCATAAGAGAATGGATGAAGCAGGTTGAGTAGGGATAGCAGCGGACCTCGAGGAGCTCAGTGACATCAACGTTGTCGGAGCCGGCCACCTCGCCGCTCTCCCGTGGGCTTCCCCGATGGGACCTTCCCTCGGAGCCTTCATCCTCCCCCGTCTCCTCCTCTTCCTCGGAGTCGTTACTATCATCTTCCGCCGGTGGCATCTGTTCTGGAGCGGGCTCTAGACCGAGCATCACCTTCACCAGAAGGGATGGCTCTGCACGCTGACCACGTTGGCGCGCGTACTCGTCCATGGCCGTCAGATACGCATACTGCCGGTTGAAGTCCACCCTGTCGGCGATATGGAGGCGCCCGACCTCTGGCAGATAGATTCCTTCTCTGAGTATCTTTCGCCAGATGACGTCGGTCCCCAGTGATTGCCACAGGGTCATCCAGGCCGACCACAGCGCCGGGAAGACTGCATCGTGGGAGGGTTCGAGCAGACGCCTTAACTGCTTCCCGGGCCGCTCCCCAACCACCGCACGCGCCCCCTCTCTGGGCGCCGAGGTCGTGGCGGCAGCCTGCGATGTGCCCGCCGCCGAAGTTCCTGCCCGTGCCGGCTCCGCTGCTTGGCGCGCCTCCGTTCTCCCCCGTGTGGCGGCGCTTCGCCTCCTTCCTTGACGCCCGGTCTCCGCACGGGTGACCTCGAGCCACCGAACTGGCCTCCGTAGAAGCCCCTCGGGGTACGCGATGGCCCAGTGCTCGGCGTACTCAGTTGCCAAGCCTGCGTCGACCCCGGTAGGAGGGAGAGTGATGACGTCGCCAGAGCCAAAGGCGACGAACATCAGCCACATCTGGCGAAGGACGCCGGGGTTCGTCTCCTCTCGGACAGCAGTGAATACCCTCTTCGGCATTCGTTGAAGGCACCCGAACTGCCTGGCGAACCGGGTTGGCACGTAAGGCTCGCAGATCACCTTCCCGTCGATCCGAGCCACGAGCACCCCGCCCCGCATGTTCAGGAAGTACTCGTGCTGCTCCAGCGGACCCTGCCTGTTGTCGATCATTTGGCCAACGGGAGTGGGGAACGAGCTGAAGTTGAAATTTGCATGATTGCCAATCCGAATCCTCACGCCCTCCTCGCTTAGGATCATCGGAGCGACCCCCGCAATGTTCAGCAGGGAGGGTCGCAGGCCGTTGCCCGGAGGAACGACGGCGTTTGGAAACGTGTACCCACCAAGGTGAGCATCCACCCAGCCGTGGAAGAATTGGAAGGGCCCACAGATCCTTCGTGGCGACCCTCCTCGGGAGATGCATCCCAGGATGGCATACAGCTTCGCCAGTACTGGGACCCCGAGGTTGTATCTTTTGTTGGCGGCCATGGCGCCCGCCATCACCAGTGTCGCCGGGCGAACACCCATTCTCGCATCCCGCACTGGCAGGAGCCACCCACTCAGGAAGACGGCCAGGAACGCCGCGTACCGGACATTTGGGTCCTGGGCCTCGATGACGCGGTACCCCCATGAGCGATAGTCGCCCATCTCCAGGACCCGCCAGTACGACCCGTTCCGGCTCCTCTGAGCCGCGGTCGGGCACCGCTTCCCCCTGCCTGGCATCTTGACCGCCGGGTCATGCTCCAGGAACTGGCCGAACCACTCCTTGTAGGCTATGTCCTTCTGGAAGTCCTTGATCCCGAGCCGCTGCGTAGCCAGATCCAGCAGATGCCAGGTCAGAATGGGAGTCCGCGACCTGTCTTCCCAGATGTTCTTCGGGGGCAGGAACTCATCATATTGGTAACCCTCCAGCGGGATACCTCCGATGTAGTGGATGTCCCAGAGACCAATGCCGACCTCCCCATGGTGAAGATGGAAGGTGTTGGTATCCGGGGACCAGCGGGTGAACAGCTCCGGCCCGAGCTCGGACTGCTGGTAGAAATGGAACTGCGACGTCCACACCGCCTCGAACAGGCCGATGTACCGCAGCTCCTCCGTGAAGTGATCGCAAGTGTGGCGTACCCAGAACGCCCAGGCCCACTCACTGGTGAAGTTGCCCCCAGACCGCAAGTCCCAGTCCTTCAGCCAGCCCTTGGTGTCGTCAGTGACACTCTGGCGATATATGCTCGAGTAGAGGGCTGGAGAGTTCTCCGCAGTAGGCTCACCCCCGGCGATGGTTCGCGTCCTCGGGTTCAGGACGTAGACATCTAAGTGTCTGGTCTCCCTGGCAGGATGCCCGTTGTTGGTGATGTTATAGCGGGGAAGCTCGTCCTCCCGAGTCACCCAGGTCCGTGGCGCATCAACCTCGAACCCTGGCACCGGAACCTCATCTAGGATGCCGAAGTTCCAGAGGGGCATGTTGTCTAACAGTGGATATGTTTTCTGGGCCGGCGTCAGCAAGTCGAACAAGGATTGATTGTTGGAAACAATCTCCTTGGCTCCGTAGACCTCCTCGTTCGTCGCCATCTCAGCTCTGCGAGTGGCGGCATCCCCCTCATTTCCTTGGTTCGCGGCCATCTCAGAAGCTTCGGGAGTCTTGAGGATAAAGGGATGAAGCGTGCGGAATCTGACGAGGCTGGCAGAGAAGTTTGATGGTTGGCGCGCAATCCAAGTGGATGGCGCGCAATCGGGAAGAATGGCGCGTAAAGTTCCGGGTTTTCGCGTAAAGGCAGGGCGAAATCCGGACGGTTTTGCGCGCCGATCGGGCGAATTTCGCGCCGGAAAAGGCAATTTCGCGCACGAGAGCGTTGGAGCTTATCGCGCGGAAGGCCTGTGTACGGAACGCGGGACCCTGGACCCCTATTTATAGACGAGGCCGGGGTCCGCGCTGCGCGGAAAGCGTTTTGCGCGACCACAGCGGCGAATTGCGCGCCCGACGCCCCTTTTTGCGCGCCTAAGTCCCGCGCCGCCCAGGACTTCGGCATTCCGGCGTCTCCCTCGGAACCCGATCGTTGCGACCTCTCGCCGATCAGATTCCGAGGGGGGGCTTTTGTAGACGCCGGAAAAGTCCGTTGATCCCCAAACGAAGTTCCGGATGCGGAAAGAGAAGTGATATTTGGAGTCAGAAGCCTGTTCCGGAGGGCCCGGAGGACTTGCGCGAAATTTCAGAGTCCCGCGCGCAAAGTTGAGTCGCGGCGCGCAATCCTCCCGGGATGCGCGCAATGCGCCGGGCCGGCGCGCTATTTTGCGCGCCCGTGGCCTGCGCGGCTCCCTTGCGCGCCGGGTCCTGATTCCGCGCCCGCGAAGCGAATTCCGCGCCCGACGCCGGATTCCGCGCCCGGGGTTGCCTATAAATATAAGGCGACCCCCGACGTTTTGGAGGTTGCCAGAATCCGAAGCGTCGCTCGTTCGCGCAATCCAACCCCTTCCGCGCGCAATGCCGATCTTCAGGTAACCTCCTCTCTTTCGCGCAATAGAGCCTTGGGGTTCGCCTTCGCGCGCAATCCCCTTGGATCCTTTCCTTTGAATAATCCTTAACCCGAAGGCCTTTGCGCGCAAAAGAAGCCTCTTGCGCGCAATTGCCCCCGGGTGCGCGCAATCCAGCCCGATTACGCGCACCCCCTCCTTTCAAAGTGGCCATTCATTAAAGAATGAGCTGTTTCCCCCGCGCGCTATCCGAAGCCCGGTGCACGCAATCCTAATCACTCACGCGCAAAGGGCTGGCCCGATTGCGCGCCAGCCCGCCATGTTTGCGCGCCGACCCACGGTATTGCGCGCAAAGCTCCTCTTTTGCGCGCAAACCGCCAGGGTCGCCCCCTTTGACCCCCTTTGGGTACCCGCCTGCGTGGCGCCCGATGACCCTCATCCCGGGTGCCCGCACCTTGCGTTGTCTTTCCGTGCGGCCCTCCAGGCTTGCGCGAAGTGACACGGACCTATCGGTGGCCATTCGTCCTGCACGACGTTAAACTGCATACGTCCTGCACGACGTTAAACTGCATACGTCCAACATGACGTTAAACTGTGCCACGTCCCGCACGACGTTAAACTGTACTCCGTCCGAGCTGCAAGACGTTAAACTGCCAAGCACCTTCGTCCTCAACACACGACGTTAAACTGTGCCACGTCCTGCACGACGTTAAACTGCATGCGTCCTGCATGACGTTAAACTGCATGCGTCCTGCACGACGTTAAACCGTACTTCGTCCGGCATGACGTTAAACCGTCCGCTTCGTCCTCAACACACGACGTTAAACTGTACTTCGTCCGGCAAGACGTTAAACCATCCGCATCCTGATCCCGTGCTCCGCACGCAGGGTCCTCCCGGTTTGGATGTGGCCCCCACCCGCTCGTCTCTGCAGGGATGTCGGGATTGGAGTGGCCTTTGCCCACGGGGGTAGAGTGTTACAAACCCAACGAACTACGTGGACTTTGATCCCTGTCTTCTAAACAGGGTACGTAGGAAGCCTCTTCGAGGTTCAAGCCCGCCACCTGGTCATCCCGGTCGTATTTACGTCGGTTCGTCCATCAGTGGACCCCTCCTGGGTTCACACTTGCGTCGATTCACCTATGAATCCGCCATTGTGGGGGACTGCACATGTGTATCTCCATGGCACTTCCCCACTGCCTTTTCCTATTCCTCCCTTCTTTAGGCAGCCTCGATCTCTCTGTGAGTCGGCTCGCCAACGTCCAGCATGACGTGAAACTGTGATTCACCCGGCCGTTCCATCCCCCTCTGTGCGAGGTGGTTCGGTTCAATCCTCCATCCGGCGGCCTCGATCTCTCTGTGAGTCGGCTTGACAACGTCCAGCATGACGTGAAACTGTGATTCACTCGGCCGTTCCATCCCCCTCTGTGCGAGGTGGTTCGGTTCAATCCTCCATCCGGCGGCCTCGATCTCTCTGTGAGTCGGCTCGCCAACGTCCAGCATGACGTGAAACTGTGATTCACCTGGCCGTTCCATCCCCCTCTGTGCGAGGTGGTTCGGTTCAATCCTCCGCCCGGCGGCCTCGATCTCTCTGTGAGTCGGCTAGCCAACGTCCAGCATGACGCTAAACTGTATATCCGAACTACGTTGACTTTGATCTGCGCTAACGTGCAGTACGTAGGAAGCCCTACGGGGTCCAAGCTCTTCACTCCATCACCCATCCTGATCCTTACCCGGGCCGCCACATCCCGGTGGGGTCATGCCATTTCATTCCACTCCACTTCACTCGGGAAGCCGCCCATGTGCTGGCCCCAGCGTCGGAGGTTCCCCGCAAGGTGTTCTGTCATCTGATCCACTCTTTGTGTTGATCAGTCCGATGCCGTCCCCGCTGGACGTTAAACTCGCGGCATACCCCGTGTTAAACATGGGAAGCTGAGGAAAACCTCAGGTAACACAGTTCCCCGCACCCGGTGCTGGATGCCTCAGGCCATCACGCCTTCGAGAAGCCCTATTAGGGACGGAAGACAGACATGCAGAGGCGCAGTGTTAAGACACGCCCCCAACACCCAGAGCCACCCAGTCTCCTCACCGCAGGTTGCTGCCCCGACCCGACCCCTTGGAGCGTCCGGGCGGAAGCAGCGTAATTAACCGGTGTCCATGAAGATATGGCGCCGGGAACGAGATTCACGAACATTCTTAATCTATGAGGGAGACCCGGATTAGGCGACGAGTTCCGAGGAGACGTCCACGGGAGGAGGAGCCGACATCCCATCATCCCGGTTTCGATCAAGGAGCAGACGCCCCTGAATAAGGGACGGATGCCGCCCGCCCTTGGAAAGCGGGACTGCGGGACCACAAGCCGCGCGCGCCTATCCCCTCGGGTCGACGGGTGCACGCGCGAACGCGTCCTGGCGGAATAGCGTAACCCGACGCACATCCGCACCGAAACAAAGTTATTAACTTTAGTTGTTGCAGTGGAGGTAGTTGATTAATAAAGTAGAGCAATGACTCTTCAGCGGATCGATGTGGTATGCACGCGGGGCATTCACTGTTCATCCATGTTAAAAAGATGAGCCTTTCTTGTGCCATCTGATCTCACCAACTTGGACAGTCCGATCGGCGAGCGCTGGTTTCTTCTTTCTGTCATGTTCGAATCCATCTGCAGTAGTTTCTTCCACCATTTTTGATCCGTAGATCTCATGGCCTCATCCACTGGATTGAACCAAAGGCCTATTTGACATATCAGAAGGTCGAATCATTGTCTGGGGATCCAGGAGAGATCCAAGCACACATTTCGTTCAAATATTCATGCATGAACACGCATGAACAGAGGATACCTCGTACGCTGATGAAGCCGACTGCCTGGAAGAGTTTAATGCCAATACAATTGCATATGTACGATAAAAAATTCATGTAGTTACACTTTCATGCATCGAATGAAGTAGATTGAATAAAAAACCTGAGCTTTCAGGTGATGATAATGAGATGATGCATCACATGTATTTTAATATCCCTCATGATAAATTTTGAGGCAAGTCACGGGTCATGCATACCCTGCATGTTAATGAGCTATGAATATTCAGGTATTCTTAAATTAATACTCTGTGTGAAGGAAAAAAAGAGAGCCCAACTCATTGGGCATTTACAGCGTGAAGAAACAGAGGAGCTTCAGGTATTTACAGTAAGGCTGTCAGCCGCATGAGAAGATGATACCCAAGCCTCTCGGGTATTTCAAAATGAGAAAATTCATGCATGCATGAAAAATGCTTGTTTTTTTAATACATTTAATTTTTTTTCCAAAAATGGTTAGGTCGATTTTTTTTTTCAAAATGCGCCTCAAAGGCGGCATCCGCGATGCCGCCTCTGCATTACGGGTGAAAGGCGGCATCCGCGATACCGCCTTTGCACTGTGGCATAAAGGCGGAACCCGCGATGCCGCCTTTCCCCTAAGAAAAAAATAATTTTGAATTTTTTTTGTTTGGTTTTGTTTATATATTTATTTATATACATAATTCATAAAAAATGTTGAGGAGAATTCTGAATTTCACCTAACAAAAAAAATTATTAGTTTTTAAAATTTTGTTTCAAAATCGCAAAGTTAAAAATATTTCAAGTACGTGACATTGAGAGACTATAAAATATAAACCATAAGACCAATCTAAACTAAAATTTAAACATTAATTAAACATATAACCAATTTTTGTAAACACAAATCATTTCATAACAACTGTTCATGAAAAATAATGTATTAGCTTTCAAAACCGCCTACTTGAAACTAAAAAATGTTTCAAGTACGTGACTTTGAAAGACTATAAAATATAAACCATAAGACCAATCTAAACAAAACCTTAAACATGCATTATACATATAACCAATTGTTGTAAACACAAATCATTTCATAACAACTATTCATGAAATATAAATTATTAGCTTTCAAAACCACCTACTTGAAAGTTAAAAATGTTTCAAGTACGTGACTTTGAAAGACTATAAAATATAAACCATAAGACCAATCTAAAAGAAACCTTAAACATTCATTAAACATATAACCAATTATTGTAAACACAAATCATTTCATAACAACTATTCATGAAAAATAATTTATTATCTTTCAAAACCGCCTACTTGAAACATAGAAATGTTTTAATACGTGACTTTGAAAGACTATAAAATATAAACCATAAGACCAATCTAAACGAAACCTTAAACATCAATTAAACATATATGAGTCAACCCTGCATCAATAGGATGCACATTGTCATGAGTATCACATACATCTATAATCTTTGATGCATGAAAACATGTTATGTCTCCTTTCATGGAATAACAAAATCCATTCTTCCACCCGTCATGTCCATATCTATATCAACATCCGGCCACATAAGGGTATGTTCAAAGATATGCCACATGAAATTCTCATACATTCGCATTCCTACAAATATTAACCCCTTCAACACCACCATGCATCCAACCATTATAATTTCTTCTACAGCTGTCACCCCATTTTCGCACGTCCAGTTGATCAGATGAAAACACCAATGATTCCACATAGCCAATTGAACTCTTTATCACCAAATCTTTATATTTTATCATCTTCAAAAGTCCACTGTAGGACCTCCTTGATCTATCCATTCCAAACACTCACATACAAGTATACTATAAGCATAAAAACCAACAAGTTTTCAGGTTTTTATGTTTATAGTATACTTGTATCTGAGTATTTGGAATGGATAGATGAAGGAGGTCCTACAGTGGCCTTTTGAAAATGATAAAAGATAACGATTTTGTGATGAAGAGTTCAATGGGCTATGTGGAATCATTGGTGTTTTCATCTGATCAACTGGACATGCGGAAATGGGGTGAAAGTTGTTGAAGAAATTATAATGGTTGGTTGCATTATGGTGTTGAAGGGGATGATATTTGCAAGAATGCGAACGTATGAGAATTTCATGTGGCATATCTTTGAACATACCCTTATGCGGCTGAATGTTGATATGGATATGAACATGGAGGGTGGAAGAATGGATTTCGTTGTTCCATGAAAGGAGATATAACATGTTTTCATACATCAAAGATTATAGATGTATGTGATACTAGCAAAAATGTTCGTCCTATTGATGCGGGGTTGAATCATATATGTTTAATGAATTTTTAAGGTTTTGTTTAGATTGATCTTATGGTTTATATTTTATAGTCTTTCAAAGTCACGTACTTGAAACATTTCTAAGTTTCAAGTAGGCGGTTTTGAAAGCTAATAAATTATTTTTCATGAACAGTTGTTATGAAATGATTTTTGTTTACAACAATTGGTTATATATTTAATGAATGTTTAAAGTTTTATTTATATTGGTCTTATAGTTTATATTTTATAGTCCTTTAAAGTCACGTACTTGAAACATTTTTAACTTTCAAATAGGCGGTTTTTAAAGCTAATAATTTATTTTTCATGAACAATTGTTATGAAATGATTTGTGTTTACAACAATTGGTTATATGTTTAATGAATGTTTAAGGTTTCGTTTAGATTGGTCTTATGGTTTATATTTTATAGTCTTTCAAAGTCACGTACTTGAAACATTTCTAAGTTTCAAGTAGGTGGTTTTGAAAGCTAATAAATTATTTTTCATGAACAGTTGTTATGAAATGATTTTTGTTTACAAGAACTGGTTATATGTTTAATGAATTTTTAATGTTTCGTTTAGATTGGTCTTATGGTTTATATTTTATATTCCTTCAAAGTCATGTATTTGAAACATTTTTAACTTTCAAGTAGGCGGTTTTGAAAGCTAATAATTTATTTTTCATTTCTATAGACATAAAACATATAAATGAACATAAACAATCAATGTCTATGTCTACAGTGAGGAGATCCAGTCCCACATGGTGGTCTAACAAAAATCATTTCATAAAATATATTTTTTCATTTCCATAGACATAAAACATATAAATGAGCATAAATAATCAATGTCTATGTCTATGGTGAGGAGATCCTGTCCCACATGGTGGTCTAATAATAGGACGTTCGCGGCGAGATCTCTAGGGAGTCTGATGACTTGGAGAGGGCTGGTACTCGGGCACTGGAACGTCGACTATCATATCATTCACCTCTGTGCCAGTGGGAGAAAAGGTCAAATCCACATCGTACAAACCTCCTGATCCTTCTCCGACCTCCATGGTAGAAGAACCCGACACCATCACAGTGGGGAACAAATCATATGGTGATGTCGTACCCCAAATCTTCGATGGGTCTGGACCCCAAGGCTGCAATGACATTGGACCAAAAGGCTGCGCTCCATATGGGCCCCACGATGGAGAAAACTGAGGATATGCTGTCAAAAAGGATGGATCCCATGATGGCTAACGTAGATCCTGCATCGGCTCAGACTGGACTACTAGAGGCCCGACCTCTACCTGTGGAACTGGTGAGGCCTGACGTGCAGGAAGACGCTGTCTACATCGTCGTGGTCATGGCTCCTCAGCACCAGCAGCTACTGCATGATCTTCCTCTGCGGCAGGAACCTGCTGTCTCCATGCCGGATGCTCAAAAAGGCTCTCCGCAAATGCACAGACAGATGACCTCAACTCCAACGCTTGATCATGAACGGCTTCCCGGCTGAAGACTCTATCCTCAGCCTCATCACTCATATCAATAAGTCTATCTGTCTGACTCTCCTGTAAACATATTAAAAATTAATTAGAAAATAACTCAACTAACATAGTAATATAATTTAATTGACTTACAATCATATGCATCTCTCTACCGACTCGTGTAAGATACAGTATATACTTCAGTCTATACCATGGCTCATACTCGTGCTGCGCTGAAAGAGAGAAATGCACCGTAGGAACTCCCTGGATGCGAAACTCTGCGCGTCTGTGCCAACAGTAGAGAAATACAACATGTACTCAACGCCAGTCGTCATCCTGCCTCCCTATCAGCTTCATCCCATGAAACTGATCTGTCTGCCTCGGTGGTAATGGAATCCACTGAGTGAAGAGAAACCGGTGCATGACTCTGTCAAGCTGGTGCCACTCAACAATATGAAAGTGAATGAGTGACACTACATCCGTAACATAGTCAAGACCAACCGTGCATTATGGAGGCAAATGGTCCATAAAAGACCAGTGTGGAACCCATAAAATCTGAAATAACATATTAACGTTGTTAGAAAAACTGTTAACTAAAAAAATGATGTTATTATTAAATTTTTTAGACAGTTATAGATTTTATATACATACCTGATGGGGTAATAGAAAGTCCAACTCGAGCTGATATATGGCCAAATCATGTATCGGTACCGTATTGAAATTGTGGCGCTGACACCACCTATAAAATACAACATCGATAGTGATAAATAATGAGAAATTAAAGTCAATAACTTGTAGTAGCATCAGAAACTTCTAGAAATTAGTGATCATACCAGCGACCACGCGGCGCATCATGCAGCACCGCCATCTCGACCAGCGGACCCGTAAGATTAGGGCATAATATGGGGAAGTGCTCCCATGCCCACATATAAATAAGGATGACGCATCCCCCAAGACCTGTGCGCCTCCTGTCGGATATCCTGCATAATGCTCTGTATGTGTATGCCAAGCAGGCGGATCCCCAATTGTACGTCCCTGCCCGATCAAAATCCTCTAGCAGTGGTAGATACATCATGTGAACGTGCATCCATGAATGATCCGTACACATGGTCCCTCCAGTAAGTCATAATATATATTCACGTGCATAACACATCACCGTCTGCTCATCGGCATCATCTGCTAAAACTGGAATCTGTGCCTCCAGCCAAGGCATGGATATCGATGCTCCATTAGTAGCACTACGATCAGACAAAATGTCAACGCCTAAAAAGCACTGAGCAAGGTCGGGCCAAGCTGCCCAAGTGGATCCAATAATGGGTCTCCCATGGATAGGAAGACCAAGAAGAAAAATCACATCCTGGATGGTGATGGTCATCTCTCCCTCAGGCAGGTGGAATGTGTGTGTCTCTGGTCTCCACCTCTCCACAAGTGCAGCTAGCAGGTGATGGTCTACAAATGTAAAATCAGATACAACAATACCATAAAAACCAGCACAACGCAAGTATGGTATAATGGAAGGAGGAGGCTCTGTGTGATGAAAATGGTGCGCTCGACGCACCCTAATCAATCGATCTGGACCACCCTCTATCACAACCTGTGAAAAATGGGTAGCCTACTGACTGAGTAGTATGGTGTCAGTCATCTGCATATAAACAAATAAATTTTTATCAAAGTTTCACATCATGGATCATTCACGACCTATAAATGGTTCTGTCTCTAATATATGTTGGATGAATCATGATTTCACTTTGTTTTATAAATTGTTTTATAAAATAATTGGCATGCAATTTTTATTTTCTGAAAACGGTTTTTGATAAAATATGGTTTCCCCTAATTTTGGTAAATAGAAGGGTGTTTTCAAAGAATTGTGAAATAAAGTGTAAACTAGTTTTCAAAGAATGTTTTTATATCAATAAATGGTATTTTATTATTTTTGAATGTTATAATGCCCTTTCAAAATAATTTTATGTATATCTCAAATGTGATCCTTGGGTATACAGGTGGAAAGTGTAGTACTAGGGCTCATATTTTGATATTGTAAGAGAGTTCACTTTTTGGGGTGTTATTCTATTACTAGATCAAGATTCATTTGCCTCTATGACTTCATTAACAATGTAAGAGGGTTCAATTTCTGGGGTACTCCTTTATTCCCTAAAACTTTATGCACGAGTTATAGGGATTTGTAGGGCACATTAGTCATACTGATATATGACTGTACTAGACAATTAGGTCATATGTTTCATGATTATTTTCTCAATCACATAATGTTTTAAAAACCGATGTAAAGGGAATATGTTTTTGGGCTTACGGTTCATGTTTTCAATTTTAGGATTTAAAGATTAGGGTCTCACATTTAACCTTTTGGAACTAGGATTTTGGATTTCTTTTAACGTTTTATGATTTAGGTTAATGATTTGAGAAAAGATTTTCAGGATTATGGTTTAGATTGTTAGGATTACGGTATAAAAAAGATGTTTATGGGTTTACTGTTATGATTTTAAATTTTGGGGCTTAGAAAACAGAGGTAAAATGAAGAGATAACAACATAAAATTTACAATATGAGAATCTCCTAATAACGAAAATACATCATTGTGGCTTAAGAGTGTGAACTCAACCCAACAATGTTAGGGAATTGTTTCCGATTATGACCTTCTTGATGACATACGGTGCATCTCAAACTCTGTCATTGTTCTTGAGGCCAGTCCATCTCATTTTGCATCCTGGTGGCCTTCGGTCTCCCACGGGGACACAACTGATTCATATCAGGTACCACTATCGACTGACCTTCGTGCATTGGAAAATAACGAAACTCTCCAAGGTGTCCATGGTGCAGCGTAATAGTTAGCAATGGTGTTCATCCGGAACACTGGATCAACATATGCTTCCCATGATATGTTAACAGAGGCACATGCTGCGATGGTGTGTGAGCATGGAAACTATAAGGCCTGAAAGCTTCCACATTGACATTGCCTCGTTTCTAGTAATACCACCACCTTTTCACCAATGCTATTTGTGGTGGGGTTCGACTTCTCTAGAACTTTAAATCAAGAGTCTTCTCATCGAAATAGGCAGACTTGATAACCAGAAGCTTCTTCAATATTCTTTTCAATCTCTCATTGAAAATGTCTTCTGTACGTTAGCCCCTGATTTATTCCATCTGATGCTAGTTTTTCTCTATCAACAAAGTACTTCACGCAATGATATAATGTCTCATGAACTAGGGAAGTTATAGGTAGCTTGAAAATCCCTTTTAAGACACCATTGATGCACTCTACAATGTTGGTCATCATGCGTTCGTACCTCTTTCCCCCATCATATTCCAATGTCCATTTTTCTTTTGGAATTCACATCATATAATCGTAAACTTCTTCATTAACCTGATTGATTTGTTCGAAACGTTCTTCAAACAGTCTTTGATCATACTCATATGCTACATAGAATAAATGATATTTTGCATATTTTGAATTTATCTTTATGATTATATACAAAAAAATAACGAATATAATGCGTACTAAGTCTGGTGATTTCCTTCTTCATCGTTTCGTTGTGGAATTTTTTATGCTGGTTGCTACCAATGTGTCTAATGCAAAACCAATGATGTGAATTTGGGTAATGCCATGTATCAGGATCCACATTGATTGCCTCATTAATTTCCCGGTGCCGATCATATATCAAACAAACACCCCGAATGTTGGGGAAATGGGTGTTGATACATGCCAAAAACCAACTCCATGATTCATAGTTTTATTTCTATACAATGAAAAAGGAAAGCGGAAGAGGTGAACGGTTTCCATCTTGGGTTTCCGCAATCAACAATACACCCCTGTATTTTCCACACAGAAATGTTCCATTAATCTGAATAAACTATTTGTAGAAACGAAAGGTGGAGATACAGGGAAGGAATGCCCAGAACAACCGATGAAATTGAACAAGAGATGGATCATGTTAGTTATCATGAGACACATGTTAGTTTGTGTCCATATGGAAGAAAACTTGGTTATTATGCCTTAGTATGGCTAGAAATTGTGGTAACACCTGATATGAGTCATCCCAATCACCATTTTCACAACCCGACCTCGGGGCCCGTGCCGTGACTACCCCAAGCCCGCCTTCCATAGGCCAGGGGATGACGACTAGCACCAAGGCACAATTCCTGGTAAAAAGGGAAGGCATTGCCTTTATAAAGTAAAAAGACACACAGAGTAAGCAAGAAGAAGTAAAAACTAAGTAAAACTGGGTACAATAGTAAGTGCAGAAAAGTAAGTGGGACAAAATACAAACCCAAACTGAAAGTAAAGTACAACTGAAAAAGGGAGTACAACAACTGAAAAGTAAAGCCGTAGCCTTGAGCTATCCACTAGAATTCCCACCTGAAGGGTGGGTATAGATAGCCTCCACAGCTCCTCGGGTCCAGCCGTCCGCTCTGAGTACGTCCCGCCCAGTGGTCCACCTTTAGGTAACGACCTACTCTGCAAGCCTCAACCACGATCACTATTGTCCGTCATCTACAACCAACACAAAGTAGTGTGGGTATAGCCCATGCAGGGGTGAGTATAAGATACTCAGTAGGGACCCCGAGACCCCCGAAGGTCTCCCAAAATCCAAAAAGGATAAACCAAAAAGGAAAGATACAATCACGATGTAACATCCGACACTACTTAGGTATATGCCCATACATATACCTAAGTCATCAATTCCAGTTCGGCTCCAACATCTGAGCCCAAGTTCTATCACGTCCACATAGGATAGAAAAACACAATCCACACAGGAAAACAAGTCAATCATATCGAAGATAAAGATTGAAAGTCAAGATTCAGCTCACATAGGTATACATCTTTGTAAGACGATAGAGATGATCAGATGTAGCCACTGATTCATCTAAGCCGTCAGAACCACACATGATCGATAGGTACTAACCACCAAAATGACCCACAAAGGATCGATAGGTAACTAACCCCCGCAATGACCCACACAGGATTGGACCCACACAGGATCTGTAGGCGCTGGCCCACACAGGACCGCTGAGCACTGACCCACACAGGATCAGTAAGCACTGATCCATAGGGAATCATTGAGTGCTGTAGTTGTTTCTATCGAACCCACGGAAGATTCCCATACTATCTTCATCGTCATCATAGTCGTATCCAGCTCTAGGGTTCCCGCACACAGCAATCTCGTTTCGGGAGGATCCTCTCCTCGAGTCAAAGGGATGGATACATCAACCGTCATGAAGACCAGGGATGATGTAACCCAATGTTCCATCCCACATCTTAGGGGAAAACCAAGAAAAACGTGCCCAAGTCACCAAGAACAAGATGACCAAACCATTTTCCAAAAGTACACGACGTGTAGATATACGATACACGTCGTGTCATCAGACATCGGGTACTGCCCATGTGTTACGACCCGTGTCGCAGGGCTGGTCATGTAAAAAAGAAAGTACACAGCGTGTGGTATGGTTACACGCCGTGTCTTCTATCCATGGGTACTGTCCGTGTGCCACAGCCTGTGTCAATGGGCTATTTGTGTAAAAAGTATGTACACAGAGTGTGGTATGGTTACACGCCATGTCCAAACATCTGGGGTCGGCTCCGTGTATGCTGGCCATGCCTGGTCGTGTGGTGGAGTACATGCATGTGTACTCCACTCTATGTCCGTGTATCCCCAGAATACACACCAATTCCCGTAAAGCTGCTTCTGCTATTCTGCATAGGGATTACACTCCGTGTGGTCGGGGTCACATGCCGTGTGTTACTTGTCTAAACCCAAAACTCAATCCACAGTACGCCCACACTACACAGCGTGTTCGTCAGAGGTACATGCCGTGTATTCTGGAATTTTTGAGAACCGATGCCTCCGGCCAGCGCGCCTCCCGTGTTGTCCGTTCTTCATTCTGACGGTCCGTTCATCATGAAACATCGGACACTAAGTCGCCCTAATGTCCCGTAATCGTCTCTGGTGTCTTCGGGCCTCCGATCGGCTCCAAAATCACGATTTGATTCACCCGCTTGAAGAACGGTCAAGGGACGGTCCCTCCAGTTCCGGTTTGATCTGTCGCCCACTATCGTCGTCGCACCTTCGCTAGGGCATCGTGATGTTGGGTCTTCAATTGGGATTTTTGCATCGCGCAACGAACTCGCAACGTTCCGGTGTTCGTCACCCATGAAGAACACGAAGATCCCACCAAACATTCACAAAAATGGTGGAGGGATCAGGCCGTGTTTGTTTTGGCCCGGTCCTTCCACGTTAGTTTGGTAGAAAGTGGGTCAAGATAAACAAAGTAAGGAAGAATCAGCATTGCTCAAATAAAAACACACCCCTACCTTGATAATGAGATGAACAAAGGTTCGTTGCGGAAAAGATCGTCGCGGAAGAAGACTCCGTAAGCGTCGTCGGCGTCACAGAGAAGAGAGTCGTTAGCATCGCGGTATATGGCGTCGCATCGTCGATCTCTGAGGATGGTGTCTCTCACCGGCTGCAGAGAGGGAAGAAGACGGTATGACAAACTCCCCTTTGTGGTGACGGAGTTCTTCGTCGAAGGCTCGGCGTTCTTCGCGTTCTTCGCGTTCTTCGACGAGGAAGAAGATGAACTTCAAGACTTAGATTTTTCTTCTCCCCAATCCCCTTACACCATAATCCAACCTAATAAAATAAGATACTTCTCATTTTATTATCTTAAGTCATGCCTTTCAAAATTTCAAATTTCAAAAACATAACTCACTTAATTAAATTAAAGATTTGGCATTGAATAAATGTGGGGAGAGGGAAGGTCACAAATTAAATGGGAAGTTTTAAGGGTTACACACTTAAGAGGGAGATTAGAGGAGTTAGGGAATATGAGAAAATGAGGGCTCATGTGGGCCCCACCACCCTCAAAACCTCACATGGGAAGTTGGGTGGTTGTGGGCCCCACCAACAACTTCCCATGAGAGAATTAAACTACCATGGATAAAATAAATTTGCACACAATTTATTTTACCTAACATTTAATTCCCTAATTTTTTAACAATTCCTCCCGAGCAAATGAAACTCCATTAAAGGTATTCCTAATCAATTACCAGCGCTGCGGTTTCATCGGTGCCCTCAGATTTCGATTCCGAGCACCGGTTCAAAAGTAAGGAAATCCCGCTCTTTCGTTCACTGAACGTACCCGAGATAAACTTTAGAAAATTATTCCGGGCTCATCGAGCCTCGAAATCAGGTGCCGTCAGAAACTACGTTCTTTTAAAATCCCAACGAAAATTAAGAAAAAATTTCCCTTGAATTTTATGAGTTTTTACATTACTCCCACCTCAGGGCTTTACGTCCCTGTAAATATACATCATAAACTAGGTGAACAAATGTGGGTACTGTGCACGCATCTGAGCCTCCCGCTCCCAAGTGCTCTCCTGGAGGTTCCCGTACTTCCATCTGATGCGCACTAGAGGAATCAACCATCCACATAGGACCCGCTCCTGTCGATCCTCGATCTCCACTGGGACCTCTGCAAAAGTTACCCCATCGTCTATGTCCTGCTCCCCATGGTCAATGATATGCGTCGGGTCGTGCACATATCTCCTCAGCTGAGATACGTGGAAGACGTCGTGCACCTGGTTCAACTGAGGTGGTAGAGCCAGGAAATAAGCCACCTCGCCAATCCTGCTGAGGACCTGGAATGGTCTGATGAAGCGTGGAGACAACTTGCCGCCTCAGCCAAATCTTCGTAATCCACATCGAGGTGAGACCCGCAAGAAGACATGGTCGCCATCCTCGAACTCCAATGGCCTCCGCCTCCGGTCAGCATAAGACTTCTGCCAGCTCTGAGCTATCCTCATCCGCTCCTGGATGACCTGGACCTTCTCTGTCGTGGCCTAGACCATCTTCGGTCCCACAAGTGCTGACTCCCCAGGGTCTGTCTAGCACAGAGGTGATCTGCAAGGTCGGTCGTACAACGCCTCGTATGGTGCCATCCCGATGGTGGAGTGGTAGCTGTTGTTGTACGCGAACTCCACCAAGGGTAGGTGGTCCTCCCAGCTGCGACCAAAGTCCAGGACACATGCACGGAGCATGTCCTCAAGAGTCTGAATGGTCCTCTCCGTCTGACCATCTGTCTGGGGGAGAAAGGTGGTACTCAAGCGTAGTTGCATCCCGAATGCCTCATGCAACCCCTTCCAAAGCCGGGAAGTAAAGCAAGAATCTCGATCAGAGAAGATAGATGATGGCACACCATGAAGCCGTACAATCTCCTAAACATAGAGGTGTCCCAAGATCTCCACTAAGCCCTGCTCTCTGATGGGTAAGAAGTGAGCTGACTTGGTGAGTCAGTCGACAATCACCCAAATGGAGTCGTGACCTCTGGAAGTGCGTGGAAGTCCAGTAACGAAGTCCATAGATATCCTGTCCCACTTCCACTCCGGGACCTCCAAGGGCTGTACCAAGCCTGCTGGTACCTGGTGCTCCGCCTTCACCTGCTGGCAGGTGAGGCATCGAGAAACAAACTCTGCCACATCCTTCTTCATGCCCGGCCACCATTACTGTCGTCTGAGATATTGATATATCTTCGCCACTCCAGGATATACCACCAAAGGGGAAGTGTGAAACTCTCTCATCACCTCCTATCGTAAAGAAACTGGTACCAAGGTACGTCCTCTGAAAAGGACGTCGTGCTCTCCTCCTATAGAGAAACCATCAGGTGCCTGTCCTGAGGATATCTACGTATGCCGCATCTCATAGTCGGCATCCCCACACTGTGCCTATTTGACCTGCTGTAGTAGTGGAGGAGTGACTATGAGTGACTGAAGAAAGGCTGCTCCATCGCTATCCACGAAGGATATCTGCAAAGCGGCTATATGCTATGTCGCCTCCCCAAGTAGCTGAATGCCCGACCTCCTGGTGAGTGCATCGGCTACTATGTTCCCCTTTCCAGGAGTATAGACTATCTCAAATTCATAGTCCTGGAGGAACTCGAGCCATCACCACTGTCTCAGGTTCAGTTCCTTATGTGAGAAGATGTACATGAGATTCTGATGGTCAGAATAGACTGTAAAGCACTCGCCCATCAGATAGTGTCGCCGCATCTTCATAGCGAAGACCACTGCTACTAAATCCAGGTCATGGGTAGCGTAGTTCTTCTCATGCTGCCTCAACTGACGTGATCCGTAGGCGGTCACTGCCCGCTCATGCATCAGGACACATCCGAGTCCGGTCCTTGATGCATCGTAGTAAACTGCGTACCCTACTCCCTCCTTTGGTAGCCTCAAGATAGGTGCGATGGTCAATCTTTTTCTCAGCTCTTGGAAGCTCTGCTGACATCTGTCTGTCCACATGAAGGGTTTCCCCTTCTTCGTCAAAGCTGAAAGTGATGCCGCAACTCTGGAGAAGTCTGACACGAATCTCCGGTAGTACCCAGCTAGTCCCAAGAAACTCCGCACCTCCATCACGCTCCTGGGTGGCTCCCAAGCTAACACTGCCTCGATCTTCACAGGGTCCACTGCAACTCCCTCCTCAGAGATGACGTGTCCCAAGAAGTGGACCTCGCGTATCCAGAACTGACACTTCGAGAGCTTACCCTAAAGCTGGTGCTCTCGGAGTTTGTCCAGTACAACCCGCAAGTGGTAGGCGTGCTCCTCCTCAGTCATCGAGTATATCAAAATGTCGTCAATGAAGACCATGACAAATTGATCGAGGTATGGATGACATATCATGTTCATGAGGCCCATGAACACTGCTGGAGAATTGGTTATGCCGAATGGCATAACCAAGAACTCATAGTGTCCATACTGACATCTGAAGGCCGTCTTCTGCACGTCCTCATCCCTAACTCTGAGATGATGATAGCCTGATCTAAGGTCTATCTTCGAGAACCACCGTTCTCCCTTGAGCTGATCGAAGAGGTCGTCAATCCTCAGTAGTGGATACTTGTTCCTCACGGTCACCTAGTTCAGGCGACGATAGTCGACACAAAGTCACAAGCTCTCGTCCTCGTTCTTGGAGAACAAAATCGGGGAAGCCCAGGGTGAAATACTGGGTCAGATGAATCCCTTGCCCAGCATGTCCTCCAGTAGTACCCGTAGCTCTTGAAGCTCGGCGGGTGCCATCCAATATGCTGGAGTTGATATCAGGGCTATCCCTGGGTATAGTTCAATATAAAATACTACCTCTCTGCGTGGAGGTAGTCCTAGAACGTCGTCGGGAAAAACTTCCGCGTACTGATCCACCACTGCAGGTATGCTCGGACTCCGCACGTCAACTGCTCCTAGGATGAGGCTAGCCAACTGATGAGTGAGGGGTTGTCCTATCCTTTGCGTGAGTCTATCCTATGCTGCAAAGGCTCCCTTCTCGCCGGTGAAGGTGAAACTGCTCCCGTCGGTGCGTACACATCGCACCTTGCGCCTAATACAGTCAATCTGAGCATGGACTGTAGATAACCAATCCATGCCCAAGATGACATCGTAAGGCCTCGAAGCCGCTACAAGAAGATCCCAGCCGAAGCTCTCGCCTACTAGAGTAAGATCACACTGCCAGAACCAGTGTGTAATCGTCGAGTATGCTCCCGTAGGAGTCTCTAGCCATAAGGATCGAGCCAACGGCTCTATCGAAATCTCCGAGATCCGAACAAGGGCAGTGGCTATGAAAGAATGACTCACTCCTGTGTCTATAAGAACTGCAACAAGGGTGGAATAGACACAGACAGTACCTCGAATCATCTCGGGCGTGCCATGGTCGTAGGCCTCTGCTGCCTGAAGCTGTGTCTGTCTCTGCCTGCCAGCTCCCTGTGGTCGGGGTGGACCTCCTGGTGGTGGTGGTGGTAGAGCATCAAAGCGTCTCCCACCACCTACTGCTCGGCCAGCCCCTCTGCCTGCTCCCTGCGGACCGCCATGGTCGACCCTCTGCCTCTGCCTGGGTGGTCCCTCAACCGTTTGCTGCTCCACGGTACGGCGGGTCGGGTAGTCACGAGCCATGTGGCCCTGCCTGCCGCATGCGTAGCACTGTCTGCCTCTCAAAAGACTGGCTCTGCGCTGTGTGCCCCGTACCTCTGAGCCAGTGTCCTGAGGTCGTCTGCCTGAGGGTTTGGTCTGCCTGGACCCATGAGTCATCCATCGACTGCCTGCTGCAGAAGACTCTGCTACGTGCTGCCCTGCGGTAGGTCTCGCTGCTGATGTAGGCTCAGCAAGGAAGCTCTCGATCATAAGGGCTCACTCCAATACCCCTGCCTGTGTCAGAATGCTGAGGGAGATTAGTGATGCCCTGATCTCAGGACTCAGTCCCTGCTCAAAGGTCTGGGCCTGGAAGAATGGGTCTCGTACCATGTCCGTCGAATAACGCAAGAGATCGGTAAATCTCACCGAGTACTGGGCGACCGTCAAGCTGCCCTGCCGCATCTGTAGAAGCTCCTGGATGCGCACTGCACAGAGGGTGTCCGGGACGAAATCCAAGCGGAAGAGGCTCTCAAAGTCCGTCCAGAGGAGAGATGCCTCGTCGTGCACCTGGAGCATCAAGCTCCACCATCTGCCTGCTGCAGCATGCAGGAGGCTCGCTGCGAGGATCACCATGAGGTCAGTTGGTGTCCTCACTAACCTGAAAACTCATACAACTGCCTCTAGCCAATCCTCTGCTGTCTGAGGGTCCATCTCCCTGCAGAACCTGGGCAGTCGTTGATGCTGAAACTCGTGCAGTGCACTAAGGCGACATGCATCGTCAGCGGCTGGGGCTGGTAGCATCGGTGGCTCGGCGGGTAGAGGTACCACCGGTGCCTCTGCTGTCAAAGGGCCCTGTACCGAGGCCATGTCGCTCAGTGGGCTGTCATCACGGAAAAAACTCGGAACCCTAGCTGGCTACCATCATGGGGCCATTCTGAAAATAAACGGGTGCTCCATGATTAAAACAGTATACCTGGTGAGCTGACACAAAGCAATCACAAAGAAAACTTGAAACACACATGCAATCAATGTTTCCGTGTATTAAGTCGGAAATCAGAAGTCAGGGTCTTGGTGTACAGATACGTCAGCCGCCACACCAACACTGGACTCCCTGGACTGATAACCACACTCAATACTCTTAACACTATTCCTTCACATAGAAAAAGATCAGAGTCCTGAGTTCTGCGGCAAAACCGAACTCCTCTGATACCAATTTGTCATGACCCAACCTCGGGGCCCGTGCCATGACTACCCCAAGCCCGCCTTCTATAGGCCAGGGGCTGGTGACTAGCCCCAAGGCATAATTCCCGATAAAAAGGGAAGGTATTTCCTTTATAAAGTAAACAAACACATAGAGTAAGCAAGAAGAAGTAAACACTAAGTAAAACTGGGTACAATAGTAAGTGCGGAAAAGTAAGTGGGCCAGAATACAAACCCAAACTAAAAGTAAAGTACAACTAAAAAAGGGAGTACAACAACTGAAAAGTAAAGCCGCAGCCTCGAGCTGTCCACTAAAAGTCCCACTTGAAGGGTGGGTACAGATAGACTCCACAACTCCTCGGGTCCAGCCGTCCGCTCCGAGTACGTCACGCCCAATGGTCCACCTCCAGGTACCGACCTGCTCCGCAAGCCTCAACCATGATCAGCGTTGTCCGTCGTCTGCAACCAACACAACGTAGTGCGGGCATAGCTCGTTCAGGGGTGAGTATAAGCTACTCATTAAGGACCCCGAGACCCCTGAAGGTCTCCCAGAATCCACAAAGGATAAACCACAAAGGAAAGATACAATCACGAAGTAACATCTGACACTACTTAGGTATATTCCCATACATATACCTAAGTCATAAATTCCGGTTCGGCTCCAACATCTGAGCCCAAGTTCGATCACGTACACAGAGGATAGCACAACACAATCCACACAGGATAACAAGTCAATCATATCGAAGATAAAGATTGAAAGTCAAGATTCAGCTCACACAGGTATACATCTTTGTAAGACGATAGAGATGATCGGATGTAGCCACTGATTCATCTAATCCGTCGGACCCACACATGATCGATAGGTACTAACCCCCGCAATGACCCACAAAGGATAGATAGGTAACTAACCCCTATAATGAATCACACAGGATCGAACCCACACAGGATCTGTAGGCGTTGGCCCACACAGGACCGCTGAGCGCTAACCCACACAGGATCTGATCCACACAGAATCGGTAAGCACTGATCCATAGGGAATCGCTGAGTGCTGTAGTCGTTGCTATCGAACCCACGAAGTATTCCCGTACTGTCTTCATCGTCGTCGCAATCGCAGCCAGCTCTAGGGTTCCCGCACAAATCAGTCTCGTTTCGGGAGAATTCCATCCTCGAGTCAAAGGGATGGATACATCAACCGTCACGAAGACCAGGGATGATGTAACCCTACGTTCCGTCCCATGTCTTAGGGGAAAACCAAGAAAAACGTGCCCAAGTCACTGAGAACAAGATGACCAAACCATTTTACAAAATTACACGACGTGTAGATATACAATACATGCCGTGTCATCAGACACTGGGTACTGCCCGTGTGTTACGGCCCGTGTCGCAGGGCTGGTCGTGTAAAAAAGAGAGTACACTGCGTGTGGTATGGTTACACGCCGTGTCTTCTGTCCACGGGTACTGTCCGTGTACCACAACCTGTGTCGATGGGTTGTTCATGTAAAAAGTATGTACATGGCGTGTGTTATGGTTACACGCTGTGGCCAAACATCTGGGGTTGGACCTGTGTATGCTGGCCATGCCTGGTCGTGTGGTGGAGTACATGCCCGTGTACTCCACTCTATGTCCGTGTATCCCCAGAATACACGCTGAGTCCCGCAAAGCTGCTTCTGCTATTATGCGTAGAGATTACATTCCGTGTGGCCGGGGTCACACGCCGTGTGTTACTTGTATAAACCCAAAACTCAGGCCACAGTACGCCCACACTACACGGCGTGTTCGTCAGAGGTACACGCCGTGTATTCTAGAATTTTCCAGAACCGACGCCTCCGGCTAGCGTGCCTCCCGTGTTGTCCGTTCTTCGTTCTGACGGTCCCTTCATCACAAAACATTGGACACTAAGTCTCCCTGATGTCCCGTAATTGTCTCCGGTGTTTTCGGGCCTCTGATTGGCTCCGAAATCACGATTTGATTCACCCACTCGAAGAACGGTCAAGGGACAGTCCCTCCCGTTCCGGTTTGATCCGTCGCCCACTATCGTCGTCACACCTTTTCTAGGACGTCGTGATGTTGGGTCTTCAATTGGGATCGTTGCGTCGCACAAAAAACTCGCAACGTTTCGGTGTTCGTCACCCATGAAGAACACGAAGATCCCACCAAACATTAAAAAAAACGGCGGAGGGATCGGGTCGTGTTCATTTGGCCCGGTCCTTCCACATTAGTTTGGTAGAAATTAGGTCAAGATAAACAAAGGAAGGAAGAATCAGCATTGCTCAAATAAAAACACACCCCTACCTTGATAACGAGATGAACGAAGGTTTGTCACGGATAAGATCGTCTCGGAAGAAGACTCCGTAAGCGTCGTCGGTGTCATGGAGAAGAGAGTCGTCGGCGTCACGGTACACGGCGTCATGTCGTCGGTATATAAGGATGGCGTCTCTCACCGGCTGTGGAGAGGGAAGAAGACGGTATAATAAACTCCCCTTTGTGGTGACGGAGTTCTTCGTCGAAGGCTCGGCGTTCTTCGCGTTCTTCGACGAGGAAGAAGATGAACATCAAGACTTAGAGTTTTCTTCTCCCCAATCGCCTTACACCACAAGCCAACCTAATAAAATAAGATCCCTCTCATTTTATTATCTTAAGTCATGCCTTTCAAAATTACAAATTTCAAATACATAACTCACTTAATTAAATTAAAGAGTTGGCATTGAATAAATGTGGGGAGAGGGAAGGTCACAAATTAAATGGGAAGTTTTAAGGGTTACACACTTAAGAGGGAGATTAGAGGAGTTAGGGAATATGAGAAGATGGGGGCTCGTGTGGGCCCCACCGCCCTCATAAACTCATATGGAAGTTGGGTGGTTGTGGGCCCCACTAACAACTTCCCATGAGAGAATTAAATTACCATGGAAAAAATAAATTTGCACACAATTTATTTTACCTAAAATTTAATTCCCAGATTTTTTAAAAATTCCTCCCGAGCAAATGCAACTCTAGTAAAGGTCTTCCTAAGCAATTACCGGCGCTGCAGTTTCATCGGTGCCCTCAGATTTTTATTCTGAGCACCGGTTCAAAAGTTAGGAAATTCCGCTCGTTCGTTCACTGAACGTACCCGAGATAAACTTCGGAAAATTATTCCGAGCTCACCGGGCCTCGGAATCAGGTGCCGTCCAAAACTGAATTCTTGTAAAATCCCAAAGAAAAGTAAGAAAAAATTTCCCTTGAATTTTACGGGTCTTTACAACCATAGAACTTCACAATTGCCTTCTATTTCACCTTCCATACCTTATTATATGATATCTTATAACCGAATGTCTGTTGTATCCTCTCTTACACAAGGGCTATCGAAACATCTTGACATGTTCTAATCATCTCAACAACAATGGATGACACAAATTCTGCATCTAATGAAGTATGATCTTGTGTCAGGCTTGGATGAACGCAAGTATGAGCTTCCTCAATCCTAGAGATTCTCCAACCTCCAAATGCAATGTCCAGAATCACCCTCAATCGAAATCTACAATCATCCCCATACTTCTCACATCATATGCCATATTTTCTACGATCTGATTCGTAAACTAAATAGCTGAAGTTCCTCTCAATGTGAAATCTCTTTAGCGTATTTTTTAATGCATCTTAATTTGGAAAATTCCTTCCAAAATATAAAGTTTTTTCCATCTCACTAAACCTATCTTGTATAACTCTGGGAAACTCAGTTGCCAGTGTGAGAACATTATCTTCAAATTCAGGCACATGTGTCATTGCTTCTGGCCAAGATGCAAAGAGCAGTGTATGATTTATTGTAGGTCGAGCATGTTGTACAACTAATGAATTTCTCGAAATTTCTGTTGTTACTTCCCCATCAACAGTACTATCACCATCTATTTCATTATTACGAAAATCCTCATCAGATGTCGGGTTAACATGTATATCCGGGAGATCAAGTAGTTTGTACCCTGAATCATTTGGAATAGTCTGAACTTCATGGGGCAGACTATCTTCAACGACTCTTGTAAGTCTACGTCTATGTACAATTGGATTTTGTTGTTGTATAGTAGAAACATCAACATATAACTCCATCATGGTACCATCCGACCGTTGAGAAAACAAATTAATTGTTTAGATCCATTGTGCATCATCAACCAATGGACAAGCTAGATGCCACAATGTTGAAGGGAACTGAAAATGTCTATAACTCATTGACATGATCTTCTGATCGGGTCCTAGATTTAATGAGCCAAGAATTCTGTCTTGAAAGTCACTTAGTGTTACACAATCAGTTGTATTAACCACTGTTATTGCTTGTGTACTGTAAGAAGACCCTTGCTCAGTTTGAATAACCTCCCCATAGAAATACACATAGGCAAACATTCCGCTCTACGTAAACAATGTTTTCTGATCAAGATTTTGATAATGTAAGTGACATTCAGAATAATGGTTACCAATATAAGTTGGATTTTATACTTTGAAGCTGTAATTAAATAGCTTATTAAAAATAAGTTAGATTTTCCCTCACATTTAAATAATAACTATTACTTCTAAACTATACAATATTTATGATACTTAAATTTTAAAAGATCTTATATCCTAAACTAGGATATTTCTTAGTACACTTTCTAATTAGTGAGTTAAAATATAAATAACATCGAGTTAAAAAATAAATAAGAGAATGTTTTCAGCTTCTATCTTTTCTTGCAGTGAATTGGATATCAAAATTTCAGAAAACCCGTGATTTCTGAAATTTTGATATTCAATTCACTGCAAGAAAAGCAAGAATCTCGAAACATTCTCTTATTTATATTTTAACTCAATGTTATTTATATTTTAACATTCTATTATTCATATTTTAACTTCATGTTATTTATATTTTAACTTCATGTTATTTATTTTTTAACTTCATGTTATTTATTTTTTAACTTCATGTTATTTATTTGTTAACTTCATTTTATTTATTTTTTAACTTCATGTTATTTATTTTTTAACTCTATGTTATTTATATATGTTATTTATATTTTAAATCTATTTTATTTATATTGTAACTCTATGTTATTTATATTTTAACTCTATGTTATTTATATTTTAACTCTATGTTATTTATATATGTTATTTATATTTTAACTCTATGTTATTTATATATGTTATTTATATTTTAACTCTATGTTATTTATATTTTAACATGCTGTTATTTATATTTAAACTTCATGTTATTTATATTTTCACATTCTGTTATTTATATTTTAACATGCTGTTATTTATATTTTAACATGCTGTTATTTATATTTTAACTTCATGTTATTTATATTTTAACTCCATGTTATTTATATTTTAACTCCATGTTATTTATATTTTAACTCCATCTTATTTATATTTTAACTCCATCTTATTTATTTTTAACTCTGTTTATTAATTAATTTTTAATTAATCATTCCTAATAATAAATATCAACATCATTACTAAATTATCAATTTATCATTTCTTTTCTTAGATATTTTAGAAGTTTATAAAGAAATATGCATATCTTAAGTATATCCTCTGGGAGTATCAAACTAGAATGTAGCAAGGCCCGTTGTTGTGCACCAGTTCCCGTTCGAGTCTAGCTCAAATCGGTGTTTTCGGGTTTTACCCCTAGGTACATCTGTGCCTCTGCCACATTCACTTGTTTGTATCCAGACAAGGATTTGATTTATTAGATAACATACTCTTTATGCTACAAAAATTTCAATAAAAGAATCCTAAATTAATTTATACTAATGATAATTATAATTCCTAAATATATATAAACAATCTAATAAACAAAAAAATTTAAAACTAACTAAACTATTAAAGATTTAAAATATTTAACTATAAACAATTAAACTAAATAAAAAACATTAAAATTATAAAAATATTTAACTAAAAACAATTCTACAAAATAAAAAACATTAAATTAAAAAACATACCTCTAAAAGATTTCCAAAAATTTCAAACCACAGAACACCGCCACAAAAGAGAGAATTTGAGAGAGGATGAATGCTTGAAAGTGAGGAGAAGGGGAGGGGGGCGCTTCCCTTTTATAGGGTGTAGAGGCAAAGGTGGCACCGCGGGTGCTGCCTTTCGTAATGACGTCAGGCGAAAGGCAGTACCCACGGTGCTACCTTTCGGATGACGTGATACAGAAAGGCGGCACCGCAGGTGTCGCCTTTACCAGGTCATCGATCCGCACTGGCAGTGCAAAGGCGGCATCCGCGATGCCTTCTTTCACCCGTAATGCAAAGGTGGCATCCGCGACGCCGCCTTTGAGGCGCAATTTGAAAAAAAAAATCGACCTAACCGTTTTTTAAAAAATGTATTTTTTTTAAAAATGTATTAAAAAAACTCGAAAAATGGTGAGCCATGGTTTTTTCATATGCTACGTGAGAAGAGGAGATTATACTCGAACCATTCGGGTATTTTGTGTTGCTTCCATGAAGACACCAGGTCACCTTGCCGCGTGAGAAGAGCACGTAATACAGAACCCTTCGGGTATTTTGTATTAATGCATGCAGAAGGAAATACCAAACACACAAGTATTTCAAATGAGTATTCATAAATAGATAATGCCCACAAATAATGAGGTATTTAAAGGAGTAAATAAATATGATACCCACATTTGGGAGTTAATATTTGAATGAGAAGAATAAATATGTTTAATTCATAAACACAATTAATAGAGGATTTAAATGGAATAATTTAAATCATGAAATTTATTGAGATTTCCGAGAATCACATTTTTGTGTATAAATATGTTCATGTAGGTGATGAGAAAAATATGAGATAGAGTATTGCAATATCTTTTGAAGATCGGGATCCTGATACATTCTTGTATCAAAGAGAGAAGGAGCCAAAGTCGGGTTAATTCTTCAAGAAGATGATCACATGAACCCGAGCATTTGAAGAGAAAGATATTGAGAAAGTACACAAGAAAGTTTGATCTAGCAGGCTTGTGGAGGAACATTAGAGAATCATCCTATAGTGGATCAACTTTCAATATCATTGAAGAAAAAATGATGCCAGTATAAACAACGTCATTGAAGACTGATGGTACCAGCAAAAATAATTCCATCAATCCTTTACAGGGTGTGTATTGACTTGTGTAACTTTTTATGCCAGTTAAGGAATTTTTCATCATTGCAATCTACAGTGATAAGAAAATCCATGAAAAACCCATAGGTTAATCAGATAAAGGAGTAGGTTTTAGTAATGAACCCTAAAAAAATCCGTGAATTCTTTTCGTTGCTTTCATTTGTTTGTACATGAGAGAAGAGGGTATTCAAATAACGAGAGATTGAGGCCTTAACCAGCCACATTAGTTGAATGAAAAAGTAGAATTTTTAAAAAGTAACTATGCATTCACCCCCCTCAATGGATCCAACCTGGGGGTCTATAGATAGTTACATTATTATCTTATTCTAATATGTTTGTGTTAGTGTTGTAGTTATATTCCACCTTAGAGGGCTAGGTTCCCATGTTGAGAGGGTGAGGGTGTGCATGCCCCATTGGCAAGTGGGCCAGATCTTCCTGTAGTTCAGGGTCCATCCATATAATATTATCATCACAAGAGTTTTTGTGTGTATCCCGGTTGATGGAGAGGGAATTCCATAGGCTTCTCCATCGATGTCAGAACATACCCATGAGTTCTAGTGACAACAACCCCATTACTCCTTAGAAAGGGTGGTCTTCAGGTCACTGAGATATGGAGGGAGTCCATGCAGACTATCCTTGACCATTTAGAGACACTCAAGCTAAATAGGGTAAAGCTAGTGATTTACATGTTGTGTGGGGAAACACAATGTTTGTGGGATGTCCTTGTCCAAGGTGAGTAGCATGTTAGGTTGACCTGGAAGGACTTACAAACTTCCTTGTTTTTTCATTGCTTTCCTAAGACATTGAGGTATTACCAAGCTTTAGAGTTATTATGGTTGACATAGGGGGATATGATGGTTATGGATTATGCCACTCATTTCATTGAGCTATAATTTTTTTATCCCACCAGTGATGAGACCACCAGGGCCAAACATTTTTAGGATGACATGTGTTATGAGATAAAGGTGCAATTAAACATATTATGCCTTACTTATTTTTCTGAGATTGTAAAACATGGCTTGATCACTGATAGAAACATAAGTGAGGGTTATGTAATTGGAATTTTTCTTCCATGGGTGGTGGTGGTGGTGGTTTATCTAGAATCTTGAAACACCAGTTAGATGACTCGAGCTAGGGTGGTGGTATTTAGTCTCATCAAAGTAGTGACTCTTCCCTTTCTCCATTAGGGACCAGTGAGAACCAATGTTATCAGTGCAGGGGTCATGGGAATAAGAATCCACAATGTTCATGGATTCCCCATGAGTGATATCTGTGTGGAAGAATGGGTCACCTATATTATTTTTGTCTGGTTGGGTAGTAGATGCCCAGTGACATAGGTTTGGGATCAACTCAGAGCTCTAGGGATAGGACTACTACACCTTAGTAGATTTGAAGTTGGGCATCTATTTACCGGTTGGGTCTTGATAGTGTATTTGGGGCTCTGAGTTGGGGTCATTGGGGATGTATGGCATAGGGAAGTCAAACTTGAGTATAGGGTAATAGTATCATCCACTTACACATAGTTGAACCTACTCTGATAGGCCAGGATGCAAGACTAACTATTATGTGAGGTACGATCTTAGTAACTTTAACTCTTGATTCTGATCTGTTTGATATAGTATCCTTGAATTCCTTTGTCTCTACCCATTTCATTGATGGTTTGGGCTTGGTTAGAAAGTACCTTAATAGAGTGCTACCGACTAACACTCCCTTAGGCATACAATTAGAAGGGATCCACAAGTCCACATATTGTTTTATAATTATTGATAATTTCTGATTACTTTGGGACTTATTTGTGTTGGATATGCTTAGTATTGATGTAATTCTTAGGAAGGAATAACTTGTTAATTATAAATTTTAGATTGATTATTATTTCAAATTCATCTCATGAGGGAGACAAATTCAAATATATTAGTGAGTGGGACATACAAGTGGGGCATTTAAGATCTGATGGTTAGTGATTAGGAGGGATCACAACCCAAGTTTCTATCCTAAATCTAGATAAGGGGGAGACATGCCAACCAGTATTCCCTCACATTGTAAATCCATACCAAGATGTGTTCCCTGAGGAATTTTTGTTGGGGCTTGGAGCCCGGCATCGCAGTGGAAGTCGTTGTTGCAGAAAACACACAAGAAGAGAAGATTTCACCCAAAGGCCTTTTATCACCCGAAGGAATTTTACACATACTCACCTAAAGTATTTCAACACCACACCTGAAGGCATTTTACAACGCAACACTGACACCCATGAACATACCATTTTGTTGTACCTCCAATCATCACAACCGAGACATGCCGCTTGATCTCTGAAACCAAGAGGACTTTCGATACGTGGCACCATCATGAATCTCTTTGCACGTCATCTTCGATGATTCTCTCACCATCATCTCACATCATCATCTTCATTCACATGCTTTCATTCGCCATTGTTGACACGCCATCATCATCAGCGTCATCACCTATGCTTCATTCTCACTATCTTCTCTTCACACCGGTTACCGCAAATGTGATAACCCCTTCCTCATTTCTCTCTTTGCGGCAACATCTTTGTTAGACCACATTCCAAAACATGCTACCGCATTCTCTTATATAGATAGCATGTCCATATCTCCATTTAATGTGGTCAAAATTCATTATTCCATCAATTAATATTGGAAATAACTCTTCATTAATGTTATGATAATATCCTCCATTAATGTTTAGAAAATCCCTCCATTAATAATTTTCTCTCTCCTCGTTATTTAAATTTTAAATCAAAAATCCCAACAATCTCCCCCTTGATTTAAAATTCAAATACTTTACACTCATCTCCACCATCTGGGTCAATTTGATTTCTGACTCCACCAAGACCTGAATGTCACCTAATGAACGGAACATGCCACATGACACCTACGACCAAGAAGACTTTTGATATTCCAACAACACCATTAATACCGCTGTCATTTTCTAATGACATCTGAGTCATTGATAAGCTACTCCACCAGATTCTTGTCACTATGTTCTGCAACTGAGCACTTCCACCAATCCCTCTGATACCACTTTTGGAGCTCAGAGCTCAGTGATGCAGCAAAATCCATTGTTGTATAAAACACAAAAGAGGAGAAGATTTCACCCGAAGGCCTTTTATCACCTGAAGGAATTTTACACAAACTCACCCGAAGTATTTCTATACCACACCCGAAGGCCTTTTACAACGCAACACCTACACCCATGAACATACCATTTTGTTGTACCACTGATCATCACAACCGGGACACACCTCTTGATCTCCGAAACCAAGAGGACTTTCGATACATGGCACCACCATGAATCTCTTTGCACGTCATATTTGATGATTCTCTCACCATCGTCTCACGTCATCATCTTCACGCACATGCTTTCATTTTCTATCATTGACAAACCATCATCGCCATCGTCATCACCTATACTTGATTCTCACCATCTTCGCTTCGTACTGGTTACCGCAAATGCGACAACCCCTTCCTCGTTTTTCTCTTGGCGGCTACATCTTTGTCATCCCACATTCCAAAACATGCTACTGCATCCTCTTATATAGACATCATGTCCATATATCCATTTAATGCGGTCAAAATTCATTATTCCATCAATTAATATTGGGAATAACTCTTCATTAATGTTGGGAGAATATCCTCTATTAATGTTGAGAAAATCCCTCCATTAATAATTTTCTCTCTCCTTGTTATTTAAATTTTAAATAAAAAATCCCAACAATCTCCACCTTGATTTAAAATTCAAATACTTCACATTAATCTCCACCATCTGGGTCAACCTGATCGCTGACTCCACCAAGATCTGAATGTCACTCAATGAATGGAACACGCCGCATGACACCTACAACCAAGAAGACTTTCAATATTCCAGAAACATCGTTGATACCACCATCATTTTCTGATGAAATCTGAGTCCTTGATAAGATTCTCCACCAGATTCTTGTCACCATGTTCTGAAACCGAGCACTTCCACCAATCCCTCTGATACCACTATTGGGGCTCCGAGCCCGGCACCGCAGTAGAAACCGTTGTTGCAGAAAACAAACAAGAGGAAAAGATTTCACTCGAAGGCCTTTTATCACCCGAAGGAATTTTACACATAATCACCTGAAGTATTTCCACACCACACCCAAAGGCCTTTTACAACACAACACCGACACCCATGAACATACCATTTTGATGTACTGCCTATCATCACAACCGGGACACACCGCTTGATCTCTGCAACCAAGAGGATTTTCGATACATGGCACCATCATGAATGGGCTTCGGAAAAAAAAAGGGTATACGGGCCATGTAATGGGCTAAATGCCCACTGGGCCTTCAGGCTATGTAATGGGTCTCCCTATACCCAGTTAAAAGAGGCCTTTTCTTTCCTTTAATAATAAATGAGGCTTCGACCCCAACCTTTTAAAAAAGAATGAATCTCTTTGCACGTCTTCTTCGATGATTCTCTCACCATCATCTCACGTCATCATCTTCACGCACATGATTTCATTCGACATCGTTGACACGCCATCATCATTGGCGTCATCACCTCGACTTCATTCTCACCATATTTGCTTCACACCGGTTACCGAAAACTCAGCAACCCCTTCCTCGTTTCTCTCTTGGCGGCTACATCTTTGTCAGCCCACATTCCAAAACATGATACCACATCCTCTTATATAGACATCATGTCCATATCTCCATTTAATGCAGTAAAAATTCATTATTCCATCAATTAATATTGGGAATAACTCTTCATTAATGTTGGGATAATATCCTCCATTAATGTTGAGAAAATCCCTCCATTAATAATTTTCTCTCTCCTCATTATTTAAATTTTAAATAAAAAATCCAAACAATTTTATGGAATACCAACTGACTGTGGAATTAATTTCATGATCAAGATTTTGTTGGGTATAAAACTTATTTCAATCCCACCTTATAGTATGACATCTATTGAGCTTCAGGAGTTAAAATCCCAGTTGGTGGATTTAGAAGTGAAGGGGTTTATCCATCTGAGCATGTCCCCTTAGGGTGGTCCAATTTTATGATCCAATAAGGTGGAATACTACTTAATACTTTATGTAGATTATTAGAAACTTAACTAGGTAATGGTTAATAACCAATATAAACTCCCATATATCAGTGATTTTTTATACCAGCTTGAGGGAGATCACGTTTTATCTAATATTAGATTACTTTTAGGGTATCACAACCTCAGGGTGAAATGTATGATGTTCCTCATATAGCCTTTTAGAGCAGGTATGATATTTATGAGTACTATGTTATGTCGTTCATATTGAAAAATGTTCGTAAGTTATTTATGGATTTAATAAATAGGGTGTTCCATCCTTACTTAGACTCCTTTATTATCATGTACATCAATGATATTTTAGTGTACTCTTGGTCGAGGAGTGAACACACTCAATATTTAGAGATAGTTCAAATCACACTCTGAGTACAATAGTTGTGTGTGAAACTATCAAAATTTCAATTTTGACCAAATCAAGCTCACCTCTTAGGACATGTCACATCATAGGTTGGGGAATCAGTGGAACTAGAGAAAGTGGATGCTATGATTTATTGGGAGAGACCCAAGAATATCATTGAGATCTATAGTTTCCTTTTGTATACTACCGCATATTTATCTTGGACTTATCCTATATGAATACATTATTGACGTGCCAGACCAAGAATGTAGTGAAGTGTGAATGGTTTGATTCTTGTGAGGTAGTATTTAGGGAACTGAAGAGGAAATTTAAATCTGCACCAATCCCAACCTTACCTAATCCTAGTAAAGAGTACACCTTATATTGTGATGTGATAGGTGTTGTATTGGGGTGGTGCTTATGTAGGATGGGTGGGTAGTTTCTTATGGTTCCAGGAATATGAGACCACATGAGCATAACTACCTGACCCATGATTTAATGTTGGCTACAATGGTACACTATAACACCTTGAAAATTTAATTTTAAATAACACTATGCTCTATAGCTTTGTTAATATGCAACATAGAGCATTCAGCTTACCACAATATACTATAAAAATAATATTATTTAAATGTGACTGTTACAACCAAGATGTTAAATTGGAAGACATGAATAGTAATTACCAAATTATAAAAAAATTGAATAATGGTTTTATAAAACGAAAATTTATTTATTTATTCATAATAAATAAGTACTCAATTTTTAGTGATGTCGTTTTATGCTTCAAAAATATGTTTTCTTGAAAAATAGTTTTTATTAATTTTTGTTATGCAAACATTATAATTAATTTATACCATATTTAGAAATTTTAATTGAGGGAATTAATATAATTTTTGAAATCAACATGTCAATATTATCTTAGGGTAAATCTTTTGGGATTTTTCTAAGAAGATTTATTTTTCAGTGAATAGTGAAAAATACCAATTTTTGTAAAACAATCATTTTTTTCTTTAAATCAAGTAATTTAAAAGTGTCATTATATTTTTTATTTATTTTTAAATTATCATAAGATAAATTTTATGAAACATACTATAAATTATTTCATAGGAATCAACATTATATTTTATTTTGGTATAAGATCATTTTTTATGTTTAAAAAGGCAATTTTCTAAAAACTAATTTTTATTGCGTTTTACGCATTTGTATTAAAATTGATTTCTACTACTTATAGAAATTGAATATTTAAAAATGGATTCTATATTTGGAATCTTCATAGTTAATATAATTTAATAGGGTCAAATTAATTTTTTTCATTATGAATAATAATAATGGTATTGTTTTATCATCTTGGTAAAGGTAAAATATATAAAATAGGGTTAAAAATATGAGTTAAAGCTTTAAAATCCATTTAAAATTTGTAATTATCAAATTTTATGAGTTATTTTAGACCAAATATGTGTTTAAAGATTAAATAATTCATTTTAAAATATTAATTTGAATCTAGTAACCCAATCTTGACTTTTGTGAAGATAAGTTATATTTTATTTAAATTAAAAACTATTTTAGGTATTTTCATTTAGTGGTATGGTTGGAAGGTTAAATTTAGTTTTTTTATTGGTATAAAAATATAAAATTCTTTATTTTTTATTAAATAACCAAAAAAAATCTTGGTATACAACTATTTTTACTTGATTTCAATGTAAAATGATTTTATACTTAAATTAGGTATTTTCCTAAAAACTATTTTCATGTGTTTTGTGTTAAAATATTAAAATTAATTTCTTATACCAATAGAAATTAAATATGATAAAATTAATTAAAAATTTGGAATCATATTTTCTAAAAAAATATATATAATTCCCATTTTATTTTTGGTCATAGAATTATGTTATCATAGTAAAAAGTTAAGTTATTAAAGTTATGGTTAAAATGAGTTTAAAGTGGTTTAACTTGGAGATAAAGATTAATATGTATCCAAAACTTGTATAAACATGATTAGTTATGTTTATTTAGATGCTATAATATCTTACATTCTAATTTGGGGTGCCTTGGTTACACTTGACATGATTATGATATATATATATATATATAATTTAATCTTTTAAGAAATTCTAAGTGAGTATTTTCCCTCTCTTATAAAATGAAACCTCTTATCCTCCCTTATACAAAATTTTTGGGCCTTATATATTAGAAAATATATATTCTAATACCATCCCATATTTATTCCCCACATCCTAGATATTTTTTTTATTAACAAAATACCATCCTTCCAAGGCTTAAGGTGTAAACCAAAGGCGGTTTCTCAATGAAGTGGTATGGATCTTAACCGAGTACTTCCAATTTTATTTCTTGTTCTAGATTCTCTAAACATATGGTATCCATTATAAAAAAATGTATTAAATATATAAAACATAATCAATTGTTTTTATGATGATGGAATAACCATTATCCCCATCATTTCAATCCTATGGGAAAAGAAAACATCGTTCGTGCGTACGTGTGGACTATCACCTCCATGAAGCAAAGTATTTTATTTTTCATTACCAATTCACATTGATTGTTATAATGATGGATTTAATGAATATATGTGATATTTATGATATTATTATATTTCTTAAATTTTTAATTATTACTTACATTTCTTTCTTTCCATCCATCAAAAAGTGGAAATATCACTCATGCATATGTACGGATTACCGTCCCCACGAAGTGATGTAATTCATTTTTCATCACCAATTTATAAGAATAGTAATAAAAGTGTATATAATTATTAAATATTATAAAAATTAAATGATTAAAATTATGGATATTATGTAACCATGATCAAAATACAAGGAATGAAACTTTGAAATTGAAACATGCATGAAAAACGAAGCAATTATCACCCAAAACAATGATTTTAATAAAAAATTGTTAATAAATGGGTGATAAAATGTTATAAGTAAATAATATATGGTATTATATATATGATCATGGTTATTAAATATATTTATTATACAGAAGGTTTGAATATGTACAAATCAATACGATACTTGAGGTAATTGATTTACATTACAATCTCATTTCTTTCAGGATTGTCTATGCTAAATTTCCATTGAGGGAAATTAAATAGATGTTAACATTTAAAACCCACATATTTTATTATCATGTGATTATTAATGTAATTATCAAGTTATAATACCATTTTACTCTCTTTGCCGCTTAAAATTAGTGTGAAAATGTTTTTAACAAAAACATACTTTATTTCCACTTTGGCCGAGAATCTTTTTTTCATGTCCATATTCTCTTTAAAATGTTTTCAACAATGTTTTTAAAATTATATAATGATTGATTTAAGTAATTTTTAACCATGTTTTACTTTCTATAAAAAGGTTTAAAATGAATCTTCTTTTCATTCTCTGAATGTGGTATATTTTACAAAAGGTATGAACAAAATATTTGTTTTAATGATTACGATATGAACAAAATTTTCCACCATCATAATAAATTAATGATTCAAATATTCCTTTAAAATATTATATGGTTATTTTAAAAGAAATACTTTTCCTAATATTCTTGAAAAAATATATTTTAAATAAATGATTTCAAAATGAAAAGGGTATTTCCTCAAGAAATGTTCTTGTGATCTTTTATGGTATTTTAATATGTGAAAATATCCTTTTATGTTCCTTGTGATTCACTAGGGACATGATAGAATGATTCAATACTTATTATTTCTTTAGATGGTAATTGATTATGATGATGAAATCTTGATGAAACCTATTTTCGTTTCCATGGGTTAAGATATGATGAAATGATGAATGTTTTCATGACCATGTGGGATACACAAGAATTGATTATGATTATATGATGGATGGGCCTGTTATATCTCTCTAATTCATTGGGTAATTATATATATATATATATATATATATATATATCTCAAGATATGATGATGATAATCATGGACATGATTGAGAATATCTTATTTTTACATTTTGATGCATGAGTATGATTGCTTCTAGCTATTCTCACAAGATTATGTATGTACATGATTGGGAATTTCTATGTTCAAATTTTGATGTGTGTGTATTATCACTTTATTACTATATATTCTCACAAGATTTTGTGTAGTAATGATTACGATTAACTATATTCGCAAGGCTATAATTTCCCATTCTTATGATTCCACCTACCTATATTATGAATCTGGAATGATGATTACCTCTTTGACACCCTTATTGATAATTCTTATAGATATGACTTGATTTTAGAGTTTATGATCAAAGATTTTATGGGTATGAATCTTTTATATTGAGAATGTTCACTTGATTATGTCATCATGATCTTATGATCATATTATGCTTTCTAATGATTGATATCTCTCATGTTTACCCTTATTGAGCTTCTGAGCTCACCCTTTCTTAGGTCTCATTTTCACACGGATATGGAGAAAGGTTTTAAGTATGATATGTCTGAGAAGGGTGATATTTTTGATGAATTAAGTGGTAGATGATGTAGATATTTTTTGCACTAATTATTTTTTTTGTATCTAGTCTCCAAATACACTAAACCTTTACAGTCCATGGGCATGTATATTTGTGATATGTTTTGAATATTCATCTAAAATGATGTAATATTTATGATTTTTATGATCGATTCACCTTAGTTGGTATCATAGAAGGGTTCAGTTATTTTTGGAAACTAGTATGATGAAACTATATTGATATCCCTTGGGATAATACTAAGCTTATGAGAACATCCCAAGTTATGGTAAATAAAGGAGTGCGATTTTCATAGAAAATACATCTATGTATAGATACTATAAAGTGGAAGTTAATATAGAACAAATTCACCTAGGGGTAACAACTTTAGATGGAGAAAATTGGGTATTAACTCGATCTTCATCAGTATACAATGAGTGGGCCTAAGACTGCACACTTGGATAGACACTCTTGGGGACATTATTTGGTTAATCCATATCTTATTTATGAACTATTATAAAGGATTTGAATAGATGATGGCTATGGATGTCCTAGGTTAAACCTAAGGTTTCCTAGATTGAAAAGAAGGTGTCATTATTTAGACATCCTATGAATAATGTTTCATGATTATATGGTTTCATACTAAGATTATTGTGCTCATACTATGCTATTTGGTTTTATTCAATGGTTATAACCTAAAGTAACTATGTTAATATTTAAATTTATTGGTAATGAAATGTTTTTCCTCATGAGAAACCAAATTAAATGGGAGATAGAATGATAAAGATTGTGATTTATCATAAAATTTTATCTCATTATAAGATTAACAACCTAAACATAGGTGAGTTTCCAAAAAAAACAAATAAGATGAAAACAGGGTTTCATGAAGACCATGGAGGGAAGAAGATTCACCTTTCTATATGTCGAGAATGTGGGAAGAAGTACCTATGTAAATGTCTAAATGGAATAAGAAGATGTTTTGGGTGTGTAAAATAAGTACATAGAGCTAGTAATTGCCAAGATAAAAAATGAAGAGTTCAATGGAGGTAAATAAAGTACATATTAAGGTACCATTTATAGTTCAATGTCTTATGTGTGCGGAACTTGAGTATTATCTGGGTCAATTACCTAATCTAAGGGATAAATACTAGACTAATGAAGGGATTATTATATTATGGTCATTGATGTGTAATGATTTACGTGTTTATATACTAGGATTCAAGAATTATGTTGTAGAAGTGTTATATCAATGATATCCTGGTTATAAGAATCATGAAATATCTGGGGATTGTTCCGAAGTAGTTTTACATTAAGGATTTGTAAGCATATGTTGAGTGGTACTGATAACCTAGAGAATTGATTTAGTGATAAGGTGATATTTTTGGAAAACACGTTATTTATGGATATATAAACCTTAATATATGTATGATGTAGAGACAATAATGTTTCGTTGGTATAAAGAGATGATTTATATTGACAAATTAAATTGGATAGTATTGATGACCTTGGAATTGATTAGTGAATTGATGAAAAATTGATTTATGTTATCTTTGGTGAAGCTTACAACATTTTTAGATTTATGGAATATATTTGATAATATGTGAATTTATTTAAGGAATAATGATAGAGTTAATTTATGGTTTTTTGGTCATTAAGTTTCTGATGATCATGTTCTCTATAAATCTCTATAATTATTTGTACATTATATTTCTTCTTCATGTTCACATTTTAACTTTTTTCTATTATTCTATTTATATGGTAACCTGATTATGTGTTATTTTAGGTAACCATTATGTTTCCCACTTCACTTTTTCAATGGAATTTTTATTATTTCTTTGCAAAATGTGTATTTTTAACAAATTTATTTGAAAATATTGAAACTATTATTATCGATATAAAAAGTATAAAGACATAATTTACTTTAGGGGAGATAACATAACACCCTAAAAATACAGTTTAAAGTAATACTATGATTGGTATATTTCTTAACATGAAACATCAATATTTAAGTAAACTACAATATACTATAAAAATAATTTTACTTAAATGTGACTGTTATAACATAGCCATTAAATTAGAAGTTATGAATAGTAATAACCAAATTATAAAAAATATCTATAAATGTTTTATAGAATTAAAATGTACTGACTGATGTATGATAAATAAGTACCTAATTTTTAGTGAAGTGATTTTATTCTTCAATAATATGTTTTCTTAAAAAATGGGTTTTATTGCATTTTGTGCCCTGTAACATCTTGACCTGAACCACCAGGTCAGATCCAGATTCCACATGACCTCATGTGAACCTATCCATATGAAAGAGGTTTTAAAATAGTAGTGAGGCTCTGAGTCTGTTAGTGTGGATACTATACCCTCAGTATCATGTCATAATAATAATAAATTCCTTACAAGAATAATGTCTTACAACACAAAACCAAGTGGTCATGCACTAACCAATATGCCCCAAACCCTTAGTTGTACCTACTTTAGCTCCATGCCGTAAGGATAAAGAAGATTTCATAAGTAACTGAAACAACCATAATATGGAATCCTCATGGAGTCATGTGATCATGCTTCCCAACATCCTCTAGCCATCAAGTAGGTCATGCTACCCAGCATCCTCTAGTTGTGAACTAGGATACCTCGAGGGAATAATACTCAGAAAATGCCAGGCTACCTCGAGTGAATCCTCAACATGGTATCCATGGCTACCTCATAACTCCACCCCATTCTTATGTCCCTCATCATTATCATCTCATGTCAAGCGCCCACCCCCTCTAAGGGATAAACATGTAATGATGATCCACATATCTCAAGTACCAGTAACAACCACCAAGGCATGGTAACACACATATAGGGTGAAGAATAAAAGGAGAACATAATATATCAAGATGAGTATACAACAACACAAATAACAACATATGATCCCAATCAAGCATGGAAACAAGATACTCTAGTATCACTCATGGAATCAAATATCTCAATGGGTGTCATGGGATACACATACACCCATATGTGATCACAATCAAGAACGGTATAAAATATTCCAATGCATAAATTATAATATGGAAACATGTGTAAATGAGAGCCTGAGTGGTGAGAAACTTCCTACCTCATGGTTATCAATGTCAATGTTAAGGTCCGTTGAAGGCATCGTCACCCGAACCATGCTCGCACACCAAACAGAACACGCTCACACACAAAGAACACCTAGAACCAGTTCCAAACTAACATGAAAAAGGTTATAGAGTAAGGTAAGGAGAAATGGGACCAAATGGGTAGAGATATCTTACCCAAGGTAGATATTTAAAAAAATGAAGTTATAGAAATTTGGGAGGCCCCATGGTGAAGTCCAGGTGTTGTGGTGTGGAGGTGTACAGGAAAAAACCAACCATGGTGAAATTTATACACCACGACGCAAGGTGAAATTGAAGAAGGCCACCAAGGAACATAGTCTCTCATCATGGTGAAAAGGTTCAAACCAAAGTGCAGGTTTAACCACTATAGCATTGGAGTGCACTAGTACTTGACTTGCTGCAGCATAGGAACTGGGTCCGCAACATGAAGTTGATTGTGCAGTCCTTTGGAGCACTCTATCAATAACCAAGATTAGATAGGGAAAGGGTATATGGAGGGTTAGATACACATTTAAACCATATTCTAAGCCTCATAAATATGTAATTATTTCCCCTCATCAATTTGAAATAAATTCCCTGATTGAAATTCTAAAATAGATTCATTTATGTCCATAACTCCTGAAGACCGAACATTGGGTGCATAGTTTCACTAGCTATCTGAAATAGACATAGAGTGGGGCATTGTAGCATAATCCAAGACACCATGGTGTAGCCTCTATGCTAATATAATTCCATGAAAAAGGATATAGTGTTACCTCCATCAACCACTATCACTATGGTGTTTCCCTTACTGTTATGGCGTGGCATTAAACAATAAGGTACCACTATGGCGAAACCACCACTCTATGATGTATCCAAGTTCTATGCGGTGTGGTCATATTTATTGTGTCATATCCACCCATATTTTGGTATAAATATTTCCAAAAACACCCTTAATAATCCTTAGGCTTCTCAAATACCTTAGGCTTCTTTCTCCAAACACGGATCAACACAAAACAAGGAGGGAAAGTAGGGAAACAAGGCTTCCATTTAAGAAATAAAAATTCAAGGTGTTTCAATTCCCCACTAAAGACTTATAATCCTTGAGAGGTTTCTCTAGGATTCCTAGTCCAATAACATAGGTCAATGAGCTCGAACATCAGTCTCTCACTCTCAAGTCTCCTCATGGATCTTCCCATGTTTCCACCAAATTCAAATAAGTTGTACTATCTTCCATAAAAGGAGTTTCTTGTTTTGGTTTATAATCCATACCAAATGATCCTTATATGATACATCAGTCTCTAAATAAACATCCTCATATTCGATAACATGCGTTCGATCAGCCATGGAGCTTCAAAGCTGTGACACATGAAACATGTCATGCATACCTTGGTAGCAAGAAAGAAGATCCAAATGGTAAGACACTACCACTATGCATCCAGTGACCTCAAATGGTCTAAAAAACAAAGTGATAGTTTTTACTTATTCCTCAGACATATTTTCCCTAATCGAGGAGTCACTCTCAAGAAAACCCGATCACACATTGTGAACTCCAAAGGTATTATCCTATAGTCAACATAAGATCTCTATCTTCTCTGAGCAGTGATGAACCTCTTAGGAATCATCTGTAACTTCTTGGAGATATCTTAAACCACACTAGGGCCCATAACTAATGTATCACCTACCTTATGACAACATATTAGTGAATGAAATGACCTCCTATAAAGATCCTCATAAGGTTCCATCTGAATCGAAGCCTAATAGTTGTTGTTGTACATGAATTGAACCAAAGATAAGTGATCATCCCAATCTCCACTAAAGTCCAGGAAATAAGCTCGTAGAATATCCTCCAATATGTGCATAATCCTCTTGGATTTTTTATCTGTCTGAGGATGGTAGGTTATTATCAAACACAACTGAGTCCCTATGGACTTCTACAAGCCTAGTAAAAACCATGACATAAAATGTGTGTATCTGTCTAAAACAATGCTCAAGGAAACTTCATATAATCATACATTATCATGGACATAGAGATTTCCCATGTCTTCCACTAAAAGTGTCTATCTGGTTGTTAAAAAGTTGACAACTTTTATCAACCGATCAACAATCACCCAAACTGCATCACAACTCCTTAGGGTCCTAGGTAACCCCGTCAAAAATTCAATCATGATGTACTCCCATTTAAACATAGGTATAAGAAGTGACTAAAGAAACCCACCAGGTCACTGGTGCTAGGCCTTTACCCTATGATAGGTAAGGAATTGGGAGACGAAACCAGCAATGTCCCACTTCATCCCTGGACACCAGAACTGATGTCTTAAGTCATGATACATCTTGGTCACACCAGAATATACAACCCATCTAGAGGTATGGTAATTTCTCATCAGCTCCTTTGATGGAATTAGGGTCTACTACTCTCCAATATACCAAGATCACATCACTACCATCCATCAATCATCTGGGTATTGAGTCACCACTAGACAACTATTTTCTCAATATAACACATTATGGGTCTGATCCCTGACCAATCTTCACCTGATCCAAAAGTGAGGATGTGATCACTAAGGGGTATAAGACATAGATCTCTAATAGTATGAAGCATTTAACCTCCAATCATCCAATAAGCTCATCAGGCACCATTGTTCCTCGAAAGGCCTCTCACCAAGTTCCCGCTCAACCTGCATCTTACGGCTAAGAGCATTTGTGATGACATTACCTTTCCCTAGTGTATAAGTCATCTCAATGCCAAACATCTATAGATACTAAACCCAACACCTCTATCTCAATTCTAGGTCCCACTTCATGAATATGTAGTGAATGATTTTTTTGATCCATGTAAACAATGAATCTCTCACATAAGATATAGTGTTTCCAACACTTCCGAGCATTGACCATAGCTACCAGCTCCAAGTCATGTGAAGGGTAGTTCCACTCAATGGGTCATGGATAATGTGACCCATAGGATATTACCTACTCTCTCTACATCATCACTGCTCCTAGACCAATGCCTGATGCATCACAGTACAATGTATAGCCAATCCCAAGCTTAGGGAGTGTCAGTACTGGACCTATCATCAACCTTATCTCCAGTAAAAGGAAAGCTTTTTTACACATGTATGACCACTGGAACTTCACTCCCATATTCTTTAGCATATTCATGGGTCTTGATAAATGGGAGAAGTCTTGGATAAACCATCAGTAATATCCTGCTAGGACAAAAAGGATCATGATCTCAAACATGTTTCGAGGACATGTCTAGGGCATCACTACCTCTACTTTCTATGGGTCTACATATATTCCTGTATCTAACACCACATGCCCCAAGAATATCACATCTCATATCTAGAAGTCAAACTTCAAAAGTTTGGTGTAAAGACAATGTGATCGAAGCAAACTCAGGGCTATCTCGAGGCCTCTCACATGCTACTTCAGTGTTAATAAATATATGAGGATGTATTTAATAAATACCATGATGAACGAGTATAGATATGGGTGAAAAATCTTGTTCATGAGGATCATGAACACTAATGGAACATTATTTAGCCTGAACAGTATCACCAAGTAATCATACAACTCATACCTGCTCTGAAACTCCGTCTTTGGGATGTCCTCCTCTCTAACTCACAGCTAGTGATATCCTGATCGAAGATCTATCTTGGAGAATCGTCGAGCTCCCCATGATTGATTGAAAAGATCATCAATCTTGAGTAAGGGATATCAGTCTGTAACCATCATCACGTTCATATTATGGTAATTGATGCAGAGTTGAATACTATTATCCAACTTATTGGAAAACAACCCTGGTACTCCCCATGGTGAAGTACTTGGCCTAATAAATCCCTTATTCTCCAAGTTGTCTAGCCACACCTTTATCTCCTTCAGCTCGGTCGATGTCATACGATACGGGGGTATCAAAATGGGTTGCGCTCTTGGTATGAGATCTAACTCAAATTCAACTGCTCTATCAGGAGGAAGTCTAGTGAAGTTATTTGGGAAGACGCCCAGATAGAGATCCATGACTAGAGGGACAAATGAGGGGGATGTCACTTATCATGCTGAAAGAGCCAAGACCACCATATGTGATACGATCATCCTGAGCTGACTCAATTCCATTCCAACTATTCCTACTCCCAGTTCGCACTCTCGAGTCATTACAAACATCTAACCCTTTGGAAAAGTGAATGAAATATGCCTTCGATAGTAGCCTATGTGAGCTTGGAGGCTAGTCAGCCAATTTATGTTGAGGATTACATCGAAAGTCGTGATGTGAGCTGGAATTTTCCATATTTTTTATCTATTATTCGTTGAAAATACCCCAATTAATTCAGATATCGGGTAAAATAATGATTGTCTAATGATTTTCACCATTTGGACTTAAATGTTAAAATGGATAAATTAATGATTTTTAGTGGTATATTCATTCTTTGTAATTAAATTGCCAAATCCATACATAAATTTAAATTAGTTTTTTTAAACTTTGAATTCAATTATGGAATTAATTTCTTAAATGGATTAAATGTTTTAATTCTGTCAATCCATTTTAATCCACAATTCACAATTGTTAGAATATGCACAAAATCATTTGGAACTTATTTGAATTTTAAGTAATTTAAACATTTCAAATTAATTTTCCAGTTGCTGATTTTAATTAATTTAAAAAGTTAAGGCCGAAGCCTCAGTTAATTCGGGAAAGGGGCTACAGTACAAAGAAAAACATGCAACAAAAAGTACATGGATGAACTCGACGAGACTCGAACTCGAGACCTCACCGAGACCCGCAGGAGCAGCTACCAACTGAGCTGCACCCTGAGGGCCTAATTTTAATTAATTTATTTTAGAGAAATATTTTGCAATGAAAATAAAATTATTTTGATATTTCAGGTGTACAAAAATATACAAAATCATGATACGATTAGCAGGCTGACCGTGCGTAGCTAACCGCACTGTCTGCCGCAATCCAACACTCATGGTTAGTCACCTGACCGTGAGCACCTCACCTTGCAGACCACAGCACCATCACCTTGCTATGGCCATTAATCCATGCCAACCCACGACCATCTTCCAAACCACATGAAGCCTCAACTACCTGCAAACATCACAAAACTAGAACCATCACAGAAGAATCGAAACACCAGAATCAAGGAAGAACAACGACAATTTCACCATTCAAGAAATCAGAGCTTACCGAAGTGTGAGACCACCGTCGATTGAAAATCCACCTCGTCATACCACCAGATCTGAGGATAGTCACCGTTGAGGGCCGGAAGAGACCATTGATAGTCACCATTGCAAACCCCAAATCACCACAGTTGGATCAAGCCACCGCCGGTCTACCCGTTCGCCGCCGCTCACCGAAATCACCAAGCACCACCGAACTGAACACCATGAGTCGCGGTCGGCCGAGCAAGACCGCACCACCGAAGAAGATGACCGAAAGAACACGTTGTTGACACCCATCCGCAAACTTGCCCAGCGCCACTTGTGGAGAAGAAGAATAACTCTGCTGCAACCTCCACCAAGGAGAAGCCTGATTGAACACCCTCCTTTCCCCTGCTTAAAACCGAAAACCAAGAAAACAATAAAAAAAACAAATAAAAAAAAAACAAATGATAATAAATAAATAAATATATATACATAATAATAATAATAATAATAACTATATACATATAAATTTATATAATATAACGTATATATAATAAGTATATAATTATATTTATATAATATTAAGTATATATATATTTAGAAATATAAATATGTAAGTTTAAGTATACTTATTTTTCTTATTATTGTATTTTGATGTTTGTAGTAACTCTATGCTTGGGCCTGACATTAAAGTTAAACTCAATCCAAATCCCAAGCCTAATTTCCAGTATGTTCAACCGCCACCGTGAAGCACTAGAACAAATTTGCATGCATACGTAGAACTGAGACTCTCTTGACATAATCAATCTCAACCATCGGAACTGGACGCATGACATCCATCGGAGAAGCTTGCCTAGGAATTGGATTTTAAGGAAAAGAAGGTCATTGTTGTCTCACTTGCTCAATAAATATCCCTCACCCTCTCCCATTGTAAATATTCAGCCTCTGCCGATTAGATTTATATTTATTCATTGTAAATTATTTTTGCACTTTTAAGTTAATGTTCACTCCATTCTTAGTTAAATCACAATGTGTTGTTCTTTCCCCCCTCCATTTATTTTTGTTTCTCGGCCCTATGATGTCCCAATGACTCTAACCTCCATGATCATGGGGAGCTAACTCATTGCGGGTGGTCCAAAGGGGAATCATAGTGATGATCTTGAGTTTATGTTTTTAATTGTTAATCTATATCCTCTCTAATTCTAGTGTGATAGTGGAAGTGGAATGTGGAGGAATCGATTTCCACTCTGTATTCCATTAACACCATCACACTCCTCCAACTGTAACACTTCAAAGCCTCCCTTCATTCAGATGACACTTCATACCAGTGGAGTTGTGTGTTTTAGTTGAAAGAATGATATGTTATTGCTTCCAGGTGTGTGAGTGAGTTCATTCACTCAATTGATGAATGATTCTTACCCATTCACCGATGAGAATTTATGGAATGGTTGGTCTGTTAAAGGATCTGTTGAGAAGATTAGTGATTTCATACCAAAGGAAACAATAGAGGGTTAACAGGTGAACGATGTTGAACTTATTAATTGAATTAAATGATTTAGAACAAAAGTAAATTATGATAGATCTCATTGGAATTTATCCTTAGGATCATTTTCATTTCTTACATTCATTTTGTGTGTATTTTCATTTCTGTTCACTTTTCAATTTTTATTTAACAAAAAAACTTGCAAACTTCTCTCGTTACTTTCAAAATTAAGAAAACAAAACAAAAATATATCAGTGTTGGGATGGCGAGACTCCTGAATGGTGGAATTCCTATTGTCTTTAACACATATGAAATTAAGTATTTTCTTTTTTTCTTGTCTTTATTTATTTTTGTTTTCTACTTTTTTTATCAAACTCAGAAAAACATCATAGTGTGGCCATCCACTAATGGATCACCAATCTTTTATCCGGTGTTCATTCCCATATGAATCCCTAGAGATGAACTTTCCAACGCAGTACCAACAAAAACATTCAGTACACTCCAATGGGTGGGAGAAGTGAAGATTCTATATAAATGTACCCAAAACAATCAACAACATATACCACACACTGAAAAACTGAAGAAGAACTAACATAGGAGGAAATTCAAATATATTCATCCATTTTAAATTATTTTTTATGTGAACCAAAAAATACAAGAACATAGAGACATAATTGATGAATTAAAAGGTAAGAAAGCTGAAATAGCTAGTACCCTTTAAGAACATATAGAACAAAGGAAGCAATAAGAAGCTGAAAAGCTACAGCCCTTGATATCTCCCAAAGAAGATATCCAAGAATAAGAGGATAATTTTTTAGAATCATAGGATCTTCCCCTGTTCAGCCTTGAACACATCTTCCCAGAGCTAGTGTACCAAACCAAGAATCTACATATTGAAACACTTGAGGGAGATTTTCTTTCAAACATTACTTTTTCTAATTTTATTGAAAATAAATTCATATTAATCTCCCTTATGTTGTTGATGACATTACTGAACTAGAAAAGTTTTTACATGCCCTAGATAACGATGAAGTGGTTGACCTCCATTTTGAAGAGAATCTGGAATGCTCATTGTTACCACCATCCACACTAGACAATTTTACTAAGTGATTGAACCACATGTTAAAGCTGATGAGAGAGTTAACGTTAAACTCAACTTATTTAATTATAATTTTATAAAAAATTAATCAATTACTAATCTCCATAGTTATAATTTTACAGATTCAGTTCCACTGATGTCCTTCCTCGATGATGAAGATGGAGAACCTGCCACATTTCCCTTTGAAGAAAATCTGGAGCTACTGGAAATTTGGAAATGAAGTTGCCTAGGACGATGAGCTAGAGGAGTTGTATGAAGGGTTCTTTAACAAATTTATTGAGTATGATTTTTAAGAATTTAAATATGATACCATAGGAGAACCTACCTTTGAAGAAGATGCTCCAAGACCTATGGTGAATACACTACTCCCTAAACCTTAATATGAAAACCAACTGGAGGGAGGCCCTACCAAACTGGAACTTCTAGTGGACTCACATGAAGAAACAAAGGTATTAGCCACTACATATTAAAGGGAGAATTTTTATTTAAACATACATTGTTTTAATTTTATTCAATCGGAAATTTTTACTAAGTCCCCCTTTGATGAATATTATGAACATCATAATTGGAGGAGCCACTGGATGAAGATAAATCCACAGTCAACTTGAAACAACCTAAGGATGCCCTTTTTATTCTGCCACCCCATTTTATGAAGTACACCACCCTACCAAGGATATGGACACACTGTACATGCGACACTCTGTCCAAGGGGACCTCCAAGAAGGAAAGATATCTAGCTTTAGAATGAACCACATGTGGTGGTTCCAATCACAAAAACCATATACCCCAGTAGACTGGGGAAATCTAGACACTTTCTGACTGTGGACAGTATAAGCTATAACACCTCTTCAGGGGTTACACCCAAGAATCTCCTCCCCCACAATTAATTTTTCTTTTTCTATACTTTACTTTTTAGTAAATATTTTCAAATGTTTAATTCTGATTTTTACAGTTTTCCCTAAGCAAACAGTGCATAGGAGGTTAGCTCCACTGTTCACAGTGCACCCATGGGAGGGTTTAACTCAAACCTATTGGCTAATAACATCTAGATTGTATCTCTATTTTCTCATTGTTTATTCGCTACATTTTTTGTGCTTTTTTCTAGAATTTTAATGGGAAGTTATAAATAACTGCGGGGGGGGGGGGGGGTGTTTAAACCTAATTTGAATAGTTATTTAATTTATTATTAGTAAATTTTATAGAATATACAAATAAAAACCTATTTGCAGTTTTCTGTGAGTTTTTAATAAATAAATTAGAAAAAAAATTTAAAACAAATAAATTAAAAAAAATGTTTGTTCTATAAATATCATTGTTTGTTTACTTTTGTCTTTAATTAAAAAAACACAAAAAAAACACAAGAAAAAACAAACCAAAATAGAAAAAATAGGGATATGTCCATATTTTCTACAGATTTCTATTTTCTATAATTTAAAATGTAGTTTTATAAATACATTTTTGAACATTGACCCTTTTTTAAAATTCTTTGTTTTTTATTTTTCACCCATTTATTAAACTTAATAGTCACCCTACCAAGTTTTAAATTACCATACTATAGTTGAGGGACTTCATGGGTTATGAAATTGTGAGGATTTAAATGATTACTGAGTGAAATTTTTATTACTTTATGGAAGTCTAATCTTATAATTAAGTGTTAGAGAGTTAGTTAACAGAACTAGGTGGAATAATTTTTTGTAACATTAAGACACTATAATTTTTTAACTTGATATAAATTAAACTTGACCCATATATTATAGAACACCTTAGGGAGTCAACTTGAATGGAAATGATATAAGTTCTTTAAAACTGTAATAATAATGGGAAATTGGAATTCCACAATGGGTCTCTGACACAAAGGGAACTGAGTGTGTTTCTGTAATTAAATAAATTCATCTTAATAAGTGATATGTAGTGATTTGAAAATCATTATGTCTGGGAAAAATAATTTCAAATAAAGGGATCTTGTTAAAAAAGAGTTCATATAGGTGAGGGGAATATTGAACCCATAGAAAGAGGAGCATTGGACTTATAACACATTCATTTAAGTTTCCTCAACTAAGTGGAAAATCAAACTTTGGTTTTGGAAACATTAAAAAGAGGGTTTAATAAATTTCTTTTTTGTTAAAATCTTGATTCCTCTTAAATATAATTCGATCCAATCTTGAGCTGAACCTTTGACTAAAATGAACTGATGTAGTGAATTTCACATACGAGGCATGATATTTCTCACTTTGTAAGAATCTGTGTATTATCTCTTCTCTGGTGAGTAAATTTAGATTTAGGAAGGATGATTTTTTTTCTTTCTCTTTCAGTTTAAATAATTTTAAATTCAATGATAAATTGTCTGAAAGTGAAATAGTATAAGTGTGTTGGAGTGATGTGTGCTGAATTTTTTCACATTTTTATATGTTATTCCTTGAAAATATCCCCAATTAATTCAAATAATAGGTAAAATAAAGATTTTTGATTTTCATAATCTGAACTTAAATGTTTAAATGACTAAATTAATGTTTTTTAGTGGTATATTTTTTATTTGGAATTAAATTTTCAAATTCATAATTAAATTTAAATTATTTTTTAAACTTTAAATTCAATCTTAGAATTAATTTATTAAATGGATTAAAATTTTAAATTCTATCAATCCATTTTAATCCACAATTCACAATTGTTGAATATGTAAAAAATGTTTGAAATAAATTTGAATTTTAAGTAATTTAAAAAATTCAAATTAATTCTCCCAATGCTGATTTTAATTTATTTATTTTAAAGAAAAATTATGCACTATTTTTTTGATCTTACTATTGGAGAAATATATTCAAAATCATCATGATGTCACGGGCTGAGCGTCTCAGCACAACGGTTCGCCCGTGCGGCACCCCAGCTGTAACAACCCAAGGATTTATAATTAAATTTAATATTGAATGTATGAAACACTTAGTCTCTAAAAAAACACTTTGTTATAACCTATCCTATAAACATAATTTTTCCACCTATGCGATTTGAATTTCGAAAAACTGACATACACGATTGCGTTTAGTAAGATATTTAGAGTCTAATAAGGCAAACTTAAATTTTTAGTGAATAATAAAATTCCCTTATGAATAGTAATATGAATAGTAATATGACCCTTATAAATAGTAAATCATATTATTATTTTATTGTCTTAATGTTATAAGATAATGAGATATTGATTAATTTTTCAAGGTGATATAAAACAAATTATATTTTTAAAATTGTTATTTTTCGAATAAATTGTGATTTTATTTAAAAATTAAATTAATCATATATAGAAAATTATTTCCAAAAAATTGAGTTCATTTTTGAATTATACACATCAAAAAATGGTTTGGGTGATTTTTTGGGTTTTTTCTGAAATACTCAATTTATTGATGAATAGTAAAATACAGTAATTTACCATATATATAAATTATCCGTTAAATTAAATATTCCTAGAATCACAGATGATTTAAGAAAACTTGATTAGAACTCATATTCACTTATTACTATTATGGATCACATGAATCAACACTATTGGTTTTCATGAGGAAAATAATAAAATAATGAATAATATATTAAAAAATCACCCCTCTCCTCCACTATAACCCCCCTCACTCCCTCTTCTCTTAACTCCTACCAAGCCTTGTGACTTGTATAAATTTTACTCAAATATCCTCCAAATCCCCTCCCCCATGTATATCATCCCTTGGTCTCATAAAAGGACCAAAACCTCTCCCCTAAATAGGCTCTCAAGGAAGATAACTTCAAGAGGTAAATTCCTTTTTTCATTTCTTTTTTTTCGAGTTCCTTTATTTTCTTTTTCTTTCCACACATACTTTCATCCAAATGTTATGATAACTATAGTAACTTACATGTAATGGAATGATTTTATGATAATTTAATAATTCATCATCATCTCTCCTTTCCCCTTCTTTTATACTATAAATGAAAAACCATCTAAGATGTGTTAATTTATCACATTCAAGGATGACGAGTTTTCAATTTCTATTACCATCTTCAATTATGGTATTGAAACCATTTTTATAGTTTTAAAAAACTATAATATATGTATTATAACTTATTTAAGGTTCTTGAATCTTTTTTTACACATGATATTAATTTACAAATCAAAATGAGTTCGTTGTGATCAAAAACCGCCAATTAAGCCAAACAGTTATCATTAACGTTTTATATAATGATTCATCTTCACTCCGAATAACCAAATTAATTATATAACCATGTAATATTTTTAATGTTAAAAAATAAATAAAACTTCTATTCTGGTCAACCATTCTCATATTACATGTTTATCCTTACATGTATATAAGTAAACCGGTCATGAATACCAAGGAAGAAAATGCACCCAAACAATAAAACTGAACCTCTTAAACCCATGAAGAAGGATATGAATGAACTTAATAAGGCTACAATAAATAAATTACATAAATAAGAGGTTTTGGACATATTAATTAATTAATTTAATTTGGTTATCAAGGATACTAAGATAAAGTGAAGAACACTATCAGACATAAGGTAAGGGTTTTCTACCAGAACATTCATTTTCAATTAGGCTACTCTTATTCTCTACTTACCTCAATTAATTTTTTTTCTTCATATTTACCCCTCATAAATTATGTGTGAATGTTATATATTTGTGTACCAACCATAATCCTACTTTCATTTATGAGGAGTTATATTTTTTAAAATGATCTTTAAAAAATTCTTCCCAAAATAAAAGCTCGATTCAAGGGAATTTTCTCAAATTCTTACCTATTTTCAAGGGCCCTCTATAATCTGTTTTTAGTAACCATTATATTTATAAAACCAATAATTTTATTTTTAAAATACTATCTTAATTCACTTCTGGTTTTATACAAAGTTTTTTCCAAAAGAACTCTTCTTTTCAAAGTAAAAGAGTATTTATCTTAAGAATTACTCGACGATTTTATAAGAGTAATTTCATTTGTTTTAACACTCTTGTTGATTATTATGTATAGTTGGGAAAAATATTTTATTATATCATCTATCATATTTTAATTAATGGTTTATGATTATTTTGACTATGGATGTGCTATCTTGAAACCATTCACCATATTCATCTGGATGGTTAGTGTTTATGTTTGGGTAAAGTTATTTACATTTAATATTTTAGTTTCAATATGAATGTATATATTGTTTATTCTTATACCCATTAATTTGAGTAATGAATTGGAATTAGAAAGTAAAGGTTGGGGCCTGCTATAACCCCTCGATGCATCAATAGGTCTCATGAGACAAAATATAGTTTTGACACAATACCTTAACAAAATGGTTATTTCTGGTCTTGGCATGGGGAATTGATGGTATGGTTATGATGTCCAACATTATAAATTACCTCATTATGAAACTAGTAATTGTAATTTCATGAGGTTATTCGACTAGTAAAATACCCATGATTATGCTTTATTATGACAATATTTATTTAGCTCTTATTCCTACCATAATGTGTTCAAGTTTATTTTTAAAGGCATGTGTTTTTAGTTATTCACCATGCTTAATATCTATGTTTAAGATATCTTCCACTATTTTTCTTACCCTTACTGATCATTTGAGATCACCCCTTTCTTATGTTTCATTTTTCTAGGATATGAAGAGGTATATTATGAATGACATGCATGGATAACCTAAGAGTTATGGATGTTGTCAAAGGAATTTCTATATTGTTTTTTCTTTTAAGTTGTAATGATGAACTTATGTATGTATCTAGTTATCCAAAAATACTAAACTATTAATTCCTTTAGGATATTACTTTCTTGTAATCATGATAATGTAATGAATTAAGTCACCAACTTCAGGCAACTGGGGTCAGGTCTTTACAACAGCCCCCTTCTCAGTGGGAAGGGTTTAGCCATACATCTCTTCAAATGATGTGAGGTTAACTGGTTTTTTATATCCATAGACTCATCATGAGAGTGGCCCCAACTCTCAACCAAGGTTGTGTTAGGATTGGCATGCACCATCCTCCACATTGTTAGGGAAACTCCCATATCTTCTATAGGGATAAACCACATGAACCACAACCTTGATGTTATTTTTCGTGTGGGGAAAGACCCCCATTATTGGGTCTTGACATTCTCTCACCACCATTCCACACACTCCCTCATGTATACATGATTTTGGCGTTCAATGTGTCCATGAAATGGTATACTTCCAACTAAATGGATTACATGCATGGCCAAGGGGATTCTCTTTCCTTGTTGCCAGCTTTGTGACCCACCCACTCTCTCTGGGTCACAAACCACAATCGTTCTCCGGTGCGACACCCCATCCCCCTCCTCAGTGGATAGGGTTCAGCTGTCTAACTCTCTAAATTATGTTAGGTTTACTAATTTCATCCTACCATGGATTCATCAGGAGAGTAGCCCCAAATCCCAACCAGGGTGGTTTTAGGGCTGACACACACCATCCTCTAAATTTTTTGGGCGACTCCCATATCTTAGATAGGGAAACCACATGAACCGCAACCTTGGAATTCATGCTGGTGTAGGACAAGACCTCCATGATTAGGTTGTGAATTTCTCCAACCACCATTCCATGCACATCCTCATACATGCATGATCAAAACCTTTAGTGTGTCCTAGAAATGGTCTACTTCTAACTAACTGACTTTCATACATGGCCAAGGGGATGCTCTTTCCTAATTTTTGGATTCATGGCCCACCCGCTCTCTCTAGGTTGCAAACCACCGTGGTCCACCCACTCTCTCTGGGCTGAAAACCACATCCTTGAAACCCACCCTTCGTAGAAGCATCTCTAACTCTCACATTCTCTTGAGCACGATAATATCTGTCATGTCACCTCTACAATGACACCCTGGTACTCTTCTCCCACCAACAAGGTCCCACCATCGACATTCTAAAAAATATCATGAGGCACATTCCATCTGATACCACTTGTCATGGGTTAAGCATCTCAACACAGTGGTTCGCATTTGTGGTACCCCACCCTCTCCTCGACAAATAGGGTTCAACTGTCTAGCTCTTCAAATGATACTAGGTTCACTATTTTTGTCCTACCATGGACTCATCAAGAGAGTGGCACCAACTCCCAACTAGGTTGATGTCAGGACTAACACACACTATTATCCACATTGTCGGGGTGACTCCCATATCTTTGATAGGGACAAACCACTTGAACTATAACCTTTATGTTCATACTGGTGTGGGAAAAAAACCCATGATTGAGTCGTGACATTATCCCACCACTATTCCATGCACACCCTAGTGCATACAAGATCGTGGACTTTAGTATGTCTATAAAATGGTCTACTTACAACTAATCATGTGCCTTGTGTGTCCAAGGGGATTCTATTTCCTCATTGTTGAATTTGTGTCCCACCCACTCTCTCTCGCTCTCAAACCACCATGGTCCACCCACCCTCTCTAGGTCGAAAACCACCTCCTCGAAACTCAACCTTGATAGTGGTGTCTCTCCCTATGACATTCTATCTAGTGTGACCATCTCTATCATTTCACCTCTACAATGACACCCTATGAATCCACACCCACCACCAATGTCCAACCATTATAATTCTTCAATCATCATGAGGCATATTCCCTCTAATACCACTTGTCATAGGCTGAGTGTCCCAACAGAGCGGTTTGCCCATGCGGCACCCCATCCCCCTCCTTAGTGAGTGGGGTTCAAACATACATCTCTTCAAATGATGTGAGATTCACTGGTTTCATCCTACTATGGACTCATCAGGAGAGTGTCCCCAACTCCCAAACAGGGTGGTTTCGGGACAAACATGCACCATCTTCCACATTATCAGGGTGACTCCCATCTCTTCGATATGGATAAACCACATGAAACATAACCTTGATGGTCTTTATTGTGTGGTAAAATATCACCATGAATGGGTCATGAAATTCTACTACCACCATTCTATGCATACCCTCATGCAAACATGATCGTATTCTTCAGTGTGTCCATGAAATGGTCTACTTCCAACTAACCGACTTTTATGCGTATCCAAGGGGATGCTCTTTCCTCGTTGTTTGATTTATGTAAAAACCACTCTCTTTGGGTCACAAACCACCATGGTCCACCCACTCTCTCTATGATGAAAATCGTCTCCTGGAAACCCACCCTTTATAGTGGCATATATAACTCTATCATTCTCTCGAGCACAACCATCTATGTCATGTCAACTCCATAATGAAACCCCAGGATCCCACACCCACCACCAAGGTCCAACTATCAACATTCTGCAAACATTACGAGGCACATTCCCTCTGATACCACTCTTCATGGGATTAACATCTCAACAAAATGGTTTTCTCGTGCAGAAACTCATCCCCCTCCTCGGTGGGCGGGGTTTAGCTGTCTATCTCTTCAAATGATGTGAGGTTCACTAGTTTCGTCTGACCATGAACTCATTAGGAGAGTGAACCCAAATCCCAACCAGGGTGGTGTCGAGACTGATACGAACCATCCAACACATTGTTGAGGAGAATCCCATCTCTTCGATAAGGGAAAACCATGTGAACTATAACCTTGATGTTCTTGCTAGTGTGGGAAAGACACCCATTAATGGGTCATGAAAATAAGGTCATATGAAAACCCACACTCACAAGTCACATGACTATGAGAACCCCCTTCCCGCATATCCACTCATGGAGTGACTATGGCATTTATCATCCTTGAAAATGAACCATGAGGAAAATCAACCCACACCCTACACCATCCACCTTACCTTAGATCTCTAGAGTCACCTATTCCACCACTTTTACCTGACCGTAGCACCATCACCTTACTGTGGCAATTCATACACACCAACCTACGACCATTTTCCAAACCACATGACACTCTTAACACCTGCAAACATCACAAAACCAGAAACCTCATAGAAGAATTGAAACACCACAATAAAGTAAGAATAATGTCCATTTCACCATTGAAGAAATCATAGCTAACCAATGCATGAGGCTTCCACAGATTGAAAATCCACCTCACCGTGCCCACCATATATGAGGAGGATAGTCACTACCGAGAATTGAAAGAGACCACTGATGGTCACCATTGCAAACTATAAACTGTCACTTTTAGATCTATCCACCACCAGTCTGACCATACTCCTCCGCTCATTGGAATCTCCAACCACTTCCGAACTGAACACTCAAGAGTCATAGTTGGCTGAGCAAGAACGTTCCACCAGAGAAGAAGACTGGAAGAACATGTCATTGAAACCCATCCATGAAATCGCATGATGCCTCTTGTGGAGAAGAAGAAGACCACTCTGCTGTGAGCTCCACCAAGGAGAAGCTCGACTGAACCCCCTCCATTCCCCCTCCTTAAAACCTAAAAACTAAGAAAAATATAAATAAAAATAAATAAAAACATAAATGATAAAAATAAATAAATAAATAAATATAATAATAATAATAATAACCATATAAATATAAATTTATATATTATAATGTATATATAATAAGTATATATTTATATTTATGTAATATTACATATATATATATATATATATAAATACATAAGTGTAAATATACTTATTTATATTATTATTGTATTTTTATGTTTGTATTAACTTTGTTCCTATTCCCAACATTAAAGTTAAACTCAATCCAAATACCAAGCCCAATTTCCAACATGTTTAACTGCCACCATGAAGCACTAGAAAAAATTTGAATGAATGCATGGAACTGAGACACTCTTGACATAATAAATCTTAACCATCAGAACAGGACACATGAAATTCATCATAGAAGATCTCCTAGTCACTTAATTTGAATGCGAAGAAGGCCATTGCTATCTCACTTGCTCTATAAATATCTATCACCCTCTTTAATTAGAAACATTCCTCATATTTTGAATTTATTAGACCTCTAATGATTATCTTTATCTTTCTTTTTTGTAATTTCTTTCTACACTTTTAAGTTAATGTTCATTATGTTATTAGTTAAATCACATTGTGTTGTTCTTTCCCCAATCCATTTCTATGTGTTTATCATCCCTATGATTCCCCATTTTATCTAACCTCTATGATCATGGAGAGATAACCCATTATGGGTGGTAAAAAGGGGAATCATAGTGACAATATTGATTTTATGTTTTTAATTCTTAATCTATATCCTCTCTAATTCTAGTGTGATAGTAGAAGTGGAATGTGAAGAAGGTGCTTTATCCTCTGTAATCCATTAATACCATCACTCTCTTCAAAATGTAACACTTAAAAGTATCCCTTTATTGATATCACACTTCATACCTGTGGAATTATGTGGTTAGATTGGAATAATGTTATGATATTGATGTCAAGTGTGTGAGTGAGTTCATTCACTCGATTGAGGAATGATGATTTCCCATTCACCTAGGAGAATTTATGGAACAATTAGTCGTTAAAGGATCTATTGAACCGATTAGTGATTTCATACAATGGAAATAGTGGAGGGTGAGAATGTTAATGATATTTAATATATTCATTGAATTAGACAATTTAGAAAAAAAATTAAATGATTATAGATCTCACTAAAATTCATCCTTAGGACAACATTTATTTCTTGTATTCATTTTGTGTGAATTTTCACTTCCTTCCCCTTTCCTGTTTCAATTTAATAAATAAAAATATAAAAATATCTTTGGATTATTTCAAAATTAATAAAACAAAACAAAAATACATAAGTATTAGGATAATGAGACTCCCCAACCATTTCTCCTTGAGATATAACCCCGGTCAGCCACTAGGATGCATTAGGAGTAGAAATTTTATTTGACCTTGAACTACGACAATCGCACGATCAGGTCATCATCTCAAGAATCATAACTAATATATATATCCATAACTAGAAACAACTATAGGACACTCTAGGAATTGCTGGAGATGATCCACCTTTGTGCGAAATAGTATATCAAGAGAGACCAGTTTAGATGATAACTTGACCGGTAGGTCAAGTACAACATCTACTTGTGAAGAACTGAAAGAATGAGAACCATAAATATTGAAAAAGTAGTAGATAAGGTAGAAGTGATAAAAACATACCTTGAATAGTATATGGACCTGCTCCACCATTTGCTTGAGCCCGGTCCATAGTATACACATGGTCTTTCTCAGCTCTACAACTTTATCCCTGAGGTGCATGGCCAGTCTAAGTCCACTACTGAGAACCTATGCGTACCATTGGCTCCCTAGCCATGGATGTATCTATATAATATCCTAATATATGGTGTAAAAATATGGGATATGTCCTACTTTTCCACATCTTTGATAATGGTTTTGGGGTGATTAAAATACCCGACTATTTTATTCAGACTTTTCGTAATTGAAACACTATGGGTCACTTCCAAAAGGAACCAAGATATTGAGCTCTGTTGTAATTGCATGAAACTACTTTTCTATGTATCCTTTTCCTTCCTCTCCCTGCCATTATAATAGGTATATATAGTAGTAGGAGGGGGTCTATTATTCTGAGTAGTGAAGGGAATAAACAGACCATCCGTTCATTCATCCTCTATAATTCACTCAATGGTTAGGTACTTCCATAGAACCATTGGGTAAAAATCTTGGTTGAAGATCTAGAACTACTGTCTAAGCTTGGTTCAAAGTACTATTTTAAACTTCCTGGCCTTATGAGCCTCATTACTGGCCAGAAGTGTGGAAAATAAGAGGATTTTCATAAAACAAGTGAAGTATGATGATACTTTCATGGAGCCCTGCTACAGCTCCATGAACTCCTATGCTCAGTTAATCTTCACAAATATATGGAATAACTCTCCAAAAAATAGGTCCTTGAAGGTTTCCCATGAGAGTCCCTCTCATCATCTGACCTAGCTCGTAACTCCCCATCAATGCCTGAAGGGTCTCTATAGTATGAAGGCTATAAGATTTACCTTCCTTTCATTTGGTCTCTTGATGAGATCAAATATTCCCTCTATGATTTATATCAATTCCCTGAGATATTGTGGTCCACCAGTGCCTTGAAATGATGGAGGATACTAGAGCTAGAAATACCTAGCACATTCAACCATGGACCTCAATGGTGGTTGTAATGGAACCACTTATTTCACCACTAGGCCAGATACGGGAATGAGCTCTGGACCACCCTACTTAGTCAATGGTCCCACAAAATGTTTGTGAGATGGAATCTTCTACAATATAAGGAACATTAAGAACATAAATAGATCCTTACCAGTGTATGATACCACATAAGGTTTTTCCTAAGTGTCTACCCACAACCCAAGGTATACCCCTCCTAGAACTGACCTCAGTCTATATCCCTACATGTTAGTCATAATCATCATATATATATATATATGTACTAACACAACAATATTCTCAGTTCAACTGATTAAATATAATAAGAATATATCATAACAAATGAAAACACATATATATCACACAAGAGAAACTATCTTGAACATATAGCACAAACAAGGAATTTAATTAAATAACTACTATACAACACAACAACATGTATATATATTTGGCATGTGAACCTACATGCCTAGTCACGATGCATAAACACACCTAAAATATCATAAATCATATATCAACACCATGTGCATCACATAAGGTAAATTTAATTAATTTTAACAACAAAACCCAATTTCCCCCACTTTATGGAAACTTGGATATCTACTATATAGTGGTATCTAGACACTTTCATAGTTCCCTTGCCCAAGTCCTAGTAGTCCAATCTTCTTTCTACCCTATCCCAAATCAAGCTAAAGTGAAAATTGAAGTTAGTGAATTCTAATCCTATGATACCATTTTGTAACATCCTAACCCAAACCATCAAATCTAATCTAGATTCCACATGACTTTATGTTCACCTCTCCAAACACAAGAGGATTTTGACTACCAGTGAGGATTTGAGTTTATCAGTGTGGAGACTATACCCTCATTATCATGTCATAATAATAATAAATTAATAAAAATCATAACATTATATAATAAAAAAACAAGAATTCATGCACTAATCATGTTTCCAAAACAACTAAGATGTACCTACTTCGACTCAAATCTGGAAGGATAAAGGAAGATTTATAAAGTAACCAAAACATCCATAGTATGGAGTCCTCACAGAGTCATGTGAACATTCTACCTGATACACTCTAGCCATCATGTCGACCATGCTACTCGACATCCTCTAGTTGTGAACTAGGCTACCTCAAGGGCATGATACTTAGAAAATGTCAGGATACCTTGAGTACATCCTCAATATAGTCTCCTTGGATACCTTTTACCTCCACCCTATGCTCAGGTCCCTCATCACCATTGTCACAAGTAAATTTCAATCCCCCTCTAAGGGATAAACATGTCACAATGGTTCACTTTTCTCAAGTACCAATGACAACCACCAAGGCATGGTAACACACATACAGGGCGAAGAATACAAGGTAAGGATGGTATATCATCATAAGTATACAACAAAAAACCAAAAAACATGTGATCAAAATAAAAATGGAAACATGATACTCTAGTATCACTTATGGAATCAAATATAATAAATAGGTATCACAAGATACACACACACACCCACATGAGATCACAATCAAGCATGATATAAACAATTCCAAAAAATAAATTATAATATGGAAACATGTGTAAATGAGATACCAAGAGGAAAGGAACTTCCTACCTCATGGTTTTCAATGTAAATGCCAAGGTTCATCGAAATAGTGGTCACCCGAACCACATTCTCACACTAACTAGAACATGATCACTAACCAAGAACTTCTAGAACTAGTTCCAAACCAACATGACAAGATTTCTAGAGTAAGGTGAGGAGAATTAGGACCAAATGGGTAGAGATAACTTACCCAATATTGATAATAAAGAAAAACCATGAAGTTATAGAAATTTGGGAGGCTACATGATGCAGGCTAGGTGATGTAGTGTAACGTCCCCGACCTAGAAGCCACTAAACCGGTGCTCCGAGCCGGGTGGTTACATGACCTTAAGCGCGCCTCCCCGTACGCCAAAGGCTGCCGACTAGCAGTGGGGGTCTATGTGGTCAAGTGGGGAGACTATACCCCCTTTTTATTATAGTAAGACACAATAGAAATAAACCAATAGAAGAAAAAATAATCAAAAAACAATTAACATGTATAACAACCATTTCCAATAATCAAATATGTCATGTCATACTATAAGTGAAAAAGTGGACAAAACCCCAAAATAACGACAACGACCAAAATCCCCAAAACGGTCCCGCCTCTAAGTCCGGATCCTACACCATGTGCTACCCATGTATACTCAACTATCTAGCAAGGACCCTTGCCCTTCTCTTGACCTGCAAACATGAAGTCTGCTCGGGTACCCAATGGCATCCCGAGAAGGGTGTGAGTACAACTCAGTAGGCCACCACCAATGGTGTCTACAAAATATCCAGTCTAAACAGATAGTGAATGCTAACGAATATGAATGATAATTGTCAAGTAATCATTTAAGGTACCATTAACCAGTTTAGAGCCAAGCCATTGCCACTTCCATTACCATTCATTACACACCCATTATCACCATTTACCAATTCATCACATTTCTATGGGTTAATCACATACATTATGTTACATGGTTCTAAGGCCAACAATCACATGAAAGAGGGTAAACACATCGTTATCCTATCTCACTAGGACTAACCCCCTCATAGCAACCATAACCTCACCTCGAAGCCTCAGTCTGGGTGGATGCAACTGTTAGAAGAATAGACCCTCAGTCCCCTTTCCTAACCCGTGCATTTAGGGTGGAGTTTAGAACCTAAGTCTTCACTCGACCCGTGGGCATATATCCTCATGTTATACCCCACTCTATGAAGCCATGTGCACATGATTATATATAAGTAACCATCAACCATCCAAACCATTGCCCTTCGGCAAACACTATTCACAACAACCCACATGGGAATCCACATCATGCCTTAACCCATTAACACATTACCATTTCACATCATTTAAACATTCACCCAATTCCCATGTGTTATGCATATCTCACTAAGAATTCAACATTAAACCCATAACCTATCCCATTATGGTCTTAAATCAGTTCAGACATTAACCCATTTAACCCATTCATCATTTTCATGAATCAACCATTCATTCCATTTCAAATAACCCCTAGGTTATTGCCAATTCTAGGTGCATCACCTAAATTCTATTCCAAGTTCAACTAATCATGCCAACATATTTACCAAGGGCTCTAAAATTTATTACAACAAGGTCACTTGTTTAATATCAATCCCTAATTCCAGGAAAAGCCGACACATCCCATGGATGGCCCCAATTAGGTCAAGTCTATCCCAACACATCCCACAGGGATCGTGAGGGTTCCCATTTGCCATTTTAAACACCATTATTACCAAACATGCCAAGGTTATCCAAAACATAACCAAAGGAAAGCAAGAACACAACTAAACATGCACAAATACCCATATAACTATGGGATATCACTTGTAGACCACCTACCTCGAAATTGCGGTTGAACGCACCCTCAATCGAGTCCTTAGACCTCAATCCAACCAACCTTTAGAGCTTAAACCTAAAACTCACCCAAAAGATAGGCTTTTAGGGTTTCAAAACAAGAGGGAGAGAGGGTACTAACCCTAAACCAAAAAGAGAACCAAGGATGAGGTTAGCCTTACCCGGAGCTTCGATCCGCAACCAACGACACCAAAAACGCCTTAGAATCGAATGAGTTTGATCTCTTGAAGTCCTTGGGAGGTTTGGTTCCTACCTAAGGTGAAGAGAGGAAGAAGAGAGGAAAATCCCGAGTGGGGTTTAAAAAGCCTGGAGTGGAATTTTTTGTAAATTTTCCCAACTTTAAGTGGCCGCACAGTTTGTCCGCACAATTTGGAAAACCGTGCACAAACAGTGTGCATGCCATTTCCCAGAGGAGGAGGAGTCACATTATTTAGCCCCACGGTTTGGAAAACATGCACAAACCGTGCGCTCACTTTTGTCCAGAGGAAGGAGGGTTGCACGGTTTCTCCTGGGCAGGCCGCACGGTTTGGCTGACCGTGCGCAGGCCATGCGCCTTGGTCTGCTCTGCCCAGACTTCCCTTCTTCCATGCCCCAAACCCCCAAAGCACCCCCAAGGCCTCTCACACTTTCAAGAAACATTTTAAAGTCCCAAAAGCAAGGGTTTCATCTAGAACACAAAAAAAACATACCTTTCCAAAAACCGAGATCTTACATGTAGTGTGGAGGTGTACAGGTAAACACCCATCACAACATAGGTTGGTACTCTATGATAAAGGGTGTACTCAGAGAAGGCCACCATGACCTAAGGCCTTACTTCATGGTGAAGAGGTGCACACCATGTTTCAGGGTCAACCACTATAGTGTAGAAGTGAAATGGTACTTGACCCACTATGGTGTACTGAATGGGTCTATAGTGTGGAGTTGATTGTGTTGTTCTTCAAATCTCTTTGTCGATAGACCAACATGGAGAGGGAAAGGGTATTTCGAGGGGTGGATCTACATTTGAACCCTCTTATAAGACTCATAAATATGAAATTAAGTATCCACATCAATTTTAAGTTCATTACCCAAATAAAATACCAAAATAGATGTATTTAAGGCTATAACTCATGAAGAATGAATGTTGGGTGTGCAACTACACTGGGTATCTGAAACTGACACAGAGTGAGGCACTACGGTGTGGTCCAAAACACTATGGCGCAAAATCTATTCAAATTTCATTTCATGGTGAAGTATATGGAATATACTCTATAATCCTCCATTACTATAGTGAATTCCTTACTATTGTGGTGTGGCCTTAAACTCCAGGGTAACACTACGGTGCAACAACCACTCCATGATGTATCCAAGTTCCCTACGACGTGGTCTTATGTTCTATGGTGAAACCACCCATATTTTAGGAAAAATATTTCCAAAAACACCCTTAATACTTCTTATTCTTCTCAAATCCCTCAAAATTTTTCCCTAAACATAGATCAACACAAAATAAGGAGGGCAAGTAGGGAAACAATTCTTCCGTTTAAGAGACAAAGATTCAGGGTGTTAGATGCATGAACATTATAATTAATTTATATCATTTTTAGAAATTTTATTTGAGAGAATGAATGTAATTTTTTAAATCATCATTTCAAAATTACCTTAGGGTGATTTTTTGGTATTTTTCTAAAAAATTTAATTTTCAGTGAATAATGAAAGATACCGATTTTTGTAAAATTGCCATTTATTTTCATTAAATCAAGTAATTTAAAAGTACCATTTTGTTTTATATTTTTTTAAGTAGCCTAAGATATTTTTATTAAAATAATATAAATAATTCCATAAGAATAAACATTATATTTTATTTTGGTATAATATCATTTTTATATTTAAAAACACAATTTTTTAAAAACTTATTTTCATTTCATTTTATGAATTTGTATTAAAAATGTTTTTCCACTTATAAAAATTTAATATTTTAAAATGGATTAAATATTTGGAATAAATATAATAAATATAATTTAATAGGTTCAACTTATTTTTTTTGTAATTATGAATAGTAACCATGGTAATGATTTGTCACCTCGGTAAGGGTAAAATAGGTAAAATAGGGTTAAAACCATAGGGAAAGCTTTATAATAACTTTAAAATAAAACTTTATCATATTTTAGTTTTTTCATGAAAAATATATGTTTAATTATTTAAATAATTTATTTTAAAACATTATTCTGAATTTTGGAACCCAAGCTTGACTTTTGTGAAGATAAGCAATATTTTATTCAAATTAAATACCTTTTTGGGTCTTTTCATTTAATGGTATGATTGGAAGGTTTAATTCAGTTTTGGATTGATAAAAAATATAAAAACCTTAATTTTTTATTTAATTACCAATAAAATTCATTAAAAGCAACTTTTTTACTTGATTTCAATATAGAATTATTTTTACGCTTAAATTTATTATTTTCCTAAAAATTATATTTCATGTGTTTTGTGTTATTATAGTAAAATTAATTTAAGACACCTATATAAATTAAATATTATAAAATGGATTTCAAATTTAAAATCACCATTTAAAATTATTTTTATAGTACCCATTTTAATTTTGTTAATTAAATTATGTTATCATGGTAAAAAAGTTAAGTTATCACGATTAAAATTAAAATGAGTTTAAAGTGGTTTAACTAGGATATAAGGATTAAAAGTTTTAAAAAACTTGTCTAAACATTATTGGTTGAGTTTATTATTACCCTATCATATATTATATTTTAATTTTGGGTGCCTTGGTTTCACTTGACAAGATTTTGATATATATATTATTTAATATTTTAAGTAATTCTAAGTGCGTCATCTCCCCTACTTATAAAAGGGAACCTCATATCCTCCCTTATACACAAAGTTTTAGCCTTATATATTGGAAAATACCAACCCTAATACCATAATATCTTCCTTACACACTTTTTATAGATTATTGTTATTACAAAATACCATCCTTTCAAGGGATAAGGTGTAAGCCAAAGGGGGTTTCTGAATGAATAGGTATAGCTCTTAACTGAGTAAATTAGATTTTATTTATTCTTATAACTCCTATAAAACTATGATATAAATTATAATATAATGAATTAATTATATTAAATATAATAATTTTTTATTATGATGATGGATAAACCATTATCCACCTTCTTTCCATTATATAAGAAAATAAAACATCGATCGTGCATACGTGTGGACAACCGCCTCCACGAAGCGATGTGTTTCATTTGTCATTACTATTTCACATTGATGGTTATAATAATGGATTTAATGAATATATATTATATTTATTATATTATTATAGTTAAATAATGTTTAATTATTATTTAATTTTCTTTTGTTCTATCCTTCAAAAAGTGGAAACATCACTTATGCGTACATACGGACTACCGTCTCTCTAAAGTGATGCAATTCATTTTTCACCACCGATTTATATAAATATTTATAAAAGTGTATATTACGATTAAATGTGATAATAATTAAATTATTAACATTATGGAGATGATATAACCATGTTCAAATTACAAGTATTGAAACTCCTGAACCAAAACACGCATGAAAAATACAGCAGTTATCACCTAGGGAAATAATTTTAATAAATAATTATTAATAAATAGGTTATAAAATGTTAAAAATAAATAATATATGGTTTTATATATTTTATTATAATTTAGTAATATATTTATAATAAATATATATTTATTATAAAGGAGTTTTGAATGCGTATTAAGCAATTTGAGTCTTGAGATATGATATTTATTTTACAATCTCATTTCTTTTGGGACTGCATATGCTAAATTTTTATTGAGGGATATTATATAGATATTATCCTTTAAAACCAATTTATTTTCTTATCCTCTATTTTTCATGTAATTATCAAGTAACAGTATTGTTTTCCTCTCTTTGGTACTTAAAATTATCAAAGAATTTTTTTCAAGAAAAACATACTTTATTTTCTATTTACTCGTGAATATTTCTCTTCTATGTCCATATTACCTTTAAAATATTTTCAAGAATGTTTTTAATATTATATAATGATTTATTATAGAATATTTTACCCATTTTTTTACTTTTGATATAAATTTTTAAAAGGAATCACCTTTTATTTTTCCGAATGTGGTATATTTTTTCCAAAGGTGTGAGAGAAATATTTATTTTAAAAATTACATTATGAATTGAATTTTCCACTATCATGACTACTTAATGTGTTGAAAATTCCTTTACAATATTAAATGTATCTTTTAAAAGAATATTTTTCCAATATTCTATAAATTTTTAAATTTTAAATAAGAGATTTCAAAATGAAAAGGGTATTTTATTTAATAAATGTCCCAATGATCTTTTAAGGTATTTTTATCTATGAAAACATCTATTGGAATATCCATGTATTAATCATGTTTTAATGATCAAAAATACTATTTAGTTTATAAATCATGTTAAATCTATGTAATATATATCACATCAAATGTACAGTAGCTCAGTAAAAGCTATCTAAAGCTCTTAAGTACTATACACTCAGTTTGGTTACTATGCACTTTCTCTTGATTCACATTACAATGATATCTCTGAAAAATGATTAAGTTTAATTCATTTCATAAATACTACTACTTAAGTATAAATACAGATATTTTCCTAAGTCATGAGAAACCGTGACAAGCATACACCATGACATCCAGACACTGTGACATCCAGACAGCGTGACATCCAGACACCGTGACATCCAGACACCATGACATCCAGACACCGTGACATCCAGACACCGTGACATCCAGACACCGTGACATCCAGACACCGTGACATCCATAAACCATTAAATCCAGGCATTGTGGAATCCAGACATCATGACATCCATACACCGTGACATCCAGACATCGTGACATCCAGACACCGTGATAAGCAGACACCGTGATATCCAGACACCATGAAAAAGACATTGTGAATGAGACACCATGAATGAGACAACATGAACAAGTAGACACTGTGACCATGAGACACCGTGACTGTGAGACACCGTGAATGTGAGACACTGTGACCAATCCATACATCGTGTGAAGGTGACACCGTTTCTATGACATACTATGACATTGTTTCCTAATATATTTTGTCATCTTTCAATTTAATCTCTAACTATCATATTTGATGATTTTAATGCACTAACATAATTAATGTTTCTTTTTAGACATTTCATCATACAATACGAGGTATGAGGTGTAGAATACATGCAACCTGTTAGCGCCAACACATGCACTCCAAGATAAAAGAGTAATGCAGCCCAGAAAAATCAAGAAGTAACACGATACTAAAGAACAATATGGTGGGAATGAGTGCGACAAAAAATTACATTTATAGAATTGGGTACTGAAACTAGACTCTGATGAAGAACACACAAAGTATATTAGAATCCCAAAAACATCTTCGCACTGTAAAACACCACGAAGAACACAAGCTGAATCAATCTAACTTTCAATACTCTATTTTTAATATGGGGACTTGAGTTATGCATCTGCCTCATCTCAGAAGTCTAGAGCTACAGAGACCAACACTCAGAGCACTTCTAAACCCATCTCAATATTACAGCTCTGTTGTGTATCATTTAATTAATTTTTGAGCAGTGTGTGTATCTATATAGCAAAACGCTCTATCTCCTGCATTAAACAGAAGGGTACAAGATATCCTTACTCAAATATTCTTTTACTCTTGTGAATACCCACAAATAAGTGTGGAAGAGGTCCTTGTGTGTCCTAGTTGTTTGTACCCATGAAGAACTATGGAAGAGGTCCCTATGTGGTATGGAAAATACTGTATACTATTGTTAACCTCGATCTAGCGTGTGGACCAAGTTTATTTATATAAACTTCTTAGTGGTAGGTGATCACCAAGTGGAGTGGATTAGGTCTCGGCTTGAGACTGAACCACTTGTTTCATATCCACTGTGCTTCTTAATTTAGTATTCTCTGTTTTAATGATTTACTGTATAATTCATAAATCTCTAAATTCACTTTGATAGTTACTCTTGGAAAGAATTTATAATTGTCTTGAATTAGTAGAATAGATTAAAAATTAATATTAATAACTGATAGTAATATTATTGAGAACTAATCAATATTCTAAGAAGTTATTCCAACAGTCAAACTCTTATAACAATATAACCTTGATTAACTGGGATGTATTTAATCTTTTGGGGAAACATTTTTGATATACTTTTTAATCATAAATTTTTATAGATACTCAATTAACCCCCCCTCTTGAGTAATCTACTCCGACTAATATTTGGTATCAGAGGGTGTTTATTAAGACTTTGTTTAACCTACTCCAGCTTTGATTATAGTTGTACTTTAAATATCTGTACATTTCTATTAATTCTAAATTTCTAGCTCTTTCAAAATATTTCTATATTATATATAATAGATTGGAATGTGCTACAACCAACATACCATCATTTTCTAATGGAACCAACTATACTCAATGTAAAATTAAAATGAAATTTCATTTAGAGAGTATGGGTTTTGAAATTTGGTCTTCTATTATAGATGATTATACTATTCCTAATACTGATCGAATCACATGGGATGAGCCTATAAAAACTGCCTACAATAAAAATTGAAAAGCTATTAATGCTTTATACTTCTCTTTAGGAGATGAATAATTCAATAGAATTTCTTCTTGTAAAACTACCCATGAAATTTGGGATACCCTATCTGTCTCACATGAAGGAATATCTAGTGTAAAAGAAATGAGGCTTAATACTTATACTATTAAATATGATAACTTTAAAATGAAACATGATGAGCCTATCTCTGACATGTATCTTAGGTTCAATGAGATTTTCAACACAATGATTTATCTTGGAAGAGAAGTCACTACCAAAGAAAAATTCATGAGAATTATCAGATGTCTGCCTAACAGATGGAGAGGAACCTCTGTCTCTATTAGAGAATCATGCGACATCAGCAAGATACCTATAAAAGAACTCATTGGGAAACTGATGATGTATGAAGAGGAAGAGAAAGTCAACAAGGAAGAGAAGGATGAACCAAAGAGTAAATCTATTGCATTCAATACCTCTACCTCTAAGCACAAAGACAAAGAGAAATTAGAAGTTTCTATAGAAAGTTATAATAGTGAACAATCATCACCTAAAAGTGATGAGGAGATGGATTAATTATCCAGAAGATTGAATAAATTTTACAAGAATAAGAACTTTTTTCGAAATCCTAACTTTAAGGGGAAATATGACAAAAATAAAATTGGAAAAAGTATTGGAAAAGAAGTGACAAGGCTGAAGAGATTGTCTACTATGAATGTAAGCACAAAAGACATATGAAGGTAGACTGTCCAAAGCTCAAGTATAAAAAGAGATATGAGGACAATGATAGTAAGTATAAAAATGCCATGAAAGAAACCTGGAGTGCTTCTGAGGATAGTTCAAGTGACTTAGAAACATCACATGATAAAAAATCAAATAAATCCAATATGTGTTTTATGAAAAACACATCTGAGTTAACACTATACTCTACTATACATAATTCATACTATTCTGAAAATTAGAGTGACTCTAAAAATATGACTAATGAAGAAATTTTTGAATATTGTAACATGATTGAAGAAACATGAAATGAACTAAAAGACAAATATAAATCATTGAAGAAACAATATGCTCTTAATGTGATTGTTAAATCTGAACTCAAAACTGAAAAAGAGAAAAATGCTCAACTACTCAAAGAGAACAACGAATTAAAAATGTCTAATGAGCAATTGAAGAATGACCTGGAAAAGTTTACCAATGGGAAAAATACTCTTACTCAAATTCTAGGAAAACAAATTTCCCCTAAATACAACACTCGAATTGGCTATCAGCCTGGAAAAATAAATCTTGGTAGAGCAATTTTTATTTCCAAATCTAGGACATATAGTTTTACTCCAAGTTCTGGACACAAATCGACTAATTCCATTCATAATACATTTTCTACTGTGTTAAGTTCTTTTGGAAAAAATAGAGTTTATTTTTCAAATACTTTACATAATGCTTATAGGAAACCTATAAGGCATATATGAGTTCCTAAATCCCTTATTACTAATATTACTATACCCAAACAAGTTTGGGTACCAAAATATGTTTCTGCTTAATATTTTTGTAGGAAAGATGCTTAATGAGTTCTTGTAAAAGTGTATGGTACTTGGATAGTGGATGTTCAAGAAACATGACAAGAGACTACTCATGCTTCAAGAATATAATAAAAATAGATGGAGTAAATGTCACATTTTGTGACAATGACAAAAGAAAGATAATTGGCCTCGGCCAAATCGGTAACTCTAACTCAGTTTTAATTTCTAAAGTACTATTTGTTTATGGAATAAAATATAATCTTCTTAGTATCTCATAATTATGTGATGATGGATTTCATGTTAGATTTGAAAATGATTCTTTAAATTCGTTTAATTCTAAAGATGAATTAGTGTTTTCTACTTTAAGAAATGAAAATTTTTACTCTGTTAACTTAGATTACTTAGCTTCTCAAAATGATTCATGTTTAAGTTTATTTCATAAAGAGTCTTGGATTTGGAATAAGAGACTAGGACACTGTAATATTCACTCCCTTAGAAAGATAACTAGAAAAATATTAGTTAAAGACTTACCCAAACTTGAGTTTCCAAATGAAAAATTATGTAATCCCTGTCAAAAGGGAAAAAAACACAAAATTTACTTCAAACCAAAGAAATAAGTGTCAAATTCTCAACCTCTCAAACTGGTTCAAATGGATTTATTTGGACCATCTAGATTTTCTAGTTTAAATGGGAAGAACTATGTTTATGTTCTTGTAGATGACTTTTCTAGATATACTTGGACATTCTTTTTGGATCACAAAAGTGAAGACTTCTCTTATTTTACCAAATATTCCAAGTCTGTGGAAAATCTTAGTGGACTTAGAATCAAATCCTTAAGAAGTGATCATGGTCGTGAGTTTTAAAATCAAGAGTTTGAATACTTTTTCTCACAAAATGGTTATAGTGACAATTTCTTTTCCCCTAGAACACCTCAACAAAATGGAGTTGTAGAAAGAAGAAATAGAACCCTACAAGAGATTGCTATAACAATGCTTAGTGAATATGAACTACCTATTTATTTTTGGGCTGAAGCTATTAATACAGCATGCTACATAATCAATAGAGTGTTGGTCAAACCCATTCTTAAGAGGACTTCTTATGAGTTATGGAACAATAGAAAACCCAAGGTTAAATACTTCAAAGTTTTTGGCTGCAAAGTATATATTCTAAATACTAAGTACAATCTTGACAAATTTTCATCCAAGAGTGATGAAGGTATCTTTTTAGGATATTATATATCCAGTAAAGCCTATAGAGTGTTCAATAAAAGAACTAAATGTGTGGAAGAATATATCCATGTCAAATTTGATGAAACATTTCCACATGAGCCTAAAACCATTCTAGAGAACCTATAGGATGATCTATCAAATTTGAACATTAATCCAAAATCCTCAAACCATTTTGTGAAAGAATATGTGAAAACTTCCAGTTCTAGAAATTCCTTAGACTCAAGCCATAATGAACCTGAACCTGTTGATGAACCTGAAATCACTAGTCCCTCCTTTTATTGAACTGTTAGAACTCTTAAGAACCATCCTTTAGATGCTGTTGTAGGATACCTAGACAAAGAAACACAAACTAGAGATTCTCTTAGAAATCAGGTTGAACATGAAGTCTTCTTATCACAACTTGAACCTCAAAACATTAATGATGCTATCAATGATGAATTTTGGGTGATGGCTATGCAAGAAGAACTTAATCATTTTGAAAGGAACAAATTTTGGAAACTTGTTGAAAGACCTAAGGACACATTCACCATAGGTACTAAATGGGTGTTTAGAAATAAGGTATATGAGGCTGGTAACATAGTTAGAAACAAGGCTAGATTAGTTGCACAAGGCTATAGTCAAGAAGAATGAATTGACAATGAGGAGACCTTTGCACTAGTTTCTAGACTTGAGGCCATCCAAATCCTACTTTCTTATGTTGCACATATTAATTTCAAACTATATCAAATAGATGTTAATAATGCATTCTTAAATGGGTATATAGGTGAGGATATCTTTGTAGAACAACCCTGTGGTTTTACAAACCCCATTTTCCAAATCATATTTTTAAATTATCAAAAGATTTATATGGTTTAAAACAAGCTCCAAGAGCCTGGTATGATCGGTTAAGTACTTTTCTTATTTCCAAAGGTTTTACAAAAGGAATAGCTGATCCTACCCTTTTTATAAAACTAATTTATAATGATGTTTTAGTTGTTCAAATCTATGTAGATGAAATTATCTTTGGATCCTCAAGAAATTCTTTATGTGTTTATTTTTCTCAAATGATGCAAAATGAATTTGAAATGAGGTTAATGGGTGAAATAAAATTCTTTCTTGGATTTAAAATCTTTCAAAATAATGATGGTATTATATTAACTAAAAGTAAATATACTAGAGATCTTCTAAAATGTTTTGGATTGGATAGCACTAAAAGTAGTAACACTCCCATGAGTACCAATTGTAAGTTGGATCTTGATGAAGATGGAAAATCTGTTGATCAAAACACTTATAGAGGAATGATTGGTAGTTTACTATACTTAACTACTAGTCAACCTAACATTATGTTTAGTGTGTGTATGTGCGCTCGTTTAAAGAAAATCCTAAGGAATCTCATTTAAATTCTGTAAAGAGAATTTTGAAATACCTCAATCATACACCCAATCTAGGACTGTTCTATCCTAGAGGATAATTATTTGAATTAGTTAGTTATTCTGATGCTGAATTCGATGGCTATAAGTTATATAGAAAAAGAACCTCTGAAACATTTCACTTTTTAGGTATGTCACTAGTATCATGGTGTAGTAAGAAACAATATTCTGTTTCATTATCTACTGCAGAAGCTGAATACATAGCTGCTGGCAGTTGTTGTGCACAAATCTTGTGGATGAAACACACATTACTAGATTATGGATATCAATTCAGGCATGTACCTATAAATTTTAACAACACAAGTGCTATTAAAATCTCGAAAAATACTATTTCACATTCTAGGAAAAATCATATTGATGTAAGACATCACTTTTTGAGAGATCATTATCAAAAGGGTGATATCACTTTGGAATTCATTGGTACTGAGCATCATCTTGCTGATATATTTACTAAACGATTAAGTTATGAAATAATAGACTACATCATACATGAATTAGGGATGATAAATCTTAAGTAAATGTCTTATTTTTTTATATCTTACTGCTTCATGTTTACGGTCTCACAGTTAGTATTTCATGATTACTGTATAACAGTTACTGTCTCATTGTAATGCTCATTTACTGTCTCGCCATGAAGTTCATTTACTATCTCATCGTAACGCTCAATTATTGTCTCACCATAACATTCATTCTCTGTCTCATCGTAAATATTTTTTTTTATGATTTTTCGTTATGAATTAAAAACCGTATCACGGTAATTATTCATTTCACCTCTTTATTTTCCCATGTTTTTACTTTTGCGATGTTTGGTATTTCTAAATGATAAAATAAATGAATCATCACTTGTACATCACTATATACTTCTTCTATTCACTCAATTTGTAACCCTCCCTCAACCCTTTAACCTTTCTCTCTCTCAAACATTCGGTGAATGCCCTGGATGAAACACCCTTCATCATCAACTCCTGAGAAACATAGCTCAAAGAAGAAGAAAATAGCACCCAAGCTAGCACCCGAAGGTCCCCTAAACCCAAATCTGGTAAACTGAGTTGTAGTACCTGAGAAATAGGTTTTCCCCATATGGATTTTTTCATGTAAGTCTCCAGTTCTGAAATATTTAAAGGAGAAAGGCATGATAGAGTGGTTTTTGAAGGAAGATAGACCTATCTACGCTAAGTTAGTGGCTCAGTTTGATCAATATGTTCAGTTCTCCTTTGATTCTATAGATGGATATGTTGTGTGAATCTAGATCAATGGGTAGGAATGCTCATTCTCTTAGAGGTTATGGGATGCATACCTTAGGATACCACATGAAGTCATATGTGAGGATTATCAGAGAGGACATCCACATTCTTGTGAATTCTTTGTCTTGGAAGATGATCTGAAAAGCATGACAAGAAATGGAACCAAGAGAAGAGCCATTGCTGCTGAACTAGATGGAGAATCAAGGATTTTTTTATGTTTTTATAGAACCTGATTAGCCCAAGAAAAAATGATTTTTCTATTCTGAAATATCAGGTTGTGTTTTTGATTCATCTTATGAAAAATAGGGACAAGATCATCCTTTGTAAGTATATCATACACCATATGTGTAAACTGATCAAAGCCACATCCAAGTCAACCTCCCCGTTTTACTCTCAGATTATATCAGCCATGCTTCATTCCAAAGGTATGGTTGGACCTAATGAGGAAGTTATAAAGGATTGTGAGTACTGCCTTTCAAAAGTCACTATCAAGAGGATGAAAATAAATTGGAATCCTAGGAAAAAGGCATGGGTGGAAGACAATGATAGAATTTATGAAAAACTAAATCCTATGGAATATACCTCAAGACCAAGAGATATTCATGATCATGGTTTGGAACTAGATGAGGTAGTTGAGTATTCTGAAGAAGAGAAAGAAGAGGCTGCTATGCCTCCCCAGGGAAACTGTTTCTGTTGAGGAAGATAATACTCTTGTCCTTCATGTTTTAAGTGAAAAAGAAGTCCCTGCTTCAAAAGAAGTTGTTAATTTGGTAGATCAACCCGTGGTTGAAATAGAATCTGCTGTCAAAGAAACCAAGAAAAATGTTGTGGAAGACCCTATAGAAGAATAATTACCTGGTATGCAAGAATCTGATCTTGAAGAACTCCCAGTGGAACAATCTGTTCCTGAAGTCATCCCTTCAGCTGAGGAAAGGATGGAGCTATATTTTTAGCTAGCTAGATATGAAATGATAGAGGAACTAAGATATGAGTTTGTGGAATTAGATCAAGACCCTAAGCTTCTCAGTCCTGATAAGGATGCAACTATTGAGGGGGAGAAAAACCCAAATATGGAATCTACTAAAGTACCAAACCTGATTGTTTCAAGGCCTGTAGACACTCGGTATAAGTTCCCTAGTTTCTATGATGTGGATGACTCTTAAAAAGTTTCAGTAAAAGTATTAGACCTTTATATTATGTTCCAACTGAAATATGTCTCTAATCTTCCTCTTGAGAAGGAACCTGAGCCTGTATCAGTCTCTATTTCTGAACATTCATCTGAACAACCATCCTTTGTGAGTAAAGATGACCAGAAAGAATTTGGTGCTACCCTTTTGTTTGGTGTTAAAAAAGTCATGAATTCCCAACCATCTCTTATGACACATATAAGTGAGAAATATTCCTCATTGTTGTTAAAGAAAGGTATTTGGAAAATACAACCCAAAATTCTTCATGGGATTCAAGAAGTCAGAGTTGAAAATAAACTACATAGTGATGAAGTGAAGACTCTAAGAGGTATGATTGAAGAAATGCAGAGAGATATGCATTCAATATCAGAGCTTGCTTCTCATCCTGTAGAACCTATTGTTCCTCAAACCTCATCAAATTTTGTCTCTCAGATTCAACCTCATTTAGCTTCCTTAGCTGAAAAGGTCACTAAAAGGAACAAACATATTGTGAAGGAGATGAGAGAGATAGTTTTTAATCTTAACAAACTCACTGATGAGTATATAGGGTGTCTTCAAAAGGTTCTAAACCAACTGAAATCTCTAACCACAGCTGTCAATGCTTCTAAGGCATCCAGGCAATCATCTCAACCTTCCCTAGACAGTGACCTGATTAGAATAGTGGTCAATGAATAACTTCAGACTGTGATTAGTGGATTCAATAAAGATTATCTAAATAAATTTATCAAGAATAGTGATAGAGTTCCTAATCTAGTCCAAATCCATTCAAAAATTGCCAATTATGCTCAGCAAGAAATTGCCAAAAAATTGGATTTTTACTTCAGTTGAATATTCTCAAAGACTGACATGACCAATCACTTTAAATATCTTGTCTAACATTTGAGGATTCTTCCTGTTACTCAATCGTTCAAGACCCAAGTTCAAAAGCTCACAGAGTTCACTCGTCTGTTGGATAAGTTAATGGAAAATAAGGATGACTTTGAGAAATCTATGCAGTATGGTGGAGAGATCATTGAGGATTTTATCAAGCTTCTAAGGACCTATCTTCATGTACAGAGTACAACCATTGTTGCTCCTGCGGCTTCCCCTCTGAGACCTGGTCTGTCAACATTCACCACTACCCTAGCCTCCACTTCTATGTCTATCTGTCAGGAACTGAGTCAGATTAGGCATGTGATCCTTGATCAACAACTGCCTCGCTCTTCTACTGCACTTACTCTAGCTCCATCTGTCTTTGAAGGTCTTCCTTTACCTTCTCTATCAACCAGCTCACTCCCTTATTCTACCTCCACTTCTGCTCCTATGGCTTCCTATTCTTCTGCTACTGCTACTAAGGGAAAAGATAAGATAAACCAGTGAAATAAAGACAATGTTTACTCTATTTTTATGGGAATCTTGTTTCCTTTGTTTTAAATTTTGTAATGCCCCTCTCTTTATCTAATACATTTATGCACTTTGCTTGTCAGTTTTCCCTTTTTTTTCTTCCTGTTACTTTTTCATAATCCCAAAAGGGGGAGAAATATATGAGACATGTATATATGATACTTATATGAGAAATATATGTGAGATAGGAATCATTCTATATATGTTATATTCTCATTCGAACTATGTTGTTAGAACAAATGGACACTCTAAAGTTACATGATTTGTAATCATCAAGTAGGGGGAGATTGTTGGACTCCACATGTATTAATCATGTTTTAATGATCACAAATCCTATTTAGTTTATAAACCATGTTAAATATATGTAATCTATCTCACATAAAATATACAGTAGCTCTGTAAAAGGTATCCAAATCTCTTAAGTGCTATACACTCAGTTTGGTTACTATGCATATTCTATTGATTCACTGTATAATGATCTCTATGACAAATGATTAAGTTTAATTCGTTTCATAAATTCTACTGCTTCAGTCTGAATACAGATATTTTCCTAAGTCATGAGACACCATGACAAGAAGACACCGTGACATCAAGACATCGTGGCATCCAAACCCCGTGATATCTAGACACCATGACATCCAGACATCGTGACATCCAAACACCGTGACATCCAGACACTGTGACATCCAGATACCATGACATCCAGACACCATGACATCCAGACACCGTGACATCCAGACACCGTGACATCCATACACCGTGACATCTAGACACCTTGACATCCAGACACCATGACATCTTGACACAGTGACAAACATACACCATGATATCCAGACATCGTGAACAAGACACTGGGAACGAGAAACGTGAACAAGTAGACACCATGGCCATGAGACACCGTGACCATGAGACACCGTGACTGTGAGACACCATGACCAATCCAGACACTGTGTGAAGGAGACACTGTTTCCATGACATACTGTGACACCGTTTCCTAACATATTTTTTCATCTTTAAATTTAATCTCTAACGGTCATATATGAATATTTTAATGCACTGACATAATTAATGTTTCTTTGTAGACATGTCATCGGACAGTACGAGGTATGAGGTGCAGAATACATGCAACCTGTCAGCCCCAACACATGCACTCCAAGATAAAAGAGTAATGCAACCCAAAAAAGTAATAAGTATCATGATACTAAAGAACAAGCTTGTGGGAATGATCGTGATAATAGAATACATTTAGAGAATTGGCTCATGAAACTCGACTCCGCTGAAGAACACATGAAGCATACTGGAATCCCGAGAACATCTCCACACTGTAAAACACCCCGAAGAACACAAGCCAAATCTGTCTGACTTGCGACACTCTGTTTTCCATACGAGGACTTGAGTTCAGCATCTGCCACATCTCAGAAGTCCAGAGCTACAAAGACCAACACTCAGAGCACCTCTAAACCTATCTCAATATTACTGCTCTGTTGTGTGTCATTTTATTAATTTTCAAGAAGAGTGTGTATCTGTATAGCAACACGCTCTGTCTACTGTATTAAATTGAAGGATACAAGATATCTTTACTCAAACATTCTTGTACTCTTGGGTATACCCACATATAAGTATGGAAGAGGTCCTTGTGTGGCCTTGTTCTTTGTACCCACGAAGAACTGTGGAAGATGTCCCTGTGTGGCCTGGACAATACTGTGTACTATTTTTAACGTCGATCTAGGTTGTGGATAAAGTTTATTTATATAAACTTCTTGGTGGAAGGTGATCACCAAGTGCAGTGGATTAGGTCTCGGCTTGAGACTGAACCACTTGTTTCATATCCATTGTGCTTCTTAATTTAGTCTTCTATGTTTTACTATTTTAGTGTATAATTAAAAAAACTCTAAATTCACTTTGATGGTTACTCTTGGAAAGAAGTTATAATTATCTTACCTTAGTATAATAGCTTCAAAAGTAATATTAATAACTGATATTAAGATTAATGATAACTAATCAATCTTCTAAGAAGTTATTCAAATAGTTAAACTCTTATAACAGTATAAACTTGATTAACTAGGCTGTATTTAATCTTTTGGGAAAATATTTTAGAAATATTTTTTAATCAGAAATTTTTATAGATACTCAATTCACCCCCTCTTGAGTAATCTACTCCGAACAACTACATCCTTATATATTACTTATGATTCACTGAGGGCATGATATAATGATTCCATCCATATTATTTCTCAAGATTTTAATTGACTATGATGATTAAATATTGATGAAACCTATTTTATTGTCCATGGGTTAAGCTATGATGAAATGGTAAATGTTTTCATGATCTTGTGGCATACATATAAATGGATTATGATTATGTGATGGATGGGTCTTTTATATACTTAAAATGAATTGGGTAATGTGATATTGATATTTCATTTTATGATGATGATAAGAATGGAAATTACTATGGATAAATTTCTTCACTTTTTATGTATGAGTATGATTGTTTCAAGATATGTTCTCAAGATTATAAAGGGACATGATAATGAATGGATATATTGACATTTTGATGAATGAGTATTATTAACTTATAGCTATACTCATGAGATTTTTTGTGGCCATGATTGATATTAGTTATGTTCAAAATATTATGAAATCTTATGCTTATGATTCCACATGCTTATGTTATAACTCTTAAATGATTATTACTTCTTTGAAACCTATATTGATCATGCTTCTGGATATGAATTGATTTTGGATTTTTTGATCTATAACTTTCTAGGTGTGAATATTTTATATTGATAACATGCACTTGATTAGTTTTTTATACACTTATGATCATTATACCCTCTCTTATGATTGATATATCCCATGTTTATCATTACTATGAATCTGAGATCTCACTTTCTTATGTTTCCTTATCCCTAGGATATAAAGAAAGGTTTTAAGTATGATATGTATAAGAAGGGTAATATTTCTGAATAACTAAGTGGGAGATTATGTATATCTTTTATGTACCAATTGTTTTTGTATATATTCTCAATAGAAAATAAACCTTTATGACCCTCCAGAATGTATATTTGTGATATGTATTTAATATTCATTTAAAATGATGTAATATTTATGTTTTTAGGATTGGGTCACCTCATATGAACCTTGAAATTTTAGAAATACTGTCTCACATAGGAGAGTATTATGGTTTACACAAATCATAAAATCTTGAAATACCTCTTCTCCCACCATGAAATAAATCTTAGGTAGAGTAGGTGGGATAAGTACCTAAAATCCCTTGAAATTGAGTTGGAATATACTCCCAGAAATGGAAACATTATTACAGATTCATTGAGTATGAATAATCAAACCTAGGTAGTTAAGGGGTTCATCTATTAGTATAAGGTGATGGCCTTGTTCTCTAAGCTGTATTTGAATGTCCGGGAGTATTAGGAGAGAAATTTTTTGGCTTCCCTATATATTACCTCATCACTTATTTATAAGTTAAAGAAAGATAGCTCTCAAATTCTGATTTTTGGGTGATGAGGAACACTATATTTGGTGGGGATCCACCTCTTTATTGGTCCTTGGATACCAATAAGATTCTTCTATTAGAGGCCATGTGGTAGTCCCGATGATAATTCATGAGGAGAAGATGAGGGAATTCCATGTTTCAAAGTGGGTTGTACATTCAGGTCAGACCAAGATGTATAGACACATGTACCAAAAATACTAGTGGATTTGTATGAAGAAGAATCTAGTAGGGTTTGTTACATGGTGATCCACCTGTCTGCAGGTGAAGGCTGATCACCAGTGTCTTGCTGGTCTCCTCCAATTTTTACTAATTCATAAATGGAAGTGGGATGATGCCATATTGGACTTTGTGATGATATTTTGGATAATTACTCATGGTTAATATGTTTTTGGGTTGTCATAGATTAGTTGATGAAAGTATCTTTCTTTCTGATCAAGGATACTTATTCAGGGGATGAACTTGGAAGGTTACATGTTTATGAGGTTGTATTCTAGCATGGGGTGCCACAATGCATCATCTATGGTAGGGATTCCCATTTCTCCTTGAGGTTTTGGAAGGGGTTTTAGAATAAATTAGGTATGGATGTTCATTTGAGTACTTCCTATCACCTAATGATGGAAAGGTAGTCTGAAAACATGATACAGGTTCTCGAGGACATGCTCCGAGCATGTGTTCTCGATTTTATTGGATCTTGAGAGAATTATATAGACTTGGTAAAATTCACTTAAAATAAAATTCATTAAGAATCCATTCATATGGATCTATTTGACGACTTATATGGGAGGTTGTTTCGATCACATTTATGCTGGCTGGAAGATGGAGAGTCATCCATGCTTGGGATGAGCCTAGTATAGGAGACCACTAAGCAGATCCAGTTGATCAAGAAGTAGTTGGAAACTACCAAAAGTAGATAGATATACCAATATAACCAAATGCATAATCCCTTTTAATTTGTGGTTTGTGACTGGGCATTCTTATTTTTTTCACTGAGACTTGGGAAATTTTAGATTCAAAAGTAGGGGAAGTTGGCTATCAGGTTTGTAGGGTTGTTTGATGTGACCGAAATGGTATGTACTATGGAATACTGACTAGATATTACACTAAGATACATAACTATGAATGATTTTTTCAATGTCTATCATATTTTATGGCATCATCTATACCCATATCATGTTATTTATGTTTATGACATTAAGCATGAGTTCAATGCTTCCTTTGAAGAACATTTTATTTGTGTCAGGGTTTGTAGTGAGAAAATCCATAGTAGAAAGGCATTTACTTTGGTATGGGTGATATGGAATCTTATAAATAACTAGGAGGAGACATGGGAGTGAGAATTTTATGTCAGTTCTCAATGTTTATAGTTATTCTTTGATAAACTTCAATGATTCTTGTGGGTACTACTTGGGGATGACCTGATTTATGGTGGGGAGTTTGTAACACCTCCAACCGTTCTTGAGGTATGCTTAACTTTAATTTTTAGATAAAACTTATGTGTTATGGTTACATAGTAATGTTTTTAGAGGTTATAAGGGTAGAGGGAGTGAACTAGGGGTTGATACCCATGATCCTAGACTGCTGCATGTTGTTGTAGTTCTACCAGCAAGCTAGTATGGGGATACTAGCTAGCTGGTAGAGTCTAGTGGTTGGACGGTGGTCTCATGGATCCTTTTTTTTTAATTTTTGGAAAATTTATTAATTTTTCCCCTTTCCCCTCTTTATATGGTTTCTTAGTATTTTGTCCCTCATTTGGCCAATATATCCTCTTCAACATGCCTTTCTCCTTCTCCCTTTCCAAGGTCAAACTCACTTGATTCTTGGCCATTTAGAGTTTCATAACTTGCGATTAGAAGATAGATGTATGGATATAAGTCCTCCTCCACCTTTTCTTCATTTTTTTCATTACCTAATGATTTATCATTATTTTAACTAATATTCCCTATTTTAAATAATTTTGTCTCCTACCTCAATTTCTCTCTTTTTAGGGAAAATCAAAGAATTCGTTTCAGTGTGTGGACTCTTATTGGACTAAGGTAGGCATTACCTTTATTTTTCCTATAGTCACATCCTTATTTTTAAGTAATTGTATCATGCTTCATACAAAAATTCCATGCACAACCCCTAAATCTTAATTTAATTCCTAATAACATATTTTCCATTCTATTTACCCTCTTTTAGATTAATAATTACAATAGAAAAGTTACTCTATGGTAATACATTTCCTTGAGATTATAACCCTATAAATTTTTTACATAAGTGATGATTTGAGATGGTGCATGGAATTTGTTATTGGAAATTGTATTTCAAAAATGGTACCTTTAAAATGGGAATTGAAAATTACAATTTGTAAATGTCTTTTTGAAATGAAAATATGAAATGGTATTGATGAAACGTGCATCGAAGTTGTATATTCTTTCTAAAGTGGTGAAAATTGGTTCATGACTTGGATTAGATAAATTTATAAAGTATAAAACTTGATAAATGTGAATTGATAGATTTTTCCATGGATGAGAAAACACATATAGGGGTGGTCCATGCTACTAAATTTTATTGAGAAAACACCCATATGGGTGGTTCATGTTACTATGTATTGGTTGAGAAAACACCCATAGGGGTGGCCCATGATAACTTTGGAAACACCAGAAAGGGTGGTCATGGTGTTATGGTGGTATGGTCCCCATGAAATGATCAGAGACACCCTGACACTATCCAAATTTGGTATGGTTGATGGGGGTCTCATACCTAAGGACCAATGATGGTTTTCTATTATTTATTTACTTTATTAAATTAAATTTCTAAATTGTTAAAATTTCAGCACTTATATATTCACTTCCCCAAAAAATGGATTTATTTAGGGATGTTATTGTTGGTGTAATAATGAGTTATACTAACACCCTTCACATGCCATCATTTGGTACCTAATAAATATTCAAGGTTGAAGTTCTATACAATGGAAAAAACATTATTCTAGATAATAGATTTCCAAGATATGTTGGAGCTTAGGAGCTGGGAGCTGGGATAGAGCTCAGGATGTTCTTAGGGATTCATATAGTTATTTTGAGTCTTTATTCTTTTGTTCACTTTTGGAACCTATTTTATTTTACTGTTGATATGTATTACTCCTGACTATCTTGGAGGATCATTTTTTATATATCATGGTTTATGTTTATTGCTTGGATCATGTCTTGATATTACTTGTGGTTCATGTGATGTATGTCATTTTACTTATTTCTTATGCTATTATTACACTCTAACCAGAGGGTATAGTTTCCCAAAAGAATCTTATTGTCCCCTAACCCCTAGTCGACAACCTCTTCCATATGGTTAGGTGTGCATAAGGTTAGGTGAAGTTATGGTATCATTATAATTCATAGTGATCCAGGAAGTGATGTTATAGTACCCAAGGGGTTGATCTTAGAAATGTTTTATGCATAGGTTGGGTGTGATATAACCAACCTATATTGATAATAAAAGTGATATGGTTTTATGAAACCTCCTTAGTTAGAGGACAACATTGTATTCCCTATGAGACTAATTATGTTATGAAATGATCAAGGGTTTGATGAGAGATGATATACCCTATGAGTGACGAGATTTATCCTATTGTTGGAAATGAGATAGAGAAGACCATGTAGGGTGTCTAGACAGTGACATGGCCTAGGAGACCTCAGTTTGTGACCTAGCCTTTTTATGACCTTAGAAAGGGTTTATATAGAGGGATAACTCAGTGGCTTACCTCTATGAATATAGTGATGGACATAGATTATGATTTTAGGGTGGACACCAACCCCTTGATTATTATTATGAGATATTATGATGTGGATGATATTATCTTGATTATTACATGAGAGGTATATGATATTATCAGCTTGGATTCTCTAACCTCACACATGTATTATTTCTATGATATTTAAAAATGGGGGGATATTCCCCCATACATGTGTTACATCTCTAAGATAGCCAGGTGGACCAAAATTCCCTAGTATATGAGTAACATATTTCAAATAATTGGATAAACCAATATTCCCTTGTGTATTTGTTATATGAGTTTATTGGGAGGGATTCACTACCCTTAGGTGTGTTATTCATGAGATCTCTAGGTGGGTTGTTTTCCCCCATGCACATTCTATCTGATATTAAATTGGATCTGTTATTCCCATTGATTGATTTTCACAAGATGATTCAAATGGTCCATTTACCCATGAGTTATTTTCTATATTAGATTCATGGATGTTACACTCTTCCTACAAGAGTTGTATTTACATGGTGATATAGATAGGTAAATTTTCCCCATAATTCATCATATATACTTATGTGTACGTATTCTTGATATTCCTTGGTATGAAATGTATCCCCCCGATGTTATGGGACATGTTCATATACATCTGACACTAGATGAAGTAGGTATAGTCAATCCTGGGTGTCACTGTAAAACCAAGGGATTGATGGTAGTATTTTATTTATTCTACATTTTATTTATTTTATGGGAATATAACATGTTAATACACTATTTTAATAGTTATGTTAAGGACACCATTGGTGGTTCCCTATTGAGTTTTAGTCAAAATGCCATGTCACTGAGGTACTTGAACAAACATCTTTGTTTATAGGTTTAAGTGGGGAAAAGGTCCCAGATTGGATCATTTGGAAATATATCTTGGATGCGAATTTAGAGACTAGGATTTCATAAGGATATATGATGGTATTAGAGACTCCATGTGTTTTTATTCTTCTTTTTTATATGTGATCGACTCGATGGGTGGTAAGTTGGGACATACGACTGTATGCTACATTTAATTTGTTATAGATTGGTTATGTTTATTTTTTTATGAATACTCTGATTATTTTTATGGATAATAACTGGTTATTTTTCACTTTTTTTACCCTTATATAAGGTTATAGTATTCCCATGTCAACACCTTAGACCCTCACTACTAGTTGGTATCCTCTAGAATAAGGGGATTCATGACTAAGGTCACGTAACACCTCCAGTTCAAACATTAGTGAGGGTTATTGGTTTAAGGACACTACAAAGTGGTATTAGAGGATTTTTTTTATTTGTATCTCTATTTTGGATATGGTAGGCTGGAATTAGGTCTAGTTAGAACTTGAGATGAATGATTTGTAGTATGCTTGGTCAGCACCTGTATGAGATGAAATCCAAGTTATCAGGGATTTAGGATTGGTTTTCCTACTTATTTTCTATCACATTTGAGTTTAGTATAATTGAATATAAGATTGAGTGATATTGATTTATTGATTTATTTTTTTACCACTCTTGTATTAGTGGAGAAAGAGGTGAATGTTCATGCATCATATGAATCACATAGGTTCACTTGACATGTGAATTCCTACGTGTGATCATGAGAAAATAATGACTGTGAGGAAATAAATAAAATAATGAGAAAATATGTTTAGTTACTGAAACTGTCAACAAATACCTATATAGTATATTCCCATATAGCTTCTTAGTGTCATTATACTTAACCAAATTGAGTAATTTTTTATGGATATTAGTGGTCTACTTATTATATGGTATTATTTAAATAAAAGGAAAATAGTGAATTATAAAGTGTTTACCTCTATAACTTGGAAATGAGTTTTCATTAAACTAAACCATGAATATGATCTACTTGAGATGAATAATCATAGGGTGATTCCATTATATATATTCACATGTATGAGATTCTGATCCTTGAGGGGATAATCTATCGTACAAATTCCTGATAGATATTGGTACCCTAGAGTGGAAATTTTTCTCAAGTATGAGATGCCTTACACACACACACAAAGATATATATATATATATATATATATATATATATATATATGAATGCATGTTTTTATGATAATCTTAGAATATATTGTTTGGAAAGTGATATACCAAACCATATATGATATGAGAGTGTGGGATATACTTCGTGAATTATAGCCTATGTGAGATATGGTTATGGACTAGGTGGGATAACCTAGTGACCTTGAGATGACACTCTGGATATTGGTGTAGTGGGTATTATGACTAAATGGTAAGAAACTTTCCTATCATTTCATGAGTTGAGTTGTAATATATGTGGGTTACTCAATAGAGGGGTTAGAATAGGCTTGTGGATGCCTTAGATATGGGAAGCATGGGTATATTATTCAAGGAATGAGATTTTTTCATAAGGGGTGCTATCTAATATCTGGAAAAGTCATGGAGATTCCTTAGATAATATGAATGTGAAAGCATGAATAATTCTTAAGTTGTGATGGTTTTGACATATATAAGAGGCATGGTCAACTGGGTATTATAATAGTGATCCTAGGATTTGTAGGAATGAATCGAGATGGTATAACAATGTGTAAATAAGGTGCACACCTACTCAAGCATGCCTTATTTTAGTAATGGGGGTTGTTGAGAACCATTATAGATAAATACTTGTACAGTGAAATGAGTTGTGGTGAAATTATTTCATAAGTTATATTCACTAGACAAGGATTTTAGAGATTTATTTTTTGAGATAGTTTGGAATGGGCATGGTTTCTTGAGGTTTAGATGAGAATGAGAGGTTTTCCCCCTATAGTGAGAGGAAACATCAGTGGTGGATTGGAGTTTCGTGGTATAAATGATATGACCCTGCATTATGACTAGGGTTAATAGGATGGATGAGCATGTATATGGAGGAGAGAAACATGTATAATATTGTAATTGTTCACCATTTTACATTAATAGTGGTTAAAGGAATGTTTTATCTTAGGAGCACACCATTGGTAAACTAAGAACATTATGATTATTTTGAGTGGCTTATAATAGACATCAGGAATGATGTTCTAATAGACCTAAATAGAAGGTGGGGAAAATTTTGGTGATAATGTTTTCATAAAAGTGACCTTGTTATATGAGTAAAATGGAAAATAACCTAATAGTGGTATTAGTTGATGGAAATCGATATAGGTCAGTACATGTGGTAACCAATTTCCATCAAGATCAGAATGAAAATTGGGTCATATGAATGAGTGTGTATTTTTTGAAATAAATTGGTTAGTGTCAATGACTGGGGAAATGTTAGTGTTAGTGGGTATAATGTTTACATGTTTTATGAGGCTAAGCATAATGTGTTGGATGTGGTCCAGATTGTGAGACCCTATATTCTAATGAGAATAAGTGGGAGACCCTCTAATGTGATACTAAGAAGGTGATAAACTGGTGTAGACTTATAACTTAAATAAATGGGTGTGAAATTAGTGAAATGATAATCATGAATTCCACCAAAAGTGGGGAATAATTATATAATTGGTGTAAATAATTGATTCCATGATGCGTGGGAAGGTGGTATTTTTTATAGTAGAGTCAGTTTAGGAGTGTTATTAAAAGAACCATAATCATAGAGAAATATGATATTTAGTCTATGCATCGAGTTTTAGTGAATGTTATGGTTCATGATGGATATAATATGATAATTTTTGAGGATGGTAATTGTCATGGTATATAGGTTTTAATGACCCTCATTGTTATGGATTATTAAAACTAGTGGAAATTTGAATTATTTAAATTTTGGTCATGGAGAGGGGGAATTAAAAGAATTGGAACGCATATTGAAACTTAAATAGTTAAAACACCATCAATTAATAGTTTTGGATATGGTTATAGTCTCAGAGAATGCCTTATGTTCTCTGGTGAATGTTGGGAGAAGGGTCAATGAAATGTCCCTTGTATGTAGAAATGATAATTTAAACCTACTAGGGGTGTGTAAGTGTTAGATTTGGTTGGGAATTGAGTCTTAAGAAGTTAGTATGGATCATGGGTATTATTGATACTATTTTTCAGTATCTTATGGGTTTTAAAGGGATCCCTAGGTTTTTAGAATAATCAGAAGAGTTGTAACGATTTTGGATATTTTTGAGTTTTGTTTAATTTTCTAAATTTTATCTAAGTATATAACCTTATGTATCATAAGGAAGAGGAATAATTATCCTACTTCATGAAAATTATCTTATTCATGGAAGAAAACATCTTACATATGAAATTATTCCTGAGTATAAAATGTTATGTATTAAAAATATATTTTATAAGGTTTTTCCCATGGTTTTCTAGCTAACAAAAAAACCCACATAAGAAAAATATGTTACATGGGATATATAATTTTTTATGTATGAATATTTTACTATAAATAATATTTTATGTATTTAAAATATATTTTTATGACATATTACCAAAAGTAAATGTATTACCTATCAAATATTTTTTCTAAGAAAAATATATTACACATAAAGTAATATATTATACATAGAGAATTTATTTAGGCAATAATCTTATGTTTGTAAAAATATATTACATATCATGGTAAAAATATTATTTATATATTATTACCTAATGAAAAAATCTTACGTATCAAAAATTATGTTATGTATGAACTCTTCCTTGCGAAATATATTATGTATTGAAAAAATATTTCACACATGGGTTTTTTCTAAAGTCAAAAACACCAAAAATTATTTAAATATATTACATTTGAATTCAAAATTTTTATGTATAAAGTAAAAATGTTACACATGGATTTTTAATTAAGGAAAAAACCATACTTATTAAAAATATGTTATATGTTGGAATTTACTAAGTAAAATGTATTACATGAGGAGTAATATATTATGCATGGAGAAAAACAAATTATGTATGAATTTTTCCTAAAGGGAAGAACCAGAAATATTCAAAATATATTTCACATTGCCTAAATACACTATGGATGGGTTAAAAAAATTATATATATTGGATTCTCCATAAAGAAAAATACCATATATATTGGGAAATATGTTCTGCTTGAGATTTTCCTAAGGAAAAACTTTAGAAATGAGATAAGTATGTTATGCATGGACCTTAATATAAATATGAAGTCTTTCTTATGTAAAAAACCATATTTATGTTATAAAAATATTACATGTTAGTTTTTTCAAAGTAAAAACCCTTTTCACAGATTAAAAACTCAAGTTATGGGAATTTGGATAAGGTAAAAACTTTATGAATGAAATATCTATTATGAATGGATGAAAACATTATGTATATATTTTTTTTTCAAAAGAAACACCTTATGTATTAAATTAAAAAACCTACATATGAATAAAAACATTATTCATGGGAATAATATTATTTATGTATTTCCCATAAAGGAAAAAACATAATGTATAGTTTTAAAAACATCACGTTTGGTGATTTATTTTTACAAAATTATATTAAATTAAATAAAAGTGAATTTTTGGAGTTTTAAAATTAAATGGGGTCATTTATCTTATATAGAACTGTATATTCTCCTTAAAACATCTCATGATCTCCCCTATTACAAGATGGTTTATCCCTCAATTATCAATGACATTAAGTGTCATTTGATCCAAGATATTTCTTAAGTTAAATACAACACTCCATATCAATTCTTCCTTTATTTATTACATAATTTCTCAATACTAATTTATTGTGACTTATCTAGGGCTTGGGTGATTATTCCACTGGAGCATGGTGGAATCATATCTACATTTAGTGGATTCTTCTTGGATTAACTAAAGGAGATTCTTGAAAGATAATAAAACAACATTTTGTGGGGATTTAAAGAGGTATATCATTACATTTCATTATTTAGATTTTTCCATTTATTTTTGTGAAATTGACAGATTTATTGAAATGAAAAATTTAGGATTTTGTGTGCTAAAGGTTCTAATGGATAGGGGTGGTTCACACCCCTTTTCTTAGTGATTTAATCCAAAATATATTGTTGGTGAGAAATTTCAAGATTATTACCTAAATGTAAATTTTATAATTAATATTTAAATAATCTGTAAATTAATTATAGTTGTTTTTTAATTCATGTGGATAATGGATTGATGGAATTATGGCCTTGTGTTGATGGATTGTGGATGGATAGGCTTATACTAGCTTTGAAAAGGGTGGTTGAGATTGATTTAAAGAGAATAAATCTATAAAATGATATAGGACATCCATTGAATATCTCCTTAAGTTTATGTATATTGTTATGTATTATGGGATGTTGGGTCTCTGCACTTTTGTGAAATTAAACTTTTATTTAAATATGAAATGTTCATTTAACTTCTATGAAATAAATAAAGTGTTAAGGCTAAGATGGACCCTTGGACACTAGTTAGTGCCTCAACCACTGATGGATGATAGATTGATTATAAATGTGTGATATGGGATACAAGGACCCTAGAGGGGTACAAATGAAACAAGAGGGACGTAGTGGAACTTTTATGGGTTCCCTTAGACAAATCCTAATAAAGGATATCATTGGAATAATAATTATTATCCTGAGTAGGCCATGATGGAACCATGATACTACTTATAGCCTTTGGACTTATCTATTAGAGAATGAGGGGAGTGTTCCATCCCTATTAGTATGTGTGTATTGGGGGTGATATTAGAATGGTTTTATGTATTGTTTAGGTGTGAGTTAACAAAACTAGCTTGATGATGTAAGTGAGATGGGTTTTAATCTATAACCCTAGTGAAAAGTCAACATTGTATTTCCTATGAGACTTATTAGGATATGATATGATCATGGTTTTGTTGAGGGATACTAGGCACTCTGAGTGAGGAGATTCATCCTAGAGTTATAAATATAGGGTGTTGAGACTATGACATAGCTCAGGGGGCCTCAATGGGATCCCTAACCATATGATAACCCTAGGGAGGGTTAGTGTAGAGGGTTATCCTAGTGGTAGCACAAAATGCATATGATGATGGAAGTTGATTGTGATTATAAGGTGGATGTTAGATCCAAATTATTATTATGATATGTTACCTGGTGGATGTTGGCCCCATTATTATTATATAATACATATCTGAGATCAATGTGTGGGATTCTCTTCCCCTGCCTGAATGGCTTGAAAGCCTTCATTTTTATTGATTTTTATAACCCCCCTTTCAAGGGATGAGGGGTAACCCTTACAAGGCCTATAAGCTCAGAGATTACATGGACCGTAGGCTTATGAGATTACAAGACCTGATGGTATTAGGGAATTAAACCATACTATCTACAAGGAACTGCCCCTCCCCAGCATCTGCATCTTGATAGTATCTCTCCACCTTTGCATGACCGTCTGTCTAGGCTTCCCGTGCAAACACAGGATGGTACCGATGGCATAGCCATACCCTCTCATTCCCCATGAATGTGTTATTTATCTGAGATCCCCAGGTGAGATATACTTATCCCATGCATGTTTTACATATTTGATATCATCAGGTAGGATTATCTTCCCTTTTTCATTTGTTACATATTTGATATCTTTGGGTGGGATATTATTCCATCCTGAATTTGTTGTATGAGATTACTAGGTAAGACACACTTTCCTCAGTCACATTATTCATGAGATATATGAGTGGGATAATTTTCCCCAAGTTAATTATATCTAAGATATGGGTGGGGATGATCTTCTCCCCATCTAGTTTTCATGAGATGATCTGGGTGGGTCATCCCCCCGAGTGATCATTTATATGAGATTCTGGGGTAAGTTTCTCTTCCCCTAAAGGGTTGTATATAATGGACTATACAATTAGTACTTTTATACTTGGGTGATCATATATACTTATGTATACATATAAGTTTTTGGAATAGTAAATATATCTCCCCGATGTTATGTGACATATCAGAGACATTCTACATTTACTGAAGTAGATAGGGTCAATCCCAGGTGTCACCTTAGAACCTGAAGATATATGGTAATATTTTATTTTATTTTACATTTATGTATTTTATGATCATATAAAATCTACATACACTACTTTATTGGTTATATTGGGTTTTTATTTTTGGAACCCTACTTAGTTGTACTAACATCATGCTTTGGACGCCATGCCATTAGGGTACCTGAATAGACCTCTTTATTTGTTGGTTTAGGTGGTTAGATCCCCATGATTGGATCATTTAGATGGATAACGTTAAATAGAAGTTTGATATTATGATTTTATGGGGTTAGAGGATAGTAATAGAGACTCTTTTCATTTTTTTACATGTGCGATAATCTTCTTGGGCTGTTAGTTGGGACATATGACTATATGATACATTAGATCTATTATTTCATGGTTTATTTATTATAAATATTTTGATTATTTATATGGATGGTAATTGGTTATTTTACATTGTTTTATACTAAAATATGAGGGTATATTATACCCATGGTAACACCTTATACTATTTATCCTAGTCAAAAACCTCTAGTGAACAAGGAAATATGCCTGAGGTCATGTAACTCCTTTGGTCTGGACACTGGTAAGAGGTCTCGGGCTAGGTATGTTACATATGAAACCTTATGGGGAACTTATTCTTCATTATAAAGGATTTTGGATAGATTTAGAGAGAATATATAAGTAGGTAGTAGTGGTTTATCTTTCAAGTAGCATGAATAATAGGATGACATAGGTAAATTTGTTTTTTTTTCATTTCCCATATTAGTGTTTGCCACTACAAGTTGAAGTGAGATCCTTCCGTATCAATTTTAGGTTTGGAAACTCTCTATTCTATTTTACCACTTATCACATTAATATTAGTAAAATTGACACCTATATCTTATATTTTAATGTTTTTTCATATAAAAACCAACCAAGACAATTCTAACTTACATATGTCCTTGAAGAGATAATTCGATACTCAATTAGAATTGTGTTGAACTTACCTTGTTAACTTGTAGGGAGGTGTGAATATTACACAAATACACATTTATATAAAGTATCCATACCATTTAAAATCAATGTTATGCTCGCAACTATAGGATCAACCTTATTATTTATCCACAAAAAATAACATTCTTGAATTCTATCCTTACTTGAGTGATATTTGTCACAAGTCACTCTCATTCTATTTTAGCAGATCTATCCCATGTTTCATACAAGGGTATATTGAATTTTGAATGTTTAGAGTTATCACTATATGAAATTATCCATAATTATCCATCTCAACCCCCAATATCATCATAAATACCAAAAAAATGATGAATTTAATCATTACCTTATGAATGTTATAATTTTATCCTAAGAATACTACACCTAATTTTGTGATAAATTTAGAAAATATAAATGTTGTATTATCTCAACATAGATGGGATAACACATTAAATTTACTTATAAACAATCTAATCCACCGTTCCCATAGGTTTCTTACCTATATTATTGGTTATCTCATCTAATTATACTACCCTCAAGAGGTTCTAACTCATACCTCTATATAGACTAGTGAATTCAACCTTAAATGACCCCTTGTGACCTCATAGTTATCTCACGAAAATCTCACATAATTTACATTTTTTATACTAGTAACATTTCTAAATGTATCCCCTTACTATATCATTATAGGGTCCCATGACATAGCTCTAATATATTAGGAAAACAAGGATTCTGAGATTTAAATATAACCCCACTGGAACCTCTCAAGTACAATAATCCTTGCACGAAAGAGGAATCATATATATCTGAAACACATTGCCAATAAACATTATGACTTCACCTTGGAAGTCACATAATCACTACTCTATTCTTTTAAATCTATGAGAGAATTCAAAAAATGGCTTCCATAATGGTTCTTAAACATCGCTGATCTCTATTGATTTCATCCACAAATGTTTATATTCCCCTTGTACTACCCAACATTCCAAATCAACTCATATAATCATGAGTCATATATTATTGGTCCTAGGCTCAACTTTTAAATTAACCAACCATAAATTCATTTCATATCAAATTCACTCCTATAAAAGTACTAATTACAATTTAACCCCCAAGGTACATGAGGCATTACCCATACTAAAATCACCCACACAATAATACATCACTCATGAATTATTATAAATAATGAATCTTCTACCCATTCCATACACATACTAATTCACACCATCATACATATATTTTCTGTTATAAAACACTCACTCAATTACTTTTATTTAAAGGAAAAAAAATAGCCAACCTGTTTACCAAATAATCAACCAATATTACTTTACTGACACATGTATAATTATCACCATACTACCATAACCCAAACTCATACCAAGAGTAACAATTTTAAAAATTGAGGGCCACACACCCACCCAACTAGGATAGGCACATTTTCGATCCTTCCCTCTAAAATTAACTATAACCATATCTCAACCATCGATGTTTTATTCCCCAAACATACTCAAGGCACCCCACATTCCTTCCCATACCCTATCAAGAGTATATAATTAGCCTAAAAATACCATGAATATTACTAAACCATAACTTTATAATATATTTCTTTCACTAATATAAATCTAAATAATCTAATGTCTATGTATACCCACTATAAGGATTCCATATACCAAATTCACATTGCTACAATATCACAATATCAAAGATGTGACATATAAAAAACGAACATCGATGATTTATTTAATTAACATGTTCTAATAGGTTATTCAAGAAAACAAAAAATAACTTACTACTGAATTTTAATTTAATAAAACCATTTTTTAAATTTCTTAAAAAACATCTTTTTTTTGAAAAATACTTTATAAAACAATTTACATTTCTAAAACAATTTTTCAATCACAAGAAATTATGCACATGTCATGTAGTCCCATGTACAGAGTATGATGCATGAAAACACTCTTTTTTACAACCTGATACAAGTTTAAAACAATAAATGAAACACCATATCATTATACTTTAATAAATAACTCTATTTTAATCACTAAAACCAATAACCACAATCCCATAACCCTAGTATCTTGGAAATTCACTGGACAAGTGTTCATGAAGCACATGCCCAATGCCCATTACAAGTGTGGACTATTTTTATATCTATATGAAACAACTTAAAAAATATTAAAAATCCAAATAATAATCCAATACCACTTGTAGCATACCAAACCATTAGACCCAAACCATGACCGAGTCAATGACACCATCCGACCTCAGGCATGCCCCCCATATACCAGAGGTTACTAATTAATGATGAGTGACTATGAACTATATTGGGTAGACTATACTATTAGTATAATAATGTAAAATATCAAGTAAATAACATAATGATTTATTCATGATAGAATATCAGAGTATGTATATGAAATTATAGTGAGAATTAAAGCATATAATAAAATAACTAATATGCTATAATAAATGATATTCTAAAAATTCATACATGATATACATCCAAAATGGATTTCCCCTTAGTTTTATCATCTATCAAAAAAATCATAGAATAATAAATCTAAGAGAACTATCTATAACTCCTAAGCCTCTACTTAGACCAGTCTCCCAAAACCCCTCAAGCTGCTCCAATTTATTTTCTTATACAATCTGGGCTATGACCTGCATATCATCCATAAGGTATTCACATCCACTAAGGTGAATATGTATTGTGTAAGCATAAAACATAGTATTCCACCACTAATGGTGCTCCTAATATGTACCATAATATATCATTGTGTCTATAAGAAAATAAATAAATCTATAACACACAACTTACAAGCAATAATTTATGGTCATTCTATGTTAACTAGGCTACCATAACACTTGAACCTACTTGCTTCATCCAATGTTGGTGAATCACATATATCATAACCTTTATATAAAGGAAATAGGTCAAATAGAATCCCAGTCACCATTTGGTTTATACATTAATAATACTAATATAGCATATGGCACCCCAATCCTCATCCAGTCTATCCATTGATGATACTTGAAGATTCTTGATTGAATCCTGACCTCACTACTAGTATATCCATTAGTGATAACCATATGATAGATAGATTCCTCATCTCACTATCGATCTATCAATTTAGGGTACTTGTATTCTAGATTTTATCTAGGTCTCATTACTGGTCTATCCATCAGAGGTAATTTGCAACATCTGGTCTACCAATGAAAAGAAATTGTCACCTCACTATCATAATACATCATATCAATTCCTAGATATTAATAAAAAAATAAAGGTACATTGTTGTACCCATAGGAATAACACACACTGAAAGGGGGCATAGGGTTGAATTAGGGTGTTTGATTATTCTTTTCATCACCAGATCTTGTTCTTATGCTACTAAGAACAATATGAACTTTTAAATATTTAAAGAAAAAATAACATTTATATGATAAAATTAATATCATGGACACATAGGTTTTACTTGGATAACCACTAAGGGATATTCTAAAGAGTATATTATGATGGCGGTTGATGTTCTAGGGTTTAAAACTACACATTGTAGATGTTACAATTGTTTTAGAAGGGCACACTACTAATCCATGAACATTAATTTTTCCTATCACTTTGCACACTAATTTTTGATAAGGGGTACTATAATGATGTGATATAATGATCTGATATAATTATTATCAATAAGAAAAAAAATATTCTAGAGATGGTGTTGTTGATGTGAATTAATTTATTCTTCAAGTCTTGATCATTAATGGAATTATTTTATTCTCTATGTTCTTTCATGTTTTTCTATGGTATTTCACTATTTATTTACAATTACCTTATCCTATCAATTATACTTTAAAATTGAGAAACCATTTCTTCAAAAAAAACATACCATTAATTTTACACATATAGTCTGTTGAATGGGTCTTCAAACCATCCATTAACTACCCACCAGGTCATCCAACTCCCATGATTTCTGAAATAAATTTAAACAACTATAACTTATTAGGTGAATTTTCATTATGGTGTGGCATACTAACTTACGACATGGTATTCCCAGAAACTCTGGGATTATAGTTTGATTTATAACTTCATGGTGTGGTCTCTTACATTCAACTAAATCCACAATATTCATCTTACTCACTCATTTACCTCTCAGGAAATCATGTTATTGTTATCTCTAGATATTAAAAAATTCTTGAAATATTATGGCATGGTCATATTATAATGATGTGAATATCCTAAAAATTCCAGAACCATTGAAAATTTCCCACATACCTTCACGATGAAACCTTCATCTAGAGACATAGCCTTCTTAATCATATTATATGATTAAGGATATTGCAACATGGTACATTTTCCATAGTTTAGGTACCTTCAAAACTCTATAACCACCAAAATTTTCATAAATTTTTTTCATATGCATCCTATGTTGCAACATGGACCCCTTAAAATCAAAATAGCCATATAAATTTTCAATCTTAATTTTTGGTGTGTCAACCTATGTTATAGAGTGTTACCCAAAACACTAAATATAGAAAATTATAAAATCTTTCATTTTAATCAAAATAACATTACAAAAACTCAGTCACAACATGAACAATTTCCTTATTCCATGATTTTATTAATCCTGTTATCTTGTTTTTTGATCAACTCTACAAACTTTAAGCTTCGTCGCATAAATTACAAATAACCCTTAGTTAAAAAAAATTAACATTTCAACCCAGTGGTTGAAACATTATAAACCATTAGATTTTTTTGTCAATCATCACATTAATTTTAAAATTTGCAACTATATATTGAATTATTCTACCCCTATAGGTGACTCTATATGGAATCATACCTTTTTATCACATAAATTTTCATTACATGGTAACAAAATATGACCTTTTACAATTTAGTTTCTTAAAAATAAGGTACATAATACAAGAAAATTTACAACATTATTCTAAATACACTTGAAAGAAATATTCATCATTTTAATCTAAGTTACTTTTACTGTATCCTATATTCTAGAGACAAACATCAAAGGAAGGGGTGAGCATGAAGCCCAATAATGGAATAATAAATAGAGACATATAACATATGAATTTGAGATGTATCAATAAGAACATGAGGCATAACAATAAGGCATGAAAAAGAGGCGTATCATAATAATAAGAATATGAATCATAAAATGGAAATGTGGCTATAACATTTAAATGATACATTCATAATCATATCCTCAAGGTTTATCACCAAGCTATTATAAAAGAAAATTACCAAGGTTATTCACCAAGGTATCGTAAAACATGTCTTCTCTATATATTAAATTCTTTACCCAATGCATTGGAGCACTATTAAGGAACATCCTTAATATGTATGAATTTCATGTGAGCCGCATAAATCATAATAAATAATTTAAGTAATAACCTATGGAGAATAATGAACATGTTTCTTATCAAAATCATTGCGTATAAAAGTGATTAAAGACATGAACATTACGTCATTTTTAACCCATGAAAGGAAATGTGAGTTTCATATATGTAAATATAAGAAGAAAATATGTTTTTGAATCTTTTTTGAGTATTTATTAAAAATAAAAGAGGTTTGGGTATTCAAATAAAAATTAAAAATAATCTCAAGTAAATGTGGAAAATTTGAGATGTTAATTCGCCAACATGACAGGTATAAAAAATTGTTTTATTAAAGGGTAAAAAGAGAGGGGAAAAATGTATCCCATTAATAAAAGACTATTCTTATATAAATGGGATAATAGAAGCTAGAAAAAATGTAATTAGTTTGGAAAATAGAAGGCTTACCATAAAAGGACTATTGAATGAAAAAGAGAAGTGGAGATTTACCTTACCTTGAAGAGTTGTTCCTAAAACATGAGGATAGAACCTTGAGGGATTTAGGACACATTGGGGGGACTATTTGGGAGAAAAAAAACATAGAAACTTCATGAATTATGGATTGGGAGTGAAGGGGAATGGTGAAATGGGTGGGTATTTATAGTAAAAGTTAATGAATTGTTTAATAATTTCCAAATACAGGTCTTATAAATCTAGGTTGTAGAAAATGAAAAACCATTGAATTAACCATGGGTTTTTCCCATATTATTAGATATTAGAGCCACTATTTATGATATTGTAATCCAAAATAATCTATCTCCATTTTTAAATACTTTTTTGGCATGGAAAAGTAAATTTCTCACAATGTAATGTTTTTAAAATGAAAATATCTATTTTAGGATTTGGAAAGTACTTATAGTTTTAGAAATTAATTAAAATATATTAAAATACATAATATTAATAAAATAAAATATTTATCAGTCTTGGACTGTGTTTAATTAATTATTACATCATTATGACATAATTATAAACTCATAAAACATACTGAAAACCCAAAATTATAATTTTTACTATTCACATCAAAATAATGTATTTTAGAAAATTATCATAAATTCACTCTAACCTAATCATGATATAATTATTTAAAAAATAATTTTTATTTTATCAGAATAATTCTATAAGTATGATAATTTTAACTTTTAAATTTAAAAATACTTATTTAATGAAAAATAATAGTTTTCAAGGCACATTCAAATTTCTCACACTTATAAAAAATTTACTAGGCCATTATAAATTTTTTTATCATTTATATTTAGGTGAGAGTTTTTTAAAAGTCCATTTGATTAAAAAATATTTTTTAAAATAATTTAATTTATTATAAAATTATAAATCTTTTCAAAAAAATACAATTATGTTTTATTTGTATCTGGAAATATATTTATCAAATTCATCTGAATTAAAAATATATTTTATTTAAGAAAAAATATTCTTAAAATGAATTTATGGAATAAAAATTTTATTTAAACAAAGTAAATTACACTTTAAGTAACTATGTCCTAGACACCTAACCCCTTATTACACCCACATACGCACTAAGGGTAAGGTGTATGATAGTGGTGGTTTCATGGGGTGGCTTGACTAACATCAATCGAGTGATAATATCCACTAACTTAAACTTCTACCATAGGTGATTTAATTTAATCTTATATTTTTGAAGCTTGGATTGGGATTGGTCAAGGTATAACCCTAATGATGCTACCTCCCTCATAAGTTCAGACAAATTGGATTCAAATAACTTAATTCTGCTAGACGAGGCCATTGATTATCCTTTCTGTATCAATTATCCTTTGTCAATAATACTTATAAGCACTAATTATAAGTAAAATTATCAACCAACGATATAGTTTACAATGATGATATTGACCAATGGTCATATTGAACAACTTTCATATTTGACCAATGGTCATATAATGGTCAAATACCAATGGTCACACTTCCCATTATACTATATAAATACAACTTCATTATTTCATTAAAAATTTACTTCAATTTCTCCCTAAGTTTATGTTTTAATTTCTTAAGATCTTGATTGGTTTACTAATATTTTGTTCCATTTATGTAGCATTTTTTTTTGTGGGGGTGATGATTCTATCCAATTAGAACGATCCTTATTTTCCCATTTTAGATTTTAGATTTTATATTTTTTGTCTAGTTGTAATGTTTTGCATTTTAATTGGTTTCATAACTGACTAATGTAGTGATCATTTTTAATGTGATAAAAATTTGTTGGTTTATCTTTATTTTGTATATGTATAATTTTATATAATGTGTAACACACATTTATTCAGGAAACAAATATCATTAAAAAAAGTATTGGTCATTAAATTCTTCACCACTTAAAAAATTTCATCCCTAAAATTTCAACCCATTATCTCAGTAGATAAAAGGTGAGGGTACTTTTGTCTCGTTGTCTCCTCTGGTTCCCACATCGCTTATTCATATTTATGGTTCCTTCCCAATAAATTTTATAAGGTTGGTAGTCTTGTTTCATATAACCTTGTCTCTACGGTCCAAGATCTCCACCATATACTCCTCTTAAGAGAGGTCACGTTCTAGTTGTACGACCTCAAGGTTTAGTACATGTGAGGGATCGTGTATGTACTTCCTAAATAAAGATATGTGGAATTCATTATGAACTTGATCAATATTTTGTGGAAGTTCTAGCCGATATGCCACTATTCTTATGTGATCAAGGATTTCAAAGGAGCCAGTGTACCTAGGGATAAGCTTCCCTTCCTTTCCAAATCACATGAATCTCTTCCATGGTGATATCTGAAGGAAAAATTTATCTCTAACCTTAAACTCCAAGTCCCTTTGATGGTTTTCAACATGGATCTTCTATAAAATCTGAAAATATTTTATATGTTGTTAGATAGCATGAAATGTTTTTGTCATCTCTTATACAAGATCGAGCCCAAGTATCTTTCTCTCACCAACTTCATCCCAACAAGTAGGAGTTATACATAAATTTACTTATAGATCTTTATATGGTTCCATTTAAATACTTTAGTGTAAGTTATTTTTGTATAGGAACTCAACTAATGGGAGGTGTTGATCCCATATACCTTTAAATTCCCTTGAGAGTGTTCTCAGCATGCCCTTAAGTGTCTGAATAGTCCTTTCAGATTGACCATCAATTTGGGGGTGATTGGTCATAATGAAATTCAATTCAGTATTTAGAGAATATTTAATACTTCTCTAGAAATTAGATTTGAACCTTGTATCATGATAAAAAATTATTAAAAGTTTCACCCTATACAACCTCACTACTTCCTTTATGTATATTTTGGAAAGTTTCTCAAGAGAGAAAAATTCCCAAATAGTGATGAAATGGGAAGTCTTAGCGAGTCAATATACTATAACCAATATCTCACTATTACCTTTGGATATTCTTGGGGGACTTGTGATGAAGTACATAGTGATATTTTCCCACTTCTATGTTGGTATGGGTAGTGGTTTCAATATCCCTTTAGAAAGTTTTCACTCCACCTTCACTTGCTGACATACCAAGCACCTTGTAGTGTAATCAACAATATCCCTTTTCATATTGTCCCAAAAATAATGAACATGATGGCCCCTATACATTTTAGTGCTTCTTGGATTTATATATAATATAGAACTATGAGCTTCATCCACATTATTATTTTTTATCTCTGTTATAAATGGAAAACATATCCTTTTATGAAATTTATATACACCTTCTCGATCAATATTGAACTCAAGAATCTTCCCATTCTTCACAGCCTCTATCTTATTTTTTATTAAAGGATATACCCTATGAGATTTGTTGATATTCTCTAGTAATCATGGTTTATAAATCATTAGGGATAGGTTTGATGATTTCCCTTTCCTTACGATTCCTATTTCTAACTTTACAAGGTCCTTGGTCAATGGATCTCCTTAAATCCACATCATTTCTTGCACAACAGGGTTTTCCTACTTAATGCATTAGTGACATTTTTTTCTATTTCGTGGTTATAATGAATTAAACAGTCATAGTCTTTAAGAAGTTACAACCATCTCCTTTGTCTCATGTTCAATTCATTTTTCAGCTATATATACTTCAAAATTTGGTGTTTTGTGTATATATCACATTTCTTTTAATGACCCGACCCTAGTTACCCAGATTCGGTGAATTATTACATAACATTGGCATGATCACAAGAGATCAAATCCTAAAATACCAATCAGTTTAGTACCCTTGGATGTACTAGATACATACACAAGTTTTACATTACATTATAAAATGGAAAACAACAACAACATTGTCTCCTTTGACCACATTCATATCCCTTAGACTATCCCTGCAGGTCAGTCATAATATACTACTTCGAATCCTAGGAAAAATAAAACATATAAAGGGGTGAGATCAGGTTCTCAATAAGGATAAAAATATAATGAGAACTTTCATAAATAAGAATATACATTTAAGTAAATGTATAAGACTAAAACAAAAGCCTTTTAAACTTAAACTTCAGCATAATATGGAAAAGATAAATCAAATAATTCCATTTACTTATTCATATGAATATTCTACTAGTCAAATAATCACATTCACTATCAATAGCCAATCTCATAATGATGGAATGCATAATGAAAGACATCATAAAAACATATTCAAGGCCTCGTGCCAAGATTAAAAATAAGATTTTTTCAAGGCCTTGTTCCAAGACACTAGTTTGTATCATGAGACCTACTGATGCATCAAGGAGCTATAGTAGGCTCCACTAGTCATTACTAAGTCCAATTCATTACTCATATGAAAAGGTTAAAACATAACATAAACATTCGTATTAAAACTAGCATACCAAATGTTAATACTTTAACCATAAACCATGAATGGTATAAAAATAGAACATCCACAATCAAAAATATCATAACTCATTCAATAAATTATGGAAGATTATATTATAGTAAATCAACCTCAATCAAGAATAATATCCAATAAAGGATGTTGACATAGTTAAAAATAATCAATAAAACCCTTTGAGAGAAATATAAATTTTTAATAAATCATTTAAAAGTCACAAAATTTATAAATAAAGTCATTTAAAAGATATTTTTTAATCAAAGTTTCCCATAACACTTTGAAAAATTTTAAAGAAATTTACACTTTAAAACAATTATGTCTATTTAAATAAATTCTTAAAATCATTTTGAAAACATTGACATTAATTAAAAGATTTAGAAAAATAAATCTTTAAAAAAATTTAAAATTATTATCCAGTTAAATATTCCATTCCATAAAAACTTAAAATATTCATTTTTAAGACATTTTAATGGAACATGGAAATAGATGATAAATATGTCCCATTAGATACTTACAGATAAACAATCTCGGATAATAACGAGATTGAGGAAAGAACCCTTACTGATTTGGTAACTTATGAAACATACACCCCATGAAAGAAGGATCATAAAATGAAGATGTAAATACGCATAAATTAAAGTATATTATAGCAAGATTACAATCATGGGTAGTACATACACGAGACAATAGAAAATTGTGGCCAATATAGCATGAATCTCATAGGAATAAAAAGTGAGATGAAAAACCCTTACCTTATACTTTTCCTTGATCGAGGGAACATTAACCTCATATATAATAGATAAATCATTATTATTAAATGATAAAAGAACCACATATATAAATATTATATCATATATGATCTTCTAATATTGCTTTGTTAATAATATTTTAGTAGTATCATAGTTTCGGGTGTTAACTGATTCATTTTCCTTTATATGTTTTGTTACATAAGTCATGTTTGTTATGGATAAGATGTATTTCATTCATATCCATAATGATATTATTTATTAATTTTTTTTTTAATCATAAAATTAAAATTAATCTTGAGTGATTATGATGGGTAATGAATTTCATCGCCTTCGTGGAGACGGTAATTCATACGTACGCACGAGAGACAATATCATTCTATTGATGGTGAAATCGTATGTAATTGAATGATATATCATATATAAAGAATCATTAATATGTTATATTTATTATTTACATCAGTTATAATCATTATTATACCCATCCAAATATTTAAGTGTTTGAATAACAAACTATACCACGATGTGGAGACAGTAAGCCGTACGTACGCACGTATGGTGACATATCATTCATTGGATGGATAAAATAATGAATATGGTTGTACCATATTTATAATAATATCACAGTTTGTATAAGGTACCTTAGTTATTATTTTGGTATGGAAAAAACAATGAAAGAGGAAGTGGAAGAAGAAAATAACTTTGAAAGAGGTGGTGGAATTATTACCTCTTCTTCGGGTGTTTCTTTTTGAGTTGATCAAAAGAGCTCATTAGGTTGGTTTTATGATCAAAGTAAGGAATATAGGTTTAATTGATGGTATTTGCGAGTATTTTTGAACAGGGTTTGGATGATCCCAATGGCTTTGGAGGTGTGATTTTGAGAGAATGGGAAGTACTGTTTTATAAGAGTGGTGAGGGTCACTTTAAGAAAAGCTTGAAATATTATTTTATTATACAATCATATTCGGTTTATAATGGATCCAAAAGGATTTATTTCTAGGTTAAGGTAGGGATGGATTGAAAACCTCTCAACCAATAGGTTTTAGATAGGTTTAGGTCACCATATTAACCTTATCTTTTAGATTTAAATCTTAGTTAAATAGTTTAACTTTTAACACGTATTCTTGTATTATTATAATAAATGGTTAATAAACATAATATAAAAATCCAAGAGAACCCCAAGTGGTTCATTATTGAAATATATATTATTATATAATTCCTTATACTAAGCCTTATATTTTTAATAATATTATATCAATTAATAATATAGTATTCGTTTTAAAAATTCATTTATGTCAATTTTGACACTATTTGGTATTTTGTTTTTGTAAAAGTCATAAAAACTTTATCACTTTGAAAAAAAGTTATGTAATAAATCCTAACATGTAATATTAACCTATAAAATTAGTATAATTCATCAGAAGTATCAATTTACATTTATTTGGATATTTATAATATCAATTTTTTAATCTTTCAATAATAAGGTAATTACTGCATCATCATTGTGTCAAATATAAATTTAATTATTTAATGTCTAATAATTATAATGAAAATACCAATATTTAGGAAATATATTTATCTTTCTAATGAATATTTATAGTCCAATTTATCTTATGTATAACACTATATTAAAAATGTTTTAGTTATTAAAATTTGAATTTAACACTTTTAACTATTTTCTAAATAAAATAATAATAAATGTCCCAATCTAATCCAAGTGGGTCAAAAGAATCATATTTTATTCCTAAGGTTTATTTTTTTCTAAATAAACTTATCCAATAGAATTAAGACATGTTTTAGGGTAATTATAATATCATTTTTACCTTTAATTACCCTATTTACTTCTAACCATGGTAAATAAACGTCAAAAGTTACTATTCACCAAAAATTATTTTAATCTTATTAAACCACATTGTACTTACCGATTTCACCCATGTATCTTAGATTTTTGAAATTAAATTCACAGAAGCGGTAAAATTACGTTTTATACAAATTTGCAAATGTTCCTAGAAGGTTGGTATAAGACGGTAAAAATGTCAATAAAATTTTATATATCTTATATTATTATAAAATGACTCCAATGAATTACATTGAATATATTTAGGTATTATGTATCTATTTTTATCTAAAATAAATTAAAATAAAATAACTAATTATTTAAATAAAAAGTCGGTTTTAAACAATAACGTAGTGTTTTTCACTATTCATGAAAAATTCTATGTTTTCAGAAAATACCAAAAATTCACCCTAAGCTAATTTTGATATTATGAATCCAAAAATGAAGTCTATTTTGAAAAATAAAATTTATAAAATTTCAAAAAGTGGGTATTAATATTTATAAAAGCTAGTTTGATTGGTCGTGGTGTGTTAGAACTCGAAGTTGCGTATAACTCAAGCTATTATGTTATTCAAAAAGAAGCATACTGTGGAAGATTGGGGTGTTACATTCTTCCTTCCTTCAAATAATTTAATCCTCTAAATTTCTAGAATATTACTTCATAAAATTATTTGGGTGGTCTTTCATCATGAGTTCCTCAAGTTCCCATGTTGCCTCTTCCATCTTATGGTTTCTCTATAGAACTTTCACTAGACGAGTCATCCGGTTCCTCAACACATATTCTCTAGTATCAAGAATTCTGATAGGCTCTTCGCAATAAGATATGTCAGGTTCTAGTTCTATTTCTTCATAGGTGAGTTCATGCATTGGGTAAGGCATGTATTTTCTCAATAGTGATAGGTGGAACACATCATGAACTTTGGAGAAAATTGGAGGTATTTCCAAACGATAATCTACAACTCCAATTCGTTCTAGAATTTAGAAAGGTCCAATATACCTGAGACTTAATTTTCCATTCTTACCGAATCATATGACACCCTTCAATGGATATACCTTCAATAAAACATGATATACTACTTGAAATTCCAAATATTTTCTTTGGCTATTGACATAACTCTTTTGCCTACTTTGAGCTGCTTTGATGTGGGTTTGGATAACCTTCACCTTTTCTATTTTTTTCTACAAAAAGTTCTTGTCCTACGAGTTTTCTTTCATAAACATCATCCCAAAAAGTTGGTGTGTGACATCTATTTCCATATAATTCTTCATATGGTTCCATCTAAATACTTGAATGAAAGATATTGGTATAGAAAAATTATACCATAGGAAAATATTGATCCCACATTACTTGAAAGTCAAGTGATCATGATCTAAACATGTCTTCTATGGTTTTAATAGTCCGTTCTGATTGTCCATCAATTTGAGGGTGGTAGCCAGTGCTCAAATGAGGTTCAGTATCCAAGGCCTTCTGAATAATTTTCCAGAATCTTGAGGTAAAACGGGGATCACGATCAGAAAAAATCGATAGAGGTACTCCATGAAGTCTTAAAAATTCATTAATATATAGTCTTACTACACATTCAAGTGGTAAATACTCTCTTATAGCAAGAAAATGTGCTGACTTGGTAAGAAGATCAACAATGACCCATATTGTATCATTTTTTCTAGGAGTCTTTGGTAGTCCCATGAAAAAATCCATCGTAATATCATCCAATTTCCACTCAGGTATGGGAAGAGGATGCATGAATCCTCTAGAATGTTGTCTTCCAACTTTCACTTGTTGAAAAACCATAAATATTGACACATAATCTGCAATCTCTCTCTTCATGTTGTCCCACCAAAAATTTTCCTTCAAATATCTATACATCTTAGTGCTACTAGGGTGTATAGAGAAATTGGAGCTATGAGCATCATCCAAAAATTCCCTTTTTAGATAATGTATGTCAGGAACACAAAGTCTCTTCCAAAATTTCAAAATCGCATCTTTATATATGAATTCGATCAATCTCCCATCGTTCACATCTTTAATTGTTTTCTGAAACTCTTCATCATCAGTCTGATAACTTTTTATCCTTTCTAGTAATGACAGTTTAACAACCATTTGAAAAATTATTTTCATTTCCCCTCCCTTAATAATTCCCATATCCATATTTACTAGATCCATAAACATAGGATCCCTTTCAACTCTTATGTTGTTCAAAACTCCATGATCCTTTCTGCTCGAAACATCTACCACCTTATTTTCCTTCCCCGAGTGGTAGTGTATAGTGAAATAATAATCCTTGAGTAGTTCAATCCATTGTCTTTTCCTCATGTTGAGTTATTTCTGTGAGAAAATATACTACAAACTCTTGTGATCGGTATATATCTCACATTTTTCACCATAGAGATAGTGTCTCCATATCTTCAAAGAAAATATTATAGTTTGTAACTCAAGATCTTGAGTGGGATAGTTTTGTTCATGAATTTTTAGCTGTTGTGATGCATAAGAGATAACCCTATCATTCTGCATAAGGACACAACCAAGTAATTTCTTTGACGTATCACTATAAATAAAAAACCCATCATTCCCTGATGGTAGAGTTAAGATAGGAGTGTTGAATAGTATTCTCTTTAGTTCTTCAGACAATTCTTCACACTCTTTTTTCCAAACAAATTTAACCCCTTTACGTGTGAGCTTGGTTAATGTGTTAGCCAATCAGGAAAAATTATGGACAGAATGCTGATAATAACATGCTAAACCAATAAAACTACGTAGCTCTATTATACTCATCGGTGCTAGCCATTATTGGACTACCTTGGTCTTTAAATTATCGACATAGATTCCATACTTAGAGATAATATGACCAAGAAAAGAAATTTCTTGAAGAAAGAATTCACACTTGATAAAATTCCCATATAATATATTTTTTCTGAGGGTTTTCAGAATAGTTCATAAGTGATTTTCATGATCTTTGTAGCTTTTTGAGTATACTAAGATATCATCAATAAATACCACTATAAAGTCATCAAGATATTCCTTGAAAACTCTATTCATTAGATCCATGAAAACAAAGGGTGCATTAGTCAGTGCAAAAGGCATTACTGTAAACTCATAATGCCCATACCTGGTTCGAAATGCTATTTTCAGAATGTCTTCCTTCTTCACACACAACTGATGATATCCAGATCGAAGGACAATCTTTGAAAAATATTGAGATTCATGAAGTTGGTCAAATAAATCATCAATGCAAGGTAGGGGATACTTGTTCTTTATTATTGTAGCATTAATCTCTTTGTAGTCAATGCACAACCTCATATATCCATATTTCTTCTTAAAAAAAGAATAGGGGGTCCCCATGGAGAAAAAATAGGGAGAATAAATCCTTTATTACTCAATTCCCCTAGTTGTTTCTTTAGTTCCACTAATTCCACAGTGGCCACTCTATAAGGGGTCTTCAAAATAGGCCTTGTACCATGAATTAAATCAATATAAAACTCAATTTCTCATTTTAGAGGATGTCCAAGTAAATCCCCTAGAAACACATCAAAATATTCTTGAAAAATTGGTACGTCCTCTATTTGAACATTAATTTCCTCACACATAGTTATTTCATTCTCTTCCTCCCCAATAATTGAATTTAGTATAGCTACTGGTGGTGGATCTAGATAAGAATCATGTGGTGACGTTTCTACTCCAAAGATAAGGTACTCTTCATCATCATAGAAAATTGTAACCTCCTTCTTCTTACAATACATTTTCACATCATGGTCCGAAATCCAATCCATACCGAGGATTATATCAAATTCAATCAATGGTATGATGATGAGATCAGAAGATAATGAAAATTTATATTCCCTAATGGGGACTGATTCACAAAACTTTGTTGCAATGATACTTCCCTTAGAAGTTTTGACTGAAAACTCCCTTGTTAAATCAAATTGGAAATATCTAATTTTCTTAGAAAAATGGGAAGATATGAAACAATGCGATGAATCAGAATCAAATAAATCATTGTATAAATTTGAGGAAACCATTAAATTACCTACCACCACATCATTCAGAGCTTCAAACTTAGTAGTAGTGACCGTATAAGATTTTCCATTATCCCTTAGACTTTTCTGAGGTAATTTTACTTGGTTCTTAGGAAATTCATTTGAATAATTCCCCATTTCTCTATAATTTTAACATTCAACATTGAATGCCTATTTATTTCCCTTTCAATCACGAGCTTGGTGGCCTTTTCCACCACACTTGTAACAGACTCCCATTCCCTTTAGGCAAGTACTGGGGTGTTTCTTCCTACATTTACCATAGGATGGAAATTCAACTTTTCCCTTCTTCCCTTTATTTTCATTTCTAGAGTGTTCTATAGATCTCTTCTTTCTTTCATTTCATTAAAGTCGTAAGACTTCGAGAATTCATTTTCTGTCTTGATAGCACAAGAGAAAATTTCTTCTTATGATGAGAAGGATTTTGAGACTAATTCTCGATGGAGAAATGGTTCTAACCCATCCAATAATTGGTCAATATTACTCCTTGGGTTATGTATATAATCTTCTGCATGCCTTTCTAACCTTGTAAAGTTAGCATCATACTTTGGGACATTCTCATCCTTCTTTTTCCTCATACTCTGAAATTGTATTTCCATATCTGCTCAATAGTCACGAGGAAACTATTTTTCTAAGAAAATCTCTTTAAACTCCCAAGATTACATATTTGATACCTCTTCATATTCCTTTGTGTTTTGAATTAATGACCACCATTGATCTACATCTCCCGTGATGCGATAAACTGCAATGAAAGCTTTTTCCCTTTTGTTACTCCACAAAGCATGAAATATTTTCTCTAAGTAACTTATCCATTACTCAGCTAAAAATGGATTTGTAGTCCCATTAAATGTTGGTGGTTTTTTCCTCATGAAGTGGTATAACATTGATACTCCGCATTATGGATCTGGGTGCTCCATACAGGTAAGGTTATTATTCACAACCTGAGTGAGTTGTCTTAGTATGGTGATAATATGATCAGCACTAGTTGCATCACCAGCTCCACTATAATTATCTTGAGTAGGAGAGAAATATCTACATGGATTACAAGCATTGATATGGTTTCCATTAATTCCACTAGGTACCATTTATAAAGAATGGAATATACTATATTTTTTTATGAATCACAATACATAATTCCAAACTTGTAAAACAATTAACATAAATTGAACAGTTTATGGATATAATCCATAATCATAAAAAAAATTTCTTTGAGGAGGTATATAGTCATAAATTTTTCATAATGGTTTGTAAAGAAAATTTTAATTATCCTATGCATATCCCTCATGTGTGTCATAACCAAGAGTGCAGCAAGGCCTATTGTCATGTACTAGGATACCCCAGGTCAAGCCCGAAACTCCTTGTTAGAGTTTTCACACCTAGGTACATCTGTGCCAGAGTCTCTTCTACTTGCTCATATCCAAACATGGATGTATTGCTTGAAAAAGTCACAAAATCTCTATATTACCAAAATTCTAGGAAGTTTTTCTATACTAATCCTCAAAGTCTATCTTAGGGTAATGTTCTCTAATCATATTTTTTCTAAATCTAGCTTCTAAGGTTTGTACTAAACTTCCTCTGATACCAAATGTAACGTCCCGACCCCAGTTACCTAGAGTTAGTACATTATTACATAACATTAGAATGATCCTAAGGGATCAAATCCTGAAATACCGATCAGTTTAGTATCCTTGGATGTACTGGATACATACATAAGTTTTATATTAAATTATAAAATGAAAAACAACCAAAACATTGTATCCTTTTACCACATTCATATCCCTTAGAATATCCCTATAGGCCAATCATAATATAATTATTCACATCCTGAGAAAAATAAAACATATAAAGGGGTGAGATCAGGTGCTCAGTATGGATAACAATATTACAGAAACTTTCATAAATAATCATGAACATTTAAGGCAATGTATAAGACCAAAACAAAAGCCTTTTGAACTTAAACTTCAGCATAATATGGCAAATATAAATCAAATAATTCAATTTACTTATTCACATGAATATTCTTCTAGTTGAATAATCACATGTAATTTCAATATCCAATTCCATAATGATGGAATACATAATGCCGAACATCAAAACCACATAGTCAATGCCTCGTGCAAAGACTAAAAATAAGATTTTTTAAGGCCTTATGCCAAAACACTAGTTTATCTCATGATACCTACCGATGCATCAAGGAGAAATAGCGGGATCCACGAGTCACTTACTAAGTCCAATTCATTCCTCATATGAAAAGGTTGAAACATAACATAAACATTCATATTAAAACTAGCATATGAAATGTCAATACTTTAACCATAAACTATGAGTGGTATAAAAATATCACATCCACAGTAAAAAATATCATATATCATTCAATACAGTATGAAATATTGTATTATAGTAAATCAACCTCAATCAAGAATAATATCTAATAAAGGATGTTGACATAGTTGAACATAATCAATAAAACCCTTTGAGAGAAATACCCATTTTTAAGAAATCATTTAAAAGTCACACAATTTATAATGGAAGTGAATTAAAAGATATTTTTGAATCAAAGTGTCCCATACCACTTTTAAACTTTTTAAAGAAATTATCACATTAAAACAATTATGTCCACGTAAATGAATCCTTAAAATCATTTTGAAAACATTGACATTAATTAAAATATTTAGAAAAATAAATCTTTAAAAACATTTAAAATGATGATCTAGTTAAAGATTCCCTTATATAAAAACTGAAAATATTCATTTTTAAAACATCTTAATGAAACATGGAAATATATGATAAATATGTCCCAGTAGATACTTATAGATAAATAATCTTGGATAATAATGAGATTGAGGAAATAAACCTTACCGATTTGGAAAGTTAAGAAACATACACACCATGAAAGAAGGATCATAAAATGAAGATGTAAATACCCATAAATTAAATTATATTTCACCAAGAATACAATCATGGGTAGTACATACACCACACAAAAGAAAATAGTGGCCAATATAGCGTGAATCTCACAGGAATAAGAAGTGAGATGAAAACCTCCGACCTTGTACTTTTCCTTGATCGAGGGTGCGTTAACCTCTTGTATATTTGTTAAATAATTTTTATTAAATTATACAAGAACCAAGTACATAAATATGATATCATATATGATATTATAATATTGATTTTTTAATAATATTTAGTAGTATCATTGTTTCGGGTGTTAACTAATTTGTTTTCCTTTATATGTTTTGTTATGTAAGTCATGTTTATTATGGATAGGTTGTATTTGATTCATATCAAGAATGATATTAAGTTCTTAAAAATTATTTTTATTCATAAAATGAAAATTATTCTTTAATGGTTATGATGGGGAATGAATTTCATCGCGTTCGTGGAGACGATAATCCTTACGTACGCATGAGTGACTATATCATTCTATTGATGGTGAAATTGTTTGTAATTGGATTGTATATCATATATACAGAATAATTACCTTTTTATATTTATTATTTACATTATTTATGCTCATTATTATAAACATCCAAAAAATGAAGTGTTGGAATAACAAACTACACCACGACGTGGAGACGATAAGCCGTATGTACGCACGCATAGTGAATTGTCATTCATAAGATGGATAGGATAATGAATATGGTTGTACCATATTTATAATAAAATCACAATATGTATAAGGTATTCGATTTATTATTTTGGTATGGAAACAACAAAGAAATATGAAGTGGAAGAAGAAAATAACATTGAAAGAGGTGGTGAAATTATTACCTCTTCTTCGGGTGTTTCCTTTTGAGTTGATCAAAAGGGATCCTTAGGTTGGATTTATGATCAAAGTAATGCCTATAGGTAGAAGTGAGGGTATTTGGGATGATATTTGATTAGGGTTTGGCCAATACAAATGGATTTGGAGGTGTGATTTTGAGATAAGTGGAAGTACCCTTTTATAAGAGAGGTGAGGGTCACTTTAGGAAAATATTCAAATATTAATTTATTATATAATGATATTCGGTTTATAATGGCTCAAAAAGGATTTATTTCGAGTCTAAGGTGGTGATGGGTCAAAAAAATCTCAACTAATAGGTTTTAGATAGGATTATGTCACCATATTAACCTTATCCTTTAGATTTAACTCATAGTTAAATAGTTTAACTTTTAACATGTAATCTTGTATTATTATAATAAATGGTTAATAAACTTACTATAAAAATAAAAGAGACCCCAAGTGGTTAATTATTTACATATATATTATTTTATAAGTCCTTTTTCAGAACCATATATTTTAAGCAATATTATATGAATTAATAATATAGTATTTGTTTTAAAAACTCATTTATGTCAATTTTGACACTATTTTATATTTTGTTTTTGTGAAAGTCATATAAAAATTATCAATTCAAAAAGAATTTATTTAATCAACCCTAAAATGTCATATTAACCTATAAAATTAGTGGAATTCATCATAAGTCTCAATGTACATTTTTTTGGATATTTATAATATCAATTTTTAATCTTTCAATAATAAGGTAATTACTACATCGTCATTGTGTCATAAATAAATTTAATTATTTAATTTCTAAAAATTATAGAGAAAATACCAATATGTATGAAATATTTTTATCTTTCTCATTAATATTTTTAGTTGAATTTATAGTATGTATAACCCTATATTAAAAATGTATTATTTATTAAAATTTGAATTTACTACTTTTAACTCTACTTTAAATAAAATAATAATAAATGTCATAATCTAATCCAAGTGGGCCAAAAGGATCATATTTTATTCCTATGGTTGATTTTGGTCAAAATAAACTTATCCAATGGAATTGGGACATATGTTAGGGTAATTATAATATCATTTTTATCTTTAATTACCCTATTCACTTTTAACCGTGGTAAATACAAGTCAAAAGTTATTATTCACCAAAAATAATTTTCATATTATTGAACCAAATTTTACATACAGATGTCAACTGTCTCTCTTAGATTCTTGAAATTCAATTCATAGAAGCGGTAAAATTACATTTTATGAAAATTTGCAAATGTGCCTAGAAGGTGGGTAAAAGACTGTAAAAAGGTCAATAAAATTTTATATATCTAACATTATTATAAAATGACTCAAATGAATTAAGTTGAACATATATAGGTATTATGTATCTATTTTGAACTAAAATAAATTAAAATAAAATAACTAATTATTTGAATAAAAAGTCGATTTTAAGTTTCTCACTATTCATCAAAAATTGAATGTTTTCAAAAAAATACCAAAAATTCACCCTAAGCTAATTTTGATATTTCAAATCCAAAAATGTTTTTCATTTTAAAAAATAAACTTTATAAAATTTTAAAAATTGGGTATTACTACTCAAAATGGCTAGTCTGATTGGTCATGGTGTGTTAGAACTCGAAGTTGCGTACATCGCAACCTATTATAATATTCAAAAAGAAGCGTACCATAGAAGCTTGGGGTGTTAGATTTCTCCCCATAAAGATAGTGCCTCCATATTTTCAAAGCAAAAATAATTTCAGGTAACTCTAGTTCATGTATTGTATAATTCTTCTCATGAGGATTTTACTATCAAGATACATAAACAATCACCTTGTCATTTTGCTTGAGGACACACCCAATCCCTTTCAGAGATGAATCACTACAAATAATTAATCCTTCTCTAATAGAAGGTAGTGTTAACATAGGTGTAGTAACCCATCCCTTCTTCAGTTCTTGGAAACTTTCTCCACACTCCTTTATCTAGATAAACTTATCCCATTTTTGAGTTAACTTGGATAGTGTATTATAAATTCATGAAAGGTTTTTCACAAACGTCCCATAATATCGTTCCCAACCAAGAAAACTATGAATATCTATTACTGTTGTAGTATGAGGACACTCCTCTACATCCATTATCTTCATAGGGTCAACTGATATTCCTTCATTGGTTACAAAGTGACCCAAGAATGAAATTTTTTGTAACCAAAATTCACATTTACAAAATTTTCAAAATAAATTATCCTTCCTCATAGTTCCCAATGGAACCCTTATATAATCCTCATGGTCCATGTGAATTTTGGAGCATATCATTATCTCATCAATAAAAACTACTATGAATTTATCATCGCAGTCTTTAAAGACTCTATCCATCAAATATATAAATATATAAGGAGAATTAGTTAAGCCTAAGGTTATAAGAACACACTCATAATGCCTATATCTTGTTCATAAGGAATTATTTTAAATATATTCTTTCTTAACCCTAAATTGATGACACCCCGATCAGAGTTTAATCTTAGAGAATAATTGATCCCCATCAAGTTTATCAAATAAATCATCAATTATTGTGAGAGTTTACTTGTTCTTAAATGTGATCCCATGAAGTCCTCTATAATCAATGCGTAGTCTCATTGATCCATCGTTCTTCTTTACAAAGAGAACACGTTCTCACAATGTAGGCACACTTTGTTGGATAAATTTCTTCTCTATAATATCTTGATGTTGTTTCTTTAATTCATTTTAACTCCATATTTTCCATTTTATATGGGGTCATTGATATCAGCTTAGATCCAGGTATGATTTCAATGGAGAACTCTACCTATATTTCTAGGATAGATCCAAGTAACTATTTAGGAAATGCATCAATTTATTCTTAAATTATGGGGAAATTCTCTATATCTATACTTTTATTTCCTTCTCTGTCTTCACCAATCATCTATACAAAGAAGGTTATAGGAGGTGATTATTGAAAAATATTAGGTGAAGATATCTCTCCTTTGAAAATAACTATAGGTTTTCCATTGAATAATAATGAAACTTTCTTACTTCTATAGTTGATCTTATCATTTTACTTTGATATTCAGTCCATCCCGAGTAAAGTGTCAAATTCCACCATGGGAATGACTACTAGATTTTTGATGAGATTGTAGTCACCAAAGTTAATACTAGAGTTTCTATACACTATTGATTCTAGGATAATACCTCCCAGAATCTTGACTGATAACTCTAATTATATAATTTCAGGGATTGATTCCATATTCTTTGCAAACTTGGAGGAAATAAAGGAATGCGTAGAATCATAATCAAACGAATTACTTGATATCTTTGAGAGCATGATGAGTGTACCTGCCACCACATCATTTGGATCCTCTACTTTAACCATCGTTACAAAAAATGACCAACCTTTATCCCTTGGACTATGATGAGGTTGATAGTGGTTCCACTTCATTATATACTAATTTGGACATTTATTTTCAATGTTCTTAAGTTTTCCACACTTGAAGCATTGAACTTCTAGTTGGGCCTGCACCATCTTCCCTTTTTCATTAGTGTTGATAAGTTGAGGCTTCACCTTACCATAAAATTTCTGAGTAATATTTCCATCTATTCCGCATTTTATACCTTTTTCTATAAAGAAAGTATTAACCTAAATGATTCTTCCAACAGTTTTTGTACATGGGAAGTTAAACTCTCTTTCCTCCATTTCCATGATCGAAATTCTTCCCTATGTTTGGATCCATTTCTATCTTATTTTAATTTGATCTATGTGACCAATACATCTCTCCAAATTCCATTTCAACATTCATAGAACTATGTACTATCTTCACATAGCTTTAATAGTCTCAATTTTCTATATTATTCCATATATGGGGTGTTAGTCTACTGAAGAATCTATAAACCATTCCCTTATGATCCATAACAAAGCTAGAGGTGTATCAAGCAAGTCTTGTAAAGTTCATATCATAGATTCCCACCAATTCATTCTCCTTCTTCTTTATCTCTCTAAATTCCTTCTCTATTTTTGTTCAAATTGAATGGGGGAAATATTTATTGAAAAATATTCCCTTAAACTCTTACCACTCCATAACATCAATCACCCTTCTTGGATTCTTGTTTCTGACCAGTCTCCACCACTGATCAACTTTCACTTATAAGTGGTATACTTTCAGGGTGAATTTCTCTAGCTTATAACAATGAAATAATGAAAATATATTTTCTATAGAGCTAATCCGTTTTCAATAATCAATGGGTTTGTAGATCCACTAAAATAAGGTGTTCGTTGATTCATAAAGGACTCAACATAAATTTTTTCACTTCAAGTTGAATTTGGTCTCGGGAATTGATTCAAGTTAATGTTCAAAACTTGATTAATTGATTAATCATCCCCATAAAGTTTTCCATTCCATATTTCATTGGAATGTTTTCAGTGCATCATCCATTTCACTCATCATTTACGCGATTCCTCATATTTCCACCATTTTTCTAAAAGAATAAAAGCTTAGTGAGAAATGTGTTACTTTAATGAATATTACAATTCTAAATGTATTTTAAGTATTAAAATATCTTGCTTAAATATATTATTAATCTCATCTAAAAACAATTACATTTTTTTATATATCCTTTATAATGATTCATAAAAAGATTTTGATTATCCAAACATATCCCCTAGGAGTGTCAAACCAGGTGAGCAGTAAGAACTATTATTGTGCACCAGTTCTCGATTGAGTCTAGCTCAATGCAGTGTTTTCAGGTGTTACCCCTAGGTACAACTCACTAAAAAATAATTTTATTTTTCAAACATGGGTATATCTGTTGGTAAAAGTGCATTTTATGTTGGTAAAACATTTTACCAACAAAAATTGTCTTGCCACTAAATTATTGGTAATTTTTTTCTCCCTAAATTTTATTGTGATAGATAAAATAGTTATTTTTCAATTATTATAATATCAACAGATAATATATATATATTGGTAAAAATGTTTAGCCAAATATTCATATGAAAAATTTATCTATTGGTGATATTATTACCAAATTTTATCTTTCATCGGTAATATTATTAACAATATTTTTATTATTATTATATGTAATGAAAATTATTAATATCTATTTGTATATTATATTTTAAATAAAATATAATGTTTGGGTATTGCAATATTTGTCTCTAAAATATTATATCATATTTATTAATCTAGTTATATATAATATATTTATTATATAATAATTATAAAATAAGATTATAGGAAACTTCAAAAACCAGAGGCACTATTTGAAAAAATTTTATTTAAAAATAATTTAAAAAATGTTTAAAAAATATGTTCAAACATAATTTAAAATAATGTACAAAATACAGGAAAATACAATATAAACATATTTAACCATGTTCAAACTCCAAGAGACTTTATATAAAACTTCATAAAACTTCCTCTACAATTTGTATCTCAGACATCAACTGTCATTGTCGTAGATCACACTGTCATCAAGGTCCATGCATGTAGTTCACCAACTCAGTCATGACATCACCACAATGGTGGTGATCATCTATATTAGGATCATATTGGTGGCATGAAGTGGATCATCCCCAATTTTTGATACAAGTGGATGGAATAAATACATAGAGCATGAATGTTTTATAAAATCTAATACAAAAATATAAACAAATCAAATTTAAAACTCTCCATTAGAGAATTAGATACCTAGAAATTGAAGAGGCTACCTGTGAAATCTGTGTAGAGTCCATCACATCCAACATTACTTATCCAGTAATCGAATTTCTTTGTATGGGTCTTGAAGGAAGTTGAAGGATAAGAATAATCTATCATTCCTATAATTATAAGGTTTCACCTACAACATAGTCAAAGAACCAAATTTCATGCTTACAATCTATGAAATTTTATTAAAAAATGTAATATAAACAATTAAAGATAGAGAATGTACCAACCTAAAGGTTTTTTGTATGTGTTTTATTAACAAGATTGGTCAATGTTTGAAAATATTTATTTTTTCATAGGAATAATGATCTCCTTCTAAAGTCCAACAATACCAATCACATAATCTTAAATGTAGTCAAGAAAATCATCGAAAATGATATTCTAATAATTTAATCATCCACAATCATGTAGGCAGGGTAATTAAACATGTGGATAGAAGCGATTAACCCCCAATCTAACTATGGAAACACAAATAAGATTCATATAAAATAAAATAACAATAGAGTAGATGATTATAAAATAAAATTGTAAAAAACATTAACAAATAGGTTTTTTTTTCATTTATTGAATTTTGAAAACAATAATACTATTTTCAAGAACAACACCAACCAATGATAACATATAAACACTAATTCATCAATAAAACACACACAAAAAATGAACTTATCTTAAATACTAGATAGTAGTTACATGAAAAATAGCAACTTCCTTGAATAATAGTGGCCTCATTTCTTCTATGGTCATCTTTTCTCTGATTAGATCTCTTATATGAAATGTTATATTGTAACTATACAAAAATCATTATAGGTGTACATGCAGTCACTGAATAATTTTGAATTATGTAATTTTAGGATTTTATAGAATGAATTCCAACTATATACATACTACTAGAGGAAAATAATATAATATGTATGTATGCATTATTATTTTTACATATATTTTCAATACCAAAGTGGCATAAGATATATGTAAGGGTATAATTTATAAAGTAGAGTGTGTAGAAATGTTTGTAATTTGAATTCACAAATTCATAAAATATGTATACAATTGTAAGTAGTTTTAAACATTGTATTTATACTATATGTGTTCTATACATATAGTGTATATTCCTTTATATATATAGTAGAAACAGTACACACTGTATTTGAAAAAATAAATAATTCTCGGACATTAATGTGAGGTGTGGGAGTATACAATTGTACACTGCATACAATTTATTATATGTGATTAGATTTATTTAATGTCAATGAATAGATGCATACTAAATAAATACATATTTATATATTAAAAAAGTTATATACATACCATATCTGTACTATTTTCAAAATGAATCATTTAGTTGCCTCATTTATGAAGTTTTCCTAACTTTTATTTTTTGTATACATTATGCATAAAGGGGTATGCATACTGGTGTTATTTAAAACTTCCATGGTATAAATTTAGTATGAATATTTGTGTAATATATATAGATCTTTTTAAATTAATTTTAATGTTTATCAGTGTAATTGCATAAATATATATGGTATCTAAAAAGTTCTACTTAAACTGTTTTATGGAAATTTTAAATGTAATTCACCTAGTTTTTTAGACAATATATATAGATAGTATAACAAAGAAAATATAAACTGATTAATTGTAGTAAAATACATTTAAAATAATTAAAAACATAAAATATGTGAAGGATATTTTAGGTATTTACAGTTTTGTAATAATATATAAATTGTTGACAAGTTAAATAGTTTATATTTTCAATGTATAACAATAGTTTTAGTATGTTTTAAATTGGAAACTAAGGCCAAAAGTGTTCATGTATAGAGATTTACCTAATAATATAAATAAAATTCATAACAACTACTCACTAAAATCTCAACAAAAAATTAAAACAACCAAGTTTGTCCACAAATCATTTTAAAAGGTAACAAAAGGTTAAATAAAATGTATTCATGTGTAATATTTAGAAAATATTTATTGTGATTAAAACAAAAGAGTGGGAAGTGATTTCAATTTTTACACATATAAGACCAATAATTTCACAATGTATCACAAATAAATAGACAAAATGGTGTAAGATTCTTAATTTCAACAAAATACAATTAATTTGAGTGGGCTTAAGCACTGGTAAGGAAGTACTATGCTTCATTTTCTAACAAATCCCTAATAACCTAATAAATAGTAAGGGATGAAATTAGATTATAAGATACATGTAATAGGTAAAAAAAACTACAAAATACATAATTTATTAATTATTTTAAAAAAACTCAACTAGAAATTTGGTATTTAACCTTTCTGAAATTGTTTTGGAAACCATCACTAAATAACCTACAATAAGCACATTTTTATTATTGTTTTAATTTTAGTCACACCATATTGGATCACAATCCATTAATTTTATAACTATAAGGTCTATATATGGTAAAAAATAACATATATTTTAAAAATATTTGGATATAGAATGGATATCTTTTGTAGGTTACTCAGTATTAATCGAAAAACCTATTATAAGTCCAACATTTTTTCATCTTTTAGAATAAATTATAGAAACCCAGATCCCCCATTATAGAATAACCAATTTATAATATTGAACTTATCACTAAGAATGTACAAAGAAAAGTGACATAAGAAGTGGGCATGGATTTTCAAAAAAGGTGGGATGGTGATATCTTCTAAAGAAAGGATATTAAGAGTAATTAGTTGGATAACCAACACTATTAGGAATAATAGTTAGAACATGATAAATAATGTTCCATATGAGATAATGAATGGGATAAAAATATGGAACATATTCATCCAAGCATCCAAGAGCGGTGGTACTTAGGGAACCTTAACTTGAAAATAGAGGATGGATTATTTTCTAATGAATCCAATATCATAGGGCCTATGAAGTCGCCTTACTCTTCCTCTTTTCTTATTAACACTATGGAATGGTTTGATCCTAGGAGAGGATACCCAAGATTATATTTTTATAGAATATTCTTCAATATTATCCCCTCATTTATCACTATTTAGATCAATTCTAGTATCAAAGTCATACCAGATGAAATTTTAATTATGGATTCTATCAAAATCATTATCTGGGACAATTCAATAGGTTTGGATATCATTACTACCTCCTTCGTTGGTGTGTCATGATATATAATAAAAAAATAACAAATTTTTTTTCTATGACAACATTAGGGGTGAATTTTTTCTAAAAGTATATTTTGTTTACTCCCCAATCCTTAGTATAATAATTAAAAACTCTATCTCCTTTCAAAAAAAATTGACCAATTTTCATGTGCAAAATTGCATTCAAAATCCAGGCCATAATCCTTAATGGCATACATGAGCCTCTCCTCCCCATCTTAGTCATGTTAGAACAACATGGGTTCATTAAATGAACATAGATTCAAGAATAAATTTTTATAGATTATAAGATCTTGTAAAATATCAACAGAAAGGTGGTGGTTGATAATATCATTCTTATGTTTGACTTTGAGAAGTATTTTTAAAAAAATGAGTTAAATTTCATTTAGAAAATCAATTTTAAATTCAACTTCTATGAATGGTTACATGGACTTATTTTTCATAATTTTCTTATTCTTGGTTCTTGGTTTCACTTACAAGTAACTGGTTTAGATTTATCAAGTAAATTAAAGGGCTAAGTTGAGGAGATACACTATCTTCTGACCTCTTAGATAATGACCACCATAACTTCAGAAAAAATGTTTAAGAGGGAATTAAAATTATGGTAGTAGAGTTATTATGGGGCCACTACGGGGTCCTAATATCTCCTAAATCATGTTTATATATTATTTAAGGATATTTATTAATTTTAAATAACAATATATCAAATCATTTAAATATATTATTTTTAATTACAACCACTATAGAGTCTAAAATCCCAGTGTTTACTAAAGTAATATTTATGTCCCTTTTAAATGATCATACAAGAGAAATCAAGTGCATGAAAGAATTATGGTATTTCAATAATCAAAATCCTCTATAATACTTGGGGTTTAACCTTTAAAATGGAAGGATTATGTTTTTTCACTTTTATAACATGGTTAATAATATATCAGGAGTAATCAAAAACTATAAAAACTAGTTCTTATATTTTAAATGAGGATCATTTCTCACTAATAGTTTCCTCTCATTAATCTTGGGTTATATTCAACTAGTCCTTGAGGTCCTTAAAATAGTCATCAAAATAATTTATATTTTTCCATGATTCCTTTTGGATGCATATATTTATGGGATATGACATTGGCCTCATATAAAGAATTTAACCAAACCATTACAAGAAAGAGTGTTAAATACCCAAATCCATGGATATGTCATTTAGTGCATACAAAAAAACCCGACTTAAGAGTACATCACATGAAATAATCTTTGGGCTCTCTAATCAAGGCATATGTACTGGAATGTGTTGGATTTAATCCATTATATATGTTCATATCCTTCCATGATTTATTGTAACAAAATATATTTCATAAAAATTATATTAGACAACTCATGATTGATTATTGGTAGGGGAGACATAACTTTTTTTAGGTCAACTAGGTTGGAAAACCTATTTAAATAATAGGATACCCCCTTCCCCAATATTACCTTTACATTGGAACCACTAAACTAATTTTTTTGATAAATTTCTTGATTAGGATCACAAAAAGGAAATAAATACAAATTGAAAATAGGATTAATAAAACCATAAATTATTTCAATGTATAGGCAATTGTTCTTCTCATTTTGTAAACTTTGGATTGAATTCAAAGTGTATGGGAAATCATTTTAGTGTCTGGGTCCTTAATAAGAATATTTTACATGTAATATGAAAATAAATTCAATAATATGACCATATCATCATTGCTTAGGTTGAAATTATCCTAGTTCTGCTTCTTATTATAAATAACCATTATAATGAAATTGATAGAGGTCCTTTTAGAAGACCAGTAACACACAAAAGTGTTCAAAAAATGTTAACAATTTTTTAGTATATAAAATTATTTCCACAAACTTGGTTAAATTATTTTACATCACAAAAAATATAATCTACAAAAATGAATATTTTCCTTTCTCATTATCATAGGTTTGTGATGAATATTAATGTTCAAATAGTAAACCTGGTTGTATTTCACTTCTAATTCTGTGTGCATGTGAAATGACAAAAGAGTTTTCTTATACTAAACAAGGTTTTTTAAGATAATAATACTTAAAATATTGCATTTAATAGAGTCAAAGACCATAAATGTATCACTACTACTTTCATTAAAATTTCCTACTAAAGAGGCTTTTTGATAACAAAGTGTTTGGACCATGATAATGTGATCTAATAAAAAAAATTATCAAATAGTATAGGAGAATGTGTGGATGAAGCATGCAATGGGTGATTTGAGGTGTGCAGAGATTCATCACATGAAATTTGTAGGTTTTATTCACTAAGTAAAGGGTTGGGGTTCTCGTACACTTGAGGGATTACCCCAATGTACATTTTTTATAAGTATATTGTTAAAATTTTAACCAATGAGTTGTGAAATAGAAGTAAATTTCTAATATGAGCATGACATACATATCCTGTCCCACTTGATGAAAAATAAGGTTTAGAATAATTCTTAAAGTATGAAAAGAAACTTGGTTTGGATGCAATATAATGCGAAAATATCGAGCGATATGTGAACCAAAATATATTGATGAAAATATGATTCAAGTTTCAGTTACAATTGAGACCCTTAATCATCACTATCATCTTATAAAATTCTTTACCACTAGATAATTTGATGATTTGAAAGAAAAAACATGGGATTATAGTATTTATTTTGGTGACCATGAGCATCCTATCAATGCATTTCAAAATATTTTTTGGAATCACATTTTTTCTTGAAAAGAATGAAGGGTCTCTATATCAGTCATATTTAAGGAATCTAGAATGAACAAATGATTGTGAGTTGTTTATTTTTTTTAAGATGTAAAAGAATTCATGTCTGTGTCTTGTATGGCAGGATGGTTTGATCTATTGTAACTTGGATCATTGGTACATTGGTTTATTTTTTATTGTAATAAATTTTGAGTTATTTATTTTATAATATATAGATGAGTGTTCACATACTTCTCTTAGGTTTTTTTGGTTACTTATTGGTTTTATTCAGGAATTTATGTGTGAAAGTTTTCCATCAACAAAACATTATTTTTTTGAAATTGCATATTATAGGCTATAAGTATTCCAAATAACTCTTTAAAAATAATTAATCTAAAATTATATTTAGTAATATGATGAAATCAGGAAAAATAAATGTAAACATGTAGCTTCAGCTATAATAATTTATCATGAAATTAATTTCACTTTCCACTATTATGAAAATAAAATGGAAAACAAGTTCAATCTATGAAAAAATAACATTTAACTCTAAAAATTAACAAGTATGAGAATAATAAGGACTAAGTCTATCATGGACACAAATTTTTTTTTAAAGGTAATGCTTTGGTCAAAGACCAAAGCACAATTTATTAATAAAAAAAAGGTTACAAGAGTCGGAAAGATGGGATTTTTTTACAATATCTATCAAAAAGATAAGATAAATCAGCTGGTAGAGTGTCCAGCCAAGTCATGCTCTGATGAACTCCTTTTTTAGCAGGAGCATCAGCCAAGTCATGCTCTGATGGACCCAATTTTTTTAATGGAAAATAGATAAATACCTATATATTATAGTTTTACTGTATGTTTCTTCATACAACAAGCTTTTGAGTTCCAAAAACAAACAACATGAGCCTTAAAAATTCAGACATAAAACCACATAAATTCTATCAATAATACTAGTAAAAACATTTAAAAATTTAAATATTGTTTTTAAAATATATATAAAATAATAAAAAAATATTTATATGGTTATTTCTGAGAAACAATTGCATCTTTTCATAAGTTTTTAAAAGAATACTCTATATGGATGAAACAACAAAAAGTATAACCAAATCACCCACAAGATAGTCTATTAATTTCTATTTTTTATCCTACAAACACACGGCTCAAACTGACCTATATATAATATAGATATGTAAATAGTAATTAAAATGGTGGAATGAAGTATAATATTAGGCCATCTATCAAATTATCTATCTATCTCATTATATTTTTAATACTAGATGGAAAGTATAAATGAAAGAGGGCCAATAAACTAAAAAATCATAACATCCTGATATAAAATTAGATAAATAAAATTATATGATGAACCTAATGATGTCCCTAATTTCATCCTCTAGATCAACTCTATATTTATGCACAAGTGAATAAAATGGAAAAGTATACAAAGAGAATCAATTCTTACAAGTATGGAGGTATGATTCAAATAACTAAAGTGGATCAGAAGAATCATGAAATTAACAACCAAAAATCACTAGAAAAATAAATTAAAAAAACCATAAAAATAATTTCATATGAAATTCAATGAAACCCTAACTGATTTTCAATTCAAGAATTATAATCCCATGATTTCAAAGGATTAAAACTTAAAGAGAAAAAGTGAATACATGATAAGAGGCTCAATAATATATTGATTGAATGAGAAATGAGTTTATGTATGGAAATTGCTAAGACCGAATGTTTTTAGGTTAAAGTTCAAAAATAAATCCATCATCATTATCCATTGGGTTTAGGTGATGTTGAATAATCGAGGGGGTGTGGTTGTGGGGGTAGGTGATAACGATGAACTGTGTATATCAGTCCAGGCAGAGATCATTAGTCAGGGAGGTGGAACTAGTAGGAGGTGATGATAGGGGGATAGGGGAGGTATGGGGTAAGTGAAAGGATAGAGGAGGAAATGTCTTCATCATTTTATTTTGATTGATCAATTATTGATTTATATTTATTTATTTATTTATTCAATTCCATTCTTTTAAAATTTATTTAAAATATAATTTTAATTATATTTCAAATATATTATATATTGGATCAAATTTAAAATTTATTCCAAATATTTTTAATATTTCCTTGTTAAAAACAAAATAATTTTATGTGATTAAGTTATAATTTAGTATTATAAGATTTTTTATTTTTGTTAATAATAATATACGTTTTTAGTAAATGGTTAACTAATATTTTCAAATAATTTTTTTGTTAAATTACTTGTTTGTATTGAATAAATAATAGATATAGATTTTTATATTGAATAAAATTATTTATAATAATGATTAATAATTACATATTTATTTGTTGGTAAAAAACTATTATTATTAATATAATAAAGTAAAAAATTTAATTGTTGGTATTAAAAAATTTGTACCAAAAAATATTTGTGGTAGTAAAAATAAATGTTGGTATTTAAATTTAATATCAACAAAACTTAATATCTATTGGAATTGCTCATTTTTACCAACATATATAATATATTTCACTAAATTTCTATTGGTAAAAGTAATTTTTTTGTAGTGTCCTTGCGAGAGCCACATCCTCTTTTAGTATCCAGATAGAGATGTATTTTCTTGGAAACTACTTAGTTAGTAGTTACCAAAATACGAGGTTGTTTTTCTTATATTTAAACTTGTACCTTGGGTTCATAATAATGTTTTGAAGTCTTAATTTACACAAATAACTAAACCATAATTTGGTACCAAATATGAAATCCCATTTTTTTATTACATAAATTTTCATTACATGGTACAAATAGAGGATATTTTAAAGTTTAGTTTCTTTAAAATAAGGAACATAATACATGAAAACATAAAACATTATTATAAATCCACTTGAAATACATCTTCATTGTTTCAAACTAAGTTAAATTTACTATATCTCATATCCTCGGTACATACATTAAAGGAAAGGGGTGATCATGAATCTTAGTAAGGGAATAAGCAAGGGAGACATATAACATGTGAATTTGAGACATATTAATAAGAACATGAGGCATAAAAATAAGGCATGAAAAAGGGTAATATAATAATAATAATAACTTTAATAATGACATGAAAATGTGGCTACAACATTTAAATGATAAATTCATAATTATATCACTGAGGTTTATCACCATGGTGTTATAAAAGAAAATTTCAAAGGTCATTCACCAAGGTATCATAAAACAAGTCATCTATAGAGATTAAATTATTTTACCAATGCATTGGAGTAATATCAAGGAACACCCTTTATATGTCTCAATTTCATGTGAACCTCATATATCATAATAAATCATTTCATTAATAACTTATGGAGAATAATGAATGAGTTTCTTATAAAAATCATGGAGTAAAAAAGTGATTAAAGACATGATAATTACATCATTTTTAACAATGAAAATAAATGTCAGTTTCATATATGTAAATACAATAATAAAAAGATATTTTTACATATTTTTTGAAAAAACATTGAAAATAAAGGAGGTTACGACATTTAAATAAAAAGTAAAAAAGAACTTCTCATGTAAAATAAGGAAATTTGAGAAGTAAATTTGGCAGCATGAAAGGTATAAAACATGGTCTTAGTAAAGGGTAAATTGAGAGGAAAAAAGGGTATCCCATTTATAAATCGATATTTTTATAGTAATTGGATAATAGAGGGTGTAAAAATGAATTAGTTTGGAAAATAGAAAACATACCACAAAAAATATTCTTGCATGGAAAATAGAGGTGGAGATTTCACTTACCTATAAGAATTGTTCCTAAAACTTAAGGATGAAACCTATGAGGATTAACAAAACCTTGGGGGGATTACTTGGTAGGTAAAATAACTATAAATTCATGGGGGTTGGATTGGTAGTGAAGAGGAATGGTTGAATGGTTGGTGTTTATACAAAAGTGATGGAATTGTATAATAATTTCGAAATATAGGTCTTGGAAATATTGGTTGTGGAAAATAAAACACTATTGGATTACCCATGGTTTTTGCTCATTTTTTTTGAAATTTGAGTCAATATTTAAGATATTTTAATCTAATAGCATATAAATCTATTTTTAAATACTTGTTTTGGCATGCGAAAGTAAATTTTCCACAAAGTAATATTTTTTAAATCAAAATTTCTATTTTAGACTTTGGAAAGTCACATATAGTTTTAGAAATTGATTGAAATATATTAAAATAATTAATATTTATATAATAAAATAATTTTGGACTTGTATTGTGTTATATTCATTATTACATAATTATAAAGTCATAAAACATACTGAAATCCCAAAACTATATTTTTTACTGTTCATGAAAAAATAAAATATTTTATAAAATTATAATAAATTCTCCCTAACCTAATTTGAACATTATAATTTCAAAAATAATTTATATTTTATAAAAACAGTTCTATAATTATGATAACTTTAACTTTTATATTTAAAAACCCTTATTTTATAGAAAATAATAGTTTTTAAGGCACAATCAAATATCTGACACTTATAAAAAAATTTGTAGGCCATTATAAATTTATTTTATCATTTATATTTAGGTGATAGTGTTTTAAAATGATATTTTATTAAAAAACATTATTCATAATACTTTATCTTATTATAAAATTGTATACATTTTATATAAAATACAGTTATGTTTTATTTATGTCCAGAAACCAATTTTTCAAATTTGTCTCAATTAAACATATATTTTATTTAATAAAAACTGTTATTAAAATGAATTGAAGGAATAAAAAATTAATTTAAATAAATTAAATTAAACTTTAAGTAATTAAGTCTTGGACACATAACCCCTTATTACACCCGCATGCACCCTAAGGGTAAGGTGTGTGATGGTGGTAATTTCATGGGGTGTCTTGGATAACATCAACCAAGTGATAACATCCACTAACTTGAAATTGTTCCTTAGGTGATTTATTTCAAGGTTTACATACTTAATCTCATCTTTTTCTTGGTTAAGGGTGAACCCTAGTGTTGTTACCTCCCTCCCAAGTTCAAAAAATGGGATTTAAACAGCTCGACTATCCTAGTTGAGGCCATCGATTCTGCTTTTTGTATAAATTATCCTTTTTAATTAATATTTATAAAAACTAATTATAATGGTAAAACTATCAACCAAGAGTATATTGAGCAATGGTCATATGGACCAATGGTCATATTGACCAATGGTTATATTTTACCAATGGTTATATAATGGTCTAATCCCAAGGGTCACACTTCCCTTTATACCCTATATATACTATTTCATTATTTCATTTATAATTCACTACAATTCCTCCCTATGGTTATATTTTCATTTATTAAGATTTTGATTGGTTTAATAATATTTTTTTTTTCATTTATATATCATTATTTATTGGGGTGATGATGCTACATTATTGGGGCGATCCTTATTTTCACATTTTAGATTTTTTTGTCCAATTGTAATGTTTGGAATTTTAATTGATTTCATAGTTGATAAATGTAATGATAATTGATAATGAGATAATTTTTTTTGGTTTCACTTTTTTTATGTGTATAATATTATATAATGTATAACACATATTTATTCAGGAAACTAATATCATTAAAAAAGTATGGGTCATTACACTATCCCCCACAACTCCGCATTTACTCCTTCATTCACATAAATCTTTCTCCAATCATTATATATTAATGAATTTATCCCTGTTTCAAAATATTATTAAAAAAATAATGAACTTCATTTAGATTATGTTTTCATCCATAATGAAACCATTTTTATAAATCTAAGAAAATAATTGTCAACTAGTTCTCTAAGAATACACGATTCAAAGCTTATTTTAGGAAAAAATAAAAAACATCAAGTGAAGAAATACTATCCATTAATTTTTATATTGAACTTATTTGGATAATAACTCCCCCAAAACTGTATATCCCTCATATTTTACAGCAAACATAATATATATCCTTATAAGAATAAGTAATTTCCTAAAAAAAGAGTTATATAAAATGGGGATAGGAGTGAATTTCCTAACCTACTCAATTAAATAGAGGTGATTTGACTCCAATGTTCAATAGATTATTTTCAAATTATGGTATGGGAAATTATTTTTTAAATATGTTTTCCACTTTTTTATTTTTCCCCACATGCTCTATTTTTTATTACGCATTATTCTAGATTCTCTTTATTAATGTGATACCTGATCTCAATATGTTTTATTTGAGAATTCTATACCTGATTCACAGTTATCCCTATTACAATTTGGTTATTACAATAGAATACCATGGGTAGATGCACCTCCTCCAAAAGATCCTCCAATTACTATTTCATCTATGATAGTTGTGTACAACTCTTTATTTCTGAAATATATTCTTCTTCAGTGGTACAAAGAGAGGTGAATTAATGATTCTTTTTGAGCCTCACAATAAAATTATTACTAATAAAAATGGATTATAAATTTTTGAATTTTTTGTCCCAAATGTCTCCATCCCAATCCATATCTGAGTAGGCATATAATTATTTTTCATTCCATATACAATACACTAAACCTTAATCAATTGTTCCCCATATATAGCACATGATCTAATTTAATACAAAGAGATGCTACTCCTTAGTGAAAATTTTGTAGTGCGAAAATAATATATCTAGTATTATTGTTGTAAGATAGAATATGATTCCAATCATTCTCTAGTATAGTATTGGATCAACTTATTTTACTTCCTCATGTTTTCTCAGATTAGTTCTAACCATTATTAGTGTTGAAACTGGTTTTCTATCATGCATATTAAACTTCTTCAATAGATCCTTAAAAATTTATCCAATTAAACAAATTAATGATTCAATTTATAGACCTCTTATATCTTATATAAAAATGTGAGCTCTATGATTACAAACATTTCAAATTCTGTTTTAATCAAACATGAAAACTATCTACTAAATTATTCCTGATTCATCCAAATATGATGTCTTCAACATTTATGAACACTATAAAATTATTTGATTTAAAATAATTATTTTTATCAACCCCTACTCTTATTAATTCCATATTATTCAAGAATGAATCCATATGAACATACTAGGATCAAGGTTTTTGTTTAAATCAATACAATGCCTTCTTTAATTGGAACACTTTTAACTCATTATCTGCAATTAGAAAACCCACTAGTTGTAAAATGTAAAATTATTGTTTGATAATTCCATTTAGAAACATTTTCTTTACATCCATTTGGTAGATTATATATTTTCCCTAGATAGCCACAATAAGAAAAATTCTTATCGACTTAAGTCTTTCTACCAATGAAATGGTTATAACCGCCCATGTTCATTAAGGTTATATGGCACAATGAAAGTGGTTGGGCATTTTTCCAACAATTTTTCTCATACAATTATTCATATTTCTCTTCATAACTAGAGAAAAATATGTTCGCAAAATCCAAAAATATAGGATATTTTTCACATATAATTTATCATTAATTTATTTAGTTAAAGAATTACATTTTTTGAATTATTTATTCATTGAGGAATTAGTTGACCACTCTTATTGTACTGTTATTGTGTCAAAGGAATCAAGTGTAGATTCCCTCTTTTTCTGAGAACCATTGATCATCATCGTAGAATTCTCTGAGCATTAGCATGGATGAATCTATCATTTGTGATAACCAATGTTGATCAAAACCAAATCCTTTAAGGGAGAATGAATTTGATCTATTGGGGGAGGAGAATTACTCTACATTCATCCAAGTTCTCTAGGGTGTGAGATCTCTAGGGCTTGAGAGGATTCTCTCTAGAACTTGTTGTGTACAATGAAAGAATGTGGCTCTCCCCAAAAAGAAAAAATTTTGTAACGAAGTTTATATAGTGATAGGGTTAGATAATAAACAATTCATCAAGGGATCTTATTATATTATTAATTCCAAGTGACCCCATGTCTAAATATTAATAATAATAATATTATTTACTTGACATGTGCTAAACTCACAGATAAAATAAATACCATTTTTCTTGAATAACTAAATTAAAATTTATTCAAATAATATTCAATATGACATTTCTCACTGGACCATTAAACTTGGTCCTCCAATCATCCTCAATATTTTTTGGTCTTTGAATAATATATAATTAATTAATTAAATAAATACCACTTCATTTTTCACTAATAAATATATAAATATTATATTTAATGAATCTAGGGAATTAATATTTATTAAATATTCACATAACTAGATAAATAAATATTTTTTTACGTTGTGAATAAATTATAATAAATAATTATGTTTATATTCAAATAATTAAATAAATAATTTTCTAGGGAATAAATATTTATTAAATATTTAAATCACATATATACTATCTCAAATAACCAGTGATTGAATATTTGTGTTCAAACTAACTTGAATAATTATTAAACCATGCAAGGGAATAGTATTTATCAAATATATTAAATTAATATAGAATTTAATTGAGGTTCTGAAGACACTTTGTGTGTGGTCCTCTAGGTTACTTTCCTAGTAGAAATTGGCTATACTTCCTAAAGTACAAAGTTAGAATCTAGAAATAAGCTAAAGCTCCCATAGATAAAGAAGATAATGTCTTAATGACATGTAACCTCCTATAAACATACACCATGTAATATTATCCCTTTATCTTGATGTCTCTAATCAACATGGTTTCATGATAGTATCATCAACCTATATACTCGAGGTACATTTCTTTGACTTTACAGAAATGAACTTGTATACAACACCACCAAGACCATGGACTTCATTAGAAAATTCAATTCACATCAAAGGGCCTAAGTTATCAACTTCCATTAAAGAATATATGGGTTAAATCCTTTATCACATTATTCATTAATACAACATCACTCATGATGCACCTAACGTATCCTACCTCTTTGAGAATATATATCATCAAGATTTTCATCAATTCATCAAATTACATGACTAATGAAATTTATTAATAATAATATTAAATTATAAGGATAATTATAAGTTTCCATAGATAAAAATATCAAATGACACATATAAATGTGGATTTCTTATTGGCAGGTCATGTTCTCATTATCTCTTACACTAGAGATTACCAAGGGTGTACACCATAAGAAAGTGTCTCAACTTTCTATGAGTCTCCACCCATGTAATACAATATCATTTATGTATCATAAAATGATGTCATCCAACTATAGAACTCATATTTGATAATACTATCTTAAAACTTCTAGGTTATCATCAAAGTGGGGAACTGCTATGAGATTTCTCTGCTAAAAGTACTCTTAGAACATTATTACATACTACGTCATACAGAAGAACTATTATCATGTGACAAGATATTGTATAAATATTCAAATACATGAATAAAAGTATCCAAAAAGTAGTTATAAGTTTGTTCTAGGGCACTAAATCCAACAAAATCCCATTTATACTAGAGAAAACTGATAACAACCTTTAGTTTTCTAACTCTCACATGATATTTATGCTTATTTTGAGATAAGTATTTATTCAAGGGGTCTTCCATGTTTTCTTCTATTGAAATTATGATAAAAAAACATCACATGTCATAACCCAACCCACCAGGTCCCGCCTGGATGGTGATAAACCGAGTGTTACACCCCAATCCACCTCCAATAGGCTAGGGGATAACAACTAGCATCGATTAGTCATGACACACATATGGGAGGGCTTATACTAAGGTACCTGTACACATGAACACATATCTAAGCACTAGAATAATACAAAAAGGAGAGATACAACTGATATTAATGTGCATGAATACAATTATACCCCACATCAGAGTAAGACACAAGTATGGGAAATCATAAAGTGTCAAATATAATACCACCAAAACTGTAAAGGAGTCTAGCATGCTAGTAAGGAGGATAATAATATCAAATGAAACTCATGGAACTGATTGCGGTCCATCAAGATTAACTATGCTCTGCCTAATCCTAGTACACCTAGGACTCTATTATAATGCCTTTCATTGGTATATAACATGACACATGTGGGAAAATCCCATGCATGGGTGAGTATAACCTACTTAGTAGGACACCCCTAAATCACTAAACATAAAGAATCAATATAGAAATCAACTCATCATCATGAAGTTATGTTAATCAGAATATGAGATAATAACAATAACTACCCAAATATACTCAAGATATACATAAAGTATCAAAATAGGTTTATAACCATACTTATATCCTAGGATTTAGATCAAGGCTTCAAGGCAATGCTCATCCAGGAGAACCCACTCCTCGAGTCTTAGTAACACTGATGGAGATTACTCAAGAGGTCATGCTCGTTGGGGATTTCTATGAAGAAGTACATGATGGAACTCGGAATATATTGATACAAAATAGAGGATCAAAACCAGGGCCTATAAGGGATACCTAACACCACCCAGAGTAATCTACTAGGATGGGGATCACACTCCCTAGAAGTCAGTAATGGGAAACCCAAAAAAACCATGGTAGGAATGATAGAGGATCACATCCTAGTCCATACAGAGGGATTCCTGACTCTATCTAGTACTAATCCATAGAGGGGATCACTAATCCTATGCTTAATATGTGATACCTCACCCTCATAAGGATGGTCCTAGGGAACATAACCTATTGATAATCATCTAGACTATAGAGAAAAGAGATTTTAACCTTCCCTAGAAGAAGTAAATGACATATAAAGGGAATACATGATGTGTCTTGTTTAGCCTGAGAATACTTGTGTCCTCCAGCCCGTGCCCGTGCCCTTCGACCCATACTCGTGTACTTTATTCATGATCATGGACTCTGGTTGTGCTCATATACTTTTGTTATGTCTATGTACATGGCCATGTATGGGTACTATAACCATGGCCCTGTAGCATGGATGTGACTATATAAACTGGTCGTGCCCATGTACCTAGATCTGTCTACACACATGTACCCTAGGGGTACATGCTGGTTTTACAGCCTTGGGTCACATAGTGTGTGGTCTATCCAAATGAAATTTTAAATTTATCTATGCACATAACCCAATCCACTATGCAGAGGGGTCCACATGGTGTGTGTTCATCTGAACTACACATTGTGTAACTTGGAAATTTCCAAAATTTCCTGACTATTCTACTTGTCTCACCTGAACCACCATTTCCGATGGATCTACCACCAATAACACTTGCAGAATCCATATCTATGGTTGAACTCACCTAAACATTATTGGTGGATGGATTTTTTCCACCCCTCTATTGGGGAAACACTTTGGGTCACACCACGCCACTAAATCGCCACCTGTGGAAGGAAAAATTCAATCTAATCACCGATCCCTGATCACCCATCATCATCTTCATACAATGATTGTTCCTTAAATCCCATAACTAAACCCATAGAAACTATCCATTGTAAAAAATATTGATTATGAAATGATTATTTTCTAGGTATTGTTGAACTGCATGCCAAATAAACACCGATTATGATCATTCAAAGAATAATAGGATAAATGTACACAAACATAAAAGGGAGAAATAAAAATTAGACATTTTTCAGGTTAGAATCAATCCATTAATGGTGAAAATAAAGATGATGATAATAAACAAGTATCAAAATAACATTATCAATCCCTAACTCTATGAAGATAAACATCAACCAAAAATCAAATATTGACCAATGAATTGATCTTCTAAATGTATTAATTCACATTCGATAGGGGATAATAAAAATGGAGATTAAATACATTGAAAAAAATATCATACCTTGAGAATAGATTGAAAACTGATGAAGAAAGTCTATATGTTGTTGTCATTGGTGAGATCCAAGAACTTTATTGGTGAAAAAAACTCCTTGGAAAAATGATCACTGCTCTACAATCTGTAATCGTTCATCAAAATCTCTCCTCTAAGGCTCTATAAAATCCCTAGGGTTATGCAGTTAACCCTTTGGTTTGGCCATAAATTATTTTAAATGAAGGATAAATTATGTTTGGGCCAATTTAATAACTAATAAATTAATCAATCAATTTATTTAATTATTATTCCGCCCACAACCGCTCTTAAGATAAACACTCAATGCACACAAAGGTTACTCCATGACTAGAGTAAAAACTTCATTCCAAATTTAATGGTGGTATCATATTTCCCATCCTTTACACCATTTTGGAGATATTCAAAGATTTCAGAAAAACTATGTGTGCGCGATATAATATCTTTAATATTTTTATTATATCAACACTAAGGCTACCTGAGCCCTAGAATCACCCACTGACTCAATGCTCAGCTCTGAAAATATTCGTTAAAAAATTCCAAGGTTTTACAAGGAAAAAAGATTTGTTACATTCTCCTCACCTCATATCTTTTTATCCCCAAAAGAAAAATCGTACTAAAAAATGAGGGTAATGGTCTTGCATATGATTTTCCTACTCCTAATTTCTCACTTGAAAATTCCCATGTCGCCATCAGATTTTCACCAAGGGAATCACTTTATCACAAAGGATCTTTTCCTACCGATCATTGACCTCTACCGAGTTATAAGGATCCACCCTTAAACATTACATAATCTTGATTTTTATTCAATAATTTTACATTATTTAACATTGATTATATTTCCAGGTTTATAGTTTTAGATAATTATTCCATAATTCATACATAAAAAACCATAAAATACAAAGTGGACATTTCTGATCAGTATCAATTTTTCCCATAATAATTTTTTTTTAAAATAAAGAATGAATTATTTTCATGGAAAATCTCCACAACTTTTAACATGAATTCTTCCTTTTCCTTACCCATCATTAAACCCTATAAAACTTTTTTGAAAACTTGGGATGATCAAAAAAATTTAGTAAGGGATATATAACGAATGGAAATTGTGACTTTGCTAAAAACATAAAAATAATATAAAATTTACCTTTATCCTCAATGTTATTTGATAATACACTACTGAAAATTGGTATATTTATGATAGGGTATTTATGACAGGGCCTCGTCATAAATGTCCCAATGCAAAAAAGGGAATTGCAAATAGTTTTTCTGAAGTTTTCAAAAAAATCCTATTAGGATGGCCCATCATAAATACTATTTGTGATGGGGAGATGACTCATCGCAAAAGGGCCCATCATAAATATCTTAAAAAATAAAAAACTAAAAATGAATAAAATAATAAAAACAATAATGATAATAATAAAATAATATTAAAAAATAATAATAATAATACTAATATTTATAATATTAATAGAATAATAATAATAAAATAATAATAATATTAATGAAATAATAATATTAAAACTAGTAAAATATTTCTTTATAAAATAATAAAATAATATTAATATTATTAATCTTAATGAAATAATAATATAAATATTAGTAAAATAATAAAAAATTATAAAATAATAAAAACCTAAATATTCACAAAAATAAAAAAAATAAAAAAATAACATAAAATAATAAATAATAGAAATAATAAAAATAATAAAAAATTAAATAAAGTAATAAAATAATAAAAAATTAAATAAATAATAAAAAATGAAATATTCACAACAATATAAAAAACACACTATATAGAAATGTAAATAGTTAATATTTCCAATAAAAATTATATTCAAATATTTTATCATAAAAAATAAATACATCACCGAGGGAGAGAGTCTTCTAGAGGAGTAGGAGGAGATGGTGGTAAGAACTCCATCCCTAAACCATGAGTCAGATGTCACATGTACTTCATCTACTTGTGGTGATGTTGCTACCATTAACACATCTCCACCTACTACTGGTACTGTTGTCATTGGAGCTCTTCTTACTACTGCTACTACCATTGATTCATCTCTCTTTCTCCCTACACATACTCTCTATAATCTCACCTTGAGCTCACAACTACTCCTGATACTATGTTGCAGATGATGATGACTCTCCATGAGCTCTTCTCGAGTAGGATGCTAACATCGCAATAGTACCATAATAACTCGCATGCATTAATTGAGAGCTGATACAAGTAAATCGGCCTTCCTCGAAGGCATACTAGGTCACATATATCTATATTTCCTCATCAAATTGGTGGGAACTGGTATGATCATCATTCTCATCCAAAATATCAGTCTATTTTTGAGATGCAGTGACCTTATATGACTCCTTCAATTGAAATTTAAAATTAAAATTATAAGGAACCAGCCTTAAAACATTACATAATCTTTAATTAAATGAATAATTCACATTGACGATCTTTTTAGGTTTAGAGTTTTAGAGAATTAAGGCATAACTATTACATCACAAAAGATTACAAAGTAGACACTTCCACTTAGTTTCCATTTTTTTCAAAAAATAAAAACTCTTGAAAGAAAAAGAGTCATGTCCAGTTCCATGTTTTAGACAGCACGACTTTTACTTGAATCCCATCCTTGACCCTATTTATCTTTAAGTCTTGTGAAAAACATTTCAAAACTTGGGATGAGCATAAAATGATCAGTAATGGTTATAAAACAAAGAATGAAAACATTAGTTCATCATTACATACATTACATAAGATCCTTAATATACCGCATGAAATAATAAGATTTATGATTAACACAATAGAAAACATAAATCATAAAGTTAACTTGTGGAATCCATAGCATACTTACATTGTAACTATCACAACTATGTAGGGAGTTACATTTGGAATACCCATCACATTATATTACCTAAATATCATAGGAGAAAAATTCATGTTTACCTCCATCATATTACCCAATACATTGGAGAGCTATCCCGGGCTCACCCGCCCTAGGTTTATCATGGAACCACCCGTATGCATAAACAATGCCCAAGAACCATAACATATTCATAACACATAAAACAAAAATAAAGGAAAGATAAAATTTCCACATTCTAATCCCAATATATAATTTAAATATATTGAAATAAAAAATACATTATCAAAATAATTTTCAATACCAAAATACATAAAAAGATTATATGGTATTTAGTTTCCTTTTAAAATACATTACTTCTTGTTTAAGAAGCCAAAGATCAAATAATACTTGCGGCAGTGGAAAGGTCATTGTCACCGCGTATATTAAAAAGAAACATTACTTTTTGTCATTTAGTAAAACACTTCATAGAAAAAGATTCCATTTGAATGAAATGAAAATTCAAAGGTATTTATACACTGTATAAAAGAAAGTTGAGAATAATACAAAATATGCCTCAATGAAAGGAGATTGAGACGGAGTCCCTTACCTCGTGTCCGACTTGAATCGATCTTTATTTAATATATTGAATAAAAAACTGAAGTTAATTTCTACTTTATTAAGAACCTATTTCAAGTTTATTATTCCTTTTATATTACTTATTACCATGTTATAAACATTATGTAATCATTTAAGTTATTAACGGTTGTTTCGTCAATATTTGGTACTTGAGTAAAAATGAACACCTTATAATTACAAGTTGTCCATGTGGTCAAATATCCATTATCTTCAGAATTATATTAATGATTTAGATATCATAGATATCATATATATCAATTATATACATGTATTTATATTAGTACAAAACATTTTGATGTAAGAAATGAAATGCACCGTTAATGGGGATGGTAAGCCGTACGTACGCATGAACGCTAAATTCATTTACATTTCATATTTTAATGGACTGAAAACATAATGATACATATGTATATTATAATTCTAGTATAATATCTTAAATAACATCATTAACACCATCCTTTTTTCATCACACATAAGGCATTAACAAGTCATATCACTTTGAGGGGGAGGTAGTCCGCACTTCCTAAAATGAAATTATCACGTTTACCCATTATGGAAACCATAAAGGTATGATATAAATGGAAAAAACAGAAGCATAAGGAAAACATAAACATAATATATATCATATATAAATACATTTCCATCATAATTTCCACCATGAGAGGCGGTAAGAGATAATTGAATAATCATCATTTCGTGAGGCATTAGTTTTCCATCCATAGAAACATTATGTTCTTTGACCATTAAATGGAGGTGTGTGTAAGTGTAGTTAGAATACTTCTCATAAAAACATCCTAGTATATTTAGGATACTGGGGTTATTTCAAAATAAAGTAATAAAAAGAGTTTAGGGTGTTGGAGAAGTAAAATAAAACAAAATAACTTAAGAGAAGATGTTACCCTTCAGTCGGGTAACTCCCTTTGGTTTGAACCAAAAGGGTTTATTGAAGTGCTTTCTGCCTAAGTTAAGGCTTCTAGGTTGAAGAGATGGATCTTGGGAGATTATTGGAGAATATTTTTTATGATCCAAAGGATTGATAAGGGTGAGGAATGATTTATAAGTGAAGTCTTTTTATAAGGGAGAGGGGGGCTCTTTAGGAAAGTTTGAAAAAATTATTTTATTATAACATCATATTCTGTTACAAAAGGTCAAATATTCGTTGATATCAAAGTTAAGATGAATAATGGAGGAAATAAAATAATAAAATAAGAATTGTACTGGTTTTGAATATTGTTTTAATATTTATAATTTGTTTATTTTAAATCATTTATTAATGAGGTAAATATTGTATCATTATTATGTTATAAATAATTTAGTATATATGATGTCCAAAAATTATAAAATAAATACCATGATGTAGGAAATATTTTTATCTTTACAAATAATATTTATAGTCTAAAAAATAACTTATATAAAAACATGTCAAAATTTATTTACTAAAAGATATTTGTTTATGTCATTTTTGTCTTTACTTTAAATTAATTAATATAAAATTTCATTATTACTCCCATTTGGATCCATGGGGTCCCAAATTCAACCAAAAGATTATCATGGTAGGATATGTATTATACAATAGTATTACGACACTTTTTAGTGTAATTTAATATTATTATATTATTATATTTTACCCTTATTTATTATTTTTACCTTTTAATCATGGTAAATAAAATATTTACTAAAGTAAATATTTAAAATGTCTAAAAATTAAAGTTACATATTTACACAATTTGGACCTACTGATTCCAAATATGGAATCCATTTTTCCAAATTCAAAACACATAAGTGGAAAAAATTAATTTAAAATTAATTCCCGCTGTTAAAACAAATAGTGTGTTTTTAAGAAATAATAACTATAAAACGATTGACACTTGTTTATATCAAATTTCAAAATGAAATTATATAAATGACTAGAATTAGATTAAATGATAAAAATATATTCTAATTACACTTTAAAAACAATTAAAAAAAATAATATAACCATATAAATAAATTATATTAATAGGTACTTTTGAATTAAAATACAGTATTTTTCACTATTCCATAAAAAAATGAACACTATCGGAAAAATCCCAAAATTTCATCCAAAGTAAATTTTGGTGTCCCTATTCTAAAGAAGAATTTTATTTTTTCAAATAAAACATATAAAAGTGACGAAAACTAGATTTAAAGAGGGTTCACCATTAAAGGGCGTTAAATCGACATTTTTGTGAATATTAGAGTATTTATGCTTAAAATCAAATTCTTTACTTATTTTAAGCCTCTAACTTTTATTGGATAAAATTTAACATATTCAAAAAACATGTATAATAATATTTTAGTTTGTTCTATTCATTCTCTCCAATACAATGACTAGGCATTAACTACCATTTAAAATAACAATATTATATTGTTAGTGTGCAACGTAGGATTTCAAAGAAACCCATTGTTGCGTATCAGGTACGTCATCGAACATAGCATCCCCATTAAAGTATAATTAATATTTAATTAAAAACTGTTAATAAATATGAAAAATTTCATGTTATTTATTTAACTGGGATGTTACATCCTTCCCCCCTTTTGGGAATTGCATCCTCACAATTTTAAAACCAGGCTTGGAAACTTCATTAAAAGTCCCACATCGGAAAAAGAGTCAGTAAAACTACCACTTTAAAAGAATGAAAGAGAAGTACAAAGGTCACCTGAGATAACCCACACTCGGATTCCATGTAGGAAAACATAGATATGGAAGAGAGAAAAAATGGTCAAGCTCTGATGGAGAGTGGTTGAAAACATGATTTAGGAGAATGTTAACCACCAGAAAGTCACAAACTTATGATGTGTTAAACAGTCTTTGATTGCATATTAGGAAATGTAAACCAACAACATTTTTGTTTTACGTTCCTTTTCATAATTTTGAGGAATTCATTTACTATATAGAATAAGAACATAAGGAAATATACTTACCTTCAAGTAGAGTTTCATAATTTAATAAGTTTCTACCAAAAACTAATATTTTCAATAAACAAAGAGCATTCAAAAAGATTGGATCTCATAAAAAGAACAAGAATCATCTTTTAGAAAATCACATAATCCACAAAATAAGAACTCTATATTTCCCTTGTCTTTAGACATCAACTAAAACAAAAAATGGTTAGTGAGAGATCCGATAATACCCAAAAAGGACAATATTTTACAAGAAGAAAAACTACTCTTAATCTCTCAAATTTGTCAAACAAAACCCAAAGATCAAAAAAGACCATTCAATAAATAACTATCCCAAAAATTCTCCAAAAGTAATCCAAACTAAGATTTTAACCCAAATCTCATAAAGATTTAATTACATAGTCTTCCAAGATACATCTTAACATTTATCTCCCAATAACACCAGTTACTCATAAAGTATCATATTGAAAAGTAATTAACATAATAACATATTCTCCATGTTAGGTTAATCATTTTCATAAGTAAATAAAATCATCATATGTCCACAATAAAAATATAGATTCTTCAAAACTAAAATTTCAACCATTATTTTACAATTGAAATCCCATAGTATTCTATCTTCCTTAGGCATATAGTGTTTCCTCAAAAGATAGAATGTCTTCCACAAGAACCTTTATCACTTAATCACTAAATCATTTTTCTATTCTAAGGATATCCATTTGATAAAAGATAACTTCCCAAAATCAACTTATTCTTGATCCATAAATCTATTTAACTTAAAATAATAAGTCATAATAACCAGGGACTTTACGTAGGCCAGTGGTAGGCGATGCGACCTTATCTCCCATCTGTTGTGGGTTTGATTCCTACAACCTTACTGAATGCGACAGGTTGTCACCCATACTACGGGTTTTCCTTTTTATAAAACTCAAAAATAACCCCAATATGTTTTAACCTAAATGGTTTCTATATACCTCTCATTTTCATCCAAATTCATTATGATCTCAACATCTTAATTCTCGAAGTCTTAAATTACCACCATATGATAAAAAAATATTCCCCAAAATGAAGAAAATCATACCTTGATTATGGTGTCCATTTGGTTTCATCGTCATCCAGTTCACGTAGGTAGAAGGTCCATGCAATGCAAAAATGATTTAGAGGTCCTTCAAAATAATTTGCTTCCTTCATCCCAATACACCTTGTACAACATGGGTCATATGGGTGTTCACAGAAAAACAGTTTTGGAAAATAATCATGCATGACATATAATTTCAAAACATTTGGTAAAACATGATCTCTATAAAATAGTCAGAATGAATTTGAGTGGAAACTTTCAATTAATGGTCCTTTTAAAATACCATAAGTATGTGCTGAGAGACTATATCATAAAACAAAATATAAATATTTTGAGCAAGGGTCTCATTCTTTAGAACCTTTTTCAAAATCATAATATTCTTCAAAATCTTGTGATAAGGTAAAATATTTGTAAATTCCTTGATAATATTTACCTTTCTTGAAAATATGAGAATATTGTAAAAATACGATTTGTTTAAATACAACCCATGATCCATGATAATAATGTGGTATAGTGGAGGTGTTTGATATCTGAAAAAACTACATGCAAGTGAGTTGTATGCTAGAGAAAGTTTCACAATCATCCGAACATGAGTTTTCAATAATTATTGCAAGAAAGTCATTAGGAAAATATAATAATGTTGTTTGAGATCCCCCTCCTTCCATCTGTAACTAACTTTCCTTGATCACCAAAAGTTATAAAACAAGGATTTAACTGAAATAATATACATATGGACTAACCACGTGTTTAAAGAAAACACTTAATCCATAAAGTTGTCTAAACCGACCTTTAATACCAACTATAAGGACATGGCCTTAAAACATTTCATAATCATGAATTAAATGAATAATTCACATTGAGTATCTTTTCAGGTTTAGTTTATTAGAGAATTAGGGCATAACTATTACATCTCAAAAGATTACAAAGTAGACACTTCCACTTAGTTTCCATTTTTTTTCACAAAATAAAAACTCTTTAAAGAAAAAGAGTCATGTCCAGTTCCATGTTTTAGACAGCATGACTTTTCCTTGAATCTCATCCTCGACCGTATTCATCTTTAAGTCATGTGAAAAACATATCAAAACTTGGGATGAGCATAAAAAGTTCAGTAAGGATTATAAAACAAAGAATGAAAACATTAGTTCATCATTACATACATTACATAAGATCCTTAACATACCTCATGAAATCATATGATTTATGATTAAAACAATAGAAAACATAAATCATAAAGGTAACTTGTGGCATCCATATTATACTTACATTTTAGCTATCTCAACTACATAGGGAGTTACATTTGGAATACCCATCATAGTATATTCCCTAAATATCTCAGGAGAAACATTCATGTTTACCTCCATCACGTTACCCAATGCATTGGAGATCTATCTCGGGATCACCTATCCTAGGTTAATCACATAATCACCCGTATGCATAAATAATGCCCAAGAACCAAAACATATTCATAACACATAAAACAAGAATAAAGGAAAGATTACATTTCCACATTTTAATCACAATATATCATTTAAATATATTTACATAAAAAATCCATTATCAAAATCATTTTTGATACCAAAATACATAAAAATAGTATATGGTATTTAGTTTCCTTTTAAAAGACATTACGACTTGTTTAGGAAGCCAAAGATCAAATAATACTTACGGTGGCGGAAACGTCGTTGTCACTGCATATATTAAAAAGAAACATTATTTTTTTGTCATTTAGTAAAACCCTTCATAGAAAAATATTCCCTTTTAATGAAATGAAAATTCAAAGGTATTTATACACCGTATAAAAGAAAGTTGAGAATAATACCAAATATGCCTCAACGAAAGGAGATTGAGACGGAGTCCCTTACCTCGTGTCCGAATTGACTTGATCATTCTTTAATCTCCTAAATAATAAACTAAAACTAATTTATACTTTCTTAAGAACCTTTTTAAAGTTTATTATTCCTTTTATATAACTTATTACCATGTTATAAACATTATGTAATCATTTAAGTTATTAACGGCTGTTTCGTCAATATTTGGTACTTGAGTAAAAATGAACACCTTATAATTACAAGTTGTCCATGTGGTCAAATATTCATTATCTTCAGAATGATATTAATGATGTAGATATCATATATATTATATATATCCATTATATACATGTATTTATATTAGTACATAACATTTGGAGGTAAGAAATGAAATGCACCTTTCATGGAGACGGTAAGCCGTACGTACGCATGAACGCTACTTTCATTTCCATTTAATATTTTAATAGAATGAAAAAATAATGATAGATATGTATATTATAATTCCAGTATAATATATCAAATAACATCATTAACTCTATCCTTTGTTCATCCCACATAAGGCATTAATGAGTCATATCACTTTGAGGGGGCGGTAGTCTGCACTTCCTAAAATGAAATTATCGTGTTTACCCATTATGGAAACCATAAAGGTATGCTATAAATGGAAAATACAGAAGAATAAGGAAAACATAAACATAATATATATCATATATAAATATAGTTCCATCATAATGGACACCATTAGAGGCGGTAGGAGATAATTGAACAATCATCGTTTCGTGAGGCGTTAGTTTGCCATCCATAGAAACATTATGTTCTTTGACCATTAGATGGAGGTGTGTGTAAGTGTAGTTAGAATAATTCTCATAAAAACATCCTAGTATATTGATGATACTGGTATTACTGCAAAATAAAGTAATAAAAAGAGTTTATGGTTTGTAGAAGTAAAATAAAAAAAAAGAACTTAAGAGAAGACGTTACCTTTCAATCGGATAACTCCCTTTAGTTTGAACCAAAAAGGTTTCTTAAAGTGCTTTCTGCCTAAGTTAAGGCTTCTATGTTGAATATAGGGATCTTGGGAGCTTATTGGAGTAGAGTTTTCACGAGACAAAGTCTTGAGAAGTGTAAGGAATGAGTTTGAAGTGAGGGATTTTTAAAAGGGAGAGGAGGGGGTCTTTCGGAAAGTTTGAAACAATTATTTTATTACAACCTCATATTCGGTTTCAAAAGGTCAAATATTCATTAATATAAAATTTAAGATGACTAATGGAAGAAATAAAATAATCCAATAAGAATTGGACTGGTTTTGGATATTGTTTTAATATTTATAATCTTGGTTATTTTAAATCATTTATTAATGAGGTAAATATTGTATCATTATTGTGTTATAAATAATTTTATATATTTGATGTCCAAAAATTATAAAAAAATACCACGATGTAGGAAATATTTTTATCTTTCAAAATAATATTTATAGTCGAAAAAATAACTTATATAACCCCATGTAAATATTTATTTTCTAAAAGATATTTTTTTATGTCATTTTTGTCTTTACTTTAAATTAATTAATATAAAATGTCATTATTACTCCCATGTGGCTCCATGGAGTCCAAAATTCAACCCAAGGATTAACATGGTCAGATATGTATTATCCAATATGATTAGGACACTTTTTAGGGTAATTTAAAAATATTATAATATTATATTTTACCCTTATTTATTATTTTTACCTTTTAATCATGGTAAATAAAATATTTAATGAAGTAAATATTTAAAATGTCTAAAAATAAAAGTTAACTATTTACAAAATTTGGACCTATTGATTATAAATATGGAATCCATTTTTACAAATTAAAAACACAGAAGTGGAAAAAATTAATTTAAAATTAATTCTCATTGTTAAAACAAATAGCGTTTTTTTAAGAAATAATAACTATCAAAAGATTGACACTTGTTTATGTACAATTTCAAAATGAAATTATGTAAAATGAAAAACATTAGATTAATTGGTAAAAATATATTCTAATTACACATTAAAACCAATTAAAAAGATAATATAACCATATAAATAAATTATATTAATAGGCACTTTGGAATTAAAATACAGTATTTTTCACTATTCTTTAAAAAAATGAACATTATCAGAAAAATACCAAAATTTCATCCAAAGTAAATTTTGGTGTCCTGATTATAAAGAAGAATTTTATTTCATCAAATAAAACATATAAAAGTTAAAAAAACTAGATTGAAAGAGGGTTCGCCATTAAAAGGTGGTAAATCGACCTTTTAGTGAATATTAGAGTATTTATGCTTAAAATCGAATTCTTCACATATTTTAAGCTTCTAACTTTTATTGGATAAAAGTAAAAATATTAAACAAAAATGTATAATAATATTGTAGTTAGTTATATTCATTCCCGCCAATACAATGGTTGGGCATTAACTACCATTTAAAATAATAATATTATATTATTAGTGTGCAATGTAGGATTTCAAAGAAACCCATTCTTGCGTATCAGGTACGCCATCGAACATAGCATCCCCTTTAAAGTATAATTAATATTTAATTCACAAATTTTACTAAATATGAAAAATTTGTTTTTCTTTCTTTACCTAGGATGTTACAAAAATAGTTAAAATATTATTTGAAGTTAATTTTAAAACTCAAAAAGAAATTATATTGACCACAATCTGACACTGGAAAACACCTCTAATCTCTCTAGTGACTGTATCACTATACATACTCCTATAAATGTCAAAATACATTATATCAGGCTGTTCAACTACCTATATGAATATAAAATAAACCATTTACATTTAAATTTATATACATTATTTTAAAAAACAAACTTACCCTATGTTCCCTATGCATACTGAATGTACAACTACTAGATCGATGTGTCACCTCCTGTATCCCCTGGTTTTGTTGGCCTACCAATGATCGCCTCTAAAAATTACCACCCAACCAGTGTGAAAATAATCCATCCCAAATTTGATATTAAATGTAATTAGGTCGGTGTGTATGATAAGACTCATCGAACTCTATCACTCATACTTTCATCATTTTTTTTTCTCAAATTGTGTGAAAAACTGACGACAATGCTCATGCATAAACCCCTCCAATGCATTCTAGATAGCATTAAACATTCTCTTATTTATGGGATAATGTAAACCCTAAAAATAATTTATAATATCAAGTTATTAATTAAATAAATTTCAAAATAAAAATTATTTATTTACATACCATTCAATAACCAAACATGCAGTGATAAACATCAATGAGAATCTGATCCCATGTGACCCATGTTACAAAAAAATAATTGCGTAATATAGTGATCCCTTATCCAATAACTATATGTGAGAATATGTGAAAAAATTAACAAATAATCAAACAATTAGTATATAAATAAATTAATGAAAGCTAACTAAAATACCTAGGTAAACATACCTATTCATGCATGGATCGAAGCCAAGACTTGGACATCACTCAAGGATTGCGTTAGGAATCATCAATCATGAAATATCATACCCCCTCTGAGTATTCCCTAAACTGCCAGCAATATGAGGGCCAGATGATCCAACATCCTACTTGTCCAAAGGTAGATCAGCCTCCTGTAACTGACGAAATAGATCCTCATCCATCTGAAACATGAAATGAATTTTGTTAGAAAATAGTTTAAAAAAACTATTATATATAGATATATATTATATATTATTATAATCAACATTTAACTATATCAATTTCCATCTTCATCCTCATATTTATATCCAACGATGTTAATGAATTCGTATTCCTCCACAACATCATCAATTTCCATATGAGTTTCAGTTTCATCATCTCTCATCATTTTAAATTCATTTGTAACATCATTAACATCATCTTCACCATCGACCCTTAACTATGGGGTGTTATCATCGATATTTGTGTCTCTTTGTGAAAAAGATTTATTTAGAGAAGTCTTTTGAAAAATTTCAATTCCTTGCACTTCAGTAGAACCACATTCACTTCGTATAAACCGATTTCCCCAAGATTTATTTTTTATTATGCTCCACCAATCACCCAACTCTTTGTAAGTAACACAATAATTTTCATAATTAATTTTATGTGCCTGATTAACTAATAAAAATTGTTCATTTAATGCAAGAATACATTAAAATTAAATATTAGTGATTCCATGGGTCAGATGAATATGCAAGTCTCTCTCAGTATCTAAACACTAACATTTAAATATCATTATGTAATTTTATCCCATGTAACACAGTTCAATAAATTTTTCTAGTATTTCACAAAAGTCAACTTAAGTTTCTCTATGATGATATCCTCTCAAGAAAACACCACCATTAATTTTTTTTTTGATTCCCCATATGCACATGTATGAAATCAAAAACCATTCACCACATATACATTATAATATTTAACCATTTTGGATGGTGGGTTACTCAATACACACAATAAATTATCAAATTTATCAGCCTAAAAACTTTTTAAACAATTATCAATACAACAAGTAATAAATTTATTTTATATGTAAAACCATAAATAATTTATGTTATCAGTTTTTGAAACTAGTAGGAAAAATTATTTTTCCTACATTCTTCAAGAGAAGCTGCTGTAATTTGTGGAAGTTTTTTCTTGATATACATATCATATAACATTCTAATAAAATAATATTAATTTAATATAAAAAATATTATAGAATAAGTGATAGGAGAACTAATAGTAAAAATGGTTTTATTTATTCATAGCTGAGAAGAAGATATGTATGAGCTTTGTGATGATCATCATTTGAAAGCCATCATTCATGAACTCCATTGAAAATATTTTCAGACTTATTAAGAACTAATAATTTATTTATCATTTCATCATCAAAATTTCCTTCATTTTGGCTCATGTGGTTGTGTTTTGAGGGTATTCATATTGAAAATAATTAGAGCAGAAAAAAGAAATTTCCTCTTGAAAAAAAGATTCTAGAGTTGAGTCTTCAATTGATGCTTTATTAAGTACCTTTTCCTTCAATTTCTAAAAGAATCTATCAAATGGGTACATCCATCAGAACTGTACTATAACTATAAATTTTTATTCATGTGAAAAATGTAATATCAAATATTTCATTGAGTCAAAGAAAGTCAGTGGTAAGATTTTTTCCAGTTTATATAAAAATAAAAAAATATCTTCTTACATCATTCTTAGTGCATCATAGTTTATTGTCACTATAAAAATGTATCAGAAAAAATATGATATTTATGTTATCACATCCAAAATCATATAATTCAATAAACAATTTAATCCAATAAAAATAAGTCTTTCCATTATAACATGATAATCATGACTTTTTAATATGGTAATATGACCATTTCTGACACATCTACCGAAATTGGAAGCATAACCATTTAGAAGCCTTAAATCTAGAGTCCACTGACAAAATAATAATCTATTTTATTTGTAAAGTGTATAATATTATTTTGGGTTCATTAACTTTTTTGATCTGACATTTTCAATCAATTCGTTTTCTTTAAATTTGGGCAAGATCTAAATGTGGCATTACATTATCTTTGGTCTTACCTGGTGTATCCAAAACTGTATGAAATAAATCATTAAAATAGTTATTATAAATATGTGTGACATCCAACATGTGATGGACCAAAAAATTAGACCAATATGGTAGATCCAAAAAATACTCTATTTTATCCAATTATGTTCTTTCCCAAAGCCATTAATTTTTTATTGGTTTATTGTTGATCCAAATGTTATTGGAGGTAATGAAGAGATAATTGATTTTAATTATGTATCTAAGATCATTATTGGAGTTCCATCTCTTTCAATTATGCCTTTTCTGAAATGATATTTTTTCCTCTGAAAAGGATGATTAGTTGGATGAAATCTATGATGACAGTTGAAAAAATAATGTTTTTTCCATTAACGAGCACAAATTCTTTACTGTCTCTCATACAGTACAAAAATGATTTTGGACCATGTGTACTCCATCAAGATAACATTCCATATTTTGGAAATTCACTAATTGTCTACATCAATTCATCTTTTGATAGAAAATTTTATTTTACAGCAACATCATATGTACTGACATCATTACTATATAATGAATTTAACTTATCAATCCATGTTTTCAAATAAAATCAATATTCTTTTTCAGATGTCGTAGAATTAATAAGGTCAAAAAGATATATGGGTCCTTCATCAACATCCAATGAGGTAAATTTTATGGATTTATAAAGACATACCAACAAGAATACTAACAACCGTAAAAACCAAATGGATAGAAATCATCAGTAAAAAGACCAAATATCATGTTTCATGATTTTAAAGAAAAAGATGAATGCAGTTAGTCAAAATGTTTCCATGAATCACCATCAGAGAAATGATTTAGGTTTTTACTTGGAAATATTATTTTTGTGCCATGACATCAATGTTGTTGTGTTCTGAGGCATAAATAAACACTACAATATGGATGTAAGTGAGAAATTTATCTACTTCTTTTAAGGAATCAATCTAGACTTCTCTAGTTGAGACTCTTTATACCTATATTTTCCACATATGAGAAAAATATCCAATGACTCATTTTCACCATATTATAAGATGAAATCATTTAAACATGCATGGATATTCTGATAACCAAGACCCAAATTATGAGCTAGCCTCTTACTCTCATAAAAATTTGTAGGCAACACATTTCTTTTAGGTATCAATGTTTTAACCAAAGGGAATATATGATCAAAATAGCTATTTGACCTTCCATTATCTGATTTAATATCCATTAAATTTTTAACTACTTCAAATTTTCTTATCTTACAACCAAGATATAAGGCATCCTCAGCGGACCTCAATAACTCATATAATTGAGATGGTTCTAACTCAATAGTTAAATAAATATCATTATGATTTTCAGTTTGTTGAAAATATGGACCTCCACATCATGTACCAAATTTTGAAACTATTTTGGATCAGAAACCAAATGATTAGTATCTTCTCTGGAACTACGTTCACCATGTTGATAACAAAAAACATAATCTGGTTGAAGAAAAATGTAATAGATGAACCACAATGTTGTCAAATGTGTAAAATATCCTCAAAAAACATTTTTTACAAGGACATTTAATTTTCCCTTCAGAATTTTTTTTTGGTTTTGATGATGCAAATGATAATAAATCTTCAACACCTTCAATATATACAAGATTTAAACCAGAATAATTTGGATTCCAATACTAATTTATCCATGCACAATCATCTAATAATGAATATTTTCAACTTCCTTGTTCCATATCTCTCTAAAAGAATAAAATAATTATTATTTTTGAACAATTTGATATAATAAAAACACTATCCAAAAAAGAGAAGAAAATTAAATTCACTTTTCTAGAAATTTACAATAATATCTATTATTTCATAGTAATTTATAGTATTTTTTTTAAATTTTATACTAATCTACACTAATTTATAATAATTTATACTAATTATCACTAATTATTAGTAATTACACCTAATTTATTCTAATTACCACTAATTATGAGCAACACAATTTCTCGCGGATTAGCGGAAGCTCTTTTACTCGGTGAATCATCTCCTTGTAACTTTCTTTAACTAAAATCACTATAAAAAATATGTTCCAATGTACGAATATCCATTTTTTCATGCATGAGAATGGGGAGCTGGGGGGACTCTCCACACTGCTCTCCATTCCCATGCATACAAAAATGGATATCTGTACATTAGAGAAGATTTTTGATAGTGATTTAAGTGAGAGAAAGTTGCAAGGATATGAGTCATATAAATAAAGATCCTATTTTTCCTAATGACATATCTCCTCGCAACTTTCTCAGACAAAAATCAGTATGAAAAATCTGCTCTAACGTACGCACATCCATTTTTATATGCACAAGAATGGAGAGTAGGGAGGCCTCACCATGAAACTCTCCATTCTCATGCATACGAAAACAGATATTTGTATGTGGGAGCAAATTTTTCATAGTGATTTCAATAGGAGAAAATTGTAATGAGAGGAGCTGTCAGACAAAAGAGATGCCACTAATCCACTTGAAATTGTGCTAATTTATTGCTAATTATTACTTCACAGGAAATTGTGCCGATTTATTCTAATTATTCTAATTATTTATAATTATTTATAATTATTCTAATTTTTTCTAATTATTATAATTTTTTCTATTTATTATAATTTTTTATTCCAATTATTTCTATTTATTATTAATTATTGCTAATTATTACTAATTATTAATAATTATTAATAATTATTTCTAATTCTTACTAATTATTACTAATTATTACTAATTATTCTTATTTATTACGATTTATTCCATATTATTACTAATTATTACTATTTACCACTAATTGTTACTTTTTATTTTCAATTATTACTTTTTATTTCCAATTATTACTATTTATTCCTATTTAATCCTATTTGTTACTATTTATTACTAATTACAACTATTTATTATTAATTATTACAATTTATTACTAATTCATACAATTTATTACAAATTCTTACAATTTATTATTAATTCTTACAATTTATTACTAATTCTTACTAATTATTACAAATTGTTACTAATCATTACAATTTATTACTAATTATTAAAATTTATTACTAATTATTACTAATTATTACAATTTATTACTAATTACTACTAATTTTTACAAATTTTTACTACTTATTACAATTTATTACTAATTATTACAATTTATTACAAATTGTTACTAATTATTACTAATTATTACTAATTATCACTAATCATTACTAATTATTATAATTTATTATAATTTATTACTAATTATAACTAATTATTACAAATTATTAAAGTTTATTACTAATTATTACAATTTGTTTCTAATTATTACAATTCATTACTAATTATTAAAACATATTACTAATTATCACTAATTATTACTAATTCCCGCTAATTATTACTAATTATTAAAATTTATTACTAATTACTGCTAATTATTACTTATTCACGCTAATTATTACTAATTATTAAAACTTATTAAAATCTATTACTAATTACTACTAATTATAACAATTTCTTACCAATTATTATAATTTATTACAAATTATACCAATTTATTACTAATTATTACAATTTATTACTAATTATTACAATTTTTCGTAATTATTACAATTTATTACTGGTTATTACAATTTGTTACTAATTATTACTGATTCTAACAATTTAATAATAATTATGACAATATATTACAAATTCTTACTAATTATTACAATTTGTTACAAGTTACTAATTATTACAATTTATTACTAATTATTACTAATTACTCCAATTTATTAATAATTATTGCAATTTATTACTATTTGTTACAATTTATTCATAATTATTATAATTTATTACTAATTACTACATTTTATTAACAATTATTACTATTTATTACAAATTATTACTAAATTATTACAATTTATTACTAATTATTACAATTTATAACAAATTATTACAATTTACCACTAATTATTACTAATTATTACTAAATTATTACTATTTATTACTAATTATTACAATTTATTAGTAATTATTACAATTTATTTCTAATTATTATATTTTATTACTAATTATCACTAATTATTACAATTTATTACTAATTATAACAATTTATTACTAATTATAACAATTTATTACTAATTATAACAATTTATTACTAATTATTATAATTTATTACTAATTATTACTAATTATTTCCAATTATAACTAATTATTACAATTTATTACTGATTATTACTAATTATTTCAAATTATTATAATTTATTATTAATTATTACAATTTATTACTAATTATTAAAATTTATTACTAATTACTTTTCTTTATTACTTATTCCTGCTAATTATTACTAATTATTACTAATCATTACTAATTATTACTAATTTTTACCTATTACTGGTAATTATTTCTAATTATCACTAATTATTATTAATTATTACTATTTATAAATATTTATTCCAATTTATTACTGATTATCACTAATTATTACTAATTATCGATAATTATAACTGTATAATAATGTTTTTTCTAATTAATACTAATTAATACTAATTAATATTAATTAATATAATTACTATTAATTAATATTTTTTTAATGGAAACTACAACACCCCCATTACACGTCTTAAGCTTCCAATTGAGTATCCCACCCCGAGTAAACCGGTTAAAGAGCCCCGGGCTCGCCCTTCACCGTACAGTTGATTTGAGATGAGATTTATCAAATTCTAATTTAATTTAATTGAAGCTAATTAACAATAATTATAACTCATATAAAATAAACTGAATTAACAAGAAAAATAAAATAAATAGATAAATACCTTAAAAGTGAATCTTTCTGGGGATATGAACTGCGAATATTGCTTCGATTTGGAATTTTTCGCTTTGAAAATTTTTGAGAGAAAAAATGTAAGCAGAGAGGGAGAGAATGCTATAGAAAGGAGTGGAATAAGAAAAAACTGATGAGTATATATAGGTTAGATTATTTGCGATGGGTCCCATCGCAAATGCTAACCTCCCCTCCATTAATTAGGGGCGGTGGTTAAAAAGATATTTGCGACACGACCCGTCACAAATACCAACCTGCCGACATACTATTTGCGATGAGAGATAAATCCTGTCAAAAATATACAAAAACACCATCGGGTGTTTGTGACGAGCTTTTATAATCATCGCGAATACCCTTCCTTGGGTTTGGCATGCAACTCACGCCAAACCTATTGTGACAGAGACCATCTTCCCGTTGAAAATAATTAGTTATTTGCGACGGGGAGAGGGACCCAATACAAATAGTCCCTCCCTCCTGACTATTTCCGACAGGACCCTTCCCTGTCGCAAATATCACTTTTTCCCGTAGTGATATGAAATACAACTTTTTTACATGAATAACAAATTTTTTTTTTCTCAAACAAAATCATTAAAACCCATATAAATCAATTAAATCTCTCTTAGGTGACTTAGAGCATCATATTCATTAAACCCTTTCAAAACCCTTTTAATTGGAATATCCATACGATCAACTTCCAAACATTGAACTCTTACAAATGGAATAAACATACAGTTGAATACCATACACAATTTATTGAAGGGATATAATAGACCCACTCATACTTTAAGTTATAACGATCTCACCCGAAGCTATCTGGGCCACCCCATGTATAAGCTGTAATGGTATTAGCTGATGCTTTCTGGGCCACCCCACATATAAGTTGTAATGGTCTCACTCGACACTATCTAGGTCATCCCACATATAAGTTGTAATGGTGTCACCTGTTTAATATAATTCTCAGTACCATGTCATTAACAGAACAATTTCATCATAAATCCCTTTGAAGAAATCTTTTTAAACTCATACAAAAAACACTTTCAGATAAAAATACCCCTCCTTAAAAAAACCATTTTCAATACCAAAACACCCTTTTCTTTGAAAACCCATTTTCAATTCCAAAAAACCCAAAAAATGAAAGAGGTTTTTTCATTTAATAAAACATGTAAGATTTTAAAGGATTCTATAAATCAAATAAAATTCTCCATGACATGAAATTTCGTTGTCTTCGTACTTTTAAAAAATAACATTTCATTTGTCATTTGTTAAAACATTCCATATAAAACACGTAAAAAGATTCCTTTTGAAACCTATGAATAAAATTAAAAATAGACATTAAATATCCTTTATAATCCTTTTATATCCATATAAATATAAATATAAAATAATATCAAAAATATTCACATGGAGGGAAATATTTTGAAATTAAATATTATTTTTTAAAAAATAGTTTTTGAATCAAATTGTCCCATAACACTTTGAAACATTTGAATCCTAAAAATCATTAAATAATAACATTATAAAAACTTTAAATATCCAAATAATAGAGAAAATTCATGATATAACATGTCAAAGGGGCTTTATATACACCCTATAAAAGAATAAAGGTGCATAACCTCAAGATAATCCTCAATGAAAGGAGATTGAGATGAAATCCCTTACCTTGAGTTTGACTTGTCACACTTGTATTTATATTTCTAAATAATAAAATCATGTTAATTATTTAATTTCTTCATAACCTTTTCCAAGTTTATCATTAATTTTATTTCATTTATTACAATGTTGTATACAACTAATTAAACAATTAAATCTATGTCGGGTGTTTTGACCGTATTCGGTTTATGTGTCAAAACAAATAAAGTTGGTTGACTGTGGTCAAGTAGGTCATTATATAAACATCTCTAAAATAATAATAATTATGTAATTATAATATTTATACATCAATTATACTTTTTAAACCACTCATATAATATGGTTATGAAAAATTAACTAACATTACCCTCATGGAGACAGTAGGTCATACGTATGCTTGAGTAACGTCCCCATTTTTCCATAATCATTATGGAAATAAGGAAAGAAACATTTATATTTATAGAATGATAATTATTTCATAAATTACATATTATTAAATCATATATACTTAATCATATAATTCTTGTGATGAAAAAGGAATCACATCGCTTCACGGAGGTGATAGTCCACACGTCCACGAATGACATTATCATTTTTTCTGTGTATGAAAATGTGTTAAAGAAAATTATATATTATATTTAAAGAAATGAAATTATGTCATTAATATCATATAAATTTCATGTATGTCACATATTTTTAATTAAACCCATCTTTAATACATTCCATTTAAAGTGTAAATGAATCACATCCCTTTGAGGAGACGATAATCCACACATCCAAAAATGATATTATCATATTCCCAAAAAATGGAAATCAATAAGTTATGTATTATGTAATAATTCAATAAGTTTGAAAATTTATAAATATCATATATATATAATATAAAAACAGTATGTACATCATAATTCCCAACCATGAGAGGTGGTAAAAGAAAGAACGAATGACATCATTTCACGAGGCGGTAGTCAGTCTTACACACGAATGATAATTTCATTACCAATTTGATGGATGTTTGTGCAGGTGTAGGTCTAAAACTTAACATAAAAACATCTAAGTATATTTTATATACATAGTTTTTTATATAATCATGTAATAATAAGAATTTAAGGGGTGGAGAAAGAAATAAAACAAAAGTGCTTGTTGGAGAATTTTACCTTTTCTTCAAGTAACTCATTTTTTTAAACCTAAAGACTTACTTGGTTTGATTTATACCAAAAGTGAGGATTCTAGGATTAGAGGAGTGATGTTGGCACTTTATTTTTTTAGGGTTATTATGATCCAAAATTCTTTAGAGGTGTGAAGAGAGAAGATGAGTGGATGCCTTTTTATAGTGGAGGAGGAGTGACATTCTTGTAAATACCAAAAGATAAACAGTGTTGGGTGGTCTCTGTTACCTCATTTTCTTCCAAAATGAAAAATAATGGAGTAAAGGAGAATTATGTTTGATAAAAACTCACACAACACAAAAATAATAGTTTTTTTATAGATTATCCTTAGTCTTTAATTTTCATTTTTTTCATTTTGGTTTTTCTATTTGGTACCTAGTTTCTTAACCTATGTAATTAATCCATTAAGAATAAATTAAAGTGATAATTATCATAAAATTTATAATAACTAATTATATAATATTTAATATAATTTATAAAATAAAAATATCATATGTGTTGGATATTAATTTTAACATAAACGCCTATAATGTGAAAAAACAGAGCTTTAACCCTAACTGTGCTAACAAGGTTTTTACTACTTATAGGTCAATATATTCATTATACAAGATAAATTGGAGAATTAATGGAAAATATCTGATATTTATTATAAATTTTAAATCAATTTTTAGAATATAATATTTTTATTAATTTTAAATCATTTAATAAAATATCATTTATTTTATTAAATTATTAACTAAATAATCCAAGCGTTGGCATTTCTTAAGAATTTAATGTATTTATATCATCTATAAAAATTAAATATAAATAAATATGATAATAATAACTCATTTATATTATAAAATTATATTTATGATCAAACCTATGTATCTTCTTCCCTACTCCAAAGTTTTATAAGTGTTAGTGTCAAGGAAGGTTCCTTTTTTGTATTTTTCCTTACATAACATATTATACAGATCACTTTCATGAAATAGTATCACAATAACTCATAAATTTATATCCTATGGTTTTAATGGTTGAAATATTTTTATAAAATGGGTGTTTTAAAAGTTTTGGTTCATTTATACACCTTATATTCTATGTTTAATCACTAAGTAAGCTTCTTCTTACCTTAATCACTGTAATTAAATTTAACTATTTTCACTAATAACTTCACTTAAAAAATTAATTTGATATTATTAGACAAAATTTTTAATACTTATTCAAAATATTTTTATCCATTTTTCCAAATTAAATTCATATAAGTGGCTAAAATTAATTTAAAATTAATCTCACAATCGCTACGAGACAACGAGTTTTTAAGGGGAAAAGTTCAAAAGTTTTAAATGGTTTTATGTCCAATTTTATTATAAAATTGAATCCATTGAACTAAATTGGATTGATTGATTTATATTTTAATGAATTATACTTTAAAACCAATTTAAAATATAATTTAACTATATAAATAAATTAAATGAAAAATTAGTTTTCAATTAAAATGTAGTGTTTTTCACTTTTCATCGAAAAATTAAACTTCTCAGAAAACTACCAAAAAATCACCCAAATTAAAATTTGATATTACTATTTAAAAATGAATTTTATTTTGGAAAATAAAATTTATAAAAGTGTCAAAATTTTATTTTAAAACAAGTATTCCATTAAAAGGCGGTAATTTTGTTTTTAGAAAAATATCATTTTAAAACATAGAACAATATTTATTCTTATATTATGCCTATAAAATATATTGGATGAATGCATTTTTTTTAAATCATGAAAATATAATATATTTATAATTATTCACACCCTCAAATATAATTTTTGGGTAATAATTTCCATATTAAATAATAATATAAATAGTATATTATTGTTCTATAAGACTCGACCTTGTGTGTAACACAAGTTATCAAAAAAATTGATGTTACATGAAATGCAAGATAAAATTGGTGTTTCATATCATTAAATATAAATTGCGTATTTCATGTAACTCATGATATCAAATAATTTAAATAAATTTTAAAGAAGATATTTCATAAATTCTCATGATGTTATACCCTACCCCCCTTAAAAAATTGCATCCTCATAATTTGATCTTTATCTCAGTAAACAATGGTTGGACATTTAAAAATACCATTTTTAAAAATATCATATCCCTAAATTTTAGGAATTTTTTTATTTTATATGAATATTTAGAAATATACTTACTTTATTTATTTCTATAAGCACAATTTTATCCTCATAAAATTCCTAAAAATTTGATGAACATCCCTAAAAATAACCTTAATCATAAAATATCACATAAAACCTAAAGGTTATCAATACCTTAAAAATCATGTCGAAAAGTAAAGGAATATTTTTCATTAAACTAAATCCTTTTATAAACATAAACCCTACTAAACATATCCCAAAATTTCTTAATAACTTTATGATCTCATCACTTAAATCCTTAGAAGTGTCTAAAAACATTAACTTATGGTTAGACTTAAAAAAATATCATGCTCCCTAGAGCTTCCATCACTTCACTAGATATCCCAAAATCAACTAAAGTAGTAGCAAAATATTTTACCATACCTTTGTATTTCTGACCTTGATGATTTCCACACTAAGTAAGTAACTTAGGGAACACGTTAGCATAATGTATTAACTCATTAAAGATAAAACATATCATTGTTGATTGGATATATATTATCTCACTCATGTATTGTTCAAAACTCTTCTCTTTATAGTCATGAACCTTGTGAACAGACATACCACATCATTAACACTTTCCATATCCTAACATACATTCAAAAAAATGTATTTTACCACACATGGAAAAAGCTTTAGGCTTACCTTGAGAATTCCTACTTGGTTTCATCTCCATTTCATAATACTTTTACTATTTCTTACACCTTTCATCTCATGGAACCTAAGTGTTGAAAAACTCATCTCAACTTTCTCATCACAACGTACCACTTTTTGATAAATTTTAAATTCTTGAGAGGCCAAACGTCTTTGTAGACATGGTCTCAATCCTGAGTAAAATCTATTAAGATTTTATCAATGTCTCAAATAAAATATGGAACATACTTGACCAATATTATGAAGTTTTATTCATATATAGACACTGAATAATCATCATTTTTCTTTAATTCTATGATTTTTTTCACCATCCTAAGATGAACAACCTTAGGGAAATATTTATCAAGGAAAATATCCTTAAATGATTCCCATTCCATGGCATCAAGGTCATATTTATCTCCATCTTTAATAACTAAATACCACCATCAATAAAATTCATCTTCAAAACTATAGATGGAAAGAGTTACCTTTTGATGTTTCAAATATCCCATGACTTCAAATATTTTCTCCAGGCCATTGATTCATCCTTCAACTACCACTGGGTTAGATGATCCTTGGAATGATGATGGATATTTCCTCATGAAATGATCCACTTTATACATGTTCCTATATGGTAGATCGGGTTCCTCTCTAAGATTGTTTTAACTGATCCATCACCATAAAAAACAATTCTATTCCAATTACAACCATCTCAAGATGTTAATTTGGAAGGATATTTACCTCTTGATGCCTCCCCACTATATATTTCTTGTTTCCTCTATAGAAAACAATTCTGAACAAACATAATTTAGATGAAGCATCATGGAAATATTTAAATTCTATATCATTTCAACTTTACCACAATTTAAAATCTTTTAAGGTCATGCTATTAACACTATCTAACCATTAAATTTGTCTAAATATTTCCTTTGATACCAAATATAAGTACTCGACCTTACAATTTACATAATCTTGAGTTTTATTCAACAATTTTAATTTTCTTCACATTGAGGATCTTTTCAAGTTTATAGTTTTAGAAAATTAGTCCGTAAATCATAAATAACAAAACCATAAAATACAAAGTGGACACAGAGCATCCCTTTTCCTCATAATATAAAACTTTTAAAATAAAGCATGGATTATTTTCATGAAATATATCCACAACAAAAAACTTGACTTCTTCCTTTAGCTTAACAATCCTTAAAAAATGTTAAAACATTTAAAAAACTTGGGATGAAAACAAAATCTTAGTAAGGGATGTAAAAATAAAGGAGACCATTATTTCTATAAAAACCTGAAAAATCATATAATGTTTACCTTTATCTTCAAAGTTCCTTGAGAATATTAAATAATTTGTTTTAAAATGAATAAAAAACACACATTTTTCTCAAATAAAATCATTAAAACCCATATCAAGAAATTAAAACTCTTTTAGGTGACTTTGAGAATCATATTCATTAAACCCTTTTAATTAAAATAAACATATAACCAACTTCCAAACATGACACTCTTACAAATGGAATAACCATATGGTCGACTTCCATAACCAATTCATTGGAGGTATATCAAAAACACACCCATACTTTAATCTATAAAGATATCACCTATAGATATCTAGGATACCCCATATATATGTTGTAACGAGCTCACTCGATGCTATCTGGGCCACCCCACATATAAGATGAAACGAGTTCACGTGCCACTATCTGGGCCACCCCACGTATAAGTTCTAATGGGATCAGACATTTCATATAATTTTCAAGTACCATATAATTAATAAAACACTTTCATCATAAATCCATTTGAAAAACACTTTTTAAACTCATATGAAAAACATGTTCAGATAAAAATACCCCTCTCTTTAAAAAACCCCATTTTCAATACCAAAAAAACATTTTCTTTAAAACCCATTTTTGATACCAAAATAACCAAAAAAATGAAATTGGGATTTTTAATTTAAGAAAAAATTAATTCTTTTGAATGAAGATATAAATCAAATAAAAGTTTCAATGACATGAAAGTTTTTTGTAACCATACTTTAAAAATAGGACATTTCATTTTTCATTTTTCAAAATGTTCCATTTAAAACACATAAAATGATTCCTTTTGAAATATTTGAATAAAATTATAAATAGAAACAAAATTTCATTTATAATACTTTAGATCCATATAAATAGCCATATAAAATAATATCAAGAATATTGACATGGAGAAAAATATTTTGAAATTAAATCATAAAAATAAAAAAAAATAGATTTTTGAATCAAAGTGTTTCATACCACTTTGAAACTTTTGAATTGTAAAATTAATTAGATAATAAAATTAATAAAAATTAAAATATCATAAAAATAGTTAAAATTCATGATATAAAATTTCAGATGGTCTATACATACACTTTATAAAAGAATAAAGGTTCATAACATCAAGATATGTCTCAATGAAAGGAGATCGATACGAAGTCCCTTACCTTGAGACCGACTTGTCATGTGTGTATTTATCTTCCTGAATAATAATTTTTTTTAATTATTTAATTTCTTTATAACCTTCTCAATTTTATTATTAATTTTATTTCACTTATTAAAATTTTGTATATAACTACTTAAATAATTAAGTCTATGTTAGGTGTTTTGACCATATTCGTTTTATGTGATAAAATGACTAAGGTTGGTTGACTATGGTGAAGAAGTTAATTATATAAACATCTCTGGAATAATAATCAAGATATAATTATCATATTTATACATAAATTATACTTTTAAAACCACTCATAAAATATGGTTATGAAAAAAGAACTAACATTACAATCATGGAGATGGTAGATCATACATACACATGAGTAAAGTTCCCATTATTAAATGATCATTATGGAAAGAAGGTTAGTAAAATTTATATTTATAGAATGATAATTATATCATAAATTCAATATTATTTAATAATATATACTTATACATATAATTATTATTATTTAAAAGGAATCACATCACTTCAAGGATGTGGTAGTCCACAAGTCCACGAAGGACATTATCACCTTTCCAGTGTGTGAAAAGGTGTTAAAAATGATATATAATATTTAAAGAAAATTAATTATGTCATTAAAATCATATAAATTTCATTTATGTCATATATTTTCAATTTAACTCATCCTAAATACATTTCATGTAAAGTGTGAATGAATCGCATTGCTTTGAGGAGATGGTAGTCCACACGTCCAAAAACGATGTTATCGTATTGCCACACAATGAGAAACATGAAGGTATGTGTTATATAACAACTATAGAGGTATTATGACATTATAAATATAATATATGTCATATAAAAATAGTATTTATATCATAATTTCCAACCACGAGAGGTGGTAAAGGAAAAATGAACGACATCGTTTCATGGGGCGGTAATCCATCGTACACACAAACGGTAATTTCATTACCCATTTGATGGAAGTGTGTGGAGGTTTTGGTTGAACCCTTAAAATAAAAAAATATTAGTATATTTAGGATAACAAGGTTATAATATAACCATGTAATACTAATAATTGAAGTGTGGATAAATAAAGAATACAAAAGTTCTCGTTAAAGAATGTTACCTATTCTTTAGGTAACTCCTTTTGGTTTGCACATAAAGACTTTTTTTGTTTTATTTATGACAAAATTTAATATTATAGGATGATAGGATAAATTTTTTAGGTTTATTTGTGATGGTTTTGGATGATCTAAAAGGCTTGAGATGTGTTAAGAGAATATAAGAGTGAATGCCTTTTTTATAGTGGAAGAGGAGTGACATTCTTGTAAATACCAAATGGTAAACACTCTTGAGAGGTCTCCCTTACCTCATTTTCTTAAAAAATGAAAAATAATAGATTAAAGGGGAATTAATGTCTATCCTCACTCGCAACAAACAAAAATTAAATCATTTTTATCATTTTTTCCTTTGTCTTTAAGTTTCCTTATTTTTTTTCATTTTCATTTTTCATTTAAGTAGCTAGTTTTCTAACCTATGTAATTAATCCATTAAGAATAAATTAAATTGAGAATTATTAGAAAATTTAGACCCAATTATTATGAAATATTACAACTAATTTATAAAATAAAAATCTCATATGTTTTGGAAATTAATTTTAACAGAAACGCATGTAACGTGCAGAAACAATACTTTAACGCTAACTACGCAAATAGGGTTTTTACTGTTTATGGCTCAATATGTTCATTATAAAAGATCAATTGGTCCATGAATGGATAATATTTTTTTATTAATACTCAAAAATAACTTGAAATTATATAATATTTTTACTAATTTTAAATCATTTATTAAAATATCAATTATTTTATTTAATTATTATCTAAATAATCCATGTGTTGGCGTTTCTTAAGAATTTAATGTAATTATATCATCAATAAAAAATTAAATATAAATTAATATGATAAAAAAATCATTTATCTTCAGAAATTTTATTTATAACCAAACCTAAGTAGCTTCTTCCCTACTCTAAATCATTATAAGTGTTAAAGGCATAGAAGGTTCCTTTTTTGTATCTTTTCTTACTTAACTTATTATATAGGTCATTTTCATGGAATAGTTTCCCAATAACTCATTAAAATAAATAGTAATATATTTATGGTAGAAATATTTCCAAAAAATGGGTTTTGGATAAGTGTTAGATCATTTATACACCTTATTTTATTAGTTTAATCATTAAGTAAGTTTGTTTGTACCTTAATCATTGTAATTAATTTTAACTATTTTCACTAATTATTTCAATAAAAAAATTAATTTTATATTATTAGAACAAAAATTTTATAATGATTACAAATAATTATATCAATTTTCCAAATTTCAATTCATAGAAGTGGCTAAAAATAATTAAAAATTAATCCTATAGACACTCCGAGACAACATGTTTTTAAGGAGAAAAGTTCAAATGTTTGAAATGTTTTAATATATAATTTCAATGTGAAATTAAAACCAATGAAGTAAATTTTATTTATTTATTTATATTTTTAATAATTATACTTCAAAACCAATTTAAAATATAAATTAACTGCATAAATAAATTAGGCGAAAAAACAATTTTTAATTAAAATGCATTTTTTTTCACTATTTATCAAAAAATGAAACTTCTCAAAAAATACCAAAAATTAACAAAAAATTAATTTTAATATTCCTATTTCATGAAGAATTTTATTTTTTAAAATAAATTTTATAAAAGTGTTATAATTTAGTTTCAAATAAATTCTCCCATTAAAAGGTGGTAAAACTTCTTTTTAGAAAAATATAGTTTTTAAGCATAAAACTAGATTTATTCTTATCTTATGACTATAAAACATAATGGATGAATGTAAAAACATTTTATAAAATTTTATAAACAAAATATAGATAGTATCATTAACACCCTCTAATATAATGGGTAGGTGATAACTTCTATATTAAATAATAATATCAATAATATATTATTGTTCTATAAGAATTGACCTTGAATGTAACAAAAGTTGTCAAAGAAACTTGATGTGACATGAAATTAAAGATAAAAATGGTGTTGTGTATAAATAAATATAAATTTTTCATTGTGTTTAACACAATATTTCAATTATTTTAAATAAATTTGAAAGAATATATTTCATAAAATCTCAGGATGTTACATGAGTACTCTGTGAAGGTAACTCCATCCTCGATATCTAGCTCTCCCCAGTCTATAACATGTGATAGGTTGTGCACATGACTCATTAGCTATGGCACATGAAAGAAATCTTACACTCTATCTAAATATAGTGGTAGGGCTAAGTAATATTCCACCTCACCAACCCTATGTAGTTTCTTAAAAGGTATAGTGAATCTCATAGATAACTTGCATCCCTGACCAAATCTCCATAATCCTTTCTAAGGTGATACCTACAGGAACATGTGGTATTCCTCATAAAAATAGAAATTCATTTGTCGTTAGTCTACATAAGAATTTTGATGGCTCTAGGAAGTCCTTATCTAATCCCAGATGACCTTCACCTTCTCTATCGTCACTAACACCGACTCTAGGCCCATGAGTGGTGATTTACATAGATCCTTCCAGCACAGTGGTGACCTTTAGGGTCACCCATACAAGGCCTCAAATAGTTCCATACAGATAGTGGAGTGTTAAATATTGTTTTACAAAAAATCCACCAATGGTAGATGATCCTCCAAACTACGAACAAAGACCAACATGCAAGCCTGAAGCATGTCATCTAGAACTTGAATGGTCTACTCAGTCTGGACATCTGTCTAGGGGTGAAAAACCATGATCAAATGCAACTAAGTCCCAATAAACTCATATAATCCTCTCCATAATCATTATGTGAAGTGAGAATAATCATCTAAAATGATCATCAAAGGAACTCCATGGATTCGAACTGTCTCCTACACATAAAGGCATCCCAAGCTCTCTATTGAACACAACTCTTGGATAGATAGGCAGTGGAATGAATTGTTGATTTGGTCTATGATCACCCAAATAGTGTTGTGTGCTTCTCACTAAATAAGTAAAACCTCATCTAATAAACTAAGACACACCTGGGTGTGGTAGTGGAATAGGTCAAAATTTCGGCAACCTCCTACTGCTCTCCCAACTCATCTGCCACATATGCTAACCTATGGACCTCCCTGATCTACCCGCTGCCTCTTCATAGTCATTCCATCAACTATATCCCTATCTTCCACTTAGAGGGTAAAAAAACCCATGTGATATGTACCCAAACATCATAAGAGTAGCATCACCTCAACCTCAGCTAACTACAATTGTCTATAGAGTCTTGAACTATAGAAACTCTATCATGAGATTGTCTCCAAAAGAGTATCACCTACCTGGATCCCTGGGTCTTCCATCAATCACTAGCTACTAAAGTATCTTCTCTAGAGTTCCCACGACCGGAACTAATTGTTGGTTCCTACACATCCATAAATATCTCCACTACTAAGGCATGCTCTATAGTGACCCTGCTTTTATTATATTAATTTTACATAATTTTAGTGATAAAAAACATAAAAAAAATTACACAATGAGGTTCCAAAGGTTTAATGTCTTGGGAAAACTAGGACCATGTATAAATTTTACATCATAAAGAATAAAAATTTATTTAATTCATTCTTCTATAGCTTCTTATTGGCCCTTATGTACTCATTAGTACATGTAGTCACCTTAAGATATACATAAAAAAGGGGTGATCTAAAATCCTAGTAAGAGGATAATAACATGATACAATATAACATGGGGTGATCATATTCATAACATCATCATCATATTCAAAAGGGGAATCATTAGATAATTTCATGGAATGTGACAATGCATAAAAATGAAACATCATTTCTTAGTGGTATAATACCAATCATAGTTGTGAACAAAGATAGCATAATTTTAACACATATTTCACATTACTCATGAGGTCTTTCACATTACCCAATGCATTAGAGCGCTATATAATTATGGGTTCACCCATCACATCATAACATTTACATTATCATGCATGCCACATGGAACATGTATCAATCTTGAACATAAAACAACCCATTTAAAGAAATGGGTTTCAATTTATAAACCATACATTCCAAAACATTGGGTTAACAAATGAAAGAGGGAATATCATACTTGATACAAGAATCATTAACCTTGAGTGAGAAGTAAAAGGTGTGTCTTGGAAAGAAGAGTTATTTTGGAAAACATTATTTTTGATATAAAATCTATTAGAAAACATTTATATCCTAGAAAAGGTAATATAATTGTAAAGACCCATAAAAATTCAAGATTTTTTTTAAATTTTCTTTGGGATTTTATAAGAACATAGTTTCTGATGGCACCAGATTCCGAGGCCCGGTGTTCCCGGAATCAATTTCCGAAGTTTAGCTCGGGTACATTTAGTGAACGAACGAGAGGGTTTTCCTAACTTTTGAACCGGTGCTCAGAATCGAATTTTGAGGGCACCGATGGAATCGAAGTGCCGGTAATTGCTTAAGAACACCTTTTCCGGAGTTGCGTTTTCTCGGGTGAGGTTATTATTTAATTGGGTTAACTAAAGAATAAAAAATAAAATTTGTGCAAACAATTTTATTTTTATTTAAGGTAGCTTAAACCTATGCTTGGAGGTTGTGGTTGGACCCACTAGTTCCTAACTACCCTAGGAAGGATATTAGTGAAGCGGGGCCCACACGAGCCCCACCCCTTTATTTCCTTTCTACCCCCCACGTGCATTTAATATGGTAACTCACCCGCACCCCCCTCTTAAATGCTAAGTCAACTCTCGCATTTAATTGAATTATTAAACGCCTCATTAATTGGTCAATGCTCGATAATTAAATTGTGAATTGATTTTGAATTTCAAAAATAGTTGGCAATAGAAATAAAATAAGGCAAAGCCATATTTTATTATGTTGTTTCGTTGTGCGAGAAGGATTTGAAGAGGAAAAGCTCTAAGTCTTAAAGAACGTTCTTCCTCCTTGATGAACGCAAAGAACGCACCGTCACCGACGAAGAACGCCGGACTTCGATGAAGGATGACGAAGAATGCCAAATCCTCGGAGATTGACGACGCGACACCATGTACCGCGACGCCGACGATCCTCTTCTCCGTGAGCCCGACGATGCTTTTAGAACTTTCTTCCGCGATGAACCTTCTTTCAACGGCACATTGAGGTAGGGGATTTGGTCTAATTTATTTTATGTTTATTAAATCCTCGAAATGTGTTTAAATTATTGAAAGACGTTTGAACCACTAACGCGGTGGGTGCGGACCAACGAACAAGTCTGAACCAACCGATTCTCTGTTCTTGGTGTGCGGGTCGACGGGCGACAATGAAGTGGGACTCAAAGGATTTTTTAACCCTTCGCAGTAAACTACGGATCCCAGGAGAGCCGCAGGCACAAACGGCGGAAAAAACGGACCACCAGAGCGCGTCCGGTAGTTCGCGGAAGGCACTATTGGCACGCCATACCGGTGGCCGGCACCGGCCAGCCGCCCGGAGGCGGCGGCGCCCCGGCGCGCCACCGACAGGATCCGCCATGGTGGCAGCGGGATGAATGGATCCCGTGGCCGTGCGGGATCCATGGGAGATGCGGTGGCCAGTACCGCGTCGCTGGCAAGGAGCGGCCCCCACGCGGGGGCTACGACTTCAATCAAGGGGGCAGCCACCCCCTTGCATGTCCGCTCGGCTAGCACTGAGCAGACATCGCTCGGCCAGTGCCAAGCTTCCCCGGGCCTGGCCACGCCCTAATGGGCCGGGCCTGGACCCGCTTCGGTTCGACCCGGTTCGGGGCGACCCAGGGGAGTCTTGGGCCGGGTCGGTCCTGGCCCAAAACCCCCTATTTCCGGACAGTTCCATTCAAATGCTCGTATCTTGGGCTACGGACCTCCGATCGATGCAACGTCAGTTGAGATGCGATCCTTTGATCGAGATGGTCGTTACAGTATATTACAATCAAGGTTTTGGATAAATTAGGGTATGGACGGGTTGGTTCGAATATGAAACCAACCGGGCCCTCGGAGCGGAAACACTTATAACTTGAGCTCCGGACGTCCGATTGACGTGACATCGACTTTGTTGGATTCCTCATAGTTAGACGGACCTTTTGGATTACTCCGCTCAATGTTTGGATGCAGTTGGAGTGCGGTCAGGTTGGTTTTGACTTAAAAACCAACTGGGCCCCTAGAACGAAAAGGCCAATAACTCTCAGACCGGGTGTCTGATTGACGCGCCGTCTGTCACGTTGAGTTTCTCTTGTCGAGACGGAACTTTGAGATACATAAACTCCGGACTACGTGTCATTTGATGTATCCACCCCTTGGCTTGTGGAGCGGACCCTCCTGGAATCGAGCATGTTGTGTGCGGGAACTCTAGAGCTGGCTGCGACTACGATGAAGACTGCACTAAAATCCTATGTGGGTTCGGAAGTGATGAAAACCGTACTGAAATCCTATGTGGGTTCGATGGTGATGAAGACTGCACTGAAATCCTATGTGGGTTTGGTAGTGATGAAGACCGTACTGAAATCCTATGTGGGTTCGACGGTGATGAAGACTGCACTGAAATCCTATGTGGGTTCGGCAGTGATGAAGACCGTACTGAAATCCTATGTGGGTTCGACGGTGATGAAGACTGCACTGAAATCCTATGTGGGTTCGGTAGTGATGAAGACCGTACTGAAATCCTATGTGGGTTCGACGGTGATGAAGAATGCACTAAAATCTTATGTGGTTTTGGCAGTGATGAAGACCGTACTGAAATCTTATGTGGGTTCGACGACGATGAAGATTGCACTGAAATTCTATGTGGGTTCGGCAGCGATGAAGACCATACTGAAATCCTCCGTGGGTTCGACGGTAAGGAAGACTGCACTGAAATCCTATCTGGGTTCGGCAGCTTGGATGGTTTAGTATCCTACGTGGGTCCCAGCTTAGATGAATCAGTGGCTATATCTGATCATCTCTTTCACCGAAGAAGTATACCTATGTGAGCTGAGTCTTGACTTCAATCAATATCTTCGATATGATAGACTTGATTTCCTATGTGGATTGAGTTGTGTTATCCTGTGTGGATTGGGTTGTACTCCTATGTGGACGTGATTGAACTTGGGATCGGATGTTGGAGAAGAACAGGAATTGATGACTTAGGTATATGTATGGGCATATACCTAATTAGTGTGGGTTTTTACTTTGTGATTGTATCTTTCCTTTGTGGATTATCCTTTGTGGACTTTGGGAGACCTTCGGGGGTCTCGGGGTCCCTACTGAGTAGCGTATACTCACCCCTGCACGGGCTATGCCCGCACTACTTTGTGTTGGATGCAGACAACGGACAGCGCTGATCGTGGTAGAGGCTAGTGGGGCAGTCGGTACCTGGAGGTGGACCACTGGGCGGGATGTACACAGAGCGGAAGGCTGGACCCAAGGAGCTGAGGTGGCTATCTGTACCCACCCTTCAGGTGGGACTTCTAGTGGACGGCTCGACGTTGCTGCTTCACTTTCAATTGATGTACTTTCTTTCCAGTTATACTTTACTTTCAGTTTGGGTTTGTATTCTGGCCCATTTACTTTCCTCACTTACTTTTGTACCCAGTTTTACTCAGTGTTTACTTCTTCTGGCTTACTCTGTGGTGTTTGTTTACTTTATAAAGGCAATTCCTTCCCCTTTTTGTCAGGATTTACGCCTTGGTGCTAGTCGCCAGCCCCTGTCCTATGTGAGGCGGGGTTGGGGTAGTCACGACATGGGCCCCGAGGATGGGTCGTGACAATAATGATTAAGAAATTATTTTTAAGGAATAAACATTCTTAAAATGGAGTGAAAGAGGAAAAACCCCAAGAAAGAAAGTTGGGTTCAAGAATTCCCCTCACCTTGTATCTGAACAACTTCTTTACTTTAGTGTCCTGTATAATGACATTAAATTCATTAATTAGAAATTACAGAACCTTTTATACACAAATATGGTTCGTTATGGTCTCATTATGTTCTTTTATGGTCCTTTGGATGATTTATAGAGTTTAAATTCATTGTTTGAGAGTGGTCTTTTTCTTAGTGTTCAAGAACGGTTCACTTGTAAACATGAATGGAAGTTCGTGCAGAACATGGATAAACATCCAGAACTGATATTACATGTTATTAATGATTTTATACGAGTTTAAATGATATTTTAAAGATTTATTTAATATACCAAGTGGATGAATAATTAGTTAAAATTTAATGATGATCATTTTAGGTTAATTTGGGCGGTTTTTGGATCACAGCGAACATGTTTTGTTTTATTATTTAGTATTATGTATAAAAGTTTATTTCAAAACCTAAAAGGAGTTAAAAATACATATTAAAATATATTTTAAACCATTTAATGGTTTTATTGACATACTTGGAGGATTTGAAGGAAAATAAAGGTGTATCTCCCAAGATGATAGTAAATTGACACATCATGGGCAAAGATTTCATTTTAAAAATAAAAGAGATAACGAGATGATTTTAATGAATAATATTCCATTAACATTATATAATACTATTATATCAATCATACTGGATATATCATGATTTTTTTATAATATAAGTTGAGGATAAGAGGAGAAAAGGAATGAATTTTGAAAGGAAATTGAAAGAAAAGAGAGGGAAGAATTACCTCTTGAATCCTGCTCTTGAGATCCTCCTCAAGGCACCTAGGCTTGGTATTTTGATGAGACCAAGAACTCCTGGACACAGGGGAGGTGATAGGGAAGATCTTTGGTCAGAATTTGGACAAGTCTTGAAGCTTGAGATGTGTGAGGAAATGAGGTTGTGAGGGGTGGTATTTATAGTGGAGGGGAGGGGGGTTTTCTCAATACTATAATAATTAATTTATTATTTCTCCATAAGACAAGAAATATTTATTATTACATGACTAAATATAGTATTGTGGGCATGTGAGTTGGAACCAATGGCCATATACATCTTCCATGACTCATGCGTGATGCAAAAATTTATTTATTTAGCATATTTTGTAAATTATCGAATTTCACTATTCACTAAAAATTCATGTATTTTAGGAAAATCCCAAATATTCACCCTAACCATTTTCAATGTGTAGTATTAAAAAAAAGAATTAATTTTACAAAAATAATTTTATAAATATGATTAATTTAATTTTTAATTAAAATTATAATTTACTTGAAAAATACAAATTTTTAAATTAAAAACTATTTATCTAACACATTAAAAAATTAATTAAGGTATCAAAAAATTATAATATAATCATAAGAAATATAAATACTAGTTTATGAATACATTTTATAAAAATAAATTTTCTTTTATATTATTAAATCAATCATTAAATATTCATAAATTACAAAAATACCAACACTATAATGTAATTATATCATATTTTCACTTATAGGATGGATAAATTTTATTTATACTATCATTAGTAAGGTTACTATTCACTTGGACAATTTACTATTCATAAGGGTTATATTACTATTCATAAGGGTAACATTACTATTCATAAGGGTATGTTACTATTCACAAAAAAATTAAGTTTGTCCTATCAGACTCCGTACGTCTTACTGATCATAACTATGTATACCATATTTTCAAAATTCTAAACACAGAAGAGGAACATTTATGTTTAAAGGTCACATATTAGTTCATTTAAGAAAGATGTGGAATTGTGTTTCCTAATGTGATTTTATGTGATTACTACATTACTATAAGAAGGGAGATATTTCATTGATAAAAGTTTGGGTCTTTACATTCTCCCCCCCTTTTGAAATTTCACCGCTGAAATTTTGTTTCATATAAACAGGTGAGGGTACTTCTCCTTCATCGCATCCTCTGGTTCCAATTTTTATTATTCATACTCATGGTTCCTTCACAACACATTGACAAGGTGGGTTATCTTTTTTCATAGAACCGTATCTCTCCAGTCCGGAATATTTACTGGTTTCTCCTCATAAGAGAGATCATCTTCTAGTTGTTCCACCTCTGAGTTCATTACATGTGAGGGATTTGGTATGTACTTTATCAGGAGAGATATGTGAAACACCTCATGAACTTGATCCATATTTGTTGGAAGTGAAATTTGATAAGACACAACTCTTATGCAGTCAAGGATCTCAAATGGGCCAATGTACCATGGGCTTAGCTTCCCTTTCTTTCTAAACTGCATGAATCTCTTCCATAGTGATATTCTAAGGAAGAATTTATCTCCAACATCAAAATCCAAGTCCCTTTTATGGTTTTCTGCATAGCTCTTTTACTAACTCTGAGTAGCTTTAATATGTTGTTGGATGACTTGAAACTTCTATGTCATCTCTTGTACAATATCAAGTCCAAGTATCTTTCTTTATTCGACTTCATACCAACAGGTTGGAGTTCTACATCACTTTCCATACAGAGCTTCATATGGAGCCATCTAAATAATCAAGTGGAAGCTATTATTTTATGAGAACCCAACCAATGGGAGATGCTAATCCCATCCACCTTTGAATTCTAAAGATCAGGCTCTTAGCATATCTTCAAGTGTCTAAAAATTCCTTTTAGATTGGCCATCAATTTGGGTGTGATAGGTCATGATAAAATTTAATTCAGTACTCAATGAATGTTGGAGACTCCTCTAGAATTTAGATGCAAACCTTGGATTATGTTTAGAGACAATCGATAGTGGAACCACATGCAGTCTCATCAATTCCTTCACATAAATCTTTGTAATTTTTTCAAGAGAGAGATCTTCTGAAATAACAATAAAGTGGGAAGCCATGGTGAGTCGGTCCACCTCCACCCATATAGCATTATTTCCTTTGGATGTCTTCAAGAGACCCATGAAAAAGTCCATAATGACATTCTCCTATTTCCACATTGGTATAGGAAATGGCTGCACTATCCCTTTGGACTTTTGTTGCTCTAATTTAACTTTCTAGAATAGCAAGCACCTTGAGTTATATTCTATAATATCCTTCTTCATGTTATCACAATAGAAGCATTCTCGAAGATCTCGATACATCTTGGTGCTACCAGGATTGATATAGAAAATTGAGCTATGTGCATTTTCCAATTTCTCTTTATTTATCCTAGGTGACGAAGGCACACAAAGCCTAGTTCTAAACCGAATCACACCATCATCGTTGATATGGAACTCTTATAGCATCCCTTTTGTTACTGCATTGAACTTATTTTATAAATCCAGACAATTCCTTTATGCCCCATAAATCTTCTCTTGGATATATGGTTGCACAATCATTTGGGAAATTTAGAATTTATTCCCCACTACTATGATTTTCAAATCCATCCTTTGTATATCCATGAAGATAGGGTCTTTCTCAATCCGCATCATGGATTGAGTAGCAGGTTCTTTTATGCTTAGATCCTCAACTACCTTGTTCTCTTTACTAGGATGATAGAGAATAGATAAATCATAGTCTTTGATTAGCTCTAACTATATCCTTTGATACATGTTGAGATCCTTTTGTGTGAATATATACTTTAGACTCTTATGATCGGTATATATGTCACACTTCTCACCATAGAGGTAGTGTTTCCAGATTTCAAGTAAAAAATCACAGCTTCTATCTCTAGATCATTCATCATCTAGTTCTTCTCATGGATGGTCAACTACCGTGAGGCATAGGCTATCACATTATCATTTTTCATGTGTACACAACCCAAGCCTTTCTTCGAAGCATAACTGTATATAACAAAACTTCATACACTTCTCAGTAATACGTGTATAGGTGTAGTGATCAAACTTTTCTTTAGATCCTTGATGCTTTCCTCACATTATTCCATCCAGACATACTTTACCCCTTTACTTGTTTACTCAGTTAGAGAGATTGATAATCATGAGAAATTTCTCACAAAACGTCGGTAGTAACCAAATAATCCAAGAAAACTACTGATTTTGGTGACCCTAGAGGGTTTGGGCCATTCCTCAATCACCATTGTTTTTGAAGGGTCTATAGAAATTCAATCACTTGTGATCACATGTCCAAATAACATAACATTGTTCATCCAAAAGTCACACCTTTTGAACTTGGCATACAACTTATCCTCTCTCAATGTCACTAACAAAAGTCTTAAATGTTCATCATGTTCCTCCTTTCTCTTAGAGTAGATGATAATATCATCAATAGAAACTACCAATTTTTTTTGAGGTAATGTCTAAATAATCTATTCATCAAATCTATGAATATTTTAGGGGAATTAGTAAGTACGAAGGGCATCACCAAAAACTCATAGTGACCATACCTTTTACGAAAGGTAGTCTTCTGAATATATTCCTTATTCACCTTTAACTAATGATATCCAGAACAAAGACGCACTTCGAGAAGTATTGAGATCCTCATAGCTGATCAAACAAGCCGTCAATCCTTGGGAGAGGATACTTGTTCTTTTTGGAAATCTTGTTGAGTTCTAGATAATTGACACACAACCACATTTTTCGATCCTTATTCTTGACAATGATCACAGGAACACCCCAAGGTGATGCAATAGGGCATATGAACCTTTTATCCAAATTCTTTTACAACTACTTCTTTAACTCCTCCAGTTCGATAGGTGCCATCCTATAGGGACACTTTGAGATAGGAGTAGATATGGGTATGAGTTCTATAGATAAATCTACCTCATGGTCTAGGTGATGTCTGGGTAACTCTATGGGTAATACATCACCATATTCCCTCATGATGGGAATTTCCACTAGGTTGACACTTTCTTTTGACTCAAACATTTGAGAGAGGTATGCCTCTTCACAAGGAATCAAATCCCATTCTGTTAAAGGATTTTTAAAAGGCGATTCCTGATCTTACATACATTTGTATAAAAGATTGGGATGGTTCGGTGTATCACCCCAAACATTTTATGGTATGTTTCTCTTAAATACACTTTAGTTATAGCCTATATTTCAAGAATCACTAAGCCTCTATGGAACAAAACATGGTTAATTATAAAGGATATCCATAACCAAGCCATAAAACTTAAATTTGTCTGTTCTGTGATATGAATTTTAAAAATATAACTTACACAGTCGTGATCAAGATGATAATTAGAGTCTGATAGAATTAACTTAATTTTCGGTGAATAGTAACCTACCCTTATGAATAGTAAGATACCCTTATGAATAGTAACTTACCCTTATGAATAGTAATATGACTCTTATTAATGGTATCCATTCCTTTGAATGTATAAATGAATTTAGGCACCTTAAAAATAAAGATGAATATTTTAAGTGTTAATATTTTTAGATTAAATAATTATTTTAATTAAATATTTAATTATTAATATTTAGAAAATTATTTTTGAAAAATGGACTTCGTTTTTTGATTCTACACATTGAAAAATGGTTAGGGTGAATTTTTTGTGTTTTTCTGAAATACTTGAAATTTTGATGAATAGTAAAATCCGATAATTCACAATAAATGCTAAATAAAGGAATTTATTGAGTCATTGATGATGATCTGCTAATGTAAGCCCAATTGGTTCGAATTCACATGAATATATTACTGTACTTGGTCATGGAATACTCACTATTGATTGTCTTGAGAGGAAATAATTAATTAATGATTATAATATTAAGAAATCTCCTCTCCCCTCCACTATATAAACCACCCCTCACCCCCTCTTCCTCCCGCACCACTCACGCTTCCAGACTTGCCTAAATTCTTCCAAATAATCTTCCCAAGATCTCTCCCCACGTCCAAGACCATCTGGTCTCACCAAAAGGCCAAGAACAAAGGCCTTAAGGAGATTCTCAAGGAGGAGTACTCAAGAGGTGAACCATCCTTCTCTTTTCTTTCAATTTATTTTATAAAGTTCCATTATTTTGTTCTCCCTTATCAGCTACACTAATCTAAATTCCATGATAATTCGGGTACCTTACATGTAAAATCTTTTCATTGGGATAATGTAATATTTCATCATAATCTCTCTTTTGCCCTCCTTTTATACAATAAATGCAAACACCATCTAGATGTGTAAATTTATCACACTCAAGGAAGACGGGTTTTCAATTTGCATTACTATCTTCAATACTGGTCATGAAACCTTTTCAATGGTCGAACCAGGTCATAATATATGTATTTTATTTTTATTAATGTTTTGGAATCCTTACAAGTTCATAGTATGGAATAATAATACAAAACAAGTTTATTGTGCACAAAACCGCCAAGCCAAATCCAAGAGTTTATTCTAACTCATCGAATGAGTCATCCTCATGGTATATAACCATAATAATTATACAATAATTTATATATCTTTAATTTCACTAAGAATTTATATTAATAATTCTGGATGTTTAACCATATTTCAAACAAACATCCATTCATGAATACAAGTAAACAAAACATAAAACCAAGTAAGAAGATGCTTCCAAAAAAAATAAAATTGAATCTCTTAAACCCATAAAAAAGTTCATTAATGAACTTAATAAGGTTATAACATATCAATTAAATGTTTATTAGGTTCTGGAATTATAAATTAATGAATCTACATTTGATTATTCATGTCCTTAAGAACAAGCAAGAACACCTTTGAGCGTAAGGTAAGAGATCCTCTCTCTGACTTTTGTTCAAGAATCTCCCCTATGTTGTGCCCCTTTATTTTTAATTCCTAATGATGGGGTTTGTTTTTGAACCTACAAAATACTTCCCTTGTTACATATAAATAATTTAATACCACTTTAACTCTCATTAAGCCATCACAATAACACTCGTTACCATGCCAAAATGTTTGTAAGTGGTTTCTCAGCTCACTTTCATTTCTGTGAGATTTTCATTATTCACCAATTATCTCTTTTATGTGGTTTATGTGTACTTCCATTTGATATATAATAATATTATTCTTTTTATATTCATGTTATTCAATGATTCATTTGAGGGTTATTAAGTTCTAGTCATATGATTCGAACGATTACATTGTGGTAAGTGATTTTGTCTCAACTACTATTTTGTTGTGACTAACTTTGTATGGTGCACCTAATAATCCTTATGTTGTGTAAATACTGCCCATTTGAGATAAATTTTCCCTTGGAATTATATTTATATTAAATATCCATAATCTCATAGCATGGATATATTTTTTGTCTAAATCATATACCATTTTACATACAGTGTTTATTTGGAAAGTTATTTTAATTATGGAAATATTGATGAATCTGTATACTCTACTATATAAGGATATTGAAAAGGAATATTTCTCTTGTATTGAATCAATGTATAAATAATGCTTTGGACATGCAGTGGAGGGTGGGTCCCGCTATATCCCCTCAATTCATCGGTAGGTCTAATGAGACAAATCAGTTGGCGATAATCCCTTTGAGTTTGTTTCCAAAAATCAGACGGCTTTCTACCCATATAACTAAACCATTTTAATGATATTATGGTTTCATGTGATAGATACATGACGTCCAATTAATAAGAATTATCTTTATTCATTATCAGTTTTTACTATCCATGAGGTTTTCACAATGAAAAAATCTATGGATGCAGTTTCATTCTCAGTTTATTAATGGGATTAGTTTTTCATTTATTCACTATGACATATTGATTATGTCAAATTGATTTTGATTCACTTATTATTCTACTCATGCTTCTTATATTTGTAACCCTTACTAAGCATTTGAGCTCACCCCTTTCATTGTTTACCTTCAACAGGTGATGAAGAGGAGGTCATTTATTGAGTTCATGTGGTTGCAGCTTTTAGTTTTGTTATGTGTTGTATCTTGTAACCTTTTTCAATGTAATTTGTGTTACATCTATGTATCTAGTTTCTTAAAGGCTACTAAACTGATCATTCCTTTGGGATTTTTCATTCCTTCTAACCATGATAGTATCACATGTAATGCACTGACTCCATCCTAGAGGGGTCAGGGTGTTATAGTTGGTACCCGAGGAAGTTTAGTAGAAAACTTGGAAACTAGAGTAGGAAATGTATAGTAGGGAACAAAGCCCTAAGGTAGTATTTGAGGATAAACGTACAAGAATGTCCTGTTATTTTGTTAAGGAATATATTAAGTGGATCCTTTAAGAAATACATCCCTGTCTGTATATGACCAGGAAGAGGCGGCTCTAGCATAGATGTATCTTGGGGTAAAACCCAAAAACACCGTTTTGAGCTAGAATCGAACGGGAACTGGTGCACAGAAATGGTCCTTGATGCACTCTTGGTTACGATACTCTCAGGGGATATGCTTAGGATAATTCACATTTTCTTTACAAGCCATTATGAAAGAGTTTAAAGTAAATTTTTCCTCAGAGAAACCATGTTTATAAGATTAGATATGCATATAATTTCAATCTATGTTGAGTGCTTTTCTGTTGGAGATTCACAAACTAATCTAGTGTATCCCACTATTTAGAAATTGAATCTAATGGAAGATGGAAGTTACAATTTTTTAAAATGGTGTAGAATCCCTTGTCTTTAGGGCAGAAACCTCTCCACCTAATTCGTATCTAGAACCACCCCCAGTAGCTCTACTGAATGAAATACTTGGAGAGGAAGATTAACCAATATCTATGGGGGAGAAAATAAATCTTGAAATTGAAGATGTGCACATAGTGCAAGATTACATCGATGTGTTTCTAGAGGATATACCTAGACATCCTCCAGAGTTGGAATTTGAGTTCTCTATTGATTTAATTCCTGATGCAAGACCTAGGTCAAAGACTCCCTACAGAATGACCACTATGGAATTAGTAGAGCTAAAGAAATAACTAGAGTATTTTAGTGAAAAAGGATTCATTCAACCTAGTGTTTCTCCATGGGGATCCCATATCCTCTTTTTCAAGAAGAAAGATGGATCCATGAGGCTTTGCATTGATTACAGGGAAATCAATGCTATTACAATAAATAATAAGTATCCTCTACCCCAAATTGATGATTTATTTGATCAACTTAATAGAGATCAATAATTTTTGAAGATTGATCTTCGATCTGGATATTATCAGTTGCGTGTGAAGAAGAAAGATATTTCTAATATAGCATTTTGGACAAGGTATGGGAATTATGAGTTTATAGTGATTCCTTTTGGACTGACAAATGCACCCTCTATTTTCATGGATTTAATGAATAGAGTTTTCAAGGAATATCTTGATAAATTTTCTGTGGTATTCATCGATGATATCCTCATATACTAAAAAAGCTATGAAGACCATGAGAATAAATTATGGGTTATTCTGAGAACTCTTATAAGAAATAAATTATATGGGAAGTTTAGCAAGTGTGAATTCTGGATTCAATCAATTTTTTCTAGGATATATTGTCTCTAAGGATGGAATCCTAGTTGATCCTGCAAAGACAATGGAAATCCAGGATTGGCCCACACCAACAAACTTAACTGAGGTACACTATTTTATTGTCTTAGCAGGTTACTATCGGCGTTCCGTTCAGAATTTTTCCAAACTGGCTAACCTGCTAACCAAGATCACACATAATGGAGTTAAGTTTGTGTGGACAAAAGAATGTACAGAATGCTTCGAATAATTGAAAATAAGATTGGTCAATGCTCCAATTTTGACTCTTCCATCTGGAAGTGGTGGATATGTAATATATAATGATGCATCAAAGAATGGACTGGGTTGCATCCTTATGAAAAATGATAAAGTTATTTCTTATGCATCAAGATAGTTGAAGACTCATGAGAAAAATTATTCAACTCATGATCTTGAGTTAGCAGCCGTAATATTTGCTCTGAAAATATGGAGGCATTATCTCTATGGAGAGAGATGTGAGATTTATACAGAACACAAGAGTTTGAAATACATTTTCACACAAAAAGAACTCAATATGAGGTAGAGGAGATGGCTTGAGTTACTCAAAGATTACGATTGTTTAATACACTACCACCCAGGAAATGCGAATAAGGTGGAAGATGCATTAAGTAGGAAAGATCATGGAATTCTAACTCAAATGAGGATTGAGAGAGATATTATATTTTTGGATATAATAAAGATGGATATGGGAATTGTTAATGAAAAAGAAACATCTTTCCTCTTTCAAACGATTGCTAAACCATATTTACTAGAGAAGATAAAAATATCTCAATCTGATGATGAGAATCTGCACAAGAAAATTAATGCAGTTAGGGATGGGAGACTGGATGACTTCATGTATGAAGAAGGAGTTCTGAAATTCGGGAAGAGAATATGTGTTCCATCAATACCTAATCTAAAAAGGGAACTATTAGATGATGTTCAAAGCTTAAATTTCTCTATACACCAAAGTAGCACCAAGATGTATAGAGATATGAAGGAATATATCTGGTGGGATAATATGAAGCGAGAAATTTTTGACTACATGTCAAGATGTCTAGTCTGTCAACAAGTGAAGGAAGAGAGGCAACATCCAAAAGGACTGATGAAAACTCTACCTATTACTATGTGGAATTAGGATAACATTACGAAGGATTTTGTCACCGGACTACCAAGGAAACCTATAAGGAATGATGCAATGTGGGTAATTCTTGATTGGCTCAAAAAATCAGCACATTTTCTTCCTATAAGAGAGGATTTTCCACTTGAGCACTTGGAAATGCTTTATATTAATGAATTTTTAAGACTTTGTGGTGCACCTCTATCGATTGTCTCTAATCGAGATCCCCGGTTTATATCAAAATTCTGGAAAAGTCTCCAGAATCCTTTGAATACTGAGCTTCGTATGAGTACTTCTTATCACCCTCAAACTGACGGACAGTCTAAAAGGACTATTCAAACTCTGGAAGACATGCTGAGATCATGCTCTCTTGAATTCCAAGGTATGTGGGATCAATACTTTCATTTTGTGGAATTTTCCTTCATCAATAGTTTCCATTCTAGTATTCAAATGGCTCCATATGAAGCATTATATGGAAAGAGATGTCAAACTCCAACTTGTTGGGACGAAGTTGGTGAGAGGAAACTTATAGGCCCAAAACTTATTGAAGAGACCACGACAAAGGTGAAGAAAGTAAAAGCCCATATTAAAGAAGCCCAAAGTAGGTATAAGAGTTATATTGACAACCGAAGAAAGGACTTGGAATTTCAAGAGGGAGATCATGTATTTATGAAAGTATCTCCATGGAAGGGTGTCTTAAGGTTCGGTAAGAAAGGGAAAATGAGCCCCAGGTATATTGGACCATTTGAAATATTGGAAAGAATCATAGTAGTAGCTTACCATTTAGCAATGCCGCCAAATCTCTCCAAATTCCATGATGCATTCCATGTGTCATTGTCAAAGAAATACATGCTAGACCCAACACATGTACTCACATATGAAGAAATTGAACTGGAACCTGATTTGTCAAAATGTGAAAAGCCTATTGGTATTCTTGACACAAGGGAGTAGGTATTGAGAAATCGGACAACTCATCTAGTAAAGTTTCTTTGGAGAAACCAGAATATGGAGGAAGCAACATGGGAACCTGAGGATGTTATGAGAAATAATCAACCACATCTTTTAGGTGAGTTTAATACATAAAATTTTGAGGATAAAATTTTTGAAGGAGAGAATAATGTAGCACCCCAAACATTTTATGGTATGTTTCTCTTAAATAAATTTTAGTTATAGCCTATATTTCAAGAATCACCGAGCCTATATGGAACAAAACATGGTTACTTATAGGGGATAGCCATAACCTATCCATAAAACTTAAATTTGTTAGCTATGTGATTTGAATTTTAAAAATATAACATACATAGTTGTGATCAAGATGATAATTAGAGTCTGATAGAATTAACTTAATTTTTGGTGAATAGTAACCTACCCTTATGAATAGTAACCTACCCTTATGAATAGTAACATAACCTTATGAACAGTAATATGACTCTTATGAATGGTATCCATGCCCTTGAATGTATAAATGAATTTAGGCACCTTAGAAATGAAGATGAATATTTTAAGTGTTTATATTTTTTGATTAAATAATTATTTTAATTAAATATTTAATTAATCATATTTGGAAAATTATTTTTGAAAAAAAGACATTATTTTTGGATTATACACATCGAAAAATGGTTAGGTTGAATTTTTGGTGTTTTTCTGAAATAGTTGAATTTTTGATGAATAGTAAAATCCGATAATTCACAATAAATGCTAAATAAAGGAATTTATTGAGTCATTGATGATGATCTGCTAATGTAATCCCAATTGGTTCTAATTCACATAAATATATTACTATTCTTGGTCATGGAATACTCACTATTAGTTGTCTTGAGAGGAAATAATAAATTAATGATTATAATATTAAGAAAACTCCTCTCCCCTCCACTATATAAACCACCCCTCACCCCTCTTCCTCCCACACCACTCAAGCTTCAAGCCTTGCCTAAATTATGAAAAATACTCTTTCCAAGCCATCTCCCCACGTCCAAGACCTACTGTTCTCACAAAAAGGACAAAAACAAAGGCCTTAAGGGGATTCTCAACGAGAAGTACTCAAGAGGTGAACCTCCCTTCTATTTTCTTTCAATTTCTTTTACAAAGTTCCATTATTTTGTTCTCCCTTATCACCTCACCACATCAAAATTCCATGATAATTCCAGTACCTTACTTGTATAGTATTTTCATTGGGATAATTTAATATTTAATCATAATCTCTCTTTTTCCCCTCCTTTTATACAATAAATGCAAACACCGTCCGAGATGTGTAAATTTATTACACTCAAGGAAGACGGGTTTTAAATTTGCATTACATTCTTCAGTACTAGTCATGGAACCTTTTAAATTGTCGAACCAGGTCATAATATATGTATTTTATCTTGGTTAATGTTCTGGAATCTTTACACGTTCATAATATAGAATAACAATACAAAACAAGTTTATTGTGCACAAAACCGCCAAGCCAAATCCAAGAGTTTATTCTAACTCATCGAATGATTAATCCTCATGGAATATTACCATAATAACTATATGATAATTTATATCTCTTTAATTTCACTAAGAATTAATAATAACAATTCTGGATGTTTAACTGTGATGACCCGCCTTCGCCAAAAGGAGGGAAGGGTCAGCAGATTGCAAGGCCCTTCCTTCTTTAAGTTGAAGGAGAGATAATGGCCCCCGAAACCCGCCTTAAATAGGTCCCGGAGTGGCGACCAGCACCAAGGGAATGAAATCACACACTAAATGGAAGGTATTACCTTTTTTTTCTTTTAATAGGATCGGGAGATAATATAGTGAATCCCACAACACCAAACAGAAAGTAAAAGTAAATCCAAGAACCATTCCCAATGCATGTTACCAAAGAAAAATCCACATTGTATAAGGAGACTACAAAGAAAAAAACCCAAAAGAAATAACAATAGCAACTGCGATGATCTGTCACAATGTCTGAGCTAGTACGGTCCAACACGATCCCCGAAATTTTCATGGAGACCTGAAAGCAGTTTTATATACGTAGGGTGAGCATACAAGTATACTCAATAGGGAAAAAACAAAGACTCTCGTGCACAAGTGGGGAGACATACTAATTCCCTGTGAGAAAAGAGATAACCAAGCACCTAATAAGGAAACTAACCACCCAAGCCTCATCAAGGCACACTCCCCAAATAATGCAATTCAAGTAATGTATAGTAATAACACATCGATGTTTGGGTACCCCGTGCCACTTTCCATTGGTTATTAAAGACATCCTATACATCGAACCAATCCCACCATTCTCATCGCAGTCCCACTACCATACCCCACTCTCACACACCTGGGCCACAACCACACATCCCTCTCGCAAACACCTGGGCCACAACCACTAACCCGCTCGCAGACACCTGGGCCACAACTGTCACACGTAACCACACCTGCAAACACCTAGGCCAGAACAACCACTACCACACCCGAAGACACCTGGGCCTCATCCCGAAGATACTTGGGAAACCACCTGCCCACACACACCTGGGCCAACCACCACACTACCCAGCCCAAATATTCTTGGACTAATAATGGACTTCAGGCCATCATATCTTGCCTGAAGAGTCTTGGGCTATTCGGGAAAGGGAGCAGAAAAGGAGCTAATAACCATCCACTCATATGAGTGTTGGGAAAAACATCCTCCCCCATGAAATGGGGGTGTTCTACACTAAGTGATCAAATTGGGTGGGGAACTAATAAGAAACACAAAAACTACAAGTATATGTATAGGTAACAAGAACTCACCCAATCTAGGTTTTTCTTCAGAAAGCCTAAAGAACACTATCCTTACTATTCATTCATAAGAGAAGAGAACAACACCCAATCCCAAGTCTCAACTCACACCAAACCAAACCCCCATTTGTCCCATCCTTGTCTTCATGTTCAGTAATAATGTTTAAATAAGTTTCTGCACTACTGGGAAACTAACAACATATGCACAAACCAAGGGAAAAAGTTACAGTCAACAACAATTTAAGCATTCACACCCGGTTATATTGCAACGTCACAACAACAAAGGGATAAGGGAGATTCCTCGAAGTACTGGAACCAATGAAAACCCCAAGATGCAGCCTCATGTTGCCAAAATCCAGGAGACAATGGTTTCTCAACAACATATGATCCCACCCTAATTCGTGATACAAACAGAGGATCCCATCCTCACCCACATCACCACAGCAATCTAAGCCCCTATCCAACCATGGAGGAAACAACAAAACCAATACTACCAACACAGGGCAGACTCAACAGGTATTTTCAGATTTAAAATATTTAACACACTCCATGATTTCAATTCCATTGGGCTTAAACCGGGGTTATCATAGAAAAGGAGTTGATCATGGTGCTTCTAATTTATTTAGCCAAATATACATGATTAACCAATTTCCATTACACAGAAAAAGGTTCACAACCAAAATACAAGCCATCTAAACATCACGAGGGGTAAGGGTTTATTAGTGCACAGAGAAATACCACCAAAGACCTTGATTTTCAGTAGGCGTAAGCCCTCACAATTCAGAAATCATTAATCGTGAAAGAGGATGAAAACAAAGTAGCATCATCGATCACACCCCTCCCCTCCATTCTTTAGAATCAGTTTATTATCTTCCTTAAAGTTGGGTTCATCCAATTCTACAGAAGCAGTAGCGTACCCACCCCGCAAGATACACATAATGGATAGACGAAGGTGAAAGCTTTACTTGACAATTAAGGATCGACGTTAAGTCCTCATGTGGAAATTGGAAAACAGGAGTGGTAGGAACTCCACAGAACACGATCAAGGAAAACTTCGGAACAGGGGTACGACTCGTTGGGAGGAAGGGTACTCCGAGCAAGATTATTGAGAAAAGAAACGTAGGGAGAATGTTTTAGGTTATAAAGGATGATAAGGGCTGAGATACAGCACTCACAGATGGTTTAGATATAGAGAGAAACTGTGTAAGGAGCAGGATCGTGGGTTGACCACGCAGCTGGGACACCCCACACGTCATTAAAGGGTCGCCGCCTTTCTGGGCTGTTTAAACCGAAGCACAGATCATGTTTTTTTTCATTTAAGGGGTACCTCACCATCCATTTAATTTAAACGGGCATTAATGGGATTTAAAACAGGATTAAAGGGGTCAAAACGCAGCTTAAAAGCCAATTTGCGCAAAATGAGGCGCCACTGGGAAAACCTGTGGTCACCAGTAGGCTAGTTCTACCAGTAGGCCGAGCCACCGGTAAGCCGAGGCTACTGGTAGGCCAAGCTACCAGTTGGCCAAAGCTACCGGTAGACCGAGCCACTGGTAAGCTTCGGATACCGGTAAGCCACGACTACCAGTAGGCATACTATCGGTAGACCTAGCTATCGGTAGACCGAGCTACCGGTAGACGGAGCTACCGGTAGACCGAGCTACCCGTAGGCCGAGCTACCGGTAGGTCTGCTACCGGTAGACCGAGCTACCGGTAGGCCGAGATACCAGTAGGCCGAGCTACCGGTAGGCCGAGCTACTGGTAGGCTGAGCTACCGGTAGGCCGAGCTACGGGTAGGCCAAGGCTACCGTTAAGCTTCACCGATAAGCTTTGATAGCTTCCCAGGCTACCCCGAACACCTAAACATCACATTTTTACTAAGTAATGGACCCCAAGACCCCAGGCCATTACATCAGATACTTCTCAAACTATTCTCGTCCCCGAGAATATAAGAACGAACCAGAATAAGAAAAGTGGGGTCCAAACAACCACCCTCTAAAGATACTTCTCAGGGGAAAACCCCTGAGTTGTTCCAAAGTTGGAACAGAACCCCTCCTACATCCAGGAGAACTCTCCCAAAGTCACCAACCACAATGTTCACAACAAGCACAAGGATCACACTGTCCAACACATGAGTTAGGGAGTCCCCTCCTACATGTCAGGATATTATCCACTTTGGGCGGCACTGACTCGCCCGCATGGGTTTAATCGCATCCACATTAATGTGTCCCAATTAGCAATCATATTTTCCCCATCATCACACATTCATGCACACACACAAATAACAAAGAATAGATCATCTAATAGATAATAAAAACAAGCATTCCATATATTAAAGCACAAGGTACAATATCTCAAGGATCCGAACAGAACAACAAGTCAAAACAACTCTGGGTACTGAACGCGTAACTGGGCCTCCCGCTCCTATGTTCTATCTTCCAGGACACTATGCCTCCACAACACACGAACCAAGGGGATGGTTCACCCACAGAGAACTTTCTCCTTAAAATCCTCGATCTTTATTGGTCATTCTATGAAGGTCGCATCATCTTCGACATCTAACTCTCCCCAATCGATGACGTGGGAGTCACTGTGTAGATATCGATGAAGCTGGGACACATGGAATACATCGTGTATCCTCAGTAGCGGCAGTGGTAGCGCTAGCTGATAAGACACTTCACCAACCCGCCGCCACACTTCGAAGGGTCCGATGAACCTGGGAGAAAGCTTACTTCCCCTACCGAACCTCCGATGTCCACGCCGAGGGGAGAACTTCAAGAACACATGGTCCCCGACCTCAAAATCCAAGGGTCTCCTCCTATTATCAGCATATGACTTCTGCCGGTCCTGAGCCGCCTTCATTTTTTCTCGTATAAGCTGAACCTTCTCTGTCGTGCTCTGCACCACCTCCAGGCCAAGAACACCTGCTTCTCTAACCAAAGTCTATCACACAGGTGAGCGACACAACCTTCCATATAGGGCTTCGAATAGAGCCATGACAATGCTAGAGTGATGGATATTATTGTAGGCAAACTCTACTAGAGGCAAGTGTAGCACCCATGATCCCCCAAAGTCCAGAATACATTGCCGCGACATGTCCTCCAAGGTCTAGATGGTGCGCTCTGTCTGCCCATCTGTCTGGGGGTGGGAAACAGTGCTATGACGTAGCTGGGTGCCAAAAGCATGCTGTAATCCCCTCTAAACTCATGAGGTAAAATGTGCATTCCTGTCCGAGACTATATAACTCAGAACTCCATGAAACCGCACTACCTCATCCACATACTTCCGTGCTAGAGCGTCCACTCCACTCATCTCCTTAATTGCCAGAAAGTGAGCCGACTTCATCAAGCAGTCCACCACTACCCAGATGGCGTCGCAGCCCCTTGCACCTTGGGTAGTCCCGTGATGAAATCCATCGAGATGTCATCCCACTTCCACTCGGGGAAATCTAAAGGTTGTAACAACCCACCTAGAACACAGTGTTTAGTCTTTACCCACTGACACACTAAGCACTTGGCCACAAACTCCTCCACTGCTCATTTTACTCCAGGCCACCAAATATGTCTCCTCAGACCCTGGTATATCTTGGAAACTCCTGGGTGTACCGCTAGCGGTGAGTTTTGGATCTCACTAAGAACCTGGCCATGCATCGCCTCTGGAACAAACAACTTTCCTTGGAAAAGCATCCGGTTCTAACCATCCTCCGTCCACCCTTCCAGAGCATTGCCCTAGTCAACTCGGTCAGGCATTACTTCACACTCTGGGTCTCCCCAGTGAGACTCCTCCACTTGCCGAAAAAGAGAAGACTGCACTGTCATCTGATACAGGCAACCTCCACCGCTATCCATCCTCACATCTAGGTGTAAGGTAGCCAACTCCTCCATCGCCTTCCAAGCATCTGCCGACACTCGGACCGCATCCTTCTGCGACCTCCTGCTCAAAGCATCGGCCACTACATTCCCTTTTCTTTAAGTGTAGGAAATCTATAAGTTGTAATCCTGGAGGAACTCCATCCACCTTCGCTGCCGTATGTTTAGGTCCCACTGGGAGAAGACATACCTCAAGCTTTTGTGATACATGAAGTCTACAAAGCATTCTCTAATGAGGTAATTCCACCATAACTTTAGTGCGAAAATGACCACTGAAAGTTCCATATCGTGGGTGGAATAATTACGCTCATGAGGGTGTAGCTGCCTAGACCCATAAGATATCACCCCTTGTTGCTGCATCAACACACATCCGAGGCCTTTCCATGAAGCATCACAGAACACCTCATACGCCACCCCTTCTTCTGGTAGTCTTAGCACTAGGGTACTAACCAATTTATCCTTCAGATAGCTGAAGGCTGCCTCGCACTGCTCACTCCATACGAAAACCTTCTCCTTCTTGGTCAAGTCTATCAAAGGGGCTGCAACTCGTGAGAAGTTGGGTACGAACCTCTGATAGTAACCTTCCAGGCCGAGGAAACTGTGAACCTCTACCACATTCTTGGGTGTTTCCCAAGAAACAACTGCTTCAACCATTGATGGGTCCACCACTACCCCTTGTTCAGACACTACGTGCCCAAGGAAGTGTACTTCTCACGTCCAGAACTAGCATTTCGACAACTTCCCATAGATATGGTGCTGTCGGAGGACCTCCAAAACCGTCCTTAGATGCTCCGCGTGGTCCTTATCTGATCTTGAATAGATTAGGATGTCGTCGATGAACACAACTACGAACTGATCCAGGCACTCCCAGAAGACGGAGTTCATAAGCCCCAAGAACACAGCTGGGGAGTTCGTAACACCAAAAGGCATGAATACAAACTCGGAGTGCCCATATCTACACCTGAAGGCCATATTCAAGATGTCTCCCTCCTTCACCCTCAACTAGTGATATCCATACCGTAGGTCGATATTCGAGAACCATCCTTCCCCCTTCAGCTGTTCAAAGAGATCGTCTATCCTCAGAAGAGGGTATCGATTCTTGATCGTTACCTGATTCAGCCTCCTGTAGTCTATGCACAACCTGAGACCACCATCTGCCTTCTTTTCAAACAAGACTGGAGCACCCCACGGTGACACACTCGTTCGAACAAAACCCTTCTTCATCTGATCATCGATCTGAATCCACATCTCCCGTAACTCTGAAGGCGGCATTTGGTAGGGAGCCATCGAAATAGGATGAGCACCAGGCTGCAGGTCCATCCCAAACTCGATATCACGTCGAGGGGGTAGAGTCATAACCTCCTCAAGGAATATGTCCATAAACTCACTGACAATCCCTGGTACTTACACCATCTCAGCATCCACTGACTCTACTGACAGCTCGGCTAACAAGGAGAGGAGGGGTTCCTCTCGCCTGTTTCCCTTCTGGACACTCTGCTCGCCGGTGAAAGTAACATGTTGGCCACCCAGTTCTGAGAACACAATCCTTCCTTAGAAGCAGTCGATGATGGAACTCACAGAGAAAAACCATTCGATGCCTAGGTTGACATCGTATTGTTGTATCTGTAGCAGTAGTAGATCCCTAACCGACTGATGTGGACCTATCATCAGTCTAAATCCTCTAAAAACATATAAAAAGTTTTTCGGACCTCTGACTGGTGTGGTCATCCCCAGGGACACTGGAAGTCTCTCGGTATCTAGAACCAGAGCACAGGCCAGACCGGGTGAAACAAAGGAGTGTGAATCTCCAGTATCGAACAAGGCGTAAGAAAGGGTACTGTACAAACAGATCGTACCTAAAAAAACCTCCAGTCCAGCTGTAACTGCGGCCTCTACAGTGTGAAACTATCTACGCCCAGCTCCTCTGCCCCTCGGCTATCGGCTGCCTCCTCGGCCACACCCTGGTCGAGGTACCTAAGGAGAACCCTAAGGTCGGCCTTTCCCTGCAATGTCTACCCTCGGAGGAGCGGGAGCTCGCTTCCCCTGCTGCTGCTATGGGAAGGGCCTAGCTGGAAGCTTCTGTTGAGGCAGGTGCTGGGCCTATCCGCCACTGTCGTACTAAACTCGGTCCGGGAACTGATTCCGGAGATGTCCATTGCTCCCACAGATGAAGCACCTCGGTCCTAGGCCCGAAGGGAAAGGGTGACGACCGGGGGACCAGAACTAGAACTGTTGCAGCCTACTCCCTACTGGTCGAAACCTAGAGGGTCCCAATGCTGGAGGTCTGGTGCTCATGGCCTTTCCCTTTGATGGGCCTAGCTGAATCCCATCTCTTGACACACCGCCCAGCGTTTGCATCCTCTCCACCACCTCTGCCTTCTTCTGGACCTCCAAGTATGTCGGTAAGGTGAAGGGGGTAACGACGTACTGGAGGGAGGGTCGGAGCGCCTCCTCTAAATGCCTCGCCCGAGACTCCTCATCTGGAAAGAGGTCTGGGGCAAAGCAGAGGAGTTCCTTGAACTTGATCCCCAGCTCCCTTACCAACATAATCCAATGCTGGAGGGAGAGTAGCTCCTGCCTCTTCTCTGCCTTCATTGTAGAAGAGAGGAATTCTTCCCAAAACTCCTTCTAGAAATAAGCCCATGCCACCTCGGCCTCTCACCTCTCCCCCAGGTAGAGCATCCACCACTGACGCGCTGCTCCCCACATCTGGCTGACATCCAGAGGAACCCAGTAATTGGTCGGAGCCCAGATCAAGCCGAAGGCTATCACCAGCTCCTCTAGCCAGCCCTCCATCTTCATGTTAGAGGTGATGTCCTTGTACTTATCGAGGGTCTGTCGCTGGAAGGATCGAAGCATCTTATTCCACTGGTCATCCTCTTCCTCTCGATCATCCATCTGCTGATCGGCCAAGTCAACGTCCTAGGCCTTGATCACCCGTAAAACTTGTGGTCATCTCTCGGGTGCCATATCTACAAGGTAAACAAAGAATGCCTAAGCCCATGTAGTGCAGAATATTTCTCTTAAAACTTCTTAAACTTCTTATTTATTTCAAATTACTGAAAACACCCTAGAAACACAATAACACAAGTCATTATGATTCATGTACCTTTCCTAGGGTCTCTACCCTGTAATCAGCGTGGCCTCACTTGGTCGTTCGGTAGGTCCAGAGTCCTTGCATTAGATCACAGGGGACCCTAAAATCCCATGTCCTAACTGGTCTTCCCTGGCATAATTCACACACCAAGGTCACCCAACACCATTGCCCTACTATCCCATGCAATCCTCACTGTTCCTAACTCCAAAATCCATCCTATCTCTCAACCATCACCTCTGATACCATTTTTTCATGACCCACCTTTGCCAAAAGGAGGGAAGGGTCAGTAGATTTCCAGGCCCTTCCTTCTTTAAGTTGAAGGAGAGATAATGACCCCCAAAACCCGCCTTCAATAGGTCCTGGAGTGGAGACCAGCATGAAGGGCATAAAATCACACACTAAATGGAAGACATTACCCTTTTTTTTCTTTTAATAGGATTGGGAGATAAGATAGTGAATCCCACAACACTAAAATAAAAGTATAAGTAAAGCCAAAAACCATTCCCAATGCATGTTACAAAAGTAAAATCCACAATGTACAAGGAGACTACAAAGAAAAATACCCAAAAGAAAGAACAACAACAACTACGATGATCTGTGACATGGTCTAAGCTAGTACGGTCCAACACAATAACTGAAATCCTCCTGGAAACCTGAAAGCAGTTTTATATACGTAGGGTGAGCATACAAGTATACTTAGTTGGGAAAAACCAAAGACTCTTGTGCACAAGTGGGGTGGCATACTAATGCCCTGTGAGAAAAGAGATAACCAAGCACCTAACAAGGAAACTAACCATCCAAGCCTCACCAAGGCACACTCCCCAAATAAAGCAAGTCAAGTAATGTATAGTAATATCACATCGATGTTTGGGTACCCCGCTCCACTTCCCACAGGTTATTGAAGACATCCTACGCATCGAACCAATCCCACCATTCTCATCGCAGTCCCACTACCATACCCCGCCCGCACACACCTAGGCCACAACCACACATCCCGCCAGCAAACACCTGGGCCACAACCACTAACCCACCCATAGACACCTGGGCCACAACTGTCACACTTAACCACGCCTACAAACACCTAGGCCAGAACCACTGCCACACCCGAAGACACCTAGGCCTCATCCCGAAGATACTTGGGAAACCACCTACCTGCACACACCTAAGCCAAACACCACACTACCCTGCTTGAAGATTCTTGGGCTAATAATGGACTTCAGGCCATCACAGCCTGCCTGAAGAGTCTTGGGCTATTCGGGAAAGGGAGAAGAAAAGGAGCTAATAACCAGCCACTCATAGGAGTGTTGGAAAAAACACCCTCCCCCATGAAATGAGGGTGTTCGGCACTAAGTTCTCAACTTGGGTGGGGCATGAATAAGAATCATAAAAACTACAAGTATATGTATAGGTAACAAGCACTCACCAAATCTAGGTTTTTCTTCAGACAACCTAAAGAACACTATCCTTACTATTCATTCATAAGAGAAGAGAACAACACCCAAGCTCAAGTCACAACTCACACCAAACCAAATCCCCATTTTTCCCATCCTTGTCTTCATGTTCAGTAATAATGTTTAAATAAGTTTATGCACTACTGGGCAACTAACAACATAAGCACAAACCAAGGTAAAAAGTTACATCCAACATCAATTTAAGCATTCATACCCGGTTCTATTGCAATGTCACAACAACATAGGGATAAGGGAGATACCTCAAAGTACTGGAACCATAGAAAACCCCAAGATGCAGCTCCATGTTCCCAAAATCCAGGAGCCCATGGTTTCTCAATAATAGAGGATCCCACCCCAATTCGTGATACAAATAGAGGATCCCACCCTCACCCACATCACCCCAACAATCTAAGCCCCTATCCAACCGTAGAGGAAACAACCAAACCAATACTACCAACATAAGGCAGAATCAACAGGTATTTTCAGATTTAAAAGATTTAACACACTCCATGATTTCAATTCCACTGGGCTTAAACCGGGGTTATCATAGAAGAGGAGTTGATCCTGGTGGTTCCAATTTATTTAGCCAAATATACGTGATTAACCAATTTCCATTACACAGAAAAAGGTTCACAACCAAAATACAAGCCATCTAAACATCACGAGGGGTAAGGGTTTATTAGTTCACAGAGAAAGACCACCAACGACCATGATTTTTAGTAGGCATAAGCCCGCAAAATTCAAAAATAATTAATCATAAAAGAGGATGAAAACAGAGCAGCATCATCGATCGCACCCCTCCCCTTCATTCTTTAGAATCAGTTTATTATCTTCATTAAAGTTTGGTTCATCCAATTATACAGAAGTAGTAGCGTACCCCCCCCCCCCGCAAGATACACAGAAAGAAGAGGAGAAGGTGAAACCCCTACTTGATGATCAAGGATTGACGTTAAGTCTTCACGTAGAAACTGGAAAACAGGAGTGGTAGGAACTCCATGGAACGCGATCAAGGAAAACTTCAGAACAGGGGTACGGATCGCCAGGAGGAAGGGTACTCCGAGTAGGATGATCGAGAAAAGAAATTTAGGGAGAATATTTTAGGTTATAAAGGCTGATAAGGTCTGAGATACAGCACTCCCAGACAGTTAAGATATGGATAGAAACCACGTAAGGAGCGGGATTGTGGGTTGACCACACGGCTGGGACACCCCACACGTCATTAAAGGGTCGCCGCCTTTCCGGGCGGTTTAAACCGGCGCACACCTCATGTTTTTTTGTCATTTAAGGGGCACCTCACCAATCATTTAATTTAAACGGTCATTAATGGGCTTTAAAATAGGATTAAAGGGGTCAAAATGCAGCTTAAAAGACAATTTGTGCAAAATGAGGCGCCACTGGGAAAACCCATGGTCACCAGTAGGCTAGGACTACCAGTAGGCCGAGCCACCGGTAAGCGGAGGCTACCAGTAGGCCAAGCTATCGGTTGGCCAAAGCTACCGGTAGAAACAGCCACCGGTAATCCACAGCTACAGGTAGGCCGAGCTACTGGTAGGCCGAGCTACCGGTAGGCCGAGCTACCGGTAGGCCGAGCTACCGGTAGGCCGAGCTATCGGTAGGCCGAGTTACCAGTAGGCTGAGATACTGGTAGACCGAGCTACCGGTAGACCGAGCTACCGTTAGAGCGAGCTACCGGTAGAGCGAGCTACCGGTAGGCTGAGCTACCGGTAGGCTGAGCTACCGGTAGGCCGAGCTACCGGTAGGCCGAGCTACCGGTAGGCCAAGACTACCGTTAAGCTTCACCGAGAAGCTGTGATAGCTTCCCAGACTACCCCGAACACCTAAACATCACATTTTTACTATGAAATAGACCCAAAGACCCCATTCCATTACATTAACCATATTTGAAACAAACATCCATTCATGAATACAAGTAAACTAATCTGAAAACCATGTAAGAAAATGCTTCCAAAACAATAAAATTGAATCTATTAAACCCATAAAAAAGTTTATTAATAAAATTAATAAGGTTATACCATAACAAGTACATGTTTATAAGGTTCTGGAATTATTAATTAATGAAGCTAAATTTGATTATTCAGGTTGTTAAGAACAAACAAGAACACCTTCAAGCGTAAGGTAAGGGATCCTCTCTCTTACTTTTGTTCAAGAATCTCCCCTATGTTGTGCCCTTTTTTTTAATTCCTAATGATGGGGTATGTTTTAGAACCTCCCCCATACTGCCCTTGTGACATATAAATAATTAAATACCCCTTTATCTCTCATTAATCCCTCGAAATAAACTTCATTACCATGCCAAAATGTTTGTAACTGGTTTCTCATCTCACTTTCATTTCTGTGAGATTTTCATTGTTTTCCACTTATCTCTTGTATGTGGTATATGTGTACTGAAATTTGATATATAATAACATGATTATATTTATATTCATGTTATTAAAAGATTCATTTGAGGGTTATTAATTTCTGGTCATATGATTCGATCGATTTCATTGTGGTAAGATACTTTATCTCAACTACTATTTTGTTGTGACTAACTTTGAATAGTGCACCTAATAATCCTTCTGTGGTGTACCTACTGCCCATTTGAGATCAATTTTCCTTTGGAATTATATTTATATTAAATATCCATAATCACATATTATGGATATGTTTTTTGTCTAAACCGTATACCATTTTACATATGGTGTTTATTTGGAATGTTAATTTAATTATAGAAATATTGATGAATCTGTATACTCTACTCTAAACAAATATTGAAAAGGCATATTGCTCTTGTATTGAATCAATTTATAAAGAATTATTTAGACATGCAGTGGCGGGTGGGGCCCGCTATAGCCCCACGATGTATCGGTAGGTCTCATGAGACAAATCAGTTGGTGACAAACCCTTTGAGTTTGTTTCCAAAAATCAGATGGGTTTCTACCCATAAAACTAAACCATTGTAATGGTATTATGGTTTCATGTTCCAGATGCATGACATCCAATTAATAAGAATTCTCTTTATTCATTATCAGTTTTTACTATCCATGAGGTTTTCACTATGACAAAATCTATGGATGCAGTTTCATTCTCAGTTTATTAATGGCATTAGTTTTTCATTTATTCACTATGCCATATTTATTATTTCAAATTGATTATGATTCACTTATTATTTTACTCTTTCTTCCACTATTTGTAACCCTTACTGAGCATTTGAGCTCACCCCTTTCATTGTTTACCTTTAATAGGTGATGAATAGATTTTCATTTATTGTGTTCATGTGGTTGTAGCTTTTAGTTTTGGTATGTATTGTATCTTGTAACCTTTTTCAATGTAATTTGTGTTACATCTATGTATCTAGTTTCTTAAATACTACTAAACTGATTATTACTTTAGGATTTTTCATTACTTCTAACCATGCCAATATCACAAGTAATGCACCGGCTCCAGCCTAGAGGGGTCGGGGTGTTACATTTGGAATATGAAAAGATATTTCCTTTTCACAACAGGTGATATGTGATATATATAACAAGAACCAATCCATTCCCATTATAGCGCCGAATTCCACCAATGGAAGTATCATGAGATTCATTGGAAGAATCTCCCCACATACCCCAATAGGAGAAGAGTCTAGCACATGGATTGAAATGATTACATCACTTGGTGTTTTTACGAAGATCTCTACTTCATGGTTTCGAGGCTTCAATTCAATAGTTCTAGAAAACATGCGAGATATAAAGGAATGCATAGAACCAAAATCAAATGAAAATTTTTCCATACTTGAGTGAATAGGAAGTGTAACTTGTAAAAATTCATTTTCTTTCTCAAATTTCATAGTAGTGATGGAATAATCCTTCTCTTTCTCTTATGTATTTGGTGGATGATGATGCTGATTACCCTTGAGGTCTCGAGGATTAGTGCACTAGCTTGTATAGTGACCTAGCTCCCTACAATTGTAGAATTGGACCATGGATGGAGCTCTCTTTTCCTACACCACATTCTCCTATCTTCTCATGTCTTTTCTACACTCTTGATCTTGGTGGCCTTTTCTCCCACACTTGAAGCATTTCACTGTCCCTTTGAGGCAATTACCATGACGCCTCTTCCAACATTTTTTACATGTGGGTGGTTGAGTTTTCTTTCCACCATTTTCATTAGATCTTTCATCATGAAACTCCATCTTTAATTTCTTATCAACATAGCCATGGGACCATTATCCAAACTCCATATCCACTTTGAGATCACATCGAACAACTTATTCATAACTCTCAAAGTCTCAAATTTCAAGAGGCTTTTATAGGTGTGGTTTTAATCCACTAAATAATATATCATGTTTTCTATCATTATTTATAACAATACCCAAATAATACCTTTCAAGCCTTTTGAAATTCACTTTTTAGGCTGTGAAAGATTATACATCATTTTTCTTTAGCTCTATGAATTGTCTCTCCATCTTCGTACAAAGAGTTCATGGGAAATACTTATTATGAAACTTTATCTTAAAGTCTTCTCACTCCATCTCTTCAATTTAGTCTCCCAGATTAGTGTTCTTAATCAAACCCCACCATTGGTCGGCCTCTCTATTGAGATGATAAATGTACAAAGTCACCTTCTCTATATTAGAATAGTTAAGCACAGAATAGATCTTCTCCATCGAGTTGACCCACTGTTCCGCAACTGATGGATTGGAAGATCCACTAAATGTCAGTGGTTGTTGCCACATAAAACACTCGATAGAAAGTTTATCCATCTTATCTAAAGGAGTATGTTCCACATTATTCAGAATAGTATTCGTAAACTGAGACAATTGGGTAAGCATCAACATTAGGTTTTGAAATCCGCCTCCCAAAGCATTGGGGATGTCATTTAGGTAATTTCTACATTATCCCTCACATGGATTGTTGGCACGGTTTATCTTGGTTCCCCCAATTTTCTAAAATAGAAAAGGTTAGAACAAACATAAGTCAATAAGCCATTAATAAATAATTTATTCCTTTATAGAATTAACACTAAAATCATATCTTATGGGATCATTATGTTTAGAAAATATTCTTGTGTTCTTACATATACTTAGTCTAATAAAAGGTGTTTCACTGAGGTTCTCTAATATTAATTTCCAAATTAACTAAACCATGCCTTTGATAGAAAATACAACAACCCTACTTTTCTTACATTACTTTTACATCATTTTAATGATAAAAAACACAAAAAAATTACACAAAGAGGATCCAAAGGTTTAGTGTCTTGGGAAACTAAGTCCATGCATAAAATTCATATCATAAAGCATAAAAATTTATTTAATTCCTTCTTCCCAAGATTCTTATTGTACCTCATGTATTCCTTAGTACATGTAGTCACTTAAAGATATACATAAAAAGGGGTGAGCTAAAATCCCAGTAAGAAGATAAGAACATGATACAATATAATATGGGGTGATCATATTCACATCATCATCATCATAATCATGAGAGGAAGCATTAGATAATATAATGTAATGTGGAAATACATAAAAATGAAACATAATGTCTTAGTGGTCTACAACCACACATAGTTGTGAATAAATCTAGCATAATGTTCCCACATATTTATCTTTACTCATTAGGTCCTTAACATTTCCAAATGCATTGGAGTACTATATAATTCTGATCACACCCGTCACATCGTAACATTTTCATTGCGCTATATAATTATGGATGCATTCGTCATATCATAACATATAAATTATCATGCATGACACATGGAACATATATAAATCTTGAACATAAAACAACCCATGGAAAGTAATGTGTTTCAATTCATAAATCATACATTAAAAAACTTTGGGTTCCCAAATGAAAAAGGGAATATCATACTTGATATAAGAATCATCAACCTAGAGTGAGAAGTAAAAGGTGTGTTTTTGAAAGAAGAGTTATTTTGGAAAACATTATGTTCGGCATAAAATCTAGTGGAAAACATGTATATCATATAAAAGGTAATATAATGATGAAGAAATTATTTTTATGGAATAAACATACTGAAAATAGAGTTAAAGAGGGAAAACCCGAAGAAAGAAAGTTTGGTTCGAAAATTCCCCTCACCTTGTATCCAAATGTTTTCTTCACATTAATATACTATATAACAACATTATATTAATTAACTTGAAATTAAAGAAACTTTTATACATGAATATGGTTTATTATGGTTTAATTAAGTTCTTTTATGGGTCTTTGGATGAGTTAAAGAGCTTAAATTCATTGTTTGAGAGTGTTCTTTTTCTTAAGTTTTCAAGAATGGTTCACTTGTACACTTGAATGGAAGTTCATGTAGAACATGGATAAACATACAGAACTGATATTACATTTTATTAATGATCTCAAAGTAGTTTAAATGATATTTTAATTAATTATTTTATATACCATGTGGATGAATCATTAGTTAAAATTTAATGATGACTGTTTTAGGTTAATTTGAAAGGTTTTTGGACCACAACAAGCATGTTTTGTTTTATAATTTAGTATTATTCATAAAAGTTGTTTCCAGAACCTAAAAGGGATTAAAAAATACATATTAAAACTTTTTTTCAACAATTTAATGTTTTTATTGATAGACTTGAAGGATTTGAAAGAAAATAAAGGTGCATCACCCATGATGATGGAAAATTGACACATCACAGGCAATAATTTCATTTTAAAAATAAAAGAGAGAGAGAAGAGTTTAATGAATAATATTCCATTAACATGATATAATACTAGTATATCAATCATAATATAGTTATAATGAAATTTGGATAAGATAATTTGAGGATAATAGAAGAAAATAAATAAAATTTGAATGGAAACTGAAAGAAAAAAGAGAGAGGAATTACCTCTTGAATCCTCCTCTTGATATCCTCCTCAAGGAACCTAGGCTTGGTATTTTGATGATACCAAGAACTACTGGAAGTGGGGTAGGGGATAAGGAAGATATTTGGGAAGAATTTAGACAAGGCATGAATCTTTAGAGGTGCGAGGAAATGAGGTTGTGAGGGGTAGTATTTATAATGGAGGGGAAGGGGGTTTTCTCAATATTATAATAATTAATTTATTATTACTCTAAAAGTTAAGAAATAGTTATGATTAAATGACTAAATATAGTAATTATGGTATGTTATTTTGAAACAATTTCCATTTACCTCATCTACGACTCATGCATGATGCAGAAATTCATTTATTTAGAATATTTTGTAAATTATAGAATTTCACGATTCACCAATAATTTAAGTATTTCAGAAAAATACAAAAAATGAACCCTAACCTTTTTTTTATGAGTAGAATTAAAAAATGAACTCCATTTTATGAAAATTATTTATATAAATGTGATAAATTTAATTTTTAATGAAAATCTTAATTTACTTGAAAAATACAAATTTTAAAATTAAAAACTGCTTTTCTAAAACTTTGAAAAATTAATTAAGGTATCATAAAATTATCATATAATCATAAGGATTATAAATAATACTTTATGAATAAATTTTATGCAAATAAATTTTATTTGAAATTATTAAGTTAATAATTAAATATTACGGGCTTATAAAAATACCAACACTATAATGTAATTATATCATATGGTCACTTATAGGATGGATAAATTTTATTTATACTCTCATTGGTAAGGTTCCTATTCACTTGGCCGATTAACTATTAATAAGGGTCATATTAATATTCATAAGGGTGAAATTACTATTCATAAAGGTATGTTACTATTCACCAAAAATTTAATTTTTCATATCGGACTCCAAACATCTTAATGATCGCAACCATGTATGCTAGATTTTAGAAATTCAACACAAAAGTGGAAAATTTATGTTTAATGGTCACATAGTAGTTCATTTAAGAATGATGTGGAATTGTGTTTCCTAATTTGATTTTATGTTATTTTGACATTACTATAATAATGGAGAAATTACATTGATAAATTTTGGGGTCGTTACATGCTCAAGCACCCCAATATAAGTAGAAATGAAAAGAGATACCAAAAAAGTATATATATGTTGAAAATTTCTATTATTGAAGGTTTATGCTCAAAATTAAGCATATCAAAACATATCCATAGATTATCAAGAGATTTTAGTGAACTTCAATAAATACACTAAAACTATCATGCTTCCATGTAGGAGCACCAGTAGCTCCTGAACGCGTACTAGTCACAACATAACTGGGTATAACTCCTTTATGAAGAGACTCTCAAAACCTGTCTAAGAGAGACACACCTCATAATGTGTTTGAGTCACTAGAATCCAATATCACCTATTTTATACAAGGAGAAGGATCATTTTAAGTACCATCATATGACTGGGAGGGGTCCTAAAAAGGAATAAAACTCACCCAACTACCACAAGCTCATCCTATGCTTCCTAGGGGTCTAACTCACCCTGAAACCTAGGCGGTCTCTCCCTCTAATAATTGTGGAGTGTTCTTATCCTGCACACATCATCTTATAGTATTTTCATATAAATAATTCACTCAATAGGTTGAGGTAAGATTGACAAACTACCAGGAGGTACCACCTTCTATATAATCCCCTTAATTGAAGCCCCATCACTAGGTGGATCATCCTATTGATCCTACTATAGAATACTTGATGGATTTTATCATGGAAGAATCATTATGAATTCAATATAAACCATGGTTATAAAGTAAACATGTGTCACGACCCGTCCCCTGGGGCCCATGCCATGATTACCCCAAGACCACCTTCCATAGGCCAGGGGATGGAAACTAGCACTGAAATGCATTTCCCCTAAAACTGGGAATGCATTGCCTTTATATCCTATAAACACACGAAACCAAGAACACAGAAAGATACGAACACAAGTAATGTGTATAGTAAAAAGAGTGCTGAAAGTAAAAAGGGTATGGAATACAAGACCAACAGTAAAGGTACAAGTACAACTGCAAAAAAATACAACTGAAGAAAAAGGAAAGCAACTACTAGGTCATCCTATGAGGTTCCTACCTAAAGGGTAGTTATAGATTTCCTCCTCAGCACTCCACATCCACCCATCTCCTCTGCGTACTGACACACCATATGTTCCACCTCCGAGCCTTGCCTAGTCTTGGTACCCTCAACCTCAATCAGCGCTGTCCGTCTTCTACACCAAACACAACAAGGTGCAGGCATAGCCTATGCAGGGGTGAGTATAACGATACTCAATAGAGACCCTGAGACCCTCAAGGTCTCACAAAATACAAAAATGATAAACCACAAAGAATGAAGTCAACTGACAACCCTACTTAGGTATATTCCCATACATATACCTAAGTTATCAAGTATACCCATCTCAATCAAGAGCAAACACAGGGTCTAACCCAAAATCCCAAAGCTCAACTATTCCACAAAGGAAGGAATATCATGAAGGTAAGTACCACATAGGTATGACACACTGAAGAATACCACCAAGGTATTACCATGAAGGAAACTACCACATATTTATGAACTCAGCTCACACCAAGTATAACTTAAGTATAGTAGTAGGGATGATTAGATGTAACTACTAATTTATCTTACTCTATTAATAGGTATACCCACGAAGGATTGTAGTACATCGTCAGACCCACACAGGATCCTAGTACATCATCAGTACATCATCAGACCCACAAAGGATCCTTGTACATCTCTAGTACGTCGTCAGACCCACACAAGATCCTAGTACATCTCCAGTATGTCGTTATACCCACACATGATTTTAGTACATCTCTAGTACATCATCAGACCCACACATGATCCTAGTACATCTCCAATACGTCGTCAGACCCACACAAAATCCTAGGACATATCTAGTACATCGTTAGACCCAGACAGAATCCTAGTACATCTCTGGTACGTCATCATACCCACACAAGATCCTAGTACATCTCCAGTACCTCGTCAGATGCACACAAGATCCTAGTACATCTCTAGTACATCTTCAGACCCACACAGGATCCTAGTACATCTCTAGTACATCGTCAGACCCCCACATGATCCTAGTACATCTCCAGTACGTCGTCAGACCCACACATGATCCCAGTACATCTCCAGTACATTGTAAGAGCCACACATGATCCTAGTACATCTCTAGTACTTCGTTAGACCAACACAGGATCCTAGTATATGTCCAGTACGTCGTCAGAGCCACACATGATCCTAGTACATATTTAGTATGTCGTCAGACCCACACAGGATCCTAGTACATCTCTAGTATGTCTTAATACCCACACAAGATCCTATTACATCTCCAGTATGTCGTCAAAACCACACAGGATCCTAGTACATCTCCAGTACGTTGTCAGAGCGAGCTACAAGGTCCCCACACTAAGCTCACTTGTCTCTGGGAGGGTCCGATCCTCAATCCACTGGTCGGTAATCCAACTACCATGATGTCCCACGAAAAAGTATCCCAAAGGTCCTCCATGTCATAGGGGTCTCAACGCAATAGACGGTGCATCAATCGGATGCCAGGTCTGTAAGTTAATAGTCTATTAGTCCTGAGGGCCGGATCTGTAAGTTATTAGCTTTGACCGTGGGATCCACACGGGCGGTGCATGGTTTTGTTAGATCGTGCGAGAAAGGCATGCAAAGTCCCTGGTTGAGATAGCACCAACCGTACAGCTGGCACATGGTTTTCCAAACCGTGTGGGGTAACCGTGCAACCACTTAAAGTTTGGGTTCTTAAAGTCCCGAGCCACTTGGGATTTCCCATTTACCCTCATTCTTCCTCCCACCCATGGCTCATGCGGGAGTTCTGGTTTTCATAGGTTGGGGGTGCTCCTTAGATCATTTTGGAGGAAAATCGAAGGGGTTTATTGGCGGATCGAAGGCGGTTCTCCTCGGGTAAGTCCCTCTTTGGGCGTGAGGGCTGTGGTGCGGCAGGGTGCCGCCGCGGCTGGCCGAATGGCCAGCCATCTTCTTTGTGCGGCGCGGCTGCGCACCTCACCTTTTTCAGTGACCGGATCGACCGTCCGTCCTCCATTCATCACCGTGGCACAAGCTGCATCTCCTTGTTTTCCGAGTGGCACAGACGCACGCCGCCACCCCCATCGTGCGGCCGACCTCCGGTTTCTATCTTTCTCCATATAAAAGATTTCATAAAAAACACAGGGGTTGAAGGAGAGGTCAGACCATGTTTGTTTGGCCTGCACCCTCTGAGTTAGAGTGGTAGCAAGCAGTTCAAAATTTTTTCTTGAATCATGAATAATTTCCAAAAACAGGTAAGGGGAAAATTCAAACAATAGTCCCTACAACCACCTGCAATAATTATTCCCAATACCTTAAAAAGAAATCATCCATGGATCAACTAGTTAGTGAGTTGATCCGTGTTCTTTGTTTTGAAGGGTCGAACATGGGAATCAATGATCACACATAATTAAACCCCTACCTTGAAGGTTTATTGTTGTGTTGCTAGAGAGAAGTCGAAGATGTCAACGTTCGTCGTTCCCACCACACACCTCCGATCCTGAGCTCATTCGTCAGATAAACACTCTTCGATGGAGGTGGTTCTTCATTGTTGAAGATGTCCACCACTGTAGGATGTCACGAGGAAGGATTTGAAGATTTTTGGGAACATCAGCATTCTTCGTTTGGAGAATCATTATTCATGGAAGAAGTTATTCGTTGGAGAAGTGTAATCCTCCCAAAAGCTCTCCCCTTCTCCATGGACAAATACTTTCCCCCATCCCCACCAAAAATAAAATAGTGAACATAATAGAATATGTTATTTAATTAGTTCATTGGAATAATTTCCAATTGGATTAATTAATTAATTGATTAGTTGGTATAATTAATCAAAGGGGGTGGCATAATTAAAGTGGGGAAGTTCAAGAAGCATCCCCACATTTAAGAGGGAGTTTAAGGGTTTCTCCCATTATGAGGGTTCGGGTGGTCCCCACCTTTAGGAATTAAAATTGGGGGGGGGGGGGGGTTGGATCGGGTGGTCCCCCCCACCATAACCCAAGTGGGAGGTTTTAGTTCACGTGGTCCCCACCTTTATAACATCCACATGGAAGGTTTCAACAAATAAAAATGCTAATTTTTTTTATTTTATTCTTTCATGAAAAAAAAACTAACTTTCACCCTCGACCAACTACCGTCGAGGTGAAAGTCTCCTTAAGAGAATACCAGCACTACAATTTCAACGGTCTCCTTGGATTTCAATTCTGACCACCGGTTCAAAAGTTACAAAAACCTTCTCACACATTTACTGAACGTACTCGAAGAAAAAGTTTAGAAATTCATTCTGGGCACTCCGGGCCTCGGGATCTCACACCGTCAATTTTTTTCAGGCGTATACAATTACCATTTAATTAAAAAAAATTACATGGAAATTTTTGGTCTTTACAACATGGGAGGATAACTCAAGAAGAACATGGAAACAACAATCCATTCTCAAATGATGCATGTACCGATATTTTACTTACAACCCATTCCTACATGTACCGACATGCCAATTATCAGAGTCACGGTGAATAGAGACATTGGTCACCACACTATCACTAGGTTCCCTATCAAGAGAGATACATTCTAGATACTTTAACACTATTCCTTAGTTCCCAAACCAAACCTCACATGTAGAAAAATCTAAAAACTCTGATCATAATATGAACTCCTACAATACCACATTATCACGTCTTGATCAACTAGGGCCAGCCTATCTGATAGTAAGCTGAGTATGACACCCCATGCCCACCTCCAACAAGATATGGGATATAGACTAGCACTGAATATGCACGAATGAAACATGGGAGACCTTAGCCTAAGGTACCTATAAAGATGTATATATCTCTAATCACCAAATTAATGCAGAAAGGGAAGATATAACAAAGACCAATATGAACATATACAACTATATCCCACATCAGAGTATAAAATGTATGGGAAAGCATAAAGGGGAAATTTTAATCCTACCCAAATTGTAAAAGAGTAAAAAATTATAGTAAAGAGGGGACTTCTATCAAATGTGTCTCCTGGAACTAACTATCGTTATTCTAAATCAATCATACTCCACCTTATCCTGGTCTACCCAAGGATCAATTATATGACATTTCATCTATAAAAGATATAAAACGTGCGTGTAGATCCCATGAAGGGGTGACTATGAAATACTAAGTAGGACACCCTGAAATCACAAAAAATAAAGAATAAATAAATAAGTCAAATCATCATCACAAAGGTATATTAATAAAAATATGATACAATAGAAATAATAAATCAGATATAATCAAGATATACAATAACTCTCAAAATAGGTTCACCACCATACTACCATCCTAGGATTCTGCTCAAGCCATCAAGGCAACAACCATCCATGACAACTCAATCCCTAGGTCTTACTAACACTGATGATGCTCATCCAAGAGGTCATTCCTATCAGTACACTCTATGAAGAAACACATTATAGAACTTAGAATATGTCAATAAATAGATAGGGGATCATACTTAGGGCTAATGGGGGATACCTGACCCTACCCAAAGTAATCCAATTAAATGGGGATCACATTCCCTGGAAAATGGTAATGGGATACCTGACCCAACCTAGGAATGAATGATATAAAATCACACCCTAGGACACTCATAGGTATACCTATCTCTATTCAAGACTAATTTGTAGATAGGATCACTAATCCTATGTTTAGGATGGGATGCCTCACTATACCCTTATATGGATGGACCTAGAGAATGTACCCTACTAATACTCATCTAGAATAAAATGAATGGGCCTTAACCTACATTAGAAGAAGTAAAAAAATGTGTAAATTGAATAAAAGGTGTGTATTGGATATCCTAGTAATTCCTATGTCCTTTGGCCTATTCACGTATACTTTGGCCATGCCTGTGTAATCTGGTTGTGCAAGTGTACTCTAGTTATACCTATGTATCTGACTGCGTCTTAGTACTTTGACCATGTATGTGTAATGTAGAAGTGCCCGTGTAGACTAGTTGAGCATATGTACTTGGTTATTTCTATGATAGTGTACCCTAGAGTACACACCGTGTCACAAACATCAAGTCAAATGATGTGTGGTCTAGCTACATGACATGTGATACTTATCTCTATGTGTAACCATAGCCACAAAAATAGGGTCTATTTAGAGTGTGTTCTTCTGAACTACATGCTGTTTGACTTATAAATTTCCAAAATTTCCATATTGTTTTACATGTCTCACCCATGTAGACATTGCCTTTAGATCTTCCAAAAATTTCACTTCTAGAACTTAGATCTATGGTTTTCCCTGCCTGAACCATTTTTGGTGGCCAAATTCCTGCCACCCATCCACTTCAGAAATGCTTCTCATATCAACATGTTTCCAAATCACCACCTGTAGAAGGAAAAATCCAGATCCAATCCCTAATCATCCATCATCATCATCATATCAGGATTGTGCCTTCAATCCCATAACTGAACCCGCAAAAACAATCCATTATGGAAGAGATTGATTATGAAATGATCAATTTTTTGGTATTGTCAAACTACCATCCAAATGAACAAAAATAATGATCTTATTAAGAATGAGGGTAGAAAAGCATAGAAACACAAAATTGATCACTTTATTTCAACCATTTTTCAGGTTGGCTTCAATCCATTGATTGTGAAAACATCGATCGTGGAGAGTACACAATCATCAAAATAACATTATCAACCCCTAATTCTATGAGGATAAAAAAACCTAAAATCAATCATTGAGTCAAAAATTAATCTGCTAAAGGGATTAATTTGTGTTTGATAGAGGAAAATCAAAATGGGGATTAATTTAAATGAATAATACATCTTACCTCGATATTGGATCAATCACTAATGAATAATAGATTTGTGCTTTTATAATTGGAGAGATCCAAGAACTTTATTGGTGAAGACAACTCCTTGGAAAAATGATCACCACTCCATGATATATTTTTATTAATCATAATCTATCCTCTATGTCCATATGAAATCCTTAGGGATATGAATATACCACTAGGATTTTTCCATAACTAGGTCTAAATAGAGAATAAATTAGGTTTGGTCCAATTTAATAACTAAGAAATTAATAATTTAATTTATTTAATTATTTTTATACTTACTAATGCTCTTAAGATAAACACTTGATGTGTATAAAGGTTATGTTTTTTCTAGGGTAAAACCTACATTATGGATTTAATGGGGGTATTTGATTTACTATCTATAACACTGTTCAAGATCCATTCCATTATTTCAAAAAATATATACCCACATGATATAATATATTTAATATTTTTATTCTATCAATATCGAGGCTCCTTGGACCCTGAAATCCCACATTGACTCTACACCTAGCTCTTAGAACACTCTTTAAAATATTCCAAAGTTTTATAGAGGAAAAACAAAGTTTTCACCCCTTTGTTAAAGTTACCACAATAGGTGATATTTTCAGAGTATGTTCTTTTTTCCATTGATGTGATCCTATATACTTTATGAGATCCACCAATATAGTATTACCATAATACAATGTGATAGTATCTATACAATTAGGAACCACATTAATCTCTTTAAATTTTTTTCGAATCCAGGAATCTTCTTTGGTTGCATCAGAAGCTGCTATATTGTTGGATTCTGCTGTAGAATCAGCCATAAATAGTTGTTTTGAACTCATCCAGCTCACATTTACTTCATTGAGATTAAATTCATATACAGACTACAAATTTAGATTGTTCTGATCTATTTTTAAACTAGAATCAATATATCCTTTGATCACTAGTTCCTCATCTCCTCCATATACAAAGAACATATCCTTAGTATGCCTAATATACTTAAGGATAGTATTAACAATATCACAATAAAATTCTCTTGGATAATCTTGATATCCACCTTCCATGCTTAAAGTATAGTAAACATCAATCCTAATACATTTTATAGAATAAATGATATATTATGTCACATGTGTATATAGGATCCTACTCATTCTCTCTCTAGTTGTGTTTGAGGACACATTTTCTTAAAGGGATATATACCATGTGGCATTTGAACCAATACCCTCTTGGATTGTTATATAATAAATATCCTTAGTACATATTCAATTTATTTAGTTTGAATTATTCCAAGAATGATTTTGGATCTATCATGAATGATCTTTATTCCAAAGATATATGATACTTCATCTAAGTCCTTCATGGAGATGATTTTTTTGACAAGTCATTAACTGATTGTAAGATTGGTATGTAATTTATAATAAGTAATATGTTATCAACATATAATACTATTAATACAACAAAACTCACACTAAAATTCTTGTAAACACATGTATCATATTCATTCTTTATGAAATCGAATTCTCTTATGGATTCATAAAACCAAATGCTATATGACATAAATGTATACTTTAACCCATAAATGGATCTCTGTAACTTTCATATCTTATTGGATTTTTCTTGTGTAAAAAACCCTTTAGTTTGCTTCATATATATGTCTTCCTAAAGGCTTACATTAAGTAAATTTGTTTTTACATCCAGCTATCAAATCTCATAGTCATGGAAAGCATCTATGGAAAGTAGAATTCTGATGGATTTATACATTAAAACTAGAGAAAAGTATTCATCATAGTTGATTTCTTAATGTTGTTTAAGACTTTTATCTACTATCCTTGCTTTATAGTTACATAATTTACCTTACATATCTATTTTTCTCTTGAATACCCATTTACACCCAATTGGATTTACATCAATGGGTGGATAAACCAAAAACTAGACTTGGTTATCATACATGGAATCCATATCAAAATTCTTGGTTTCTTACTATATTATAGAATCTAAGATCTCTACTAAATTATTATATATTATATTATTTTTATTTTCAACCAATAATGAGGAAACATATTTAGTGACTATAAAACCATATCTTCCTTATTCTATAACCTCTCTAGTGATACAATGTAGTACTTGTGTTTTAGGAACAAAATCTTACATGAGGACCTATAAAAACATTTCTTATACCAACTCTTGTGTATGTTTAGAATCAAATTCATCAAATTCAATATTTATCCAACTATAATTATTGAGTATTTCATCCCTATAAATAAAAATGGTTTGTCTTATGATAATAAACTTCTCATATAAGGGGTTGTATCAATAGTATCCCCATGTTTCCTTAGAATACCCTATACAGATACAATTTTTTCTAGAGGGTGCTAGTTTGTATCTATATTTTTCCATAACAAATTCCTCACAAGACCATGCATGAGTATGAGACAAAACATATTTCTTTCCAAATATTAACTTTTATGGTATCCAGTCTTCCACCTTAGTTGGTACTCGATTTAGAATGTATTTTTTAGCATGTAATGCATATCTCCAAAAGTATAATAAAATATTTTCATGGATCATCCTTGACCTTACCATTTCAATAAAGTTACAGTCCCTCCTTTCATTGAAACTATTTTAATATGGTTTATAAGGAAGAGTGAGTTGGTATAGGATCCCACACTCATAGAAAGTCAATGAATTCTTGGATAAGATATTCACCACCCTAATTAGATTGAAGTTTCATTATCTTCTTACCAAGTTGTTTCACTACATAATTCTTGAAATCATTGAATTTATCAAAATATTTTGAGTTATACCTCATTAAATTGAAATATCCATATATAATCAATTCATCAGTAAAATTAATGAAGTAAGAATACCCACATCCAGCTTTAACTAATCAAAATGGTTTGCATACATCAGTGTGTACCAATTCTAGAAGATCTATAGATCTTTCACCTTATCCACCAAAATTTTTAATGTTCATTTTTACTTATAAATAAGCATGAAATATATCAAGTGGTTTTAGCACAAAAAATATAATTAACCATCTTGAGGATATTTTTCATATGATTCTCATTTACATAACCAAGATGATGATTCCACAACTAGGTGTGATATAATTCATGCGAACTTAATTCATTATCAATTGATAATACTTGGTTTTCATAATTTAATACATAAATACCGTTATTTAAATGCACTAAACCATAACATATGCTATCTTTATAAAAGAAAAAACTTTTATTTACAATCTTGAAAATAAAACCATTTGTATATAGTAAAGATACAAAAAGTATGTTTTTGGTAATAGTTGGTACAAATAATAATCCTTAAAATCCAAGACCATCCAAGTTGGAAACATAAGGTGGTAGTCTCCAATGTCTAGATTAGATATCCTTTCACCATTGATAGCTCTCAAATCCACCTATTCCCTCACAATATCTATAAATATACATGGTTCCTATATCTAAATTCATATGTGAGAACGAAATGTGGTATATAATACTTAATGTGTAGATATAGAAATATTTCACTTGATAATGAATGCACACAAATCTTCCCATTTTTATTTAATAGGATGTAGTTATTCTTCCAGTGGTATAGATTTCCACATGTAAAACATGCACAATCTTTTTCCTTTGACTATATTTGGATCTTACATTTCTTAGAAGGATAGTTCTCAGGATCCTTAAACTGGTATGATTCTTAACCCCCTTTTCCTTATTAATTATTTTATTTTTAACTATAAGGGCTGAATTCTTTTCACACCTCATGTCTTTATAAACCGGGAGAATATGAGTTAGGATTTGTGAAAGTGTTTTATCAATATTTTTCATATTATAATTAATAATAAAACTGGAGATACTTGTAGGCAGTGATGATAAAATGATATCTATTTGCAACCCATCAAGGATTATAAATACCAAGTTGTCTAAGCGCTCAATGTAGCTAATAATATTGACTACATGAAGGATAAATGGAACCAACTCTCTAGCAATTCATGTGAATAGTTTACTAGAGATCTCATATCTATATTGTATTTCCTTCACTTGATAGAGATTATAATGGTGATACATGATTCTATACACATCTATATCCTTATGTTATTTTAAAATCTCTCCAGACATGGACGATAACATGATTCATTTGATATATATGGAATTATCTGAATGTTTAATATAGAGATAAAGTTCTTCATCATGATCTTATTTTCAAGGAACCTCACTAATATGGTTTTCCATTCATGCTGAAGTATAATATGTAGGAATCTATACCATTCCTATAAATCTGTGATGGTGAGAAGGTTTTCCTAATCTAGAATGGATCGTAGTGATATTTTCAAAGCTGTGAGAGTTTCCATTTCTATAACAAGTAATAATAGAATTTCAATACATTATATAGATTACAATTTAGATAATAAATTTAAATTAATTTATTAACCTCCAACTATTTTAGGGAAAAATAATATCCCTTACTATTAGTTTTGGAATATCCCATTGCATGGATGCCCTAGTGAAAAAGGATCCATATATCCCTTCTAATAACCCATACATAGGTCTGAAAATCTACATGAAGGTATTTAGGTAGGAATAACATTCCAACTGGATTAACTAATCACTCCTTGATCCTTTGAGTGGACTCCACAATCCTAAAATCCAAGATTAGGATTTCCTCAAAACCTTTCATACTAGTTTCACTAAGTCTCACAAAGATGATTGACCCTTAATCCAAGATAGGTTAATTCAACCCAAAACTCAAGAAAGAGATTCCCCAATAATTAAAATCACACCAATGAAGATTGGTTAATCACTTTGAACTATGTTTTGATTTCTACCCATATAGTGGAAGGCTATATCGACACAATATTTTTTTGAGTGTTTTTATCTATTATATGTAAACTACCCATTTTATCTTATCACATGATTTTTAATATTAAATAAATTTTACTAAAGTGATTAACCAAGTCTAGATAATGTTTAAAATTTTATAATATTTATTTTACTTCCAAAATACATTCTTATTAATTAGTTAATTTAAATATTTAAATATCAATAAATAATTAACCATGTTACCGACCGAAATAAAATAAATAAAGTGGAATGAACATGAGATTCTATAATGGTTGGTTTATCTAGTGGATGATAAACTAACCCTTAAACTTGTGGAATTATTTCTTAGAATCAAGCATGGTTTAGGTTTCAGCATTCCACTCGTGCCACTATATACCTTCTGTAGAGGTTTCACCTCAACACCAAACTTGAACCACCTCCACTCACAAGCGAGATCCAAAACTTACATAATCATACCCACAAATAGGAAAGGGGAACCAAAGGATTGGTTAATGGTGTGTTTACATAAAATTAATTGTATACACACAAGATCTTACATAATGAGAGGAGAGGAACGACTCAGAGATCCTTATTTAATTTAATAAATTATTATTAAAAAATTAAAGATAAAATTAAATAGACCAATCACATACATAAGATGGTATATGATCATGATCATCCACATACATTCAAAGAATACCAAAAAATACACTAGATAGAATTAAATTTTATCCGTTCTTTATTAATAAGATAAACATGAAAGAATTAAATTAATTAATAAATTAATTAATTCCCTTTATCTTAATTACCATGCTAATTCTCGTAGAGATACCCATCATAAATAAAATATTGAAAATAAGTGTATTAACAAGTAATTACAAATAATTACATGGAATTAATTGAGTATTTATTAATTCTAAAAATATTAATACATAGTCAACACAAAAAATGAAAACATTGTAATTAGATATTTAATGAACCAATTAATTATTCTGTATGTAATTTAATTTTGTTCTTTAATGTGAGACTGAACAACATGTACTAGTAAGTTAAATGACATGTTCTTTACCTAACATGTATCTTGGATAAACAACTAGGGACATAGAGTGTACCTCAACTAGATTACACAACGTATACTAATGAGATATATATTAGGTGTTCCACTTTTTTTTTTGTGTCCTAGATAAGAACTTATGGACTCTACATATTTCTCAGCTAGATTACATGGTGTTTACAAATGAGATACAAACTATTAGTTTTGTTTACCACGTTTCTACAATAAATTCCTAGGAACTTAATGTGTAACTCGACCAGATTACATGGTGTGTACTAACAAGCTACACACCCTGTGTTCCACTTGTTGTGTGTCTGCATAAACCACCAGTTGACTTGGTGTATCCTTTGAATATAGGGATTATTGAGTCACATGATGTGTATTATAGATACAAACCATGTATCTCATCAATAATACATGCTTCTAGTATAATGTGGTGTTATGACATATATTTGACCACATAATTAGTATTATTTTTTTCGCTAAACGTGTATGCTACCTACACATCGTGTGGTCTAACAGACTATTCACTCAGCTATCTTGGTTAATATACAGTGTATATTAAATTCTCTCCATATCATTATTGGTTGTAATTCCGTGCATTATATGACTTTCCCAAGTTTAATGATATTTGGTACAAAAATTTTAATTTTGGATACATTTCATTTATCCATGAATACCTGCCAGAATCCACAGAACCACCTGATAGAATCTCAAACCATTATTTATATGATATTAATATGTTTAAGATGACGTGAAACTTGAATAAAGGAAATTAATATATTGAAAAAATGTTAATTAACCAATGTATTAAATAATTAATAAACTAGAAGTAAATAACTTACAAAAATTGTGTATAATAGATTAACAAATAATAAATAATAAAAAATTATTACGAGAGAACTATGATTCAACTTGAAGGTAATGGGGTGCAACGGAAGCAGTTGGGGCCATGACCAAAATACCCCCCATAAAATTATTATTATTTATCCTAAAAAATAAATAGATATATATTATTATAATCTTCAAATATAGGATCTTTTTTATATATAATTTATAATTAATTTATTTAGTTAAATAATTACATTTCATTTAATTATTTCTTCATTGATGAATTAGTAGACAACACTTGTTGTACTATCATTAAATCATAGGAATCAGGTGTATATTATCTATAGAAACAATCTACACATGTTCCATGAACCTTTGATCATCACTGTATAATTCTATGGGTAATAATGTATAAGAATATATTGCTTGTGATTTCCGATTTTGATCATAATCAAATCCTTCAAGGGAGAAGGAATTCGCTTTGGTGGAGGAGAAGAATTTCTCTAGGTTTTTCAGAGCATTATAGGGAGGGAGATCTCTAAGGATTGATAAGATTATCTCTAGAACTCATTGTGAAAAAAAAATAATGTGGCTCTCCCCAAGAGCCACTAAATATCATAACTGGGTCTATATAGTGGTAAAGTTATAAAATAAATAATTCCACAAGGGATGTTATTATTTTCTTAATTCACGATGAAATCCATATCTAAATAATAATAAAATTATTATTATTTACTTGATATGTGATAAACTCATGGATAAAATAAATATTATTTTATTGAATAAATAAATTAAAATTTATTCAAATAATATTTAATATGAAATTTCTCACAGGACTATTAAACTCAGTCTAGAAATCCTCCAAAATATTTATTGGCATTTGAATAGTGACTATTTATTTAATTAAATAAATACAACTACATTATTTTCCAATAAATATATAAATATTCGATTCATTTAAACTAGTGAATAAATATTTATTAAATAATCATGTAACTAAATAAATAAATATGTTTTTACCTTGTGAATAAACCATAATAAATAAATATGTTTATATTCACAAAATTAAATAAATAAAACCTGGTGAATAAATATTTATTAAAAATTCAACTCACATATATATTCCCTTCAATAACTAGTGATTTAATACTTGCAATCAAACCGACAAGAATAATTATTGAACATTGTATGGGAATAATATTTATCCAGTATTTAATATTCATATATAATTCAATTGATGTTTCTAATACAATTTGTGTGTTACCCTATAGGCCCCTTTCTCAGTGGCATTAGGATATACTACCTAAAGTCTATGGTTAGAATCTAGCAACATGCTAAATATCCCATAGAGAAAGAATTTAATGTTTTATTAACATGTAATCACCTATGAACATACACTGTTTAATATAATCTTTTAATCTCAACACCTTTACTCAAAAAGGTTTATTGATAGTTTCATCAACCTATATGCTCAATGTCTCTTTCTTTGAATTTATTGTATTGAAATTTCCAATAATACCACCATAGGCATGGAATTAATCAAGAAATTATATTCCTATAAAAAAGGATGTGATATCAACTTTTGTTAAATAATATTAAGGATAAATCCTTTCTCACATTATTTATTAATACAATATCACTCATGATGCACCCAATGTATCCTACCTCAATTAGAGCATATGTTTTCATGATTTTCATAAATATATCTAAGTATGAAAATTATGACATTTATTAATAATAATCATAAATTTTATGGATAATTACACATATCCACAGATAGGAATATCCAATGACACATATAAATGTTGATTTCCTATTGGTCGGTCATGTTCTCATAATCTCTTTCAATGGAGATTTCCAAGGGTATAAACCATGAGAATGTATATCAAAGTTTTATGAGTTTTATCCCTGTGAGTATGTATCATTTATGTCCCATTAAATAATATCATCCAAATATAGAACTTAAATTTAAGAATACTGTTTGGAACTTGTAGGTTCTTACCATAGTAGGGAACTGATATGATCTTTTAGTGTGACAAGTATGCTTAGGGAATTATCACATACTATGTTACATATAATAACAATCATGATGTGATAATATATTTTATATATATTAAAACATGTGAATATAAGTAACCATAAATTAATTAGAAGTTTGTTCTATGGAACCAACTTTAATAATTTATAATACATTTTATTTTCTTATTTTTAACATAAATATACATGGAATACAATCATTTGAATCTAGATGCCCAGAGTACATAATTCATAAACTAATAAAAATGAAATCATTATTTCAAATCTCAAAAATGTTATCCTATATTCCCTTTAACTCATAATACTACATAAGATAACCTAGGGACGACATAAGATGTGGGTCAGCTATAAATCCTAGTAAGGGATCAATCAGAGTAAGTATGATACATAAGATAAAAAATACATATCATAATGTCATAAAAGAGAATAATATCATAGAATCATGCCATGTAAAAGATGATATCATAAGATCATGTAAAAAGAGAATGTTTAAACATCATAAGCATAATCCAAGGCCCACCACCAAGACATCATAACATAGTGTTCTAGGATAACCAGTCATGCACCCTACTTATTATATCATGAGAGGAAAACATTACCCATTTTTTTGGAGTGCTATCAAGGTGCACCCTTTATATGTCTAACTTTACATGTGCCACATCGATCATATAACAAAAGAATATATTTCATCATTTCAATCCCATGATTAAGTAATGTAGGTTTAATAAATAGAATCAACCAATAAATGAAGGATAGTTATATCTATTTGAATTATCGTGAATAAAAAATAGGGTTGGGTATTTACAACATAAAATTTATGGCGTAGAAAATAAAGAGATAATTTCGGTAGCATAATAGATATAGAAAAAAGTTTACAAAAGGGATTAATGAGAGAGGAAGGTAGTTTATCATTATTTGAAAATAATTTGGGTAATAAAGGATTTCTTATAAACACAATAGAAAATAATTAATTTAGAATAAAAATTTTTATAATAAGGAAGTTCTTTAATGAAAAAAGGAGGGAAAGAACCCCTTACCTTGAGAGGTTGATTGTAAAAGCAAGATAAGAGCTACTTAGAACCTTAAAAACTCATTAGAAGGGATGTTCCGAGAGAAAATGAGAGGAAATTAAATATATAATTATTTAGAGTTAAGAGTAATGGGAGAATGAGTGGGTATTTATAGAAAAATAAGGTTAATTATTTATTAATTTCTAAACAAAGGCCTTATACATCTAGTTGATAAAAAATGAAAAACCATTGATATTCCCATGGTTTTTCACATGTAATTTTACAAGGGGGAGTGGTTTTTAATATTTTAATAGATTCTGCACCGAAATTATTTAATTAATATTATTTTGTAGGTGGAAGGGGTTCCTTTTCATAAATGATTTTTTAAACCTTTAAAATATAACTTAGGTTTTGGAAGATTCATTATAGGTTTGGAAAATTAATATTATCACTTTAAAATACCTTATTTTAATGAATAATAATATTTTTGGTTGATAAATCCATTTATAGTATTTATGAAATCACTTTTAAGCCATTATGATTTTATAATGCTTACCAGATATTTATATCGTATTTATTTTTTACCCAAAAATTTGTATATCTTTGAAAATTATAAAAAAAAACATTGTTGTATAAATTTGATATAAGGATTTTAAAAATGAAATTTATTTTATCAAAATAATTTTCTAAATATGTAAAATTTAACTTTTAAATAAGAAATCTTATTTACTGAAAATACTAGTTTTTATGACAATTTCAACTTTCCGACCCTTAAAAAAATTACTTAGGATCTTATAATTTTTTTATTATTTATATTCAAATAAACAATGTTTTATAAGATCATTTCAAAGAAATAAGTTTTATTTAAAATTCATGAATTTATCAAAAAAAAGTTTAATTTTAATCATACATTTTCCAAAAATACAATTTTGTTTTCTTTGTATCCAAAAATCTATTTATCATATTCATCTTATATTCACATGCATTAAAATAATATTGAAAATGGTATTAAAATAACCACTATTTCATTTCTAACAAGAAAATTTACACCTTTATACTAAAATGGTCTGGATATATAACCCCTTATTACATTAACATATACCATAAGGGTTAGGTGTGTGGTGGTAGTGGTTTGATGAAAAATGATTGGGAATTAACTTCTATAAGCATGGAATTATCTCGTAATTGATTCCGTTGAAGTCTCAGTTGTTGAATCTCAGCTTAAACTTCATCAAGGGTGAACCCTAGTGAGTCTATCTCCCTTGGAATCAATGATAAATGAGATTCATAAGGGATGATTCTATTGGTTTATGCCATCAATTCATCCTTCTACATCAATTATATTTTATTATAAACCCTAATATATACTAATATTAATAGTTATTTATAATAGATATATTACCAATGACCATAATTATTAATGGTCATAATTCCCAATAATCATATCGTGGGTGTATTCTATAATAATAATAAAGTGTTTTTTATTTTAATTATATATTTTATGTGTTATAAATTATACTATATTACTAAATGGTATATATATTCTTTTAGAAGGGTGATTTCATTTATAAAAGTACGGGTTGTTACATTCTTCCTCCCTTTAGAAATTTCACATTTTTTTCATAACCTAAAAAATATGAGGGCACTTATTTTTCATTTCTTCTTTAGGTTCCAATGTTTCCTCATAATACTTATGGCTCTAGCACAATAATTTAACTAGGTGATTTATCTTGTTTCATAAAACTTTGTCTCTACAATATAATATCTTCACTTATAATTCCTCAGAAAAATATCATTATCCAATGGAACCACCTTTGAATTTCATACATGTGAGGGATTTGGTAAGTTCTTACTCAAGAGGGATACATGGAACACATCATGTACTTTATATAGGTTAGTTGGGAGTTCTAATCGATAGGCTATAGCTCCGATGAGATCAAGAATCTCAAAGGGGATAAGGTATCTATTATTTATCTTTAACTTCTTCCCAAACCTCAATAATTTCTTCCATGGTGATAAGTTTAATGAACCAACTTGGGATTTCTATCCATAAAACTCTTGATATGAACTTCCACATACTCTAGGATCATCCCTGATCCCCTCAAGATGATGATAAGCATCAAGGGAATCGAATATAGCTGTTGGGGATGGTTTCACCCTCAAAGAACCAAATATAAACACCCAAACATTTCATAATAATAAATAGGTAAAATAAATGTTAAAGGACATATAATATAAGAAAATATATAAAAATTTAATATAAGGTTAACAAAAATACAATGGATGCTAAAAAAAAATCGAAGAAAGACAAAATAAACAAATAAAAAACTTAATCCAACTATTTCCATGAAACCGAAGGTCTGATCACCATATCCGTGTGACTCATAAGCCACCACCATTATCCTGACAACCATCCACTTCCCAAGGAATATAGTACAGGAAACCAACCCAAAATACAAGAAATAGAGAAACATATAAAAGACATTACGACTACATACCCACCAACATGAGTATGTAGGGTGTGAGCTAAATCCAATAGGATATCACTATGAGTCCAATTAATTCCTTTTATAAAATAAACCAAAATTGATAATTTTAAGGTAATATAAACAAATAGGTTTTCATTTCCATTTTACACCATATAAAGGAAAATCCAAAATTTAGTATGTAATTTTTAAAAGCACACCATTTAAAAAACATACCATATTTTTTTTACCAAAACCAATACATATTTTAAAACCACCAATTTCTCCTTAAACATAATGATTTTGAAAATATACTCATACTTGGTTTAAAAAGTTCCAAAATCATTTACAACAAAACTAGTAATTTGAAAAAAATTCCCCCTTTTCCCTTTTAAATATTTTTGCACAATTAATTCAAAGGTAATGAAGGAATCAAGGTAAAAACATATAAATCACCACTATAAGAGGTGTATGATAATTCTAATAAATTAATGGAATAAAACTAGTCAACATCAAAACTAAACCAAAAGAAATCTATGCATCAAAAAACTCCATCCAAGAAATTATTATCTCACAAGACAATATATATAACATAAGGCCTAACATATGATGCATAACATGAGACAACACCATGAGGACTAATGGGAAAGCACAAGAATCATATAGGTGGAACTACTATCTATAGGTTAATAGTCAAACATGCATTAAATGAATCACTCTAAGTAGTCTCCTTATCAAGAATCCCCTTGTCCAGGAGTACAAACAACCAGGGGGAATGTCCAATTCTAAACCTATACTAGACTAAAAATTTCCCATTATTTCCTATATTATATCCTTGGTTTTCCCATGGAATAATAATGGAGGTGTGTCGTGATAAAATAATTTCATCACATGACAATAAAATTAACCTAGGTCTAACATCACAGACATGGCCATCCCACATCCCAAACTACCCTTTAAAACCCCCAAACACATCACACATCAATAATAACATCATAAAGCATCCATCACATGGATAAGAACACCATCAACAAAAAAACATGGGGTATTAACAATGAAAAATCAATATAACATAATAAATTTCCAACTAGGCCTTCACTTATATCATATAAATTAGGAAAAACCTTTTTAAAACAATTTGGAATTAAAAAAAGATTCCAAAATAAAGTATAAACAAGTCCAAGAAAAACTAAATAAGTCAAGGGAAACTCTATTTTCACCCTATAAAACCAAACCATCCTTTAAAATAAAGAAAAAATTTTAAAAAGGGGGGACACATTGAAAACCCCATTTTTCCTAAATTCTAATGAAAACTTTCATTTCATAAAGAAATCCCACTTTGACATTTTTTCAAATATGAATAATGCCTAAAAAACCGTCTTAAAACCAAGTTTCATTGCAATAAGAAAATAAACCATTTTTTCCAAAAGAAAACCCACCCAAGCATGTAAAACCTTTTAAAAATCAAAACTATTTATCATATATCTGGTTAATCTAAAAATAAAATGCATTTAAAGTATTAATAAATCATTAAACTCTTAAAAAATAAATAAATCAAAAACACCCACCTAAAGTGGAGTAACCATGTCGCCTTCAACGAAATCCACTAGGAAAGAACCCCTAGGATGGATAAAAAAATTTAAAAACTGAAATCCCGAATTTTAAAAAAACCATAGTCATGAAAATCATCCAAACATGGCCACTAGGTTTATATAGGAAGAGGAAAATGGGAGGAAACCTATGAATAAGAGGAATGGAACCCTAACCTTTCAAAGCGGGTGAAGAATCACCAAGAAACCACCATGAAATCACATTTGAGGAGATTTGGAAGAGACCATAAGGTATGGGAGAGTGTTAATGATCAGGTAAAATTAATTGGGGAAGCTAAGGGAAGAAACCACACTTAAAAAGAATCAGAAAGGATACAAATACCCCACTTCAAAGGGGTTTCATAGTTTACTCGCATGATTAAAAAAATTGTTTGCTAACCATGAAGATCCCCTTTGTAAAGAGCTACATGGTATGCACACTTAGTATGAATAGTTAAACTAATCATGCAACTTAACCTTGTGACCTGGAAAAGACCCTAAATTTTACACTTTTCATCCTGAAATTCCTCTAACTCGAGGGGCTAAACTATCCATAAAATACCCCCACAGAAAAGTGAAACATGGGGTGTCACAAACTCCCCACAATTCCACTTTCTTCCCCTAAAAACATCTGAGTCAAAATAGATGTAAAAAAGAACTACCCACAACCCACCCACTAAAAAGTGAGATGAGTTAAATGACAAAACACTAGAGAAGTTCCTAGGAAGAAACACCCAAGCGATGATGATTCCTCAAAAGTAAATCTCTAACTCCAAAAATCTACTGAATATATCCCAAAAAAACACAACCACATTCATTGGTATAAGACCCAAAATGATATGGAGACTGGGTATGGCTCTCCCAACCATTTATAAGAATCCTAAATGGTGTAACAAAAGATAAAACCTCAAATGAAACCTACACTATAGAGAAAAATCTCCAAAAGGGTCAAAAGTACACTTAAGAACACATTATCACTTAAAAAAAGAGAAATCCAACCTCAAGAAACTAATCACCCACACATTCAAGCCACAAAAAATATTAACAATCATCAAAAAAAATATGGGGAAAAATTCAAGTAATTCTACAATGAGAAATTACTTGGGATCTTAACCCTGATCACTGCACTCTATGGATAAACTAGGAACTCAATATGGAACACCATCCCATGCGGAATCCCAAAAAAACTAGCACCATCAAGTGCTCCAAGTACTAAAGGAAAAATTCATTTTAATTACATTTGTATCAACCCAAAGGTCACTTACTCCCACATCATCAAAAAACAGGCCTTAAAATAGGTCACAAAATAAGAAAAAACTAGATGCTTCCAAATAAGACAACTGAACAATAATGCATGCACTCAAGATAAAAAACCTGAGACATATCACAAACTAGAAGGTAAGAACACCAACCGTATGAATTCAAAAACCAAAAAACACACAAGAATTTCAATAAAGCACCACCACTTGGCCTAAATAAAAAAATACTTGAAAATCACCATTCAAGGGCTTAAACCCATTTGTAAAACACCAAAATTGGACCATTTCCTGAAAAAAAATAACCTTCCAAAACCCATTTTTGGACTCTTTAAAAACATTTTACTAAAAAAATTTAAATTAAAAGACCTTAATTTTTCTAAAACTACTTTACAAATAATTTCCACAATCCAATTGTAATGTAAATTAAAACATACCTCAACCATTGTATTTTATAAAACACTAAAAGTTCAACTTTTCAATGATTGAAGTCCCACTTCAAACCATTCTTTCAAAATTGGTCTCTTGAAATTATCTTTGAAAAATATATTCCAAATGATTTTTCACAAAACCAGAGAAGAAATTTTTTAAAAAAACGAATCATTTTCCTTTAAAACCCTCAATGAATTAAAAAACCCATTAAAAGTTACACAACATGACCCAATCGGGGTCAAAACATTTTAAAACATCAAAAAAATTTAAAAATCCTTCCCAATAATTGAAATGGAACTGGGACGTTTAAATAAAAACTTTAATCATCCAAGAAAAACCTTTCTAAGTTTAAAATTACACCTTTCATTGCATTTCATAACTCAAATCAGTTCAGAACCCATTTAAAGTGCCATATAAAATTTTAAATCAACCTTTAAAACTTTTAAGTACTTATTATTTCAATTTCCCACTTGGAATACCAAGTGGAAACCACCTCTCAAGAAAAATACATTTACCTTGAATTAATTTTAAAAACCCAAGCAACCCAATATACAAGGGTTCAAACTTAACATTGTGGAATTATAAAACTCCCAAGCACTCAAGTCACAACTTAGAACCTAATATTGATTATATGAAAACCTAAAATGGATTCCATTGACTAAAAAAGAAGAATTAACCAAAAAACCTAAAAGGATCCTCCAAAACCCATTAAATTTGGGAAAAATCAATAAAAAATATGGTAAAATCCCCAAAAGGAAACATAACCATCAAAGATAACTATTTAGAACCATAATATCTCTTTTATCAAGACTTACCTGGGAGGAACTTAAAAAACAACACAAGACATAAACCCAACCTCCCACACTCCATGAATAAATAATTTTTTTTCCATAATCATGGGAACCAAAAAAAGAACAATTTATAACATCATTTTAAAACAAATTCAACCCACTTTGAAAATATCATTTGAAAGATCAAATATTTTCTATGAGTATTTTCTTAAAACCTTAACCCATTACTAATACCTACTAGTCTAAAAAGTATTTTAAACCAAGGGTTAACACACTTCTCCTTAAAAAGAGTCATATTAAAATTAATTAAAATATAAAGTTAAAACTCATTTCTAAAACAATTTCAACACTCCACTTTGAAATAGACTATATTAAGGTAAACAAATTCTCATAACACTAACTTTATAAATTAAGGTGTTTCACAAAATTCCACTTTTTGAAAAAAAAAATTTTGCAACTCAAATTTTTTTCCTTAGGCTAGTTTCAAAATAAAAATACACATGTTTTTCAAAAAACCATTAAATGGTTTTCAAAAACAAAATAGGTCTTCCACTTAGAAAACTAAATTTTCATTTGAGAAAAAATTCCTCAAAGGAAAAACACAATCACACAAGGAAAGTTCTCAAATAAAACCACATTCACCACACCACTTACCATAAAATTACCAATTAAAAGTCCCTTATAGGAAAATATTCCAATAGAATACTCAATTGGAGTCAATCTAGGAATAATGGTTGGGAAAAATAGTGGAGAAATTTCATTTTTCATGGTTTGGCTGCATGGGCTGGTAAACTGCATACCAATTGTGAAAAATGCACTTTAATGGTTGTAGAGACGTGTCGTTTGGGCACTACACAGTTTACCAGATTGTGTGTTCTAATCATGTGACCCCCCATTCACAATTTTCACCTCCAAAACCCCAACCGACCCTCAAAACCATTGATACAATCAACAAGGATCAAAATAATCTTCTCAACACATTGAAAACCCATAAAAACCTCCAAATCTGAACTCAAGATCAAGACTCAAGCCTGATACAGCCATGGAAACTTGAGATTCAGTGCAATGAAGAGCTAGCAAGGCCCTTAACCTCACCCTATACTCAATTAAAAATGTCAATCCCAGTCTCTAAACTATCTAGAGAGACCCCAAATAACAAATAGGGTTTATCTAATACCATATTTTAATGAAACAAATTGGGATTTCAATCTAACAGACTACTAAACCAACATGCCACATACCTGAGGAGAGTCCTTGATCCCCTTGGGCTAATGAAAAGCATCAAGGGTTTTAAACATAGTAATTGGGGATAGTTTCACACTCAATTAATCAAATATAAACATCCACATATGGAATAGTAATCATGAGACAAAGATAAATACCAAAGGACATGTCGTATAAACAAACATATAACCATTCAATACATGGTTTACAAAACAAAAACAGAAGCTAAAACAACAGAAAAGGAAGACCAAATAAACTGATAAAAAACTTAGTCCAAATGTTTCCAAGAAACTAAAGGTCTGATCCCCATCTCTATGTGACTCACATGTCACCACCACAATCCCAAAAACCATCCTCCTACGAAAGAATATGGTACCAGAAACCAGTATGAAATCCAAGACCTAGAGAAACCTACACATGACATAAAGACTACATACCCACCAACATGAGTATATTGGGTGTGAGTCGAAGCTAGTAGAATACTACCATGAGTCCAATTCATTCATTTTATAAAATAAACCAAAACTATTAGTTTTAAAATAATGTAAAAAATAGGTTTTCATTTCTATTTTACACTATATAGAGACAAACCAAACATGGAGAATTCACTTTATCAAATCACACTATTTAAAAAACATTCCATAATAAGTATTTTACCAAAACCAACACCGATTCAAAAAATATCCACTACTCTCTAAACATCATGATTTTGAAAAAAAAACTCAGACTTGTTTAAAAAAACTTCAAAAGCATTTCTAACAAAACTATCACTTCGAAACCATTTCCCCTTTTTTCCTTTAAAAGATTTGTACACACCCAATTAAATGGTATGAAAGGGAATAAGTGAAAAAACATATAAATCACCACTATAATATGTGGTTGATAATTACAATAAATGGATGGAACAAAACTAATCAACATTAAGACTAAACCATGAAGGAATAAACACATCAAACAAGTCCATACATGAAATGATCATCTCACATGGAAATATATAAAACAAAAGGTATAATATATGATATATAACATGTGTAAACACCGTGATGATTAATGGTATATCACAAGACACATATTGGTGGACCAATAACCAGTAGGTTAATAATCACACATCCATCAACTGAATCACTCTAAGCAGTATCCTCAGTGAGAATCCCCCTATCCAAGAGTATTTATAACTAGGGGGACTATCCAGTGTTAAAAATCAACTACCCTAACAATTACCCACTACTTTCCACTTAGTATCCCCAGTTTCTCCATGGAATAATAATGGAGGTGGTCCATGAGAAAACAATTTCATCACATGAAAATTGTTTGGACCAAGATGAAGGAAGAGTTGGTTTGCATGGGTTGTATTTTTTTAATCTTAAGGAAGGTTTCATAAAGGAAAGACACCTTGAATTTATAAGAATTAAGAACCGAGAATGTTGAACATTCGGAGTCGGGAAAATGAGGAGTTTGGAACTGAGAACCTGGTGATCGAAGAATTCATAGGCTGTAAATTCTGAGTCTGGAAATTGAGAAGTTCAGAACCGAGAAATTGCAAGTTCTCGATAGCTGGCTGATAGGAGATGTGAAGGCACCAATTGTGATGATGATTTTCTGTTTTGTAACTCTAAATTGTGAGTATATGCATGTACTCAGGATGCAAGAAAAAGTTGGCTCGAGAATTCATAACGAGAATCTGGTGAAGGCGTTCCGAGAGTCAGAAAGAGCCATTCCGAGAACCTAAAGTCGTACCGAGAGTCGAAGAAGTCGTATCGAGAACCAAAAGCCGTTCCAAGAATCAGGAAGAGCCGTTTCGAGAACCAGAAGTCATACTGAGAACCAGAACATCGTTTTGAGAACTGGTGAAGTCGCACTAAGAATGGAGAAGTCGTACATATAACTTTTGAAGTTGCACCGAGAATGAAGAAGTCACATTGAGAACCAAGAGTCATACCGAGAATTCAAAATCTTCGGTATCGATGAATGAAATGGTTTCATTCTGAAGAAGCAGTGAAGTGTCATGCCGATAATTGAAGTGATGCCAAAGACTCAAGAAGTATGGATCCGAGAAAGTGATGACGAGAATCAGGAAGAGTGGATCTGAGAATATGATGCCGAGAAGACAGATGACAGGATCCAAGAATGTGATACCGAGAAAATTGTGTAAAAAAGTAGGATCCAGAGAAGGCCAAAGTTCTAACTCAGGAGAAGTGGAAGAAGATTCAATAAGATTCTAGAACCATTGAAAAAGTCTTAATTACTCCGAGATTTTAGGATAAAGTATGATTTGGGTGAATTTAAGTGAGCGGGAAAATATTTTGGTTTCCTACCTAAGAAAACTTTGGAAAACCTATAAAAGGAGATCAGGGTGATAAGTAAGTGTGGTGATGATGAAGTAGTGAGAGAAGCTCTGATAATCTAGAGAGAGGAATAAGAGCTTGTCTAGCTGAGTTTCATTGTGGTTTCAATCGAAATTAGAATTTGATACTGGTTGACAACGTATTGAGTTTCTCAGATTGAAGATTCAGAGTGGAGAAGACTCCGATTGAAGATTCGGAGTGGAGAATAATTCAGAGTGGAGAATTCGGAGTAGAGATTCGGAATGGGGAATTAGTACTGGCTGTCATCGTATTGAGTTTCTCAGACTGAGGAAGACTCGGATTGAAGATTCAGAGTGGAGAATTTAGAGTGGAGATTCGGAATGGGGAATCAGTACTGGCTGTCATCGTATTGAGTTTCTCATACTGAGGAAGACCCGGATTGAAGAATAGTAGTGAAGAAGAATGTTCGGAGTAAATAATTCGGAGTGAAGAATTTGGAGTGGAGATTCAGAATGGGGAATCAGTGCAGGCTGTCACCGTATTGAGTTTCTCAAACTAATGAAGACTCGGATTGAAGAATCGGAGTGAAGAAGAAAGTTCGGAGTGAAGAATTCGGAGTGGAGATTCGGAATGGGAAGTTCAGACGGTAATTGATCTATCTCAAGTCCAAGGATTACTTGCCTTTCTTCTGGGTAATAAGTGAATTTTTGTGCTGAACTTGCTTACACTTGTGTATTTGAAAGGAAGTGTAGGTAACATAAGTTGTTACAAGAAACGAGACTTTGCCCTATTGTGCTAAGAGGGTGCACACACACTGGAGTGATTTTTTCACAGTGCTTCATGAGCGTAAGGGTATATCCAACTCGTTGTAATCCAAGGATTGTTTTCTTAGTGGATTGTATGGTGCTGGATTGTTTCCAACCATACCAAGGATGTAGTTATTCTTATTGAATAACGAACCTTGTAAATTGCTATGTTCCTTTAGATGTGTGCTTGTTTGTTTTCTCAGCAGGGAATTACATCTTTAACAAGAGACCAAGGTTGTTGTCAATATTAAGGGAACTTAAAAAGGGAAAAAGGGGTACCACTGATTCACCCCCCTCTTAGTGGTTCATTTCTCCAACTGGGTCCTTACAAGTGGTATTAGAGGGAGGTTACCTTTATTTTCCTTGCTGATGGAGAATCTGAATTGTGTGAATAGCAAAGGCATTCTAGTATTTGATAGAAAGAACTATCACATCTAGAAGGATAGAATACTACCGTATCTCATGTTTATTATTTATGACGTTCTTAAAGTTGCAACAGTTGGGTTTCCATCCATTGAAGACAATGTTCCACTTACACCTGTGGACAAGAAGTTTCTAGAGAATGATGGAAGAGCCAAGAATTATATATTGTATTCACTTTCTGAAAGTGAGTTCTTGAGAGTGAAAGGAGTAGCCACATCCAAAGGTATATGGGACAAACTGAAAAACATATATAAAGGCAATAAAAAAGTCAAGAAGGCAAAACATCAAATCTGGAGGTTGAAGTATGAATACTTGAAGATGGGAGAACATGAATCTGTTGGGGATTTCTTCACCAAGTTGAACAATATTATTAGTACCATCAGATGTCTTGGTGAAGAGATGAAATACTCTACTGTGGTGGAAAAAATATTGAGGATTATTCCTGATAAATTTGATGCGAAGGTATCTTCATTAGAAGACAGAGACTCAGAAACCTTATCTCTTGATGATTTGTATAGCACACTCATTACTTATGAGATGAGAAGGGAAAAGCCTATGAAGACCAAGACAAAGGTTGATAGAGAATTATCTTTCAAGGACATGAAGAAGGAGAAGTCTAAGAAGATCTTGATTAAAGAAGATGGTGGTGACTCTGACACTGAAAGAGAGGTATGTAAAAATCTTAACGATATTTTATCCTTGTTTTCAAAAAATGCTAAAAGAGGAACATGTAAATACAAGGGAAAAATTCCCTTGAAATTTTATGAATGTGGAGGATTTGGCCACTTTGCGACTAACCGTCCTCGAAGGGAGAAAGAAGAAGATAGTGATGAAGAAGAAAGAAAGCCAAGAATGTTATGGAAGAAGCAGGGTGGTAAAGGAAAATCGGGCAAAGAAAAGAAGTTCTTCAAAACTAAGAGAAAAAGCCTTCTATCCATAAATGAATAAGATGAATAAAGTGATGATGAATCTCAAAAATCAGTTGAGCATGGTGTTGAGAATACTTTCATTACAACAGTGAATGATGAAGATTTTGGAAGCAGCAGCTCGGAAGAAGAAGAATCTCAGCTTGATATGCATCTAAAAGAATAATTGAAGGAATGTTTAAGGAAGATCAGAAGGCTGGAGAAACTTAACAAAAAGTTGGAAGATGAATGTTCCTCAGCGTGCAATCAAACTAATGTTAGAGAAAAACTAGAGAAAGAACTTGAAGATTTGAATAAGTCTCTTGAAGATGAGAAAAACAAAAACGAGCACATGATAGTTAAGTTAAAGGAAAAAGAGGAAGAATTAGAACTTGTTCAAAAGAAGCTCTTAGAAGTCGAATAAAAAAACATTTTTTTTTCAAAACTCAACTACTGATGTTGGTGAAGGCTCTCAACAAGCACATTCTGAGAAAATTCAAAGAATAAAGTGGTTGCTGTGAAGAAGAAAGATGAGAAAGTTACTTATGTGGCCAAGACTAGCGTTACTGGGAACTATGAAGTTTCAAGGAAACCTAAGTCTAACACTGGTGAAAAGCAAACAAAATCAGAGAAGGCAGAATTCTAGCAGAGCAATCTTACTAACAAAAGAATGGTTGGTGGGGCTGAAGAAAGAGCAGCAAAGAAGTATCAGAACAAAAGCTTCAGAGGAAGTTACTCCTTCTATGGGTACTATTGGTATTGTGGTGGATTCGGGCATACAACGAATATGTGTTGGTTCAATCAACATTATTACCACCACCCCACAAGTTATGAAAGGCATAGAATGAGGGGGAGTCAATCTCCTTAAAGGAAGAAGAGTGAGGAGGTTTTCTTGAAGAAAGTTGAGAAGAATGAAGTCAAGACAAGAAAATAGGTTCCAGCCTCTGGAGACCATTTGTGAAAGGTGTGACCAACCCGAACACCTTGCAAAAGGATGTCTTGTGCTGTTATTGGATCAAAAAAAACTTCTTAATTCTCAGAAGCTGAAGGTGAAGAAAGAAGTTAAAGAATAAAAATATCTTGTTGTTGAAACTACTCTAAAAGTTACAAAGGAAGAACGACCTTGGATACTTGATAGTTGGTGTTCTTCACATATGACAGGAGACTTGAAGTTTCTAAAGAATATAAATAAGTTTAAAGAAGGTACATTGACATTTGGAAATGATGAATCTTTAAAAATCAAAAGTGTTGGATCAACCATCATTGGGAAGGAAAAATTAAAGTCCAAGAGAACTCTATATGTTGATGGGCTGAAGAAAAACTTGCTAAGTGTATCAAAATTGTGTGATGAGGGTAACAAAGTTATCTTCAAGAAAGATGGGTTTATTGTGAAAAGTGAAGAAGATGGGAAGATTGTTACAAGAGGCCAACAAACCAAAGGGAATCTGTTTTAGTTTGGAAATTCACAAAACTCTTGTTACATGAGCTTAGTGGAAGAAAATAAGTTGTGGCACAGAAGACTTGGACACATGTGTCAGAGAAATATGAGCAAGTTATCTCAAAGGGACAGTGTTTGAGATATTCCAGATTTTCCAAGAAGAAGAGATTTGTGTTGCACTACCTGTCAGAAAGGAAATATTACAAGTGTTGTGCATAAGAAGGTTGACAGTTGTTAAAAACAACCCCTTGAACTAATACATTCTGATATATGTGGGCCGATGAGAAAACAATCAACAAATGGAGACAAGTACTTCATCACCTTCGTTGACAATTTTACTCGCATTACGTGTGTTATGTTTATAAAGCACAAGTCAGATGCCCTGAAAATGTTTAAAAACTTCAGAAGGAAAGCTGAGAAATAATGTGAGTACTCCGTGAAGAAGTTGAGAACAGATAATGGCGGTGAGTATAGAAGTGAAGAATTTGAAGACTATCTTGAGAAGAATGGGATTCAGTATAACTACAATGCTCCATATAAACGTCAACAAAATGGAGTTGCTGAAAGAAAGAACATAATCTTGGTGGAAATGGGAAGAACCATGTTACTTGAACATGGCCTTACTCATTACTTTTGGAGGCAAGCTACAAGTACAACTGTTTATATTCAAAATCGATGCTTCTATAGGCCCCAATAAAACAAGACTCCCTATGAACGTTTCTATGGCATTACTCCAAGTATGAAGCGTGCTAATGTTTTTGGGATCCCATGCATCATAAATAAGAAAGGTGGAAGTAGTGGAAAATTCGAGAAAAAAGGAGAAGATGGAATTTTTCTTGGTTATGATACATAAGGAAGAGGTTATAGATGCTTTAACAAAGAAACAAGAAGAATGGTGAATACAGTTGATGTAAAAGTCATTGAAAATCTGGGGAAAGATAAGCATGTCCAGACAGACAAGGAATATGAGGAAGATGAAGCTAATGATTCTGATAAGTATGCAATGAATTGTAATCCTAATCAAGATGAAGAATCAGATTAATCCATATCAAGTGATGAGGAAGGCACACGAAAAACTTATCCAAGACTGATGAAACAAGTGCAAGCTCAAAACATAATTGGTGATCAACGTCACATGGTTCAAACAAGAAGAAAAAGTAATTATATATCACATACTTCCTTGTATTCCAAAGTGGAACCAAATGATGTTAAAGAAGACTTTGAGCATTCAGAATGGGTTCAAGCCGTGAATGAAGAATTGGATCAGATTGAAAAGAATGACACATGGGAACTCGTACCCAATCCGGAAAATAAGAACATTATTGGCACCAAATGGGTCTTCTGGAACAAGTTGAATGAAGAAGGTGAAGTTATCAGAAACAAAGCAAGATTGGTTTGAAAAGGCTACTCACAGATTGAAGGAATTGACTTTGAAAAAACTTTTTCTCCAGTGGCCAGATTAGAATCTATCCGAATCTTTCTTGCTATTGCTGCAAAAAGAGGCTACAAAATCTTTCAAATGGATGTTAAATCCACATTTCTTAATGGCGATGTCAAGGAAGAAGTTAATATTGAGCAACCATGTGGCTTTGTTGTTGGGAAGAATGAAAGTTATGTGTGCAGGTTGAAGAAATCCTTGTATGGGCTAAAGAAATCTCCAAGAGCACGGTATTCCAAACTGGACACTTGCTTAAAGGAGATAAACCTCAAGAAATGAAGATTTGACAGTAATCTGTACATCAAGGGAAGCCAAGATCTTTCTATTATTGTGATTGTTTATGTTGACGACATTATTTTTGCTGGGAATGATGAAAGAATCAGTGAAAGGTTTTCTGAAGAAATGAAGAATGTCTTTGAGATGTCCATGTTGGGTGAAATGAGATACTTTCTTTGGTTACAAATATTACAACAGAAATAATTCATTTTTCTCTCCCAAGAAATGTATGCTAAGGAACTTCTCAAGAAGTTTGGCATGGAAAACTCAAAACCTGTATCAACTCCTATCTTAGTGGGAACGAAGCTAAGAAAATATGATGAAGGAAAAGAAGTTGATCAGAAAGAATATCGAAAGATGATTGGAAGTTTGTTTTACCTGACTACATCAAGACCAAATATTGTTTTTTCTGTTACATTATGTACAAGATTCCAGAGGGCTCCTAAAGAATCAAATCTTGTTGCTGGGAAAAGAATTCTTAGATACATAAAAGGAATAACAGAATTCAGAATCAAGTATTGTGGATCAAATAACATTTATTTGTTTGGCTATTCAGATGCAGATTGGGAAGGAAATTTTCATGATAGAATATCCAAATCTAATGGAGTGTTCTTTATGGGAAAAATTTGTGTTGGCTGTCACTCTAAGAAGAAAAATTATGTGACACTTAGTACGGTTGAAGCTGAATATGTTTCCGCTACTCAGGTTGCTACTCAACTTATCTGGATGAAGACACAGTTGGAAGATTTGTTAGTTGAAGTGAAGTTTCCCTTTCTCTTGGGCATGATAATCAAAGCACAATTAATCTTACCAAGAATACAGTCAAACATTATTTTTCAAAGCATATTGACATAAAATATCATTTCATCAAAGATCATGCGGAAAAGAATGATCTTAAACTTAAATATGTTTCATCTACTGAATAAGTTCTTGATATTTTCACAAAACCTCTGCCAAAGGGATCATTCTCAAGATTGAGGTTGAACATAGGTGTCCAACCTCTTTCTCTTCAAGGCTAAGCTATGTTGTTCTATCCCCTCTCTCTTCTTACCTTTGTATTGTTTTGTCAAGGGGGAGAAGTTGTTTGTATCATAAATCTATTGTTCAAAGAGATAGTTGTGGGTAATCTGTGAACTCAACATTGTTTGTGTATGTGAACTATTCTAAATATTTGTTGGAGTGGTTGTAGGAAAGAACTTGAAGTTGTTTACAGGATGTATGAAGTTGAAGATGTATGAAGTTGAAGATGTCATTTTCACTACCTATGGACAACATGGTTTTGCTTTCAATGATTCTTGTTTCCTACAATGAGTTAGCTCATGTAGGATTAGAATTACTGATATGTAATCCATTTCTTTATGTTACAATGTTTGGTGATTTATGAAAACCCGGTTGACAAAAAAATCCAAAGGGAAGATTGTTAGGACCAAGATGAAGGAAGAGTTGGTTTGTATGGATTGTCTTTTGTTGATCTTAAGGAAGTTTTCATAAAGGAAAGACACCTTGAATTTCTAAGAATTCGGAACCGAGAATGTTTAAAATTTAGAGTATGGAATTAGGAGTCTAGAAATTGAGGAGTTTGGAACCGAGAACCTAGTGATCAAAGAATTAAGAGTCTATAAATTTGGAGTCTGGAAATTGAGAAGTTCGGAACCGGGAAATTGCAAATTCTCGAAAGCTGGATGATAGGAGATGTGAATTCACCAATTGTGATGATGCTTTGTAGTTTTTTAACTCTAAATTGTAAGTATATTCAAGTACTCATGATGCAAGAAAAAGTTGGCTCGAGAATTCATACTGAGAATACGGTAAAGGCGTTCCGAGAGTTAGGAAGAGCCGTTCCGAGAACCTAAAGTCGTACTGAGAATCGAAGAAGTCGTATCACGAACAAAAAGTCGTTCCGAGAATTAGGAAGAGCCATTCTGAGAACCATAAGTCATATCGAGAACTAGAACATCGTTCTAAGAACTGGTGAAGCCGCACCGAGAATGGAGAAGTCGTACCGAGAAATGGTGAAGTCGCACCGAGAATGAATAAGTCACACTGAGAACCAAGAGTCATACCTAGAATTCAAAATCTTCGGTATTGATGAATGAAATGGTTTCATGCCAAAGAAGTAGTGAAGAGTCATGCCTAGAATTGAAGTGATGCCGAAGACTCAAGAAGTATGGATCTGAGAAAGTGATGGTGAGAATCAGGAAGAGTGGATCCAAGAATATGATGCTGAGAAGTCAGATGACAGGATCCGAGAATGTGATACCGAGAAACTTGTGTAACAAAGTCGGATCTAGAGAAGGACAAAGTTCTAACTCAACAGAAGTGGTAGAAGATTCTATATGATTCTAGAAGCGTTGAAAAAGTCTTAATTACTCCGAGATTTTAGGAGAAATTAATATTTGAGTGAATTTAAGTGAGCGGGAAAATATTTTGGTTTCCTGCCTAAGAACACTTTGGAGCACCTATAAAAGGAGATCAGGGTGATAAGTAAGTGTGGTGATGATGAATTAGAGAGAGAAGCTCTGAAAATCTAGAGAGAGGAAGAAGCGCTTGGCCGACTGAGTTTCATTGTGGTTTCAATTGAAACGAGAATTTGATACTGGTTGAAATCATATTGAGTTTCTCAGATTGAAGATTCGGAGTGGAGAAGAATCGGATTCAAGATTCTGAGTGGAGAAGAATTCGGAGTGGAGAATTCAGAGTGGAGATTCAGAATGGGGAATCAGTACTGTCATTCACCGTATTGAGTTTCTCAGAATGAGGAAGACTTGGATTGAAGATTCGGAGTGGAGGAGAATTCGGAGTGGAGAATTCAGAGTGGAGATTCGGAATGGGGAATCAGTACTGGCTGTCACCGTATTGAGTTTCTCAGACCATGGAAGACTCAGATTGAAGAATCACAGTGAAGAAGAAAGTTCAGAGTGAATAATTCGGAGTGGATATTTGGAATGGGGAATCAGTACAGGCTGTCACCTTATTGAGTTTCTTAGACTGAGGAATACTCGGATTGGAGAATCAGAGTGAAGAAGAAAGTTCAGAGTGAAGAATTAGGAGTGAAGAATTCAGAGTGGAGATTCTGAATGGGATGTTCGGACTGTAATTGATCTATCTCAAGTCCAAGGAGTCCTTGCGTTTCTTATGGGTAAGGAAGTGATGATTTGTGCTGAACTTTCTTACACTTTTGTATTTGAAAGGAAGTGTAGGTAACATAAGTTGTTACAAGAAATGAGACTTTTCCCTATTGTGATAAGAGGGTGCACACGCACTGGAGTGATTGTTTCATAGTGCTTCACGAGTGTAAGGGTATATCCTACTCGTTGTAATCCAAGTATTGTTTTCTTAGTGGATTGTATGGTGCTGGATTGTTTCCAACCATACCAAGGATGTAGATATTATTATTTAATAGTGAACCTTGTAAATTGCTTTGTTCCTTTGGATGTGTGATTTTTTGTTTTCTCAGCAGGGAATTACATCTTTAACAAGAGAAAAAGGTTGTTCTCAATATTAAGGGAACTTAAAAAGGTAAAAAGGGGTACCACTGATTCACCCCCCTCTCAGTGGTTCATTGCTCCAACTAGGTAATTACAAAAATAACAATCCCTTAGGGAAAAAACTACAAATACATCCATCCCACATCCCATAATACCCATTAAAATATCCCCAATACATCCCACATCAAGAATCACATCATAATTCATCCATCACATGGATAAGAACAACATCAACAACAAAACAATGGTTATCAACAAGGGAATAATCAATATCACATCATAAATTTCTAACTGGGCAATCAATTATATCACATAAATTTGGAAATTCCATTTTAATGTTTTTTGAATTTAAACACAATTCCTAAAGAGATCATAACCAATTCAAAGAACAACTAAATAAGTCAAGAGAAACTCCATTTTCACTATATAAAACCAAAGAAAACTTCAAAATAAAGAAACCCTTTAAACACAAAAGGGAAACCAATTTTAAAATCCCCTTTATCCTAAATAACAAATTATTAGTGAATTCCAAAATGAAATCCCTCTTTGTAATTTTATTAAACATGAATATATCATAAAAAACCATCTCAAAACCAAGTTCCATTACACTAAAAAAATCACCCTTTTTCCAAAGGAAACCCACCAAGCATGGAAAAACATTGAAAAATAAAAACTATATATTGTATACCTCATTATTTTAAATATAAAACGCATTTGAAGCATCAATAAATCATGGAACTATGAAAAAAAGTAAATGAATTAGAAACACCTACCTATAGTGGAGGAACCATGTCACCTTTGACGAAATCAACTGGAAAGAAAATATTATGATAGATCATAACATTTACACAATGAAATAATTTTTTTTAGAATAAACAAAGAAATAGAAATCATATAAACATGGAAACTATAATTAGAGAATAAGAGGAAAATGGGAGTAAACAAAAGAAGAAGAGGAATGGAACTCAAAACATTCAAGTTGGGTGAAGAATTACTAATAAAACACCATAAAATCACCTTAGTGGAAATTTTAAAAAGCTATAGAGGGCTAATAGAGGAACTAAAATTGGGGTAAAGGAAGTGGGTAAGCCAAGGGAAGAAAACCTACTTGAAAAATACTAAAAACATTTTAATAATTGAAGTTTAATCTAAAAAATTCCATCAATTTTTATTTATAAAAGTGAAAATCCTCTCCATACTTTTCCCCATAACATAACACACTTATTTAAACCCAAAATATATCGAAAATTAAATTTAATATTCCTAACCACGTTCAATATGTTCTTTTATTTTACAAATACCATCCCTCAAAGGCTTAACTCCCTTTTTATAGGAGATAATTCAAGAAGTAAGGTATAAATTTCTAAACACTTCTTTATCATTTCAATTTATTTATGTTCACTTGTTCTTCCTCAGATTACATTACATCATATTAAAAGGATAAAATAAGTATAATTATTATACTGAAATTTTATTATATTAATGGTACAATCATTAAACACCTTTCATTTTTATTAATAAAAACAAAATCATGATTCTTGTGTTGTGTGGACAAGCACCTCCATGGTGCAACACGTTTCTTTCCCATTCACCAAATTAAAAGGATGATACTAATAGAGAATTTAATATATAAGTATGACATTTGTGACATAATTTAGATTCCAAAATGATAAATCTTATTACTCATTTTCCCTATTATATATAAAATGAAATCATCTTCCATGCATATGTGTGGACTACCGCCTTCATGGAACGATGATTTTTTGTTTTTTATTTCATCACTTTATTACATGGATAGTCATGAGAACAAGTTTAATATATAAATATTATTTTAATGAAATTATTAAGGTTCTTGAAATATATATTGTACAACCTATAAACAATATGATTAACAAAAAACTGTGGCAAATTCAACCGTCCAAAAGAGTGTTCTAAGAGAAAAAATTATTTATTTGTACTACGAAATAACTTCGTAAATGTTATATTTATGCTAAAATTTATTATAAATCTAATATATCACACCATTAAAAACTAAATAATATCATTATACTTATTTGATAGTAATGTTAAAACTAAACAACCACATAATCATTCACTAAATCAGGATATATTCATGTTTGGGTCCATTTAACCACCTACTTGAATAATACAATGAATGTATATAATAAATGACATTGGGAGTGTAATTTATGGTATAATATGATATTAATGTGTAAATAATGATTTTTTTTCTTTGGATATTTTATATCAATATTTAATTCATTAATTAAGAAAACACACTTTGATCTTTAAGAATCACTGAAACATGCCTATTATCGATTTCATGTTCAATGATAAAGACTAAAAATATCATGAAATGAATTTAGAACATCATAAATTGTCATAAATAATCCATAAAATTAACTTTAATAACCTGTTAAAGATACAAATTTTAAGAATAATGAATACATACACCTCTTTTTCAAAACTAGTATAAACGATCAAAACTATAAACACTTGATATTGAAAATTGGAAGAATTCATATAGATAATTAATATTAATGATGTTAATAAATGAAAAATAATATGAGTAAGGTTTTTAATTATGTGATTAAAATATATATTTGTATTATATAGGAGGTTAATTTATGTTCATTCAAGTCAGGAAAAGAGGTAAGGGTTTTCCATCCCAAATTCCTCTCTATGGGACATGTTTTGTATTATGCACCTAATTTACTTATGTGGTGTATATAATACCTATTTGAGGTTCTATATCAATAAATTAATTTTATTCGTGGTATTTAAAGATCAATTTGAATCACTACCTTTTAATATATTTTTATTGAATTGCTACCCATTCTAAAAGTGGGGTTTTTTCTTCTAAATTTTCATTATTTAGGACTCCTCCTATATTAACCACTTATTTCACTTTATTTTGCACATAATTTAACATTTAATAAATTTTACCATATTCTTAATTAATTTCAAGGTATTTTTAATTCTATATTTTTATTCCTCCCACATATTCTTTTGATTCAAAAGTTATCAAAAGTACTGAAAAAATATTTTCCACAGTAGAAAAAACATCCTATGTTTTGATAAAATAAATGTGTGTGTACTTTTCTAGAAAATAAATCCATATATGGATATTAGAAATTGGATATGTCTATGAAACAAATTCAACTAGGTGTAATCATCCTAAAAATGTTTGGTTTGGAATTGACTCAATCATCACACTAATGCACGATGAGAGGGCCTTAGACTGCATACCTAGATAGACACTCATAGGGGATCTACTTTTGAATATTCACATGATGTTTATCAACCATGATGAATGATTTTTACTACCATTTACTTGGTATCCTTCCAATGTAAACCACTGAAACCAATTACTATCTTCAATGGATAAACACACACATTAAAATTACCTTCACCAATATGTTTTTTTGATAAGGGAAATTCCTTTTCTTTGACAATACCCTAAAACTTCTATGTTGATTAGGAGATATTCTACAAGATATTCACATTTTTATATTTAATGGGAAATTATTTATTTTCCATATTTTTAATTATTGAAATATCCATGATTTTATTTAGCCACAGGTTTTTAAGGAATGGTATGAAATGTCTTTTTCAATATTATGGTGAATGGATTAGACTTAATCAGGTGATAGGTGGGGATTAGAATTATATAGACCCTATATGTGTCTATATTTATCACGAGACAAACAACTTGGGTTTTGGTGTATACCTCTCCCTATATCTGAATAGTGTCTCAACATAAAGCCTTGATAACATGTTTTGATTTATCTGATTATACATTTTATCAGTATGAGATCAATTATTATTATTATCCATGTTTTCATTTATTGTATGAGATATAACATACCCCTAATTTCAGTTGATTGTGGATTCATGTTGTTTATTTATTCCTTTCATACAACTTATAAAATTTTTATTTTAGGATATATTTTGTTGTATATTATTCTTTACTGAGCATTTGATCTCAACCTTATTTTTTTTCCTTTCCCTATAAAACCTAGATGACAACTATGTGTCATTTTCAGAGATATGATGGAAGGGATAATAATGTTCTCTCAATTTGTTCATGTTGTATCTTATTTTTTCAAATGTAATGTATGTATGTATCTAGTGTTCCAAGAATACAAATATGTTTTATCCTATGATAACTCATGTATTATGTACTAATAATGTAATACAACTACTAGATCTGTGTTTTTGGATTTTGGGATGTTGTAATCGGTATTGGAGGATGTTTAGTAGGAATATTAGGGACTATATTTATAGAAACCTAGTTAGAAAACACAAGTACAATGAAAAACCCTAAATATTTATGGTAACAGTCTATAAAAATTAATATTATTTTTATTCTCTAATTCAATTTCATGTGCTAATTATGTATATGACATTGTCAAAATATGGTAACTAATGAGAGGAATGAGAACTGTATTAATAATCATAGTCAATGTAGGGATATTCCCCCTAAATAATTCAATGAAACTGGAGTTGAGACTAATCAGTTCTAACCATATTAGGTAAGTTGAACCATGTTATAAAAAATAATATAAACCATATAAAGTGACATACTGATTAACAACATGGTGTAATTATACTATAATTATTTATCATCAATAATGTATAACATTAATTTGAACTATTTTTTCATCGGTAGCTAAATAATGGATCGACTCCATATTTTTCTTTACTTGGGAAGTAGTGAAAATGAAAAAGGCATCATGGTGGCCTATCACATAAAGGGAGATATAGACCGATGGTGGTCACTAATTCAAAACACTAAAGACTAAGATGTGATAAACTGTATGGAATAAGTAACTTTTAAGGAGGTATTCTATGAAAAATATTTTCCTCATGAGAAAAGAGAAAAAAGGGAAATACATATCCTTAATCTTAGACAAAAGGAGGAGGAAAATGTTACTGAGTACAAGGATGGCTTCACAAGGTTGTCTAGACATGATAAAGACTATGTACATTGATCGGAAAACAAGATTGACTATTTCTTTGATGGGTTAAATATGATCCTTTCAAGGGAATTTTTATCTCATACCCCTTTCTCATATGATGATATAATATCAAGTTCAATTAATATAGAAATGGAGTTCTTCATGATGTTTGTATTCAATGGTAATTAGGAGAAGAATAGGTCATATAAGAAATATGGGAATAAAAATTCAACAAATGAGAAGATATAAAGAATGAGATTTACAACATGTGATAACTGTGGGATGAAACACCCTTGGGATTGTAGGAAGGGAACAAGAGTTTGTTACAAGTGTAGAGAAAAAGGTCATCAAATCTATGAATGAAAAAGGAATGACATAATCTATTTATGTTCAATGCTTTATCTATAAGAATGAGGGACATTATGTGAACCAGTTCCCCATAATGTAAGGGAATTTTCCATAGAAAATGAGAAGGTTGAAAGGCTAAATTTTTTGATTACCAGAGTTGAAGTCGAAGTTCCTAATGATGTAGTGGAAGGTACATTGATCATAGCCTAAAATTTAGCTCATGTATTATTTTATTCTTTATATTTTCACTATTCCATATCTTATTTATTTTCCAAAAAAAATTAAATATTTCCTTAGTACCCTAGTAATGGATTTATCAATTAAGAAATCAAGTGGAAATATTATCTCAAAAAAGACTTTTCATTCAGTTCCAATTAGTTTTCATGGAAATAAAATTTTTGAATTTTTTTAATTATGCCTATGGATGACTTTGATATGCTCCTTGGTAGGATTTCGATTTCAAAGTATAATGTAAAAATTTATTTCTTAGTGAATGAGATTAAAATATATGAAGGTGTGTTGGAATATATATTCATTAGTGGGGAGACTTAATCATCTAAATCATTTATGGATCCTCCTCTAATAATTATTCTTAATTAAATTCTTGGAAGATAGGAAAATCATGTATGATCTATGGATAATAAAGATACACTAATAATATAGGATTTAATAGTGTAAACAAATTTATTTATGTTTTACTTGAAGAATTAGCTGGTCATCCACCTAAGTGTGAAGTTGAGTTCTCTATTGAACTCATTCCTAATGAAAGAACTATATCTAAAACTCCTTATATAATAGAACCGTTGGAGTTGGTGAAGTTGAAGAAATTGGTTCAGGAGTTTTGTGATAATATATTTATACACCCTATTGTTTCATCGTGAGTATCCCTTATTTTATTTTTGAAAAAGAAGGATGTTCTTATGATATTGTGCATCGATTATAGGGTGATAAATGCCATTAATAAAAAGAATAATTATCCTTTACCACATATTGATGAATTATATTATCAAATTAAAGGATCCTAATACATTTAAAATATTTATCTTTACTCTGGTTATCATTAGCTAAGGGTAAATTAGGGCAATATACCAAAGTTGACATTTCAAACAAGGTATGAAAACTATGAGATTATGATAATTCCATTTGGATTGAATAATAAACCTTATATCTTTATGGATATTATTAATATAGTATTAAATGATTATATTGGTAAATTTTTGATGGTATTCATTGAAGATATCTTGATATACTATAAGATCTAAGAAGATCATGAGATCTATTTTCAAATAATTTTGGAGGCCCTCATAAAAAAGAATTATAAGGGGAATATAATAAGTGAGAATTTTAGGTCAATGAAATTTATTTTCGTAGATATATTGTCCCAAATGATGGAATATCTATTTAACCTTCAAAGAAAAAGGTATTCAAATAATGGCCTACACTAACAAACATAACTAAGATAATAAGTTTCCTAAGTTTATCAGGGTACTATTAGTGGTGTTTTCCATATTTCTCCCAGTTGGACAACCCATTAACGAAGTTAACATATAAAGGTATTAAATTCACATGTTCAAGGGAATATTTAGAATTATTTTAATATTTAATGAGGGTATTGATTAATGCACCAATATTAAATTTACCATTATGTAAGAAAGTATTTGTAATATATAGTGATGTGTTAAAGAAAGGACTTGATTATGTCATTGTATAGAATAATAAGGTGATTTCCTATGCATTAAGGAAATTGAAAATCAATGAATAGAACTATCCAACTAATAATATTAAGCAAAAATAAATAACATTTTCCTTGAAAATAAGGATAAATAACCTCTATAGTGAAAGATGTGATATATATATTTACCACAAGAGTTTGATTTACATCTTATCTCAGATGGAGTTTAACATGAAGAAAAGAATATGGTTAGAACTACTTAAGGTCTATGATTTCTTAATACACTACTAAACTAAGAAGTAAAACAAGGTGGGTGATGCATTGAGTAGGAGGGACCATGGAATTCTGACCATGATGAGGATTAACAAGGATCCTATATACTAAAATCTAGTAAATATAGATATGGTGATTTCTAGGAAAGGGGATCCCTCATTATTGTCCAAGAAATTTCTAAACCATACTTAATAGATAATATATAGAAGTCCCTACAGGATAAAGAGGACTTATAAAAAAATATTAAAGGAGAAAATAATGGGAAATTGAAATAATTGATCTATAGATATGGAGTGTTGAACTTTTTAAAGAGGTTATATATTCTATTAATACTATATTTGAAGAGGAAACTAATAGATGAAGCACATTTTTAAAATTTATATATACACACTAATAACTCAAATAAGTGTAGGGATTTAAGAAAAAAATTATGGAGGGAAAATATGAAATAGAAAATTGCAGATTATGCGTCTAGATACTTAGTATTCCAGTAGGTGAAGGCTGAAATACAACATCGTAATGGATCTAAGTAACAAATTCCTATACATATATGAAAGTGGGGAAATATTACAACAAACTTCTTTATTGGAATTATGAAGACATCAAGTAAGAAAGATGTTATATGGTTCATTGTCTATCACCTTACTAAGCCTTATCATTTATTAAAGAAAATAGAAGATATACCCCTTGTGCGACTTGCCTAGATTTATATCCATGAAATGATATATCTTCATGGGGCACCTCTATCAATTGTATATGATCACGAACCTCAATTCACATAAACATTTTAGAAGAGTCTCCAAATGGATATTAACACTGAGATACATTTAAGAACAAATGAAAATCCCAAAAATCATGGGAAGTTTAAAAGGACTATCCAAACATTTGAATATAGGTTGAGGTCATATTATCTTTACTTCTAAGTTATGTGGTATCAATATGTTCCTTATGCTGAACTTTCATAAAAAAATAACTTCCATTAGAGCATCTCGATGGTAGGATATGAAGAATTTTATAAGAAGTGGTGTCATATTATAACCATTTGGGTATAAGAACGAGAAATAAATATAGTTTTCTTAGAGCTTTCAGAGGATATGACTTTTAAGTTATGGATTATTAATGATAATATTAAAGCATCCTAGAAAAGGTAAAATATCTGTGCCAATAATCAAAAGAAAAAATTGAAATTTATAGTGGGTGATCTTGTATTATTTATATTTTACCCATGGAAGGGAGTTTTAATATTTGGTAAAAATGGGAAGTTAATAATAAGTCACATTGGGCCTTTTTAAATACTATAATTAATTAGAGTTGTAGCTTACTGATTAAATATTCCACCCAACCTTTCTAAAGTACATGGTGTCTTAAATATTTTATTACCGAGTAAATATATTCTATATCAAACTAATATTATCACACTTTAAGGAATAGATTTAGATTCCATATTTTATTATAATGAATAAGTTTTAGAGATTCTTAAAACTGGAGATCAAGTGTTTCATAATCGGATAACTCGACTGGTGAAATTCCTTTTGAGAAATGAAAAACTTGAATAGAAAAACTGAGATCCTGAAGAAGCTGTGAGTAACTAATGTCTATTTTTGTAATAGATGATATATACTACAATTTTTAGGATGATATTATTTTAAGGGGGAGTGGATGTAATAAATGGGACCCTACCGTAGCAAGTAAACATCATATCCAAAACTACCAGACAATGCAAACTCTGAAGAGATTTTATTCATGAGTATATTTAAAATTTTAATTTATTAATGTTATAATTTCATATTTACAAAATAAACTTCACTTTCTAATTAAAATTATGTATATTAGCTTGAGATGAAATTTTGGGATTTTTTTGAAAAGATTGTTTTTGAAGTGAATAGTGAAATTCTATTTTTGTTAACATCCCAACTTTTAGGATATCAATAGGATGTAAGGAAAAAAATAAAACTCAAAAACCATTATATTGAATAAATATATGTTTTATAAGTAACATTATACATTTAAGAATATTATTTTTAAATTTTAAACCTATATTTTATACTTTAAAATTAAGTAAAATTTTTCACTAAAATTGTTTTACTGAATTATATATTAACTATTTTAAAATTAACTTATATCACTTTTATAAATTTAATATTATTAAATTTATTTCAAATTTATAATATTTTGGTCTAAATTTAAAAAAATGGACATTTCATTTTTAAGCATAAAGGATAAACTACTGAGGTAAAAACTAGTTTTTTTGGTAAAAGTTAAAATGGTAATAGAAAAAAAATATAATGGAAAAGAGTTAAAAATATATTAAAATATAATTTAAAAGGATTTATAAACCTTATATATTACCCAATAAATTATTTATCAATTTATTATATACTTTACTTGAGAGTGACTCCCTATTATTAAAAAGTTTTGGTTAATTACAAAAATTCCATCACTTTTCACTTGTATAAGGGACACTCCTCTCTTCAATTCCCCTCACACTAAAACAAAATTAGTTGAGATCAAAATTTATCTAAAAATATCATTAACATTCATTTCCTCATTTAAAACGTTTTTTTTATTTTTAAAATACCATCCCTCATAACTCCCTTCACATAGGAGATAATCCAAGAAGTGAGGTATAAATTTCTAACTGTTCCTTTCTCATTTCAATTTATTTATGTGAATTTTTTCCTCCTGAAATTTCATTAGACCATCTTAAAATAATAAAATTAATAAAATTATTATAATTTTATGTTATTATAATGATCATATAATCATTAAACACCTTTCCATTTTTTATCAAGAAAAACAAAACCATCATTAATGCGTTGTGTGGACTATTGCCTCCACGACACAACATTTTTTTTCTCATTAACCAACTTAAAAGGATTATACTAATTGAAAATTTAATATATAATTATTATATCTATGACATATTTTACATTCTTAAAAAATAAAATATATAACTACTTTTCCATATTCTATGGAAAATGAAATCATCATCCATGCATATATGTGGACTATCACCTCTATTGAATGGTCAATTTCCATTTTTATTTTCATCACTAACTTACACAGACGGTTATGAGAATATGTTTGATAGATAAATATGAACTTTATGAAATTATTATGGTTTTGGAAAGATAAATTGGAAAACATATTAACAATATGAGAAATAATCAACTGTGGTAAATTCAACCCTCTAAAAGAGTGTTCTAAGACCAAAATAAAAATAATTTATTTATACTATGAAATAATATATTATAGGTTATATTAATCATATAATTACTTAAAATTTTGATATATCAAACTAATAACCACTAAATAATATCATTATTCTTCTAGTATATTGATATTACAACTAAACCACCTCATAATAATTCATTAAATCAGGGTATGTTCATTTTTAACCACCCAATTGAAAAATAATAGAAATTTATATCATGATTTAATATAGGAAATTAATTAATTTAATAATAATATATAAATGTGTAAATAATAATTTTTTTGGTTCTAAAGATGCTATATAAAAATACAATTCACTAATTCAAAAAACACACTTTGATCATCAAGAATTACCAAAACATGCTTTTTATCAATGTCATCTTAAAGGATATAATATAAAACACTCATGAAATGAAATTGAAACATAATAAATTTTTATAAATCATATCTAATATTAACTTTAATAATTTTGTAAATATAATCTTTTTAAGAAGAATGAATACATACATTTCTATTATGAAACTAGAACAAAGGATCGAAACTATAAACACCCGATGTGGAAAATAGTTAGAATTCATATAGAGAATGACTATTTATGAAGTGTATAAATGAAAATATACCTGATTATAGTTTTTAAATAAGTTATTTATATAGCTATGTTTTTCATACAGGATGTAAAAGTGCATTTTTGTAAATTCAAGACAAGTGGTAAGGGTTTTCCATCTCAAATTCCTCTTTTTAAGACATATTTTGTATTATGCACATAATTTATTTTTTGTGGTGTATATATTGAATTTTTAGATTTTAAATCATGATATTAATTTTATTAATAGTATTTTAAGATAAATTTTAATCCATATTTTTCAAGAGGTTTTTATTGAATTTCTACCCAAGCCATAAGTGGGGTTTTTCTATCATAATTTCAATTATTTGGGACTCATGTTATATTCGCCATTTATTTTCAATTGTGTGCTTTATAATTTTCATGGAATAATTTTTATCATATTAATCATGAATTTCAATAGATTTATAATTCTATGTTGTAATCCCTGACTTATATTTTTTGAATTAAGAGTTACCAAATCTATTATAAAACTAAATCTTTTCCATGGAAGAAAAAACATCGCATGTTTTGGTAAACAAATGTGTATGTAGTTTCCAAGAAAATAAATACCTATTTGGATAATAGAAATATGATGCAGATATGGTATAAATGTACCCGAGTATAATCACCCCTAAAGGGGTTGTTTGATCATTGACTCAATCCTCACTTTGATGCCTGATGTATGGGCCTAATACTGTATACTTGGATAGAAACTCCATGTGGATATGCTTTAGAATATTCACATTCTCTTTATAAACCATGATGAAGTATTTTTCCCACCATCGTCTTGGTATCCTACTAATGAAAAATATTTAACCCAATTACTATCTTCCATGGATAACCCAACACATTGAAATTACCCTTGACACTTTGTTTATTTGATAAGGGTCCTTCTTATTAATTTTAAGACACCCCATAACTTTTAATTTGATTAAGGGATGCTCTCCTAGAAACCGAGATTATTCCATTGAATGAGAAAGTATCTATTTCTATATTTTTCATTATATGGGTATCTATAACTTTATTCATCCAAAGGATCCTTAAGGAATGTTATGAAATGTTTTTAACTCTAATAGTGAATGCATTGGACTTAATCGGGTGACAGGTGGGGCCCAAAATTATATAGCTCATTGATGCATTGATAGGTCTTACGAGACTATATATCTTAGGTTTTGATGCATAACACTCCATATACTAATATAATTACTTGGAACATAGTCTTGATAGCATTTTTTATGCCTGAAAATATGAATTCCATCAATATGAGATCAATTATTTTTTTTATCCATATTTTCATTTATTATTATAGATACAACATGCCCTTAGTTTAGTTTGATTATGGGTTCATGTTGTTTATTTATTAATTACATATTATATATTCCATGTATATATTATGATAGATTTAATTTAATGCTACCCTTTATTAAGCATATGAGATCACCCTTATTTATTTTATTTTAACAAATAAACCTAGTGGAGAAATATGTGAAAATTTGAAGGATATGATGGAAGGTTTAATTATGTTATCACAATGTGTTCATTTTGTTTCTTTCATTTTAAAATATATTGTGGGAATGTATTCAGTCTTCCAATAATAATAATATTTATTAGGAAGTCTTATATTATACACCAATAATGTAATATAAATACTGGCTCTAGGTTTCTAGAGTTTGGGATGTTACATGGATGGATGTTTGAGCAGTCATTTCAGTAAGGCCTAGTGACATTCCTTACTTTATGATTCTCGTGTATATTATTTACATGTATAAAAATAGAGGATACATCTCGACATTCATAATGTATAAGGTTCTAGGATCATTTCCACTTAGAGAATCTAACACTTTATTCGCCTTCTCGGGATGACAAGAGATTGAACATTCATAATCCTTTGTCAGCCCTAACCACCTTCGTTGGCGCATGTTAAGCTCCTTTTACTTGAAGCTCTTATGATCTATTTATATGTCACACTTCTATACATATAGATAATGATGAAAAATATTCAATGTGAATAATATTCCATCCTGATCCAGATCATGTACATGATATTTAAGATCATGAATATTTGATTTTTTAGAGGTAGAGGATATCAATTTATTAGTTTTCTTGAGTACACAACCCAATCCATTATTGGGTTAATCACTACAGATCATAAATCCTTCCCCTATAGTGGGTAGTGTAAGTACAAGTGTAGTGTTTATAATTTTATTAGACTCTTTGAATCTCTCTTCACATTCATCAATCCAGAAAAACTTTACACCATTTTGGGTTACCATGGTTACTGGGTTTGAAAATTGTGAAATATTTTACACAAAATAATCAATTGGAACAAAGATAATCTGAGGAAAATATGGATATATATTACATATTATGGTATATTAAATTAATCAATTTCGTATATCTTCAAAGGATCTAAATATATCCATTTACTAGTGTTACCATTCTCTAATAATATTACTGTCTTCATAAAAATATCATATTTACTTTACTTATAATATAACTTACCCTTTCATAAAGACTCCAACACAGTACTAAAACGATCCTCATGTTCCTCCTTTATTTTGGTGTGAATAATAACATAATTTATAAATACTACCCTAAATTTGGTGAGGTAATATCTAAATACTCTATTAATCAAGTCTATGAAGATTTTTGGAGCATTAGTGAGTCGGAAAAACATCACTATGAATTTATGGTGTTCATAACATGTTTAAAATATGATCTTTGTAATATCCTCTTGTTTCACTGTTAATTGATAATATAAAAACCAAAGTTACATTTTAGATAAGTACTAGGATATATATAGTTGATCAAATAATTAATCAATATGTTGAATGTAATAGTTGTCTTTTATCATGATCTTTTCTAGTTAACAATAATCAATGTAGAGATAAAATGGACCATCCTTCTTCTTGATGTAGAGGACTGTTGAACTCCATAATAAAGCACTTGGACATATAAATACCTTATCTAGATTCTTTTTTAGTTTATTCTTTATTTATTTTAGTTCAATAGTTTCCATTATATCTAGATTTTTGAGTATTTATAGAGATCTGGGTATAATTTCGATTGAGAAATCAAGCTCTCAATCAAGAGGATGATCTAGAAACTCCTTAGGGAATTCATTAACATATTCTCTCATAATTTGAGTTTCATCAAATATAGTCTTATCATTTGTCTCAATAATTTTATATTGATATGCTTACTCGTAGGGAAATAATATCTATACTTTAAATGAAGCTTTCAAAGGAGAATCCTCCTCCTCCTTACACTTGTATAAAATCAAAAGGCGATTTGTGATATGAAAATTGATTTCCTTATCTTGTTAATTTATGTTCCCTATATACAAGGACAACCAATCCTTACCTATTATAACATAAAATTACACTAAAGGGAGTAAGAAAATGTTTTATGGGATATTCATCACACAAATATTGATTGGAGAGGAGTTATACACTTCAGATGCAATAATTTACTCATTTTTTGTTTTGACCAATAACCCAACCTATATGTTTTGAGGTGGTGTTTGAATAATTCTATTAAACATAAATGATTTAATAGAATGTTTAGAACCAAAATCAAATATAATTTTCTCTATTCTGGAATAAATAACTAGTGTACCTTTCCCTACATCATTTTGAGGATCCACCTCAACAGTTGTGATAACATATGGTCATTCTTTATCTCTTAGTCATAGAGGTTGTTTTCATTAGATATCTTTGAAAACCCTTAGAATAGGGAATTGATTTTCATTATTATAATTTACTTTACAATTGATATATTAGACCATAGGCCTATGAATGATTATGACCTTATTTTATTCCATCACATCAATGAGATTATTCATCTTCCTTTAACATTCATTAGCTTGATTCCCTTCCTTTACACACTTAGGGAATATCCTCATTCCCTGGAGTTAGTTTTTAGGATTCTTCTTCCCACACTTTTCATAAGTGGGTAGTTTTATTTTTTTTCCTCTATGAGATTTATCCACTTCTCCCATAGAATTAAATTCAATTCTCTACTTCTTATCTCCAGTCCCATAAGACCATTGAGAATCACCAATATCATTTTTTATTTTACAAGAAAAATGAATAATTTCCTTATATCTATCAAAGTACTAAATCACCAAAACTTTATGTAGACTCAACTTTATCCCACTAATTAAGTATTCATGTTTAATTTCAAGGTCAGTGAAAAAGTTGGATGTATACCGTGAAATCCATGTGTTGTTTTCTTAGTACAAACCAATTGATTCATCCTCATTTTTCTTAAGTCTAGTGAACACCCTCTCCAATTTAATATAGAGTATTCAAGGATAATATTTATTGAAAAATATTTTCTTGAATCCTTCTCATTCCATTTATTCATTTTTACTTGGTATTAATATTCTTGATCATTTTTTACCATTGGTCATCTTCTCTCTATAAGTGATAAATAATCAATATTAACTTTTCTTTCTTAGCATATTTAAGGATAGATAATATCTTCTCAATATTTTCAATACATTGTTCCTTGATTAGTGGATCAGAAGATACATTAAAAGTTTTAGGACTTTGTATCATAAAGGAATCAATCACGACACTATATTTCTTATGAGAAGGATAGAATTACACATCATTCGAGTTATTATTAATAACTTGAGTCGGTTGGGAAATTACTACCAGGAATTTATCAACTCCCTCACCCAGGAAGTTAAGTATATTTTTTGGGAAATCATTTCATTTCCCAATACATTTTTTATTATCATAGTTCTTCCCATTTCCATCCATTATCTAAAATAATGGAAAAATTTGAAATGAGGGTATTGAAACTAATAAGCACATAAAGTGGAAATGATGAACTTTGAAGTAATAACTCATAAATGGCATATATACTACATATTATGAATTTATAGGTTTCAATATATGTTATACATGGTCTATTTATAATTATGTTCTCTGACCTAACATTATATTTATATCCTTTATACTATTTGTAAAAGAGAATATCAATTATAGAAATCATATACCCCTGGAGTTTCTATCTAGGTGTGCAATATTCGGCCCACTCATTAGGAACTAAGTGATGATCGAGTTGCTACTCAACTATACTTTTTAGAGTGATTACCCAATGTGTATCAATTAAAAAATCCCATCCACTTTCTAGTATCAAGATAGAGATGTGGTTTTTAGGAAAATACATACTATATACTTTACCAAAAATTTAATATCATTTCCTTAATATTATCTCTACAATTTTCTTTATTGTTTTCTAGTCACAATTTTCAAAAATAACTAGTCCTTGACTCTAATACCAACTATAATAACCAATATTTTAATAGATATTACATTAGGATTTTTATATAAATCTCCACATAATTGAATATCAAAATATAAAATCCTAGTGTATTTGGGAAATTAGAATATAATACATCAATTTTAAAAAATAAAAGTAAAATAATTATTTCAAATACCCACAATGTGATCCTGGATTCCCTTTAACTCATAATAATGCATATGATAACCTGGGGAAAACATAATAAAAAGGTGAGTTATAACCACTAATATTGGTTTAATCATAGTAAACATGATATATATGAGCCAAAAGACATATCATGATGAAATAAAAGAGAATAATATCATGGGATTATGACATATAAAAGACGATATCACAAGATCATGTCATAAATGTAATGTGGAAACAACATAAAATATTACAACATAAGCATAATTCAAGGCTCAATATTAAGACATCATAACATATTGTGCTAGGATAACCAATCATGCACCATAAATGATATCTCATGATATAGAAACATTATACAATACATTAGAGTACTATTAGGGTGCACCCTTCATATATATAATGTAATATGTGTCACATCAATCAAATAACATAAGAATATATTTAATAATTTAAATATCATGATTATGGAATATATGTTTCATAATTTAATTCCCAAATCAATGAAGTATAATTATATCTATGTTAATTCCCATGAATTAAAAATAGGGTTGGGTTTTCACAACACAAAATAAATGGAATAGAAAATCAATAGACAATTTCAACTGCATAAAGGGAATAAATAAAATTTTAGAGAAGGTATTAATGAGAGAGGAAGGTAGTATATCATTATTTGGGAATCATTTTTATAGTAAAGGAATGTTTGTAAACACATGACAACACAATAAATAGACAATAAAAAACTTCTTATAAGGAATTTCTTAAATGGAATAGAAGAGGGAGAGAACCCATTAGCTTGACATATTGCTTCTTAATGCTTGGTAAGATATCCTTAGAACCATATAAAATACTTGTGAGGTATATTGAGAGGGAAAATGATAGGAACTTCATGCTAAAAGGATTTTAGAATGTAAGAGAATGTGAGAATGGTTGGGTATTTATAACAAAATAGTGGGAATTATTTATTTATTTCTAAACTGAACCCTTTGATATTTAGTTAATAAAAAATTAAAAACCTTTGTCTTCCCATGGTATTTTCCATAGGGGAGTGGTTTTTAATATTTTAATATATTAAGGGCCTAAATTATTAAATTAATAATTTTTGGGAGGTGGATGGGATTCTTTTTCATAAATAATAGTTTTTTAAAACATTTAAAATAATATAATTTTTATCAATAAATACCTTTATATTATTTATTAAATCAATTTTAAGTAATTATAATTCCATAATATTTTTTGTATATTTTTAACGTATTTATTTTTAATCTAAAATGTTTTATATCTCATATTATTATGAAAAAAATCATAGTTCGATAATTTCAATGTGTTGATTTCAAAAAGAACATTTATGTTATCAAATTAATTTTCTAAAAATGATAAATTTTACTTTTAAATAATAATTCTTATTTAATAAAAAATACTAGTTTTTATGACATATTCAACTTTCTAACCCTTATAAAAATTACTTGGGACCTCATAAAATTATGTTACCACTTATATTCAAGTAAATAATGTTTTATGTGACCATATAATGGATATAAGTTTTATATAAAATATTTAATTTATCATAAAAGTGTATATTAATTGTAGTTTTAATGAACCATGTTTTTTAGCCAAGGTAAAATTCTATGGGAATTTGAATTTTTGTGTTTACTAGATGGGAAGTTTTTTTAACTGAGATTCAGAATATAATTCTGAGAGTTTTAAGACATCAAAGTGGTATTTTTAGACTTGGGAAAAGGCTGAAGGGTCCCCCAAGTGTCTTATTAAGTTTAAAAAGAGTATATCCTTGAAAATACCAAGTTTGGGTGGTCTGAATAGGGCGCATGGATTTTCTAAAACCATGCAGCCGCCAACAACAAAAAGTGCGGCCTATAGAGGTGAGAAGATGTGAAACACATGGTATATTCATGGTTTTCACTAACCATGAACCCATAATTCATGGTTATTGACACTTAGGCGGTATTTAAGCACTATTAATCACACAATTGGTGCATAGTTATGAAAACTGTGCAGCACAACCATGTCAGGTGGGTTTCCAATGTAGCGGGAGCTCTAAGGTTGGTGCATGGTTTAGAGAAACCATGAGGACTAATTTTGAGGGTGAAATTAAAAAATTTCCCTTAATGAGGTTTAATTTTCTTTTTTTTTCTTTCTTTCTTATTCTCCCTCCATCCACGTGATCCATCTCTCCCTACATAGTGGGTTCCTCCTCCTCTTCCACATAGGATTCAGTGGATATCCTCTATCATTTATTGAAATTGAGTACCATCAGTCTCTAGGGATCCACATCAGTAATAACTTGATTCCTTTTGAACATTTCTTAATTTAATCTTATCTATATCGAGTTATTATGTTTCAAGCTCATTTTCCCTATTTTTAGGGAAACTTTTCATTTCATTTTCTTTTTCCATACAAGACCAAATCCATGCTTGATATTGGATGAGTGAAGATTATTTTGTATGAGGTAGGTGGTATATTAGTTTTTCCCAATTTTTTCTTCATTTTTGAATAGTGCAGTTGTCTCATGTGTCGTCCTTTTCTGAGCATCAAATTTTAATCGAGTTATTAATAACAAATTTATCAACACACATAGATACACTCCCTATGATCCTTGTTTAGTATATTGAGGATGTCAACCTCGATCATGGATACCCCTTAGGTGTGCCGGATTTAATTTTCCCTTTATAATTAATTAATTAAATTCCCAGAATAAATTTTGATCATTCATCTTGGATTGATAATGGAATTTACCCTTATAGTATTTAGTTCGAATGGTAATGGAACCTCTTTTATAAGGAACCCAAATCCGATTTTCTAGAGTTGGTGCCTTACTTTATTACATGGGCATACCTCAATATTCCATGGTAATGTCCAAATAAATAAATAAATTTCAGGAATTCCATTCACATAAAGTATAAAATGTAAGTGTAAAAAACCTATACTCTTAAATGAAAAATATTGACAAAATTTATGAAAAGTAATATAATCCCATGTATGTCTAGTTTAACTTTTTTATGCCCCTATATATGTTCCTAAAACATATGAAATCGATGTTTTACACCTCTACCAATGTGTCCAAGGAAATTTTGTAAGGATATGAATAAGATTTCATGAGATGTATAAGTATGGGTGAGTATAAACATATTTAGTGTGATCATCCTTGAAGTGATCTGAATATGATTAATTTAAAATGATCATGCTAGTACTATATTAAGATGTATGATATATAAATAAAAAACATAACCCTTATTCAAATCAAGATATATATATATATCTTATGAAAACCACATAACACACTAAAATATTTCATCTAGAAACATATGATACATATATCATATAGTGAACCATACTTAATTATAAAATAATAAATCCCCACATGTTCGCTAGATCTTTCCAGATAAGAACCCCAAGGATTGAGGTCTAACTTTTTTCCACAAAAAATTAAAACTATACATAGGGAAGATAGACAACACCTATTATATTTTCCATCTAGTATCCCAAGAACATCCTAGATGTTGGGTTTAATTTTTCATAACATCTCATTAAGTGACTATGTAATGATGAAATATGGGTTTCACCTCTCAAATAACAAATAAATAAAATGGATACACACATACCAAACCATAATTAAAATTTCATCATAAAATCAAGCCATCATTATTAAAAATTTCCTCATGCATCATCATAAAGGCCCATGGTACTTCCATGATAATCAATATCAGCCCTAAAACTAATGATAAGACCCATTTAAAGGTAAATACCAATAGTATTCCCATGGAAAGAAAAACCAATCCTTTTCCCATGGGAATATTTATATAAATAATCAAGGATAATTGTACTCACATGACATGAAACGTTTGATCCTTTACCAAATAATAGGGTTAGAGGAATAAAGGTGATCATGTTAAAAAAAATTCTCAACAAGTTCTTAGGCCACAACAAGAATGTAATATTTTTATGATAAATAATAGAAGCTCAAAAAAATTTAATTTCCATAATTAATATCTATTAGTTATAAACTTATATCAAAAATTAAATAATGATTAAAATCACATTAAAAAGATAATTGTCAATGAAGACTCACCACTATATATAAACATTTCACTATTATTTGCAACATTATTTATGGTTATAAGAGTCTATCTCAACTTATTTAATATGAATAATTATATATATTGAAAAAAAAATATTGTAACAAATACCATAGATTAATCTTATAATTTAATGATATTATTGTAATATATTATAAAAAATTGAACAAAAAATTTGTATTCACCATTATAAAAATACATAATTAAAATATTGGTGATGTCCATATTTGTTTCAATAAATAAAATTATTAGTGGGTTTGTAGGATCCTATGTCCATACAGACGTTTTGGTTTTAGAGGAACCTTGAATTTTCATTTGGTTATTAGACCAAATCTAAATTAGAGATTAATAACGGGATTCAAAGAGTTGGAGAACCTTAATTAAATGTTTTGGATATGGTTTGGGGAATGAGAGGTTTCTCAGGAGTTCAAGTAAGTCTCAGGTGCTTCTAGTTTCAAAATATCATTTTTAAGAGAAAATAGCATGGGGCACACTATTAGAGCATAATTAATGGTTACCGTTCACCCCAAACCATGATAGATATTTGTTAAATCACATAAATTTTTTATTCAGTGTGAGAGGCTTGGGTAATAGTGTGTTTTTATGTAGTAGTGCATAGGGACACTCATATTTGGTGTATGGTTTATTGAACCATGTTTTGAAACATTTGAGGTGGGATTTATTTGGACAGCTAGTCAGCATGTTTGACGCATGGTTTTCTTAACCATGAAAATAATTAAAAGGGTAAAAATTACCATGTTCTTCCTCTTCCATTATAATTTTATATCTCCCCTTTTCTACCTCATTTACCCACTACACTCTCCTATTTGTTCCCCCTATTTCATCCCTTTCTCTATAGAAGATCTCCTTCAATCTTTGTCCATTTATCATTTCATTGCTTATGACTAATATATCTTGGAAATAATATCCTTAATATATATTCCATTCATATTTTTAGTTTTTTTAGGGGGAGTTCCACCTCTTTTACATAATACACCCTATTTCTAGGGATTTTGTCTTATTTCTTATTTCCTCTATATTTAGGCTAAACTGGTGGTTGATACTGAATAAGTGAATCTTTATAAGCATGATTTAGGTGGTCTATATTAATTTCCTTAAAATTATTTCCATGTATAATTTTTTCTCATGATTCACAATAGTAATTCCAAAAATTTCCATTAAAATTATTATTTCCTTTATTTTTTGACCAAATAGCAATGTAGATGTAGTATAGTCCCCATTTCATCATTGGAGGTTGACAACCACAACTCATACCAATTCTTAGGGTGAATTAATCTTGACACCCATGGAAACCTCAACTCAAACCACCCCTAAGAGTGATTTCATCTTAAAACCTAGGGTAACCTTACTTTTAAAGAAGAGAAAATGCATCATAAGGTGTGTTTGTCTGACACTTAGTAAAGCCTCAATTTATACTTCCATAATGTTTTGAAACCACCCTATTAGATTGAATTTGTAATGTTAATTAAACAATGGAACTCTTTAATAGACTATGTGGATTTCTGGGGTTACTGATATGTTTTTAATAAATTAGGCTATCAACAGTTAATTTTAAATCCCAATTATTTTCTTATTATATACTCTTTAAAAGTAATAGATTAATTTTATTATCAAATGATATAATACCTTATTAGAAACCTTGGGAGACACCTCTATAGTTTTGTTTCAATTTCAAAAAAATTCTCGACATATTTTTATAGGAACCTTGGATTTTATTAATTAATGTAATGGTGTTGAAATTTTTTTGACATCCTTTTTAAATAAGATAATTTATGGAATGTGTACGTGGAACCAAATGAGTTATAATTAATAGAATATTTAGTATACTTTTAATAAAGTGCCTTAATACTAAGATAAAAACTTTATTAAATTATTCTTAATATTTATGATCCTTGAGACTATTAATATAATTAGAGTTGTTATGTTTATAGTGAGTTCATACGTGATAAAGACATAGATTTGAAATTAAAATACTAGGTGTAAACCCAATGGATTAATCATGATTCATTGACCTGAATTTAAAGGTGTAATACTTTGTTTTTCCTGTTCATTTTCTTACATTTGTGAATACCTCGACATCATTCTGATGATTTACCTACAAATTTGAGAAATATTGGAATGAATTGGATGAACTACTAGGGTTTAGATTGATTTTCACACACATTCAATGCATAATATTATAACCTTAGATTACAATAAATTACACCCTAATATTACATTGGATTTTTTATTTAGGATTGGTCAGAGTCCTTTAAAATGTATAATTACTTGGATTAATCTTTAGATTCACTTGGTTTAGATATGTAGGAATACTCAAACCCATTACATGGATTCAACAACATATTTATTCTTAGATTCTAGGTATTATAACCATGCTTACTCAAAATCCATTACTATTTTTATGGTCAAATAAAATCTTTCTTAGGGTGAATTATGTGGTAATATCTGATTCACCTCCACTTTAAAACTTCCCTTATTTATATATTGGACACTTTTATGTTTTATAATCATGGACTAGAATTAATTAGACACCATTGGTGGTGCCCTAATAAGTTTTAATCACACCCTGTTTAGGATTTCTCTTGGTACTAGAGTAGATCACATGGCTATAGGTTTTGAACTTGGATCGTGCATCTTTTTTGTTAATTGTTTTGTGTTAGGACTAGGCATGAGAGTTTTGGAATGAGCATATACATAGACTACATACAAGAGTTGTTATTCTATTTATTTATTAATCTATCTATTTGTAACTATAATATGTATTAATTGGAATTATTTTGGAATTACTTTTACATGTAGTATCTTATGTTCATGTAATGATATTTTTTATTTGGAACTTTTTGGGTTATTAGATTATTATTATATTCATGAAGTTCATTTTATTTATTATTTTTATATTTTTAGTACTGATCTATAGGGTATATTCTCCCTAACATTCCACCATTAGACCCTATCCACTATTCTAAAGCCTATGGTGTATATAGAGGTTCTCTTGAGGAAATGTGACACATGAGGTTGGATACTTATGAGTGAACCGGGACTAGGATGTCACAAAGTGGTATCAAAGATTATTTTTAATAGTCTTAATGTTTTTGGATATTAGACATGAGACTAAGAATGTGTTAAAACATAGTTAATAACTCATGATTGTGAATGGAAAACCCTCATATGGAGGAAGATTGTGTTTCCAATAACAAGACTATTGTTCTTGCCATTCATTATAACATTATATTTTTATTTCTCATTGAGTGACTATTTTTCATCATTCCACTAGTTACTAACTTATGGGATTTATCTCATGGAATAGTATGGTAAGAGAGGTGGTGAATTCATGTTTTATTTCATATAAAAAGTATTTACAAGAAATTAGTAAGAAATGAATTTTTATTTATATTCTCTACTTCTGTGATTACTATCCATTTCAAAGTTTTGATATTGGGTTGTTTAAATAAAGTGAATGAATAAAACAAAATAGTGTTTTTCCAAATAGCATGATGATGGAATTATATTTATCCTACATAAATTTAATTAAATAAATGAAATTTATTTTAAAAATTTAACGAATGAACCTGAATTTAATCTTTAAAATTCATGGAAATTGATATTTTTTTGAAAAACATGAGTGATTGATTATGAATTTCAGTAAAATGTAATTCAAAATTAAACATAGGGAGTGTTTTCCTCCATAACTTAGGAATGGATACCCACATAACTGAATCCTAATATGATTGATTTGATCTTTTTAGGTTGATCCTATAATTATAATCCTATACGATAAATTCTTTAAGGGTTGTATAATTTTATGTTTTATATTTTTATAAATCCAAACGATAAATGAGGGATTTTTTTAAATAGTTTGTCAATTATAAATTATAAAGTCTATTTCCTCAATAACTTGGTAACAAAAACCAATATAATTTAATCCTTATAGGCTTAACTCGCCCCATATAGGCTAGTCTTGGCATATTATGCCTATAAGATAAACCCACTATGTATAATAAACCAAACTTTTATCATGGAATTTCTCCCTTCTTATAGAAATTTCATATAATATAAATCACATAAAATAATTTATATAACATAATAAAAACATTATAAATAACGAATTACTAAAATAAGAATTATTTCTAGAATCTAAGGAACCTATACCGATGAAATATTAACTTGACCTTAGGAATAGTAATATGACACTTATGAATAGTAAACTGGGAAAATCAATAGTAACTTCACCCATTAAAGTTTAAATAAAATTTAGGCATCTTATAAATGAAATTATGTTATAATTATATCATAGTCTAATTAAATAAATGTATTTAAAATTTTTAATTAATTGTTGGTATTTTTGGAACTAAAATATATTTAATTACAATTTTATGATTAATTTAATAATTGAAGAGAAATTTTATTTTCATAAAATGTATTCATAAATTTATATTTTTATGTCTTATGATTTTAAGATAATATTATGAGACCTTTTGTAAAATTTAAAAGTGTTATAAAATCAATTATAATTTTAAAATATGTATTTTCCAAGTAAATGATGATTTTAATTAAAAATTAAATTACACATATTTATAAAATTATATTCATAAAATAGAGTTCATTATTGAATTTACATGTTGAAAAATTGTCAGGTGATTTTTTTGGATTTTTATGAAATACGTAAATTTTTGGTGAATACTAAAATACAATATATATCATTATAAGTTAAATACGCTATTTATTGAGTCATCGCTGATGTAAGTACCACAATCTTGAACTTAACTTCTTTATTTCATTTTTTGTGATAATTATCAAACTATTCATAGTCTTTAACTAAACTAATAAACTAATGAATTAATAATTGGAAAACACCCCTCTCCTCTACTATAAATACCACCCCTCACCACCTCTTTTCCACAAGCCTCTCACGCTTTGAGAATTTTAAAAATTCTACTCAAATATATTCCCAAGACCCTCCCCCATGTCCATGATCCCTTTTTATTATAAAATAACAAAACCTTTTCCCTAAGGAGGTTCTCAAAGAGGATAAATTCAAGAGGTAAATTCCTCTTTGCTTTCTTTTAATTTCTTTTCATGTTATTTTAAATTCTAATTATATAATCACCTATCCTCATCTTAAATATAAGGAAATTATATCATTTTAATGGATGATACATCATTATATATATATATATATATATATCTCTCTCTTATTCTAAAAATGAAATCTTCCCCTGTGATGTGTCAATTTTCCCACATCATGGGCGATGCACCTTCATTTTCGTTTAATGCCATAAAGGATGTTAATAAAACCATTATAATGGTTAAAACATATTTTAAAATTAATTTTACTACCCTATTTAGGTTTTAAAATAGACATATATAAATAATACTAAATTATAAAACAAAATTAGTTCATTGTGATCGAAAAACCGCTAAAATTAACCATAAATGATTACCATTAAATTTTATCTAATTATTCATCCTCATACTGTATAACTAAATTATTTATAAGATAATTGAATATTATATAATATCATTAATAACATATAACAACAATTCTGGATATTTATCCCTATTTTACATGAACTTCCATTCATGTATACAAGTGAACCGATCTTGAAAACAAATAAAAACAAACACTCATGAACGATGAAATTAAACTCTACAACTTATCAAAAATCCCATAAATGAACATAATAAAACTATCAGGAGTCATATTATTGTATTAAATGTTATTTAATTGTTAATTAATTAATATAATGTGATTATACATGATATTAAAGTGAATAAAGAATTCAGACATAAAGTAAGGGGAATTCTCAACCCCAACTCTCTTTCTTTGGTTTTTACTTATTTCAATCCATTTTAAAAATGGATATTCATTTAATGTTACTTATATATAATTTATTTATCATTATATTATAGTTTATAGGATTAACATCTTACCAATATGGTTTTATTAAAAATTATATGATTTTTCCAAATGAACTATTCTTTCAAAAAAACACACATTTTACTTCTCTTGAGATTGTTTCTTTTCACTAAATATTGATGATTTCTGTAAAAATAATTTTATTCCCTTTTTATTTCCCAAATTTCATTCATGAATGTATGCTTTATTAAATGAAACTCATTCCTTTACATGGGTAATTTTATGTCTAATACTGATATGCGTTCTCTGTGGAATGCATGATATTGTAAATGTTATGTTGTAAGGGGTGTTCTTAGAATTATATAGTGAAATGTAAATGTTACAATGTGATGGGTGTGTCCAGAATTATATAGAGGTCCAACGCATTGTGTAATTTGATTAATATCCTGAGATAAATTGAAATATCCTTGAACATGGTGCTATCTTTGTTCACAACTTTGTGTTGTAGTTTACCACTAAGACACGATGTTTCATTTTTATTCATTTCCACATTCCATGACTTTATATAAAGATTCCTCTCATGATTATGATGATGATACCATGATTATGATATGATGATGTTGTTTATTATCACATCATGTTATATTGATTCATGTTCTTATCTATCCTCGTACTAGGCTTTTAGCTCATCCATTTTTGATGTATATCCTCAGGTGATTAATTTTACTAAGGAGAATGTGAAGGCCTCAAAGAATATAGAAAAGATGGAATTAAATAAATTTTTATGTTCTATGTTGTAAAAGTTATGTATGTTTCTAATTTTCCCAGGACAATAAAACTTTGGATCCTTATTGAGTAACACTTTTACTTTTTTTATCATTATAATGATGTAATAGTAGTGTTAGAAAAAGGAAGGGTCGCTATAGTAGGTATCAGAGCACAGTTCAGTTAATTTGAAAATTAGGATAAAAAAACCTTATTGAAAACCCTTAGTATGAGACTAAATATAAGTAAGAATTTAACAATATTTTTTTTAGAAAATTATAAACCCAGGGATCTTAGGAGAGAATCCTGTAGAGTTAATTGCACAAAGAAATAAATTATTTATTCATGAAATGTTGACTTATTTTCTAAAATTTTATATTTTAGAAAATTTTGGGAACCATGAGAAACCAGGCCAACAAACTATGTAAGGGAAAATGCAGTGGTTTCCCAAATTAAATCCCAAATTATTTGGTAGGTGAAGTTTAAAATTTCACGGCGATGCTAACCCAACTGTGTCAGGTTATGAACAGTAACCGAAATAATATATAATGTCCGACTACACCTAAGAGGTAGAAAATGGATATTGAATCTTTTATGTAGCAATGACCACCAAAGTTTACTGGATCTTCCAGTCCAATAGTTATAGAATAGCGTTCCAACTCTATAGATAAGATCTTTTATATTATTCACTATTCTGATATGGAGAAGGTGACTCTCTCCATTTATCATCTAGATGGAGAGGCCAATCAATTGTGAGATTTGATTAAGAACACTAATTTGAAGGATGAAATTGAAGAGATGGAGTGGGTGGAATTTAAGATAATGTGTCTTAACATGTATTTCCATTGAAATATTTGTACCAAGATAGATGGAGAATTTATATATCTTAATTAAAAGTAAGGAGATTCTGTCATGACCTATGAAGAAAAATTCACAAGGATTTGAAGGTATACTTCCGATTTTGGTATTAACATTGAAAAAAAATTGATAGATTCATTAGTTGTTTAAAACCACACCTTATAAAGGCTCTAGAAATTGATGAATTTGGGAGATATGAAGATGTTCTTCGATGTGATATCAAAGTGGAGATAGAGTTTCCAGAATGGTCCCATGGTTATGGTGATAAGAAATGAAAAATGGAGGATCTAATGAGAAATTGGGAATAAAAACTAAACCAACCACATGTAAAAAATGTCGGAAGAATCATCATCTGAACTACCTCAAAGGGATGAGGAAATTATTCAAGTGTTGGAGAGAAGGTCACCATGATCATGAATGCCAAAAATTGATGAAGAAGTAGGATAATGTGGTGGAGGAAAGGAGAGAAACACCCATGGTTTAATGCTTCAACTATAGGGAGAAAGGGAACAACAAAATCCAGTACACTAAACCTCGAGTCCTCAAGGGTAATTAGTGTCATTATCCACCAAACCCAAAGGAGTAAGGCAAGAATTATTCCATAACTACTGCTGAAGTGGAATAAAAAAACAAATTCATCCAAGGTACACTTACTATTCAATCAATAATGGGAAAATTTTTATATGATTATGGTTCTACACATTCTTTTATATATTGAATGTTTTCTATAACTATAGAATCAAATCCCTGAAAACATGAAGAAGATATATATATATAAAAACCCATAGTGGTGAAATCATTGAAACCCAATTGTTGGAATCTTCTCTTATTGGCGTATGTGGGAAGATTCTCCCAAAAAATATCATAATACTCCCCTTGGTGGAATTTGATGCGATACTAGGAATAGATTGGCTCTTGTTATATAGAGAACATATCGAATGTTGAGAAAATGAGATATTTTTTCATATTCTGAACCATCCCATGCTCATCTACAAATGCAAGGAAGTTTATGGATCTCCTTTTTAACATCCTTCAATGACATGGGTGTTGATTCCCTTTGAATATTCATAACTCGCTCAAATGGTTCTGTCAAAGGAAGGTATCAAACTAGGGGAGATTTAAATCATAAGGGAATACATTGATGTATTTCTTGAAGAGTTACCTGAAATTTCCCCATATTGTGAGGTAGAGTTCTCAATAGAACTCATAACCGGAGCTACTCCTATCTTAAAGTGTCTATATAGGATGGATCATATTGAACTAGAGGAGTTAAAGAATAATAATCAGTAACATTTGGATAAAGGGTCCATATGTCCCATTACATAACCTTAGGGTGCTCTAGAGCACTTTTTCAAGAAGAAGGATGATTCAATGTGGTTGTACATCAATTATCGGGAACTCAACAAGATCACCATAAATAATAAGTTTCCTCTCCCAACGTTTGATTAATTGTTCGATTAGTTATGAAGAGGTCAATAATTCTCAATGGTGGATCTTCATTCTGGATATAATTAGCTAAAGGTGAAGAAAGAAGATATTTAGAATACTTCTTTCTATATAAGGTATGAGAACTATGAGTTTCTAGTGATGTCCTTCAGAATTTCTAATGCCACAAAGTCTTCATGGATTTGATGAATAATGTATTTAGAAATTACCTTGAAAAATTTGTGGTAGTGTTTATCGATGATATTCTCATCAACACAAAGAGTAAGTAGGAACATGAATAACATATAAAGATTGTGATAGAGACATTGAATAAGGAGAAGTTTTAGGATAAGTTTAACAATTTTGACTTTTGGATGTAGCAAGTAACATTATTGGGACATGTGATCACACCTAAGGGAATTTCTATGGGCCCCTAAAAAAGGCAATTGGGGAATGACCAAGACCATCTAGTGTCACATAAATCTACAATTGTCTTGGATAAGCTGGGTACTACCGACATTTTGTGAGAAATTTCTCATGATTTTCTAGCCCGCTAACTAAGTTTACAAGGAAAGGGGCAAATTATGTCTGGATAGAAGAATGTGTGAAAATCTACAAGGAGATAAAAAAGAGGATGATCACTACACATGTACTCACATTACTAAAAAGTGTAGATTTTTTTAATATATAATGATTCTTTAAAGAAAGTATTGGGTTGTGTACTCATGAAAAATGACAAAGTGATAGCCTAATCCTCATGATTGTGAACATCAATGAGAATAATAACCTAACGCATGATCTGGAATTAGAAGACGTGCCTTTTTCCTTGAAAATCTTATGGCATTACCTCTATGGTGAGAAGTGTAACATATTTACCAATTGCGAGAGCCTAAAGTATATATTCACACAAAAGGATCTCAACATGCATCAAAGGATATGGTTATAGCTAATCAAAGACCATGATTTCTCTATTCACTATCATCCTGGTAAGAAGAACAAGGTATTTGATGATCATAGAAGAAAATAACCAACTACTTTATCCATGTTACAGATTGGGAAAGACCCTATCATCATGGATATAAAAAGGATAGATTTGGAAATAATAATAGAAGGGAATAAATCCCACCTTTCCCAAATTATTACCCAACCATCTATTAAAGATAAGATTAAGGAGGCACATAGGGATGATCCAGATTTACAAGAGAATGTAAATACAGTTAATAAAGGGGAGCTTTAAGAGTTCTATATCAATAATGATGGTGTGATTCAGTATGGAATAATGCTTTGTGTGCCTTCATCACATGGGATAAAGAAGGATCTATTGGATAATGCACATAAATATCCTTTATCCATTCATCATGGTAGTACCAAGATGTACTATGATCTTCGAGAACACTTCTAGGTGGGAAAACATGAAGAAGGATATTTGTGAATATATATCAAGGTGCTTGATACGTCATCAAGTTAAATTAGAGTGAAAAATTAAAAATGGATGATGAAACCATTTCCTATACCCATGTGTAAATGGTAGAATGTCACCATGGACTTCGTCACTCGTATCCTGATGAAATCCAAAAAAAATAATGTGATATGGGTTGTGGTGGACCAACTCACCATGACTTCCCACTTTATCTCTATTTGGGACAATATCTCTCTTGAAAAACTTACTAAGATATACGTGAAGAAAGTGGTGATAATATATGGGGTTCTGCTCTCGATTGTTTTGATCATTATCCCATGTTCACATAGAAATTCTAGAGGAGTCTTCAACATTCTTTGAGTACTGAATTAAATTTAAGCACAACCTATCACCCCGAAACTGATGTCCAATCTTAAAGGACTATTTATAAGATTTAGGACATGCTAAGAACATACTAAATGGAATTAAAAGGTTGGTGGGATCAACATATCCCATTGGTTTAGTAGTCATACAATAATAGCTTCCAATAAAGTATTCAAATGGCACAATATGAAGCTCTGTATGGAAAACGATGTAGAATTCCAACCTATTGGGATGAAGTTAGAGAATAAAAGATACTTGGATCTAATCTAGTGAAAGAGATGATAGATAATGTTAAATCCATTAAAAACATATCAATGTTTCTTAGAGTCAACAAAATAGCTATAATGATAACTATCGAAGGGATTTAGAGTTTGATATTGGATATAAAGTCTTCCTTCAAATATCACCATTGAAGAGATCAGGTAGTTTGGAAAGAATTGGAATTTATGAACAAGGTACATTGGTCCCTTTGAGATCCTTGATCACATATGAGTCATGGATTATAAGTGTTCACTTCCATTGAAAATGGATCAAGTTCAATATGTGTTCCATGTATCACTCCTGGGGAAGTACACACTTGATCCCTCACATGTACTAAACTTAGAGGTGGTATAGTTGAAAGACGATCTCTCTTATGAGGAGTATCCGATAAGAACTCTTAATCAAAGATATAAGGTTATACACAAAAATACAACCCACCTTGTTAAATTTTTATAGAGGAACCATAATTATGATGAAGAAACATGGGAACTATAGGAGGAGATGAAGTATAATTACCCTCATCTATTTATGTAAAACAAAATTTTGAGGGTGAAATTTCAAAAGGGGGAAGAATGTAACGAACCAAATTTTTATAAAAGTAATTTCTCTCTTTTTATAGTAATGTTAGATATTACAAATCCCATAACTTATTTTAGATATTACAATAAAAACTTTATAAATAACGAATTAATGAAATAATATGTATTTCTAGAAGCTAAGGAACCTATACTGATGAAATATTAACTTGACCTTATGAATAGTAATATGAACCTTATGAATTGTAAACCAGAGAAATAAATAGTAACCTCACCGATTAAAGTAAAAATAATTTTTATTCATCTTATAAATGAAATTATGATATAATTATATCATAATCTAAGTAAATAATTCTTTTAAAAATTATTAATTAAGTGTTGGTATTTTTGTAAGTTATAAATATTTAATTACAATTTTATGAATAATTTAATAATTTAAAAGAAAATTTATTTTCATAAAATTTATTCATAAATTAATGTTTTCATGTATTATTATTTAAAGATAATTTTATGATACCTTAATTAATTTTTCAAAGTGTTATAAAATTAGTTATAATTTTAAAATCTGTATTTTCCATGTAAATGATGATTTTAATTAAAAATTAAATTACTCATATTTAGAAAATTAATTTAATAATTTTTTTGCATTATTTAATTCTGCATATCAAAAAATGGTTAGGGTGATTTTTTTGGAAATACTTAATTTTTTGGTGAATAGTAAAATACTGTAATTTACAATATATATACATTATAAGTTAAATGAAATATTCATTGGGTCATTTATTATGTAAGTTCCATTATATCTAACATCCCCTCATTATTTAATATTTTTGGTGAAAATTCTCAAACTATTCATAGTCTTTAGCCAAAATAATAAAATAATGAATAAAATAATGGGAAAGCACCCCTATCCTCCACTATAATACCACCCCTCACCATCGATTTTTCTCACACATATAGAGGATTTATACTTATCCAAATTATACTAAAATGTCTTCCCAATCCCATACCCCACGTCTAGGAGCCCTTGATCTCATAAAAAGGCAAAAACCTTTTCCCTAAGAAGGTTCTCAAATAAAAGAAATTAAAGAGGTAAATTGCTCTTTCTTTTCTTTTAATTTCCTTTCAAGTTCTTTTCTATTTTTATTATATCCTCACCTCCCCTAATAAGAATGTAATGATAATACTATTACCGTAAATATACTTGAATTATATCATGTTAATGGATGATACATCACTAAAATTCCCCCTCCCTCCCCCTCTTTTATTCTAAAAAATGAAATTGTTGCCTGTGATGTGTCAATTTACCGACATCATGGGTGATGCACTTTAATTTTCCATAGACACCTTTAAGGATGTTAATAAAACCATTATAATGGATTAAAAATATTTTAAAACATATTTTAAATCCCTCTATATTTTCTTTAACCAAGATATATACACAATACTAAATGATAAAACAAAACGAGTTTGCTGTGATTAAAAAACCAGCAAAATTAACCTAAAATGATCATCATTAACTTTTATCTAATGTCTCATCCTCATAATATATAAAAATTAATCCTAATATAAATTTAACTTATAGAATATCATTAATAAAACATAATAAAAATTATGGATATTTATCATCTTTTTACATGAACTTACAATCATGTATACTAGTGAACCAGTCATGAAAACTAAGAAAAATGAAGACTCACAAATGATGAAATTAAACTCTATAACTCAATAAAAATACCATAAATTAACATAATAAAACCATTATTAATAATGTTTTTTTATAAAATACTCTTTACTTTTTAATTAATGAATATAATGTGATTATACAAGATATTAAATTGTAGAAAACATTCATATATAAGGTAAGGAGAATTCTCGAACCCAACTATCTTTCATTGTGTTTTCTCTCTTTCACCCCATTTTCAGAATGGATATTACATTAATGCTACTTATATATTATTTATTCATAATTATACTATCTTTTCTATGATATAAATATATTTGCAACTTGGTTTTTTGAAAAATGAATGTATTTTTCCAAAAGAAGTTTTCTTTTAAAAAACACACCTTTTACTTCTCTTGAGATTGTTTCTTTTATCTCAAGATTGATGATTCCTATAACAATAATTTTATTCCATTTTTATTTCAAAAATTTCATTATATAATTTATGATTTATGAAATGAAACTAATTCATTTCCATGGGTAATTTTATGTCCAATATTGATATATGTTCTATGTGTCATGCCTGATAATGTAAATGTTATGAAGTGATGGGTGCACTTGAAATTATATAGCACAATGTAAATGTTATGATGCGAAGGGTGCACCCAAAACTATATATAAATCCAATTTATTAGGTAATGTTATGAATCTAATGAGATAAAGTGAAATATTCATGTACATTATGACATATTTGTTCCCAACTAGGTGTGGTAGTTTACCACAAAGACATGATGTTTCATTTTTATACATTTCCACATTCCATGACTTTATCTAATGCTTCGTCTCATGATTATGATTATTATCCCATTCTTATGTTATGATGATGACTATTATGCTCACCTAATGTTATATTAACTCATGTTCTTATTTTTCCTCTAATTAGGATTTTAGAACACCCCTTTTTGATGTATATTCTTAGGTGGTTACTTATACTTAGGTGAATGAGAAGGCCTTTAAGAATCAAGAAAATAATAATTTAAGTAAATGTTTATGTTATATGTTTTACAATTTATTTATGGTACTAATTTTCTCAAGACAATAAACCTTTGGATCCTGGTTGTATAACTCTTTTATGTTATTTTCCATTATAATGATGTAATATAAATTAAATAAAAAGGAATAGTCACTATACTATTGGTGTGTTAAAATCATAAATAAATTAATTATTAAGGGGATTCAATTAAATGGGATCACAATTTTAATTTATAAATAATTGATGTTATAAATGGGGAATATACTTGTATAACTAAACCCAGGTAACCATTAATTTACCCTCATTAGTAGAATTTTTCTTACATGCCTTGGTACTTGACCCCCTGGGGTTATATTTATGTTAAATGTGATTGTTATTGTTATTTAAAGTTACCACAACCACTGATATAGTGTTTTGTATATGTTTATGGTGTAATATTACTTACCCAATCCCCTTAATAGATAAAATACATTTTGTGTGTTCTTGGGTATTATTGATATGAGGTGTCCATTAATTAAAATTCTAGTTAAAACTTAAAGAGTGTTACCCTATACATCTTGTGATTGAAATTTCATTTAACTAATCCTAGTTTTGAGAAATTGTAGATAAATAATGGTTGAAAGGAAATAATTAGATAATCTCCCTAGTGTTTTTTTCATGTCAGATCAATAAATTTCCAAGTACAGTTTGAAAAATGTTTTCTTATATGTCTAGTACTTGAAATTTCATTTCTTTAATCCTCTATAATACTTATGTTAAATGTGAATTGATGAAATTTATTAAATAAATCCTTTTGGTTATGTTGATAAAAAATACCCTAGTGTAGGAATTTGTTTTATAATTCCTTAAAAATTCATTGGATAAGAATTTGAACATTGCTCGTGGGTCTCAATTTCCTTATTCTATTATGTTGGACCTAGAGGTTTTTATGGAAATCATAGTGACCAATTTAGAGTGACCATAGTTTTAGTGATAATGCCTTCTATAATGTGAAGTTTTACCTAGTTTTGTGTAGTGACCTTAATAATAAGATGCATTGATAAATGATTTAATTAAGTTTTAGATATTGGGAAGTGTTATACATTTACTGTTTGGGTTTGAGAAGGAATCCTATTTTGTTAAATGACACCATGAATAGATGAGTGGTCATAAAGTAAGTTGATCCTTGTAAGAGATGTCAACATAATATAATATTGAGTTTCATGAGACTTAATTTCCTAAGGCATGATAAAAAATTCAATTAGACACGTGAATGTAATTTTAGTGAGGTATTCCACACTAATTCCTCAGCTAGGTTAATAGTTGTGTATGATAACACAACCCTGGGTTTATCTTTTGTGTTATTCCTTTATTACCTATAATTAATGGTGTACTTGGTCCTACGAATCATATAAAAGGGGTGTGTTTATTGAGTTTAAAAAATATAGAACCATTATGAATTATCACATGCGGTACTCATTGAGTTAGATATAGTTCACTGAAATATGTGTTGTTGTATGGAAATAATTCTAGTTTTGAGGAGGTTTGAGTGATAATATTGAATAACACCTTGTGTTGTGTTAGTTCATGAATACTTGGAAAAGGGATAGGATTTATTTAGGGTTATTTCAAATGGTTACCTATAGAGTAGAGTGGCATGGATTTTGATAGTTTCATCCCAAGTGTCATAACCTTAAGGTGTTAATGGAAAATCTAAACTATTCCATTGTGGGGGATCACTGTAAAATGTATTGGGTGCTGTAACAACACTTATTTGAATTATATTTTTGGATCTCTGACTAGTACAAATGATGTAAGTGAGCATGGATCGAGAATAGTGGCACATGTGAATATATGAATAAAGTAATGTTAACTATGATTTCAAGCACTTGAAATAAATCCATGTGGTGGAAGGTACACTATATGATATTTAAGGAAGGAATATTTATGTCGAGTAAGATTCCTATGTATAAAAAGATGGATTTTTTATTGGAACTTGGTATAAGAATTTAAAACATATCCATAATCACCATTCTATGGTGGATGAAGCATGTTACATGGGAACCAGTTTTCATATTCATGTTAAGAGACACCTAAGAAACTCCTAAAGCGAGGGGAATAATAACGATCTTGGGATAAAAATCTAGTGTGAGGGACATCTGATGTATGTGACATCAATCATGGGATGATCATTATGGTGTTATGATACTGGGGAACATGTGGAGCCAAAAACATGGGGATTACTTGGTGAATTCTAGGTTTATACATTTATGTGCTTTTTATAGAAGTTGAACATCCTATATAGGCTTAGGATATCTTAGGGTGACCCAAGAGAGATCGATTCTCACGTAGTTTCAATGGTCATGTTGGGTCATGATGATTGTTTTTGGGTATCTCAAAAATAAACTATGACTCATTTGTGATAAAATCACCATAATACTTGTGTTATCCCCCATTCGGAAAGGTAACATGATGTTTTATTAATTTACTGAAGGGAAACTTGAATAATTATTAAGTTACTAAAGGTTCAATTGAAATTTTATTAAGTTAGTAAAGGGTAACTCAAATTTTTAATAAGTTATTATAGGGTAAATTAGGTTTATATTCCAATAATGGATTTTCACCAAGGGTTGGGTATGATCCTTAGGGATATTTCTTGGACTATAATGAGATGCCCCGGAGGGTAAATGAATCATTATCGAGTAGCGATGAAGCATTAATAGGTGTAACTGGTCACTTTTACAAAGATTCATCTAGAGGTGGTCAGATTATCATTCTTGTGTGTAATTAGATGTGGTCAATTGGAAACAAATATCATAATAGTATAGAGAAAGGTTATAGAATTTTTTGGGGGTTGGATAATATTTTCAAGGAGGAGATGACATTTTTATTTTATTTTTAAAATTTGAAGGCCCATCTGTTTGGATTTAAGGCATGTCACGACCCGTCCTCGGGGCCCGTGCCGTGACTACCCGAAGCCCGCCTTCCATAGGCCAGGGGCTGGAGACTAGCACCAAAGGCGTAAATCCCGATAACTGGGAAGGCATTGCCTTTATAAAAGTAACAAAACACCACAGAGTACAAGCGGAAGTAAAACACTAAGTACAAAAAGAAGTGCTGAAAAGTAAATGGGCCAGAATACAAACCCAAAAGAAAGTACAACTACAACTGAACAAAGTACAACAGAAAAATACAACAGATGGAGGGAAGGAAGCGGCTCCTGGGTCGTCCTCCTCGGATCCTACCTGATGGGTAGGTACAGATGGCGCAGCTCCTGGATCGTCCACCACGAATCCTACCTGAAGGGTAGGTATAGATAGCCTCCATAGTGCTCTCGTCCGTCAACCTCCTCCGAGTGTCATCTCGCCGTGAAGTCCACCTCCGGACACTGACTTGTCGTGTAGTCCACCTCCGGGTACCGTCCAGTCCTCGAACACTCGGCCTCTGTCAGCACTGCCTGTCGTCTGCAACCAACACAACGAGGTGCGGGCATAGCCCGTGCAGGGGTGAGTATAAAGATACTCAGTAGGGACCCCGAGACCCTCAAGGTCTCACTAAATCCAACAAGGATAACCACGAGAAGATCTCAACAGATAAACTCTACTTAGGTATATGCCCATACATATACCTAAGTTATCAAGTAACCCATCTCAATCATGAGGAAACACAAAGGTCAAAAGTCTCAGCTCGAACCAGGATTTTCATTATCGAAACCGTAACTGCTGAAGAGCTCCGTCTCTGGAGTGTACAGTGGTTCTGTCACGACTCCGAGGTACTGCTCACTAACCTAAGACTGCTGAGGTACTCCTCCGGTTGAGTACCGCGGGCCAGCCACCCAAACACAATAGTGCTTCCCGCCGGGGTATGTCACCCAAACACAGTAGTGCACACCCCCTAGTAGCCTGCAGCGGTACTCTCCGGACGAGTACCACGGGTCTGCACTATCACACAGGTAGTACTCCGTCCGCCATGGGTCTGCACCCAAACAAAGTAGTGTTCCGTCCACTGGGCTAGTCAACTCACTCCAAGTCGAGTCGGTCAAGCAGTCGTCAGGTCTCAGTCTGCTACACGGTCTCCGTACTCCGCACGCTCGTCTCTGGGAGGGTCCACTCCACGAGCTACAAGTCGATACTCCAAGTATATCAAGGTCCCACGAAGAAGTAACTCAAAGGACCGCCTTGTCACAGGGGTCTCAACGCAACAGACGGCGCGTCGATCGGACGCCCGGTCTGTGAGTTATTAGCCTTTTCGTCCCAGGGGCCCGGTTGGTTTGGTGAGCGAACCAAACCCAGCCGTATCTCAAATGTACCCCGAGCTCTCATAGGGTATACTCATAGGGACCGTTTCTCAACGTGATCGTCAACGCCGCTGACGGTTCGTCAAACGGACGTCCTGTCTGAGAGTTATCAGCTTTTCCGTTCCAGGGGCCCGGTTGGATTTCGGGTGCGATCCAACCCGGCCACTACCAACTGTATCCAAAACTCGGGCGAAGGATGCCAAAAGTTCCGTATCGTCAACAGGAACTCAACGCAACAGATGACGTGTCAATCGGACGCCCGGTCTGAGAGTTATTGGCTTTTTCGCCTCAGGGGCCCGGTTGGTTTTTAAGGCAAAACCAACCCGACCGTACTCCACCTGCGCCCAAACCCCGGGCGAAATGAGCCAAAAGATCCGTCTCACTAAGAGGAAACTAACAAAGCTGACGGTACGTCAATCGGACGCCCGTAGCTCAAGATATGAGCGTTTCCGCTCCGAGGGCCCGGTTGGTTTCGTGTACGAACCAACCCGGCCGAACTCAAAGTATTCTGAAACCTTGAGTGCAATAAACCGAAACGTCCGACTCGCTCCAAGGATTGCGTTGCCGCTGACGGCGAGTCGTTTGGAGGCCCGTAGTTCAAGATACGACCATTTGAACGAAGTCTGTCCGAAGACGGGGGGTTCGGGCCCGGGCCGACCCGGCCCGACCCCCCCTGGTTGGCCCGGCCCGGCCCGGCCAGGGCCGGTCCGGCTCGGCTCGGCCGAGCGGCCGACCCGGGGGAAAGCCGCCGCCCCGCGTGACACTCCCGCGGCACCCGCGGGGTGTCGGCCAGACACCCGTGGGGTGTCGCGGGACAACCCCGCGGCACCCGCGGGGTGCCGCGTGACAACACCGCGGCACCCGCGGGGTGTCACGCTGGACACCCGCGGCACCCGCGGTGTGTCGCGCTGGACACCCGTGGGGTGCCGCGCTGACAACCCCGCGGCACCCGCTGGGTGTCGCGCTGGACACCCGCGGGGTGCCGCGCTGACAACCCCGCGGCACCCGCGGGGTGTCGCGCTGGACACCCGCGGCACCCTTGGGGTGTCGCGCTGGACACCCGCGGCACCCGTGGGGTGTCGCGCTGGACACCCGCGGCACCCGTGGGGTGTCGCGCTGGACACCCGCGGGGTGCCGCGTGACAACCCCGCGGCACCCGCGGGGTGTCGCGCTGGACACTCGCGGGGTACCGCCGCCTTCGGCCGCCGGCGCTGCTGCGCCGGCGACCCGCGCCACCACCGGCTTCCGCGGGCCGCCGGAGTCGCTCTGGTGGCCCGTTTTCCTTCCCGTCTGCGCCGCTGTTCCTCCCGGGTTCCGTTCTTTACTGCGGGATCATCAAACACCCGTTGCGGCACGTTCTGTCGTCGCCCGCCAAATCCGAAAAACATGAAGAACGACGGAGGGTTGTCGGGCCGTGTTCGTTTGGCCCGCACCCTCTACGTTAGATATAAACAACGGGAGAAAATAAAATGTTCAACACATGAACCAACAATTTTAATAAAATAAAATTGTTTCTTTGATTCCGGTTCTTTAATTTTTAAAGAACGTTCACGGAAATAAATAAAAAAGGGGGGTAAATCCCAAAATAAAACCCTACCTCGCCATCACTGTCGGATGCGAGGTCGTCGCGGAAGGAGGTGATCGTCACACCACGGAAGGGCGTCGCGTCGAAGATCTCCAAGGACCAAGAACATACGGATTTAATTAATAATAATTAAATTCATGTTGTTTTTGAAATCCAAAAAGAAAATAAAAAGAAGTGAAACCCCCTACCTTGGTTGTTGTCGATCGAAGGCTGTCGCGGGGTTGGATCGTCGCGGAAGAAGCGTCGCGAAGGGAGATCCGTTGGCGTCGCGGTACAAGGCTTCGCATCGTCGATCTCCGTAGGTTTGGCGTTCTTCGCATTCTTCGCGTTCTTCGCCGAAGAAGAACGCTTTCCTCCAAATCCTCTCCACGCCACAAGTTTCAACCCAAAATAAAATAAGCTTAAGCCTTATTTTATTTACACAACTAAACATTTGAATTTCAAAAGATAAGAAACGAACCATTAATTCGTAGAATTAATTCAACAAAAGAAACGACTCATTTAATTTACGAAAGAAACAGCCCAATTAAATGGTCTGTTAAGATTTTGAGAAACGCGTCAGTTGACTTTCATTAAGACGGGTTTTCACGGGTGCGTTTCTTAGCGGAAAGAAACGACGGGGCTCGTGCGGGCCCCACCTCACAAATATCCTACCAAGGGGTAGGATATTTCTGGATAGCATCCTATCCAGTTCAACTCAGTTCAAGCCGCCTTTAAGTGGCTTCAAGTGGCTTAAGCGAAATAAAATAAAGTTGTCGCAAAATTATTTTATTTCTTAACTTTAAGCCCGAAAATTAAAAACCACACCCGTGCAAACGCAACTCTGGAAGAGGCGTTTCTAAGCGAATACTGGCGCTGCGATTTCATCGGTGCCATCAGAATTCGATTCCGGGCACCGGTTCAAAAGTTAGAAAAACCCGCTCGTCCGTTCACTGAACGTACCCGAGCCAAAACTTCGGAAAATGATTCCGGGCACACCGGGCCTCGGAATCATGTGCCGTCAGAAACTGAGTTCTTGTAAAATTCCAAAGAAAATTAAGAAAAAAATTTCCTTGAAATTTACGGGTCTTTACATTACTCCCACCACAGGACTTTACGTCCCCGTAAAGCTTCACCACAAACTTAGGGAAACAAAGCGGTACTGAGTACGCATCTGAGCCTTCCGCTCCCATGTGCTCACCTGAAGGTTCCCGCGCTGCCAAAGAAAATGCACAAGAGGAATCGACCATCCTCCTAGGATCCGCTCCTGTCGATCCTCGATCCCCACAGGAACCTCCATATAAGACACTCATCGCCACCGTCTAGCTCCTCATGGTCGATGATATGCGAAGGGGTCGAGCACGTATCTCCTCAGTTGGGATACGTGGAAACGTCGTGAACCTAGTGCAACTGAAGTGGATGGGCCAAGCGGTAAACCACCTCGCCTACCCAGCTGAGGACCTAGAAAGGTCCGTTGAACCTCGGAGATAACTTGCCTCCCAGGCCACATCTCCGTAAACCTCGTCGAGGTGAGACCCGTAAGAAGACGTGGTCATCATCCTCGAACTCCAGAGGTCTCCATTTCTATTAGAACTGAAACTCAAAACGACTGCTGCTATGAGGGTAAGGTTGACCGACTCAAGAGTGATCGGTCACACCCTCCTGTGCAAGAGTTACCCTGCACTTCCTGGGGTTTCCTTTTCCGCCAACCAAGGAAAACCCATCCCAACGTTTGCCTAAAACCGTCAATTTGAGTATGAACAGTTATTGCCCATTCCATACTCAAACTAACGTCGTAAGGCCTCGACGCTGCCACCAAGAGATTCCAACCAGAACTCTCGCCTCAAGGGTCTGACCACACCGTCGGCGTAAGTGTGATTATCGAGTCTCCTCCCAAGGTATCTCCAGACGTGAGGGTCAAGTCCACGGCTTACCGGAAACTCTAGGTCTGGAACAAGATTTGTGGAAGCGAGGAATGATTCATATCGACGTCTGTTACTACAGCAGCTAGTAGTGGACATAGACTGTCCCTTGAATCATTTCTAGAGCCATTGGGTCACACTCCTTGACCGCATGCAACCGAACTCTTCCTCCGCCCTCCAGCTCCCTGAGCCTGGCGGGAATAACTAAGGCGGGTGGTTGTAGCATGTTAAGATGTACACCACCTCATGCTGATCTCCTAGCTTTGCCTCCACGTCTGTCGCTTCGCAGACTCATCTCTATTTAATGCTACCTCTTCTTGAAACATTTATCACGCCCGAGTCTCTAAGACTGGCACCGGTTCCTTGTTTCTTACTGCACTGTGCAGTCTTCATCTGCTCCTGGATGAACTGCACCTCCTTTAGCCTCACAAGAGATGCTATGATTTCTTCTTTGCTGATAAGAGAAATCTGGTCTCATCCCCTAGATGAACCACATTCTTTGCCTAATACAGTCAATCCTGACATAAATGATGCATTCATGCCATGGATGATGTCGTAAGGCCTCGACGTAACTAATAAGAGATCCAACTGTCACTCTCCCCTCCAAGGGTCGAGTCACACTGTAGGCATCAGTGTGAGGTCACTGGGTCTCCTCCAGTAGGAATTTCGAAAGTGACGGTCAAGTCAACAGTCTTAACCAGGACCACTTAGTAACATCACAAAAGAGGACAGGAAGGCAAACATCACAAGATAAGTGTCTTTATTTTATTGCAGCTCATGGTACAAAGACACAAAAACATCATCAACATGGAACTAGAAGTACAAGAGACATATCCACTAGTTCCTCTCCTGTCCACCTGCTCCAGGATCTCTACTGCCTTGTCCACTGCTCTACTGTTGCTCAAGAATTCGTCGCTGCCTCTACCTCGGTGGCTCCTCAAAAGCCTATGGATCAACTGTACGAGGAGTCGGACAGTCACGTGCCAGGTGCCCCTTTCCACCGCACGAGTAACACAGTCTGCTTTTGGCACGCCTGGCTCTGACCCCACCCCGGGTGCCCCGCACCACCGGTCCTAAAACCCGAGATCGCCCAACTGCTGGTCTGGTCCTCCTAGACCTCTGCATCATCTGTCTACTGCCCACGGATGACTCGACTTCTGATCGAAAAACACGCGGCAAAGGCAGCATCTCCTGAACACGCTCGGGGTGTAGAGCTACTGGCACAAACTCCACCCTGAAGAAGGTCTCGAAGTCTTCCCATGTGAAAGCCATCCCATCGCAAAACTGGAACAAGTGGCTCCACCACCTTCCTGCTGCTGCCTGAAGAAGGCTGGCAGCAAAGGTCACCATGAAGTCCGATGGCGTCCCCACTAGCCTGAAGACTCCCACCACAGCCTCCAGCCAATCCTCAGCCGCCTGCGAGTCCGTCTCTCCCCTGAACCTAGGTGGCCTCTGGCGCTGGAACTCATGCAGTGCGTTCAAGTAGAGGGCATCGCCTACTGCTGGGGCTAGTGGCATCGGTGGCCCAACGTATGGTAGTACCACTGGCGCCTCTGCTGGTGCCTCAACTACAAGAGGGCCCTGTACCGAAGCCTCGTCACTCGACAGGCTGTCAGCACGCACATCCCTCTAGGCTCTAGCTGGTCGTCCGAGAAAAGGCATCCTGAAAGAAACAACGTAACACGGTCAAACAATTATACCTGGTGAGCTGACCTGGTTTGAGCTGTTTTAAGGGGGGAAACCTTTGAAAACACACACACAATCAGTGTTTTCGTGCACAAAGTCGGAAATCAGTTGCCAGGGTCCTAGTGTATGGATACGCCGGCCGCCCGCACCAACACTGGACTCCCTGAACTGAAAACCACACTCGGTACCCTTAACACTATTGCTTCACAGAAAGAAAGATCAGAGTCTGCGGTAGAACCGACCACCTTTGATACCAATTTGTCACGACCCGTCCTTGGGGCCCGTGCCGTGACTACCCCAAGCCCGCCTTCCATAGGCCAGGGGCTGGCGACTAGCACCAAAGGCGTAAATCCCGATAACTGGGAAGGCATTGCCTTTATAAAAGTAACAAAACACCACAGAGTACAAGCGGAAGTAAAACACTAAGTACAAAAAGAAGTGCTGAAAAGTAAATAGGCCAGAATACAAACCCAAAAGAAAGTACAACTACAACTGAACAAAGTACAACAGAAAAAGACAACAGCTGGAGGGACGGAAGCGGCTCCTGGGTCGTCCTCCTCGGATCCTACCTGAAGGGTAGGTACAGATGGCGCAGCTCCTGGATCGTCCACCACGAATCCTACCTGAAGGGTAGGTACAGATAGCCTCCACAGTGCTCTCATCCGTCAACCTCCTCCGAGTGTCGTCTCGCCGTGAAGTCCACCTCCGGACACTGACTTGTCGTGTAGTCCACCTCCGGGTACCGTCCAGTCCTCGAACACTCGGCCTATGTCAGCACTGCCTGTCGTCTGCAACCAACACAACGAGGTGCGGGCATAGCCCGTGCAGGGGTGAGTATAACGATACTCAGTAGGGACCCCAAGACACTCAAGGTCTCACTAAATCCAACAAGGATAACCACGAGAAGATCTCAACAGATAAACTCTACTTAGGTATATGCCCATACATATACCTAAGTTATCAAGTAACACATCTCAATCATGAGGAAACACAAAGGTCAAAAGTCTCAGCTCAAACCAGGATTTTCATTATCGAAACCGTAACTGCTGAAGAGCTCCATCTCTGGAGTGTACAGTGGTCCTGTCACGACTCCAAGGTACTGCTCACTAACCTAAGACTGCTGAGGTACTCCTCCTGTCGAGTACCGCGGGCCAGCCACCCAAACACAGTAGTGCTTCCCGCCGGGGTATGTCACCCAAACACAGTAGTGCACACCCCCTAGTAGCCTGCAGAGGTACTCTCCGGACGAGTACCGCGGGTCTGCACTATCACACAGGTAGTACTCCGTCCGCCATGGGTCTGCACCCAAACAAAGTAGTGCTCCGTCCACTGGTCTAGTCGACTCACTCCAAGTCGAGTCGGTCAAGCAGTCGTCAGGTCTCAGTCAGCTACACGGTCTCCGTACTCCGCACACTCGTCTCTGGGAAGGTCCGCTCCACGAGCTACAAGTCGATACTCCAAGTATCTCAAGGTCCCACGAAGAAGTAACTCAAAGGACCGCCTCGTCACAGGGGTCTCAACGCAACAGACGGCGCGTCGATCGGACGCCCGGTCTGTGAGTTATTAGCCTTTTCGTCCCAGGGGCCCGGTTGGTTTGGTGAGCGAACCAAACCCAGCCGTATCTCAACTGTACCCCAAGCTCTCATAGGGTATACTCATAGGGACCGTTTCTCAACGTGATCGTCAACGCCGCTGACGGTTCGTCAAACGGACGTCCTGTCTGAGAGTTATCAGTTTTTCCGTTCGAGGGGCCCGGTTGGATTTCGGGTGCGATCCAACCCGGCCACTACCAACTGTATCCAAAACTCGGGCGAAGGATGCCAAAAGTTCCGTATTGTCAACAGGAACTCAACGCAACAGACGGCGCGTCAATCCGACGCCCGGTCTGAGAGTTATTGGCTTTTTCGTCTCAGGGGCCCGGTTGGTTTTTAAGGCAAAACCAACCCGACCGTACTCCACCTGCACCCAAACCCCGGGCGGAGTGAGCCAAAAGATCCGTCTCAATAAGAGGAAACTAACAAAGCCGACGGTACGTCAATCGGACGTCCGTAGCTCATGATACGAGCGTTTCCGCTCTGAGGGCCCGGTTGGTTTCGTGTACGAACCAACCCGACCGAACTCAAAGTATTCCGAAACCTTGAGTACGATAAACCGAAAAGTCCGACTCACTCCAAGGATTGCGTTGCCGCTGACGGCGAGTCGTTTGGAGGCCCGTAGTTCAAGATACGGCCATTTGAACGAAGTCTGTCCGAAGACGGGGGGTCCGGGCCCGGGCCGACCCGGCCCGACCCCCCCTGGTTGGCCCGAACCGGGTCGGGTCCGACCCGGTTGGCCCGGCCCGGCCCGGCCAGGGCCGGTCCGGCTCGGCTCGGCCGAGCGGCCGAGCGGCCGACGCGGGGGAAAGCCGCCGCCCCGCGTGACACTCCCGCGGCACCCGCGGGGTGCCGCATGACAACACCGCGGCACCCGCGGGGTGTCACGCTGGACACCCGCGGCACCCGCGGGGTGTCGCGCTGGACACCCGCGGCACCCGCGGGGTGTCGCGCTGGACACCCGCGGCACCAGCGGGGTGTCGCGCTGGACACCCGCGGCACCCGCGGGGTGTCGCGCTGGACACCCGCGGCACCCGCGGGGTGTCCCGCTAGACACCCGCGGGGTGCCGCCGCCTCCGGCCGCCGGCGCTGCTGCGCCGGCGACCTGCGCCACCACCGGCTTCCGCGGGCCGCCGGAGTCGCTCCGGTGGCCCGTTTTCCTTCCCGTCTGCGCCGTTGTTCCTCCCGGGTTCCGTTCTTTACTACGGGATAATCAAACACCCGTTGCAGCATGTTCCGTCGTCGCCCGCCAAATCTGCAAAACACGAAAAACGACGGAGGGTTGCCGGGCCGTGTTCGTTTGGCCCGCACCCTCCACGTTAGATATAAACAACGAGAGAAAATAAAATGTTCAACACATGAACCCACAATTTTAATAAAATAAAATTGTTTCTTTGATTCCGGTTCTTTAATTTTTAAAGAACGTTCACGGAAATAAATAAAAAAAGGGGGGTAAATCCCAAAATAAAACCCTAGCTCGCCGTCGCTGTCGGATGCGAGGTCGTCGCGGAAGGAGGTGATCGTCACACCGTGGAAGGGCGTCGCGTCGAAGATCTCTGAGGACCAAGAACATACGGATTTAATTAATAATAATTAAATCCATGTTGTTGTTGAAATCAAAAAAGAAAATAAAAAGAAGCGCAACCCCCTACCTTGGTTGTTGTCGATCGAAGGCTGTCGCGGGGTTGGATCGTCGCAGAAGAAGCGTCGCGAAGGGAGATCCGTTGGCATCGTGGTACAAGGCTTCGCGTCGTCGATCTCCGCAGGTTTGGCGTTCTTCGCGTTCTTCGCGTTCTTCGCCGAAGAAGAACGCTTTCATCCAAATCCTCTCCACGCCACAAGTTTCAACCCAAAATAAAATAAGCTTAAGCCTTATTTTATTTACACAACTAAAAATTTGAATTTCAAAAGATAAGAAACGAACCATTAATTCGTAGAATTAATTCAACGAAAGAAACAGATCATTTAATTTATGAAAGAAACAACCCAATTAAATGGTCTGTTAAGATTTTAAGAAACGCGTCAGTTGACTTTCATTAAGACGGGTTTTCACGGGTGCGTTTCTTAGCGGAAAGAAACAGCGGGGCTCGTGCAGGCCCCACCTCACAAATATCCTACCAAGGGGTAGGATATTTCTGGATAGCATCCTATCCAGTTCAACTTAGTTCAAGCCGCCTTTAAGTGGCTTCAAGTGGCCTCAAAGTGGCTTAAGCGAAATAAAATAAAGTTGTCGCAAAATTATTTTATTTCTTAACTTTAAGCCCGAAAATTAAAAACCACACCCGAGCAAACGCAACTCCGGAAGAGGCGTTTCTAAGAGAATACTGGCGCTGCGATTTCATCGGTGCCCTCAGAATTCGATTCCGGGCACCAGTTCAAAAGTTAGAAAAACCCACTCGTCCGTTCACTGAACGTACCCGAGCCAAAACTTCAGAAAATGATTCCGGGCACACCGGGCCTCGGAATCAGGTGCCGTCAGAAACTGCGTTCTTGTAAAATTCCAAAGAAAATTAAGAAAAAAATTTCCTTGAAATTTACGGGTCTTTATAAGGAATGAAACTGAGAGATGTTACCATGTTGATGAAAATCTTGAGTGTGTTGAGGTAGCATAATTTGAGAACTTTACAAGTCAGTTAGTTAAATGGTAATAGTATTGTATGATATGAAATTTCAATGGATGAAGTCTCTAGGTTTCATATTTTTTAATGTAAGATAATATTGAATTTAAGGAGCCCCATGGGTTTCTAAATCCCACAAAATGAATATGTAGGTGTCTCAGGTTAGATGAGATTCATTTAGCATCATCTAAGTGTTTAATGAGGAACATGAGTTTTGACTTGAGTTTGAGAATCCTCATGTATTGTGCTTAGTGTTGTTCTTTGGGAGCGTGTTAGTTGATAAAAATGGAATGGTGAAGTTTTAATGATATATGATTATTGGAGTATGTTAGGTGATGATTTTGGATGTTCAATTGGTATTCTTGAGGAGGAGAAGTGCAATAATGGTGAAGTTTTAAGATCTTGTGACCATATGGGTGTTTGGGATTTAGAGGATCCTTGAATATTTTTTTAGTGGTTAGAGAAAAACTCAAACCAAGATTTATAAGGGAATTATAAGAGTTGTAGTAACTTAATGGAATGTTTATGGTTATGTTTTTGGGAACGAGTGGTGTAACTAGATCACAGGTAATCCTTGGGTTCTTCAAGATTCAAAAAATTGGTTTTAGGAGAAAACAACATGGGGTGAATGGTTAGCGTTGGGTTAGTGGTAATCATGAACCCCAAACCATGAGGGATGTTTGTTAAATAACATAGAATATTTATATATTGTAAGGGACCTAACTAACGATGTGTTTTTTTTTGTAGTAGTGTAGAAATAACATCATGATCATCCCATGGTTTGTAAAACTGTATGTTGTAACTATGTGAGGTGGGGGCTTCTTCTGAAAGAGTCACTACATGGTTAGAAAATGATTTGAATAACCGTGCAGCCAAACTGTGAACCTCATTAGAAGGAGTAAAAGTACTATTTCCCTCCACCATTATATGTTTCAATCCCCCATTTCACCCTTATTTTTCTAGAATCCTATCTCTCACACACCGACCTCTTCCTTCATTCCTCCATGGGAGATCTATTTTTATATTTTTATATTTCACATTCCATTACATGTAATTAGGATCTCTTGTTTTGTCTATCCCTCCTCTATATTCTTTTGTTTTTTTGTTTGAAGGTTGAGTTCCACCTATTTTATCAAATATTCCATATTTCAAGAGAATTTTTATGGTTTCCCATTTCCCCTATATTTGTGATGAACATGTGGTCTATACTCGATGAGTGAAGCTTCCTAAGCATGAGTTAGGTGGTCAATATTCTAGTGCCTAAAAATATTATTATTTATAAATTGTTTCATTGTGATGAACATTGGTAATCATTAGTGTTGAATAAAAAATTAATATTTACATTATGTTGTCTCTTAAAGCCTGACCTAGACATAGTAAAATCCACAATACAACATTATAGGTTGATAACCTCAAATTTAAACACCCCTTAGGTTGTGCTCGGCTTAATACCCATGACAACCTGAACTCAAACCACCATATAGGGTGAGTTTAGATTAACTCATAGGAAAAACATTACTTATAAGAATCCAAAAACACCTCATATGTTTTTTTGGATTTAAATTTTGAAATGTATCAATTTATTCATCCATAAAGACATGAAACCACCCCCTTAGGTTATGTTTCAAATTTAACATAAATAATGGAACTCTTTGATAGAACATGGGGTTGTATTAGGTTACAGAAATGTTTTATGCACTTAGGGTGTCCCAAGTAAATGCAAGATACTAATTATTTTCTTGTTATGTAATATTTAAAAGAAATATATTAATTTATTTATCAAATGATATAGTGACATATAGGAAACCTTGGGAGACACCCCCAAGGTTGTGTTTCAATTTCTATGAATTCATTTACATAATTATATGGGAATATTGGGTTATATAAATTAAAGAAAATGTGTTGGAAAAATCATGACATAATTTTTAAATGAGATAATTTATAGAACATGTACATGGAAACTAATGAGTTATAATTAATTGAGGTTTTGGTATAATATTAATGAAGGGCCTTGAGACTGAGTGAACTACTTGATTAATGTGTTCTTATTATTTATCATCCATGATACTATTACTGTAATGAGATAGGTTATGGTTATAGTGAGGCCTTTCATAGGTAAGTCATGGATTCCAATTTTGGATTTTAGGTGAAAACATGATGGATTCCAAAATATTTATTAACATAAATTCTAGGGATTAATCCTTCATTGGATCTGGTAAAGGTCTCAATATTAGGAATATCTCAGCACAACATCGACAATTCACTTGAAAATTATGAAAAAATTAGAATGTCTATATTATCTCTTCAGACATTGAATTCCATGAGTCATCTCTTTGGATTAAAATCAAGTCTAGCATGATATGTCCTTGTACTTATTCCTTGGGCTCTATTGGAGCCCTTTGGTAAAGCAGAATGCCTTGGATTATTCCTTTGATTCTCTTAGATATGATATGTGTGATTTCCCAGACCCTTTAAAATGATCCACCTTTAAGTTTTTCTTAGAAAACAAGGCTTATAACCATGGATCCTTAGACTCCATTACTATTTTTACAGTCATATATAGTTTGATTTAGGCTAAATCTGGTGGAAATCTTTGGTTTACCTCCACTTTACTGCTGTACTTATTTATATACTTCAGACTATTATGTTTTATACTCACATAAAAGAATGAATTAGACACTGTTTGTAGTTTCCTACTATTTTTTACTCATAACTTTTTCGATCCACCACTCAGTACCAAATTAGATATCATGGATATAGGTTAGTAACTTGGATAATTCCTCGTTTTTGTTACTTAGTTGGGGCTAGCAATTGACTTGTGAGTTGTGGAATAAAAATATACTCATACTTCCTATAGGAGTTAAGTATTTAATTTATTTATTAACTTATCTATCTAAACCTATAGTGCATACCTCATGATTTTATAAAATTGTCTTTTCTAATAAAGTTATTTCTTCGATAGCTTGTGTTATACAAAACAACAAGTGTCAATGAACTGTGACATATTATTAGAGTATTATAATTATATGTTATCACTTAGTTGTAGGATTGGATTCTATGAATTGGACTATCTAAAATAAAAAATTTATTGTATTACTAATTTATAAAATTAAATCATTGGTTATCAATTAATAATAAATGAAAATAAAAAATTGAAATTAAAGGAAATGTATTTCTACAAAAATGTTTTTATATGAGAAATGTATATTTATACTAATAAATTAAATTTATCACTATTGGTGAGTTATTATAATTAAATTTAAATATTATATATTCAATCAAATGTTTTAAACATTCATAAAATATTTTTTATGTCATGGGATAAAAATTAATCCAGTTTTATGATTAAAAACAGTATTTTCTAAAAAGAAGTTTTTTTTCATGTTTTGAAAAATTAAATTGAAATGAATTTCTTTCTCTTATAAGTATTAAATTTGAAAAAATTATTTCCATAACAATAAAAAAGAGGTCCAAATTTAAAAAAAACACCCCATTTATTTTTTATCAATATGAATAGTAACTGTGGTAAAATTTATTAACTCAGTAAATGGTAAATCAGGTTAATATATGATAAAAATATCTGATAAGGCCATAATTTTTCATCTTAATTCATATGTGATGAATTTAATTCTAAATTTATCACATTATGTTCTAAATTTATTTTTTTAATGGAAACTTTTCATTGAAAATGATATTAAAAATATTTAAAACAAAGAAGGTTACAAAATGTCAATCTCTTCGTTTTAAATATCTTTTATATATTCACATAGGGAAAAAACTAGTTATGAATGCATATTGATTTTAATTTTCATCTGAATGATACTAATTTCTGGATAGAAATTTATTTTTAATTTTTAGTAATTATATTATGACCTTAAATTCTTATGGAATACTCATGCAATATTTCTCAAATTAATAAGAAAATATAATAAATGATTTTAAAAATATAAAAAATAATACAATTTGAGTGATTTAATGTATAAAATGAATTTTTTAGATTAATATGAAATGTTATTTTTATTTTATATAATTATATTTTATTCAAACTTTTTATTTATGTTGTTTAAGTCATGTTAGATGAAAAGTGTCAAAAATGATATTAATATTATTTTATAAAAATAATATATTATTAAATTGCATAAAATCCATAAAAATATTAAAATATAGAAAATAGTAAAATATAAATTCCAATATTTCATCCTCTATCCATTTATAGTCCATTTGAAACCATTTGGTCTGATATTTACTTTATTATAATTTAATCCATTAAAAAATTCCAAGTGTGTCCTCTCCACCCCTTATAAAAGGACGCCCCTTATTTCTATTATACACACCGATTTGAACCATCTATATTAACCATACCCTAAAAAATTGTATTATAAACATAATTATCCAAGTTTTTTATGTTTTGGTCTCCCTGAAAGACCTACCCAAAGTTCCTTAACAAAATATTTAAAGGTGGTCTCCCAAAAGAGATGTAGTTGTCCTACCTGGCCTCTTTCAATTAATTTCTTATTAAAATTCATATAAATATCATATATTTATCATATAATAATATGTTATTTATACCAAATATTATTAAATTTTTTATATGATTAATAAACTACTGTTATCCACCCACTTTCCATCAAATGGGAAGTGAAAATATCACTCGTGCGTACGTATGGCTTACTGTCTCCACGTAGTGGTACAATTCATATTACATCACCATATTTCATGGATGGTTATTATGATGGTTTTAAAGTTTATATATATGATAGTTATGTTTTAATAATTCTTATATAATTTTAATATCATATCTACCTTCTTACCTTTCAAATCGATGGAAATGACAATATCTATCGTGTATACTTATGGGCTACCACCTCCATGAAGTGACATAATTAGTTTTTATTTTTATTTTACGTGGATTGTAAGGATCATGAATATGATGAGTTTATATGATTTATATGGTATAATAAAGATTATTTAAAGGATAACTATTTTTTACCTTTCTTTTGTTCCATCCGCTGAAAATTGAAAACAATATTTCTGTTTATGTATGACCTACTGTCTCCATGAATAATGCATTTCATTTTCTATCTCTAACATTATGGATGAATCTAAATATATCTATATAATGAATATATATGATATTATAAACATTTATGAAATTATTTTATATAATTATATTAAATCTAAATTTATCATAAGGGTGGTCAAAATGCTTTTTAAGAAAGTAGAAGTCAATGTAAGGGATTTTCATCTCACTTTTATTTATATAGGAAAAATTATTTATATAAAAATTGTTTATTTATTTTTTCTTATGTATATACTTCAAATTAATGTATTTTATTATCATTATCATGAAAATTATGGGACTTATATTTCTATATAATGTTATTTCTTTTATGGGACTTATGATTCAAGTGATACCAACGTAGTAAGGGTTTTATATTATAATCTCATTGTTTATCAAGATAATTTATGAATAAGTTTATGATGATAAAAAATTATAATCTACCTTTCAAGAAACTCATTAATTTTCTTTCCATTTGGCAATTTATTGAAAATAATTTTTTCCTTTCACTTTACCCACCTTAAGTACTGATGATTTTGAAAATAATGTTTAAAGGATAATATACTTCACTTCTCTATTTTGTCAAAAGACCTTTTTCTTCCACATAAATGTATTCAAAAAATGTTTTGAATAATGTTTTTACTATTATCATATGATTTTTTAAAGTTACATTTACTCATGATTTACTTTTAAAAAAATTGTTTGAAATGAATCTTTTTGAAATTTTCTAAAGGAGGTTCCTTTTGAATTTTCAAAAAAAATTATGAGAGGAATGTTTTTTAACTTATGAGACATTAATTGGATTTCTAGATATCATGAAAACTAAATTTTTTGATTACTACATTAAAAGTTACCATGAAAATTGTAATATACCAAGCCTCCTCATTAGTTTGAGGAGTGATAAGGGAACTACTAACCCTTAGGTGACATCCCCAAGTCACTAAAGAATGAAAATAAATTCAAAGGGCCTTAAGAAAATTTTGGGGATGATTTTTCCTTTGAATGATAAAAAACCAAACAATATAAAAAACCAAATAGAACTTTATTTGACAACTGAGTAAAAAATAAAACCCAAATCAAACTAAAAAATAACAATATTAGAGTAAAATTGGATACCAATAGATATACTCAAGAGGACCAGAGGAACACAAAACTAAAAACTCCAAAGTGACATTAAGGAACAACACCCAACCCATTCCAAGATCCAAATCCACATTAAATGACTATGTTATAAATAAGAATCACTAAAGAACTGAGACACGTTCCCTTTTACTAGGTCTTGATAGATTACATGTAAAAATGCATAAATATTCCCATGTAGGGGGTGAGTATAAAATCCATAGGATTTACCCAATGAATTCCCAAACCATGAAAATATATAAAAACATGTAATAAAATTTTATAAAATAGTTTAAAAACAGTTAAAATAGTTCAAATCCAAGATAAAGACTATTTTTCCAAGGAACAAATCAAAAAATCTTTAAAACCAATTCTCATTTGATTTGGAACATTTCTTTTTCATGTCAACACACACTACCACACACACACACACACTCAAGCTTGGTTTGATAATTGACTATGGAACTTTATATCCACACTCCATCCCACTTGACGGTGGTACTTCACGACCATTATACATACAATTTGATGGTTGTACTTCATGACTGTTATCCATCCCATTCGAATCATGCCCAAACATTTATTCCAAAATCATGCCAATTAATTTTAATCAAAACTTATAATAATTTTTTTTAAAACTATTTCAAAAAATACTTTACATAAGTCAAACCAGACCATAATTTTAAAGTCATCATTTTAAAATTATAATCAATGGGTTTTTCAAAAAACCAATCCCTTTTCAAAATTTTAAATCCAATACCAAATCTGATTTCCATCACAGATAACACATTGATTTCAGAAGAATTTCAATAAATTAATTCAATTAAAACTAAACATATATATATAAATTAGGTGGAGTTGAGAGAGAATTCATCAACCTCAAAATGGTTAGTAGAAATGAAGAATGACATAAAAAACATTATGTATCGATCAAAAATCATGTTTCCTTCACATGATCCAACAAGATATCATTATAAAATCATTCATAGAATATAGATCTGTCTACAATAGACTATATCTATGGTTTCAAGAGAGATAAGAACCTTGGATCTAAGAAAAACAAGGAATACCATGTACTTAATAACAAATCTAGGCCTCCAACACACATGGATTCTCCTATGGATTGATCCCAGATCAAAGGTAATCATCTATCATACCTTGGGAGAAAAATGAATTCGAGTTATGTGAGGATTAAAGGAAAAATAATGGATTAATTGGTTTATTTGGTTTAGATCCATTTTGAAGAAGGTCCAAATGTATGTTGTGTGGTTAGGTTTCACAGTTCATCTAATCATTTTTCAACTGTGTGGTGATACTATCTTAAGGCCATACCTTGCATGGTTGGAGAAAATGGTTAGAAAAAATACATTCCAAATATGAATTTACCCTATTTTAGGATGCATGATATATCCTAGGAATATTCATAGTTTTTCCAAACCATGAACCAACTATGAACCTGCCTAGTGCCCAATGTCTTCCCTTCAATGGTTTCCTGGAGATACTACATGATTTCTACTAACTATGCACAAACTGTAAAACTCTATAAAATCATAAAAAATACTCCAAATACCCTATAAAACTCCTAAAACATAATATGAACACTGTATAGACTCAAAATACATAAATAAAGGGTAATGTACCTGAAAATGGGGTGCTATATTCTCCACACCATTGGACTTTTCTTCCCCATAGAGTAAAAAATCCCTATTTTCATAGAAGGTTTCAATCCATTTCTCCAAAATTTCTATCTCATGCTCCCACACTTATTCTATAAGTCACTCATGTTTCCTTAAGAACCACACAAGACTGATACTTTTTTCCATAAAAGGTATTCTATTACCTATCCACAGTCTATGATGGAACATGAATCTATGTTACATATGGATATAGGTCAAAGTGATCTCATTGAATCACATGGTCAAGACTAGTTTGATTCTTATTCAACTGATATACATGAAACAAGTTGTGCCCTAAACTGGACCTTGGTGAAAAATTCAACTGATATGGCACCTGGCTAACACCTTCAATTATCTCTAAAGGGCATGTGTATGAAGATGTCAAATTTACCTAATTAAAAAAATGTTCATTCCTATCCTTTGACAGATTATAAAGAACACATGATCACTCAACTCAAATGAAAACAATTTTCAAAGATTATCCACATATTATTTATAATGAATCAGAGCTATATCCAATCTCTTTTAGATCAACTGAATCTTCTCTGTCGTCTAATGCACTAGGCCAGGTCCAATTAGTGAAGTCTCACCTATTTATTCCCAAATAATTATAGAATGAAATGGATTCCCATAAAATTCTTCAAAAGGAGCCATATGTATCAAGGACTAGTAATTTTTATTCTATAAAAACTCCAATAATGTTAAATGATTGTCCCATGAGCCACCAAAATCCTTTACACAAGCCATAAAAATGTATTTCAGAGTTTGGATCTTCCATTCAGACTGTACATCGATTTGTGGATGATAATCCTTTTTCATAGTGAACTGTGTATCAAGGTATTTCTATAATGATTTTAAAAAATGAGGCATACACTTAGAGTATCTTTATGATACAATTGAGATATGAATTCCGTGAATCTTTAAAATTTTCTAAATGTAAATTTTAGATAGGTCTTCCACCAAATTATTTTAAAGATTCATGATGAAGTGATCCAAATTTATGATTTTATCCAATATAAACCACATGGAATAATATTTACTAAACATATTTATTATAACTATTAAGAAATACAAGGCTATCTTCTCCTATTTTTACATAGGAATCAATGAAGAAAACAACATACCCGCTGGTCGTTGATGCACCGCCTTTACCAATTGAATGATGAGGCATATCGATCTATACTCTTATACAAATATTTTCATTAAAACCCACAAAAATTATGTTTTCAATGATATATACATATTTTGAATTCCAAGGTGAACAACCCATCTTGAATTTTGGTAGGCACTAAGAATTTATTTCTAGAAAGCCACAAGTATGAACATATGTTCTCCAAACTGCAACAACGACCACCTATATTCCACCCCTAAATGGTCTCCACAACATTATGTTTTGACATCATAATAACACTCTTATAATTGGATTTTTAAGAAAATATAACATACTCAACCAAATTAGGCATAAACAAAACTGGAAAGAAAACCACAAAATCACCTTAGTTTGAGAAATCTAGTTCCATATCTTATTTAACTAACAATAGCTTCCACTATTATGAATATTATTTATCCATATAATAATATGTTTTTTCCTTAATCCATCTATCACAAAGTTCCTTTTACTCGATGTATACATTAATTTGAAGCCACAAATCTATAAATACTACATTCATCTGTGCTGTCTTAAATTAAAATCCCTTTGTGAGTTTTTTTTTCAAACTCTTCTGTTTCATAATCACTATGAATTTATCACCAATTAGGCAATGAAACCATGTTCTTAAATCATGTACCATAATATAAAATTACAAGTTGTGTGTTGGGTAGTTCTTCTCATGAAACTATAATATCCATGAGCCATTTGAAACAACATGATCTCCCTACAAAAGAATACAACCCAATCCAGATATCGATGCATTACAATAGAATACATAGCTCTATACAAACTCTAGAAATGTGGGTATGGGTGCTGATTTAAGTCTAAAATTATGTTCTTGAATGTATTTTTGTACATTTTTTATTCCATTGGAAAGGAACTCATTTCCTCATCCATGTTTTCATCAATGATTACAAACATGAAAAAACATGTACAAAACATCTATAGTATCCCTCCAAGACAATTATACTATATATATAAAAGACATTATTTTATGGTTTACAAGATATAATAGCTTTTATATTTTATGGATCTATAGAAACACCTTTTAAATAAATTACATGGCCAAGGAATTGAACCAATTGTATCCATAATTCACACTTTGATAACTTTCTATACCAAGGATATTCTCGAAAGATACCCAAAAATATAGCTAAGTATTTCTCCTAATATACTCTTGTAAAATAATACTCCAATATATTATTAAAAAATATCAAAATTGAATCTAGATACCTATCACTACTACAAAACAGGCTTTATCAGCACTCAAAATGGCCTTTAACAGTGATAAAAAAGCACTATAAAGCTCAGTGCTGATGAGAGGAGGGGGTCCCCTTTATCTGCGCTAAAAAAGCTCTGATAAATTCCCAACCTACTGTAACATAAAATTATGTAGCAGCACACCCAAAAAAGACCTGAAAAAATTAGCATATCAATAAGTATACCCATAAAACGTAACACATAATTCATAAGGTAATTACAACAAGTAAACACATAAAAAAAGTATAGTCATACAATAAGTATATCCATAAAACATTAACACAGAATTCATAAGTTAATTAAATACATAAATAACTCAATTTAGAATTCAGGGGGTTGGGGAGGCTGTTTAGGGGTTTGGGGTGGCTGTCCAAGGGGAGTAGGGGGTGTCCAGGGGGTGGGGGTGTCCAGGAAGATGAGGGTGTCCAGGGGGTGGGAGGTGGGGGAGGGGGGCTATCGAGGGTGGTGGTGGGCGGGGGGGGGGGGGGGGGGTCCATGGTGGTTTCCAGGGGGGTGGGGTGGTGTCCAGGGGGTTGGTGGGGTTTCTAGGGGTGGGGGGTGTCCAGGGGGGTGGAGGTGGGGGTGTCCATGGGGTGGGGTGGTGTCTGGGGGGGGGGGTCCAGGAGGTTGGGGGTCTTTCAAGGGGGGTGGGGTGGTGTCCAGGGAGTGGGGGTGGATGTCCATGGGGGTGGGGGTGTCTAGTGGGATGGTGTGGGGGGGGTCTAGGTGGTGGGGTGGTTTCTAGGAGGGGTGAGGGCCATCTAGGGGGTTTGGGGGCCATCCAGGGGTGGGGGGGGGGGACATCGAGGGTGGTTGGGGGTGGGGGGGGGGGGGTGGGATGTCTAGGGTGGTGGTGGTGGGGGGGGGGGCTATCCATGGGGGTGTCCAGGGGGGTGGGGTGGTGTCCAGGGGGTGTGAGGGATTTAATGGTTTTAATGGAATGAATTTCTTGTATTTTAAGATCATTGGTATTTTTAAAATGTTTTTGGAATAGTGTTTATTTAAATAGTATGTGTTTCTTTTGGAAAAAAATGAATGATTTTTGTGTGTATGGTAGGAAGGGGGTTTTCCGTACGTCAGTTGTTGTTTTCACTTAAAATTATATCCATTAAAAAAAAGACACATTAAGTGATACAGGACACACCATGCCTCATATTGAAGAGGGGTTGACACATACATGCCAATAATCACCCATGGATCATTATCCTAAAGTATCAATATAATCCTAATGCATTTGGTCAGATTTTCGTACGTCAGCTGTTGTTTTCACTTAAAATTCTGTCCATTTTAAAAAGCAGAGAGGAAATTTGAGTGATACTAGCAACACCGTGCCTTTTATTGAGGTGGTTTTGACTCTTACACGTAAAACATGACCCATGGATCGTTCTCCTAAAGTATCAACACAACCCAAATGCATTTGGTTGGTTTTTCGTACACCAGTTGTTGTTTTCACTTAAAATTCTGTCCATTTTACACAAAAGAGAGACACTTTGAGTGATACTGGCCACACCGTGCCTCAGATTGAGGAGGGGTTGACTTTTACATGTCAAAAATTAACAACGGATCATTCTCCTAAAGTATCAACACAATATGAATGCGTTTGGTTGGATATCCATATGTCAGTTGTTGTTTTCACTTAAAATTTTGTCCATTTTAAACAAAAGAGAGACAATTTGAGTGATTCCAACCACACTGTGCCTCTGATTGAGGAAAGGATGACTCTTACAAATCACACAAGACCCATGGATAGTTCTTATTAAGTATCTACCCAATCCGAACGCGTTTGGTTTAATTTCCGTACATCAGTTGTTGTTTTCACTTAAAATTCTGTCCATTTTAAACAAAAGAGAGACACTTTGAGTGATATCAGCCACAATGTGCCTTGGATTAAGGTGGTGTTGACTCGTACAAGTCACACATGATTCATGGATAGTTCTCCTAAATTATTAACACAATATGAATGCATTTTGTTGGTTTTCCGTACGTCAGTTGTTGTTTTCACTTAAAATTCTGTCCATTTTAAACAAAAGAGAGACACCTTGAGTGATACCGGCCACACCGTGCCTCAGATTGAGGCAGGGTTGACTCATAAACATCAAAAATTACCCATTGATCGTTCTACTAAAGTATAAACACAATATTAATGTTATTTGTTGGATTTATGTATGTCCACTATTGTTTTCACTTAAAATTCTGTCATTTTTAAACAAAAGAGAGACAATTTGAGTGATACCAGCCACACCATGACTCAGATTGAGGCAGGTTTGACTCATACACATCAAACATGACCCATGTATATTTCTACTAATGTATCAACACAATCAGAATGCATTTGGTTTGTTTTCCGTACATTAGTTTTTGTTTTCACTTAAAATTCTATCCATTTCTAACAAAAGAGAGACACTTTGAGTAATACCGGCCACACCATGCCTCATATTGAGACGGGGTTGACTCGTACATGTCAAAAATGACCCATGGATTATTATAATAATGTATCAACACAATCCAAATGTGCTTGGTTATATTTTCTTACGGTAGTTGTTGTTTTCACTTAAAATTTTGTCCATCTTAAACCAAATAGAGACACTTTGAGTGATACCAGATACACCGTTCCTCAGATTGAGGCGGGGTTAACTCATACATGTCTCACATGATCCATGGATCATTATCCTAAAGTATCAACACAATCCGAATACATTTTTTTCGGATTTCCGTATGTCAGTTGTTGTTTTCACTTAAAATTCTGTCCATTTTAAACAAAAGAGATACACTTAGAGTGATACCGGCCACAAAGTGCCTCAGATTGAGCCGGTGTTGACTCTTAAACATCACACATGACCTAGGGATCATTATCTTAAAGTATCAACACATTCCAAATGCGTTTAGTCAGTTTTCCTTACATTAGTTGTTGTTTCCACTTAAAATTATGTCCATTTTAAACAAAAGAGTGACACTTTGAGTGATATCGGCCATACTGTGCCTCAGATTGAGGCATGGTTGACACGTACACATCACACATGTCCCATGGATCATTCTCATAAAGTATCAACACAATAAAAATGAGTTTGGTCAAATATGAAGGTATTTTAGAGATTTTACTGGTTTTTCTTATCCAAAGCCCAAAGAAAAGTGGTTCATCCTTCTTGCATGATGTTGGTGAATTTCATCTGTTAAAATTGACAAATTAATAATTAGAGAAAGGATGTTTTTTTAATAACAATTACAATTTTCCTATGAACATTTACATTCAAATTTTTTTCATATTTTTATCTCTTTAACCCCTCTAAAAAATGACCACTAATTGTACACGTCCCCAAGTCATATTTTCATGATATTTTTGTACAATCTTCCATCAGGTATGAAGACCACTCATTTCTGAAATAATATATATCATCTTGTGAATATGAGGCATGTTTTGATGGTTGTTGGACCACAAAAGTAGGATTAGCAATAGGTTTAGAAACTTTTAGTTTCTCTGCACTGTGAGCAGCAACAGCAACAGCAGTAGGAGCAGCTTGAGAGACTTGTTCTGCCTCGAGGATAGGAGTACCAGAACGTACATAATTCATTATCTGAAAAAGTTGTTGAATAGTTAATTTAGAATAAATAAATTCAGTAATGATAATATAATAACATGAGATAACAAGATCAATATTAAAAACATAATATAACCTGTTTATTGAACTCTCTTTCTTTTTTTAAAGGCTGAAGGGATTTGAAACCTCTATCGATTATCCAAATCCGTTCATTGTGGTCTCCTGTAACATAAAAAAATCATCTACATTGGTATCACTGCAAAATGATTGTGGCGTACCACTGAAAGGTTCATCCTCAACATAATTTTCATCGTACCCTTCAGTAGTTTTGGAAAATAACAGAACAATCGACCACTTTTGATTTGTAGGATCTGGAACATAAAATACGTTTACCACTTGTGATTCCATTATAATCTATTCATATTTATACCCTTATTTACTAAAATAAACTTTCACAAATAACAATTAATCTATTTTAACACCACTATTGTTATCAACCCATTTTCATTGAATAATTGGAAATTGGAATGTCAGGTAATCCAACTCCTATATTTGTTTGATAATGCCAATGTATGACATATTCACATAAATTGGATTTTTTCATTACTACTAGAAACATTCAGCGCTTCAGCCACAAGTGTAAATCCACTATTTTTCATGGTACAATCTTCATCATGTTCATCTGTATATAATGTATAAACATTAATTACATAACCATTGTAAGATAATACATACACACTTGGTCCGGTGGTTATCCATCGAAGTCATTCTGAAGTTGAATTCGGATTTTCAGGTAAATCTTTAAAAATATGATCCTGAAACCATCCTATAAATTGGTAATTATGTGTATTTGATATCCATTTTTCAGACCTTGAAGGATTCAACTACCTAAGAATTTCTTTGTGGTTTCAATATATAGAGCAACCTCCCAACTGTTATGAAAAACATAAAGGTGGGCCTACTCCCGACTGGTAATATTGATTGTGACCACATCTCTTCCAAAAATTCCCTCACCCTCAATGAGTCTAGTGTGATGAGATTTCGGGGGACCAATGATTTACACATTATATAAGTATTCGTTATATAATTCAATGGATTCCTCAATAATATATCGCTTCACAATACAACCCTCTGGCCGACTTCAATTTTTGACATACCCTTTCAAAATCCTCATATACCGTTCAACGTGATACATCCATCTATAGTTCATAAGACCACAAAGTCAAATATCTCTCACAAAGTGAACCATCATATGAACCATCATATCAAAGAATGATGGCAGGAAGAACATTTCTAATTCACAAAATATGATGAAAATTTCTCTTTCTGTAGCTGGAAATTTCGCCGGGTCTAAAACTTTGCTGCATATTGCTTTGAAAAAGAAACAAAGTTCGGTTAATGTATGAAGAACATTCTTGGGAAAAATGAAATGTAAAGCTATAGGAATTAAATCTTACATCAAAACATGGCATTCATGTGATTTCAAACATTTTAACTTCAATTCATTCCTTGACACAATGTTCTTGATATTTGATAAATACTCCTCTGGATCCTTTACATCACTGAAGAAGTTTCAAAACATATATCTCTCTTCCCTGGAAAAAGTGTAAGCAACTGGAGGAAGAAATATTCGATTTTCACCCCTCAAGGGAGCCAAATCTTCTCGTATTCCCATGTTAACTATGTCCAACCTTACCTTAATTCCATCCTTTGTTTTGATAGGGGCATTTAGCAACGTTCTGATAACACTGTCACATATATTCTTTTCCACATTCATCACATCAAGAAAATGTCCGGCGTACAAAAAATTCCAGTATGGTAATTAAAAAAAACTAATCCCATTTTCCAACTTATCTTCATAAGGTTTTTCAAAAATGGTTTTCCAAAAACAGTGTTCACATATTTTAATCTCTCAAACAACTGATCACCTGTTAGTGGAGACGGTGTTGTGCATTGTTCTGAACTTCCATTGAATGATGTCATCCAAGATCGGTACTTATGATAATGAGGTAGAAATATACGATGTCCTAGAAACATAGATTCCGGTGAATGTTTCAACCTAATTGATTCCGTATCTTCTTCGTACGTGGGACAACCTTGAGTTCCTTTAATGCTATATCCTGAAAAATTTTCCTAAGCAGGGAAATCATTTATCATCCCATACAACATCGCTCTCAATGTGAAGTATTCACTTTTACAATCATCATACAATATAACACCTAAATCTCAAAATAACATCAAATCCTTGATCAAAGGATCCAAATAAACATCAATATAGTTACTTGGTTGTTTTGGTCTGGATATAAGCATATATAACATGGAGAATTTCCGTTTCATGTATAACCAGGGTGGAAAGTTATAATTTACCAACATAACAGGCCATGTACTATGAGAGATGGTTTGAAAACCAAAAGGATTCACTCCATCTATAGATAATGCAAGACGAGGGTTTCTCGGATCATTTCCAAATTCAGTATACTCATGATCAATTCTCTTCCATTGAGGAGAGTCTACTGGGTGACATAATTTCCCATATTTATTTCTTTTCTCTGCATGCCACGACAATTGTCTTGCAATGTCTTTACTTCCATATAGACTCCTAAACCATGTAATGATTGGAAAGTACCATAAAACTTTCATAGGACTGGATTCATCTTTCTTGTATTGGGAAGAACCACACTTTGGTCATTCTGTAAGTGATTTGTTCTCCTTGAGAAACAATATACAGTATTTCGGGTAGACATGTATTATTTCAAAAATCATACCCATCGTGTATAGCATTCGTTTAGATTCATATTTATAGCTTCAGAGCTCATTATCTTCTAATATCATGTCATTAAAGAGAGAAAGTAGTTCCATAAAACTGATATCACTCCATCTGCTGACTTCTTTCAATTTATACAACTTTAGTACAATTGAAAATACAGTATATTTAGTGCAACCACCATACAATGGCGTCTTTGCACAACTCTTTAACTTCTCAAACAATTTTGGGAAATCACAGAGTTCATTTTCAAGTTTCATTGTGATTTCCTCAATAATATCTTCATCATCATTGACATCTTTAATCACATACTCCATACGGTCTTCTTCATTATCCATATTTGTAATCATTGATGATCCATAAAGCGTAGTTTTATCGTAGCTAGTAGCTATATTCACCTTTTCTCCGTGTTTATTCCATCATTTATAACTATGATCTATTTCGTGACATATCAAATGTTATTCCAACTCCTCTAGAGTAATTAGTCTAGAGTAACTACAACGTAAACATGGACAAAGGATTTGAGAAGGATCCTTTGTGCGATTCTTTGCAAACATGATGAACTCTTTCACTCCATTCTCATAATCTATTTTCAAATGATTAGCATCCATTCAATATTTATTCATCTTTATCCTATTTGTAACTCTCCAATCTTTCACAATTTTTTTCCCTTTGAATAATAAAATAGCTTGCATTGAACACAACTTGAAGATTCTAACACACTACGACCAATCAAACTAGTCATTATAAATAGTAATACCCACTTTTTGAAATATTATAAAATTTATTTTTTGAAAATGGACTTCATTTTTTAATTTAGAATATCTAAATTATCTTAAAGTGAATTTTTGGTATTTTTCTGAAAACTTTCAATTTGCGATGAATAGTAAAAAACACTGCGTTTTTGGTTAAAACCAATTTTTTATTTAAATAATTATTTATTTTATTTTAATTTAATTTTAGGTCAAAATAGATACATAATACCTATATTAGTTGAATTTAATTCATTGGAGTCATTTTATAATAAATATAGATTTATATAAATTTTATTCAACTTTTTACCGTCTTTTAACCAACTCCTAGGAGCACTTGCAAATTTGAATAAAACTTAATTTTACCTCATCTGTGAGTTTAATTTCAAAAGTAAAAGAGACATGGTTTATATAAATAAATAAAATAGGGTTCAATAAGTTGAAAATAATTTTGGGTGAATAGTAACTTTTGACTTTTATTTACCACAATTAAAAGTAAATATGCTAATTTAGGGTAAAAATAATATCATAATTACCCTAAAACATGTCTTAATTCTATTGGATAAGTGTAATTCGAACAAAAAAACCTTTTTAATAAAATATTATCCCCTTTTTTCCAATTGGATTAGATTAAGACATTTATAATTATTTTATTTAAAGAAGTGTTAAAAGAGTAAAATTCAAAGTTTAATAACAAAACCGTTTTTAGTATAGTGTTACACACAATATAAATTAAACTATAAATATTAATTAGAAAGCTAAAAATATTTCCTAAATAATGGTATTTTATTTATAATTTTTATACATTAAGTAATTTATTTTATTTATGACACAATGATGATGAAATAATTACGTTATTAATGAAATATTAAAATAATTGATATTATAAATATCCAAATAAATATAAATTGAGGCTTATGATGAAATAGAATAATTATCTAGGGTTGATTAAATAATTTTTGTTTGAAGTAATCACACTATTATGATTATCACAAAAACCAAATAATAAATAGTGTCAAAATTGACATAATTGAGTTTTTAAAACAAATACTATTTTATTAATTGATATAATATTCGTAAAAATATAATTTTCAGAAAAAGGACTTATATAAGGTTATATATATTAATAATGAACCAATTGGGGTTCTATTGGATGTTTATAATAATTTTATTAACTATATAAAATAAAAATACAAAGAGACATGGTAAATGTCAAACTATTTTATTAAGAGTTAAATATAAAAGATAAGGTTAATATGATGACCTAAACCTGTATAAAACCTAATGGATGAAAGTTTTTCGTCCCATACTCACCTTATCCTCTAAATAATTCATTTTGGATCCATTAGAAATTGAAAATTATTTTTCTATAAAATAATATTTCAATCTCTTCCTAAAGTGATCCTCACCTATCTTATAAAAGGCCACTTCCCCTTCTCTTAATTTCAGACCTCCAAAGCCTTTTGGATCGGCCAAAACCCACCAAAATATCCTCTCATCTATCCTCTCTTAAACTTATAGGCCTTACTTTGATCAAAAAGCCATCCTATGGAGCCATTTTGATCATATCAAAATGAAGAACCCGGAGAAGTGGTAAATATTTCATCACCTCTTTCAAGTTCTTTTCTTCTTCCACATCATCTTTCTTTGTTTTTTCCATTATAAAAAAATAAATACTATTTTTTATATATACTGTGATGTTATTATAAAAATTGTACAACCATATTCATTATTCTATCCATCATATGAATGACATAGTCACCATACGTGCATACGTACGGCTTACCGTCTCCACGTCGTGGTGTAGTTTGTTATTCAAACACTAAATTATTTGAATGGGTATAATAATGAATATAAAATATTTAAATAATAAATATAACATGTTAATGATTCTTTATATATGATATAACATTTAATTAAATACAATTTTACCATCAATATAATGATATTGTCGCACGTGCGTACGTACGGATTACTGTCCCCACGAATGCGATGAGATTCATTCCCCATCATAATCATTCAAGAATAATTTTCAATTTATGATTAAAAATAATGTTTATGAACATAATATCATTATTTATATGAACCAAATTCATCCTATCCCTAACAAACAAGGCTTACATAACCAAGAACATAAAATAAAACGAATCAGTTAACACCCGAAACGATGAAACTACTGAAATATCATTAACAAAGAAAAATTAGAGGATCATATATGATATCATATTTATGTATAAATTTATTTTATAATTTAATAACAATGTTTTAACTATTATAAAGGATTTTGACATACCATTGACTAAGTAAAAGTACAAGGTAAGGGTTAATTTCACAATCTCTTTATTATCTGAGGTTGTTTTTACATAAGTATCTACTGGGACCCCTTTATCATCCACATTTGTGTTTTATTAAAAATGTAATTTGAAACATATTTACTATTTAATAGTCTATGGGTTAAAGTAATTTATACCCTTATTTTACCATATATGTTTTTAAAGGAATCTTTTCATCATTGTTTAGAAAAGGTACTTTATGACCTTTTCGAGAAAATTAAGGTAAGAATGTATTTTTTTAACTTATACGGTAGGTGTGGCTATTTTCTGTGGTTATAACATTGTCAAAGCTTACCATAAAATTTTATAAGAATATTTTGAAAATAAATGTTTTAATTTATAATTATAGGACCTTTAAATGATCTCAAAATAGAAAGAGACATTTCTGTATAAAAAATTTGATTTCATCTATGTCAACATCCTTTGATGGATTTTAAGCTTGTTTGAAGTTGATTTATTATGATACAAAACTTCCATAATGTATTGATGTGTTTGTGATATGTTTTACTATGAATGTGTTATTTAAACTATTCATGGTTTATGGATAAAGTATTGAAATTTTGTATGCTAGTTTTAATATGAATGTTTATGTTATGTTTAAACGTTTTCATATAAGGAATTCATTGGACATAGTAAGTGATGAGTGGATCCTGCTATAGCTACTCGATGCATCGGTAGGTCTCATGAGACAAACTAGTGTCTTGACACAAGGCCTTGACAAAATATTATTTTTAGTCTTGGCACAAGGCCTTGACTATGTGGTTATGAAGTCTGGCATTATGCATTCCATCATTATGAAAGTGGATATTAATATTGTATGTGATTATTAGACTAGTAGAATATCCATGTGAATAAGTAAATAGAATTATTTGATTTTATATTTTCCATATTATGCTGAAGTTTATGTTTAAATGGATTTTGTTTTAGTCTTATACATTTCCTTAAATGTTTATGCTTATTTTTGAAAGTTTCCGCTATATTGTTATCCTTACTGAGCATATGAGCACACCAATTTCTATGTTTTATTTTTCCCAGAACGTGAAGAAGTATTTTATGGTTGACATTCAGGGATAGGATAAGGATATATGTGTGTTCAAAAGGGGAAAAAATGCTGTTGATGTTTTTATTTCATGATGTAATGAAAAACTTATGAATGTATGTAGTAGTTCAAAGGCTACTAAACTAATCGGTCTTTAGGGACATGATTATTTGTATCATGCCAATGTTATGTAATAATGAACCAACTCTGGGTAACTGGGGTAGGGGCATTATAGTTGGTATTAGAGGAAGTTTAGTACAATACTTTGAAGCTATATTTATAGAAACTCTAATTATAAAACAATACATTAAGATAGACTTTGAGGATTAGTATATAAAAACTTCCTAGAATTTTTGTATTGAAGATATTTTTTTAGTTTTATAAGAAATACATCCCTGTCTGGTTATGAGCAGGTAGAGGTGGCTTTGGCATATATGTACCTAGGGGTAAAACCCGAAAACACCGCTTTAAGCTAGACTCGAACGGGAACTGGTGCACAAAAATGGACCTTACAACACTCTTGGTTACGACACTCCCAGGGGATATGCTTAAGATAATTCTCATTTTATTTACAAACCATTATGAGGGGTTTATGAGTATATAATTTCTCAAAGATTTTTTTTATCATTATGGATTATATCCATAAACTGTTTAATTTATGTTAAGTGTTTTAAAAGTTTGGAATTATTTATTGCAATTCATAAATTAATCTAGTGTATTCCATTGTTTATAAATGGCACCTAGTGGAAGGAATGGAAACTATATCAATGCATGTAATCCATGTATGTATTTCCCTCCTACTCAAGATAATTATAGTGGAGCTGGTGAAGCAACTGGTGCTGATCAGCTTATCACCATACTAGGACAACTCACTCAGGTTATGAATAATAACCTTACCCGTATGGAACACCTTGATCCAAAACGCAGAGGATCAATGTTAGAACACTTCATGAGGCAACAAACACCAACATTAAATTGGAGTATAAATCAATTAGTAGCTGAGCAATGGATAAATTCATTAGAGAAAATATTTCATGCTTTGGGGAGTAGTGAAAGGGAAAATGTTGTCATGGCAGTTTATCGCCTCACAGGAGATGCAGATCAATGGTGGTCATTAATCCAAAACACAAAGGAATATGAAGAAGTATCAAACATAGAATGGAGGGAGTTTAAAGCGGTTTTCTTAGAAAAATACTTTCCTCGTGACCATTGAGCAGATATGGAAAGACAATTTCTGAGTCTGAGGTAAAAGGAGGATTAGAATGTCGCAAAGTATGAGGATAACTTTACAAGGTTAGCAAGGCATGCTACAGATTATATACATAACCCAAGGAGTAAGATTTATCTATAGTTTTATGGGTTAAAAACCAATTATCCAGAAATAATTAGTCTTATAATCCTTCCTATCATACAAAGATATTGTCTCATGTACTATCAAGATAGAAAATGAATTCTCTAAGTCTTACAACCATAAAGCTAAGAAGGAGAAGAAGGGATCTGCTGAACACTCTGGGAATAGAAATAAGTGGATGAAGGGAAAATTTGAATATCCTTCCTACAGTAAATGTGGGAAGAAACACCCTGGTACTTTCCTGAAGGGAATGGGAGTCTGTTACAGGTGTGGTGAAAAAGGCCAGAAAGCTCCTGATTGCAAGGGAAAGAAAGAGGATGTCAATGTTGAATGATACAATTGTAAATAAAAGGGGAATTATGCAAATTAATTTCCTAAGCGCCAAGGAAACTTACCCCAGAAAAGGCCATGGGAGAAAGATCTAGCTTATGTGATCTCTAATGCTGAGTTTGAAGCTCTAAAAGACATGGTGGCAGGTAATTTAATGGTTTCCTCAAGTTTATCCAATGCTTTATTTGATTCTAGATCATCACATTACTTCATATATTCTTAGTTTTCTAAGAAAATTAGATATTTCTAATTTGATTTTACAAGGGAGTTGTCAGTCAAATCTATTAAGGGAAGTATCATTGCAACAAAGTTTTGTGAATCAGTTTCCATTAGGGAATATAAATGTTCTTTATATGTTGATGTCATCATCATACCCATGATTGAATTTGATATAAACCTTAGAATTGATTGGATTTTGGACCATGATGCAAAAATTTATTGTAAGAAGAAAGAAGTTACAATTTTTGATTATGATAAGGAGTACCTTATATTTAGAGCATAAACATCACCACCTGATTCTTATCTAGATCCAAAAACTGTAGCTCTACTAAATTCAATTGTTGGGGAGGAAGAGAATGAAATAACTGTGGGTGAGGAAAAGAATATTCTAATAGAAGACATACATATTGTGAAAGAATATGTTGACGTGTTTCTAGAGGATTTACCTAGATATCCTCCGGAATGAGAATTTGAGTTTTCCATTGATTTAATTCCTAGTTCAAGGCCCATATCGAAGACCCCTTATAGAATATCCACTGTGTAATTAGTGGAACTAAAGAAACAACTAGAGGAATTGAGTAATAAAATATTTATTCTCCCTAGTGTTACTCCATGGGGAGACCCTATCCTTTTTGTTAAAAATAAAGACAGATTTATGAGGTTGTGCATTAACTTAAGGGAGATCAATGCTATGAAAATAAAGAACAAGTATCCCCTACCTCACATTGATGATTTATTCAAAAAACTTCATGGAGATCAATATTTTTCAAATATTGAACTTCAATCCGGATATCATTAGTTGTGTGTGAAGATAGGAGACATTCCAAAAACAGCATTTTGAATAAGCTATGTGCATTACAAGTTTATAGTAATGACTTTTGGATTGACTAATGTACCCTCTATATTCATGGATCCAATGAATAGAGTTTTCAAGGAATATCTTGATAAATTTGTAGTGGTATTTATTGATGATATCTTCATATACTCCAAAAGCTACGAAGATCATGAAAATCAATTGTGCATTATTCTAAAGACTCTTAGAAGAAATGAATTACATGGGAAGTTTAGAAAGTGTGAATTATAGATTCAATAGATTTCATTTCTTGGCCTTATTTTATCTAAGGATAGAATATATGTTGATCCTTTAAAGACCACGGTAATCCAAGAATGGCCAGCACCAATGAGTATAAGTAAGCTATGCAATTTTATTGGTTTAGTAGGTTATTATCTGTATTTTGTCCAGAATTTTTCCTGATTGGAAAACCCATTAACTAAGATCACATGTAAAGGGGTTAAATTTTTTTGGATAAAAGAGTGTGAATAATGCTTTGAAGAACTAAAGAGAAGATTAGTTAATTATTCTATCTTGACTCTACCATCGGGGAATGATGGGTTTGTTATTTATAGTGACTCTTTCAGAGAAAGGAATTGGTTGTGTCCTTATGTAGAATGATAGAGTTACCTACCATGCATCACGACAGCTAAAAATTCAAGAGAAAAACTATCATACTCATGATCTTGAGTTAGCAGCTGTAATATTTTCTCTGAAAACATGGAGACACTATCCCTGTGGTGAAAAATGTGAGATTTATACAGATCACAAGTGTTTGAAGTATATTTTCTCACAAAAAGAACTCAACATGAGGAAAATGCAATGGCTTGAACTACTCAAGGCTTATGCTTTCACTATACACTACCACCTAGGGAAGGAAAATAAGGTGGCAGATGCTTTGAGCAGAAAGGATCAGGGAGTTTTTAATAAGATGATAGTTGAAAAGCATCCTATTTTCATGGATCTAGTAAATATAGACATGGGAATAACCATGGAAGGTGAAACATAAATGATTTTTCAAATGGATGCCAAAAATTCTTTACTAGAAAGGAAAAAAAGTTCTCAGACTGATGATGCAGAATTTCAAAAGAAAATTAAAGTTGTGAATGATGGGATATTGGTTGACTTCATATATAATGATGGAATTTTGAAATTTGGGAAGAGACTTTGTGTTCTTGATATACCTGATCTAAAAAGGGAATTGTTGGATGATACTCATAGCTCCAATTTCTCTATACACCTTGGTAGCACTAAGATGTATAGAGATTTGAAAGAACATTCTTGGTGGGACAACATGAAGAGAGAGATTGCTGATTTTGTGTTGAGATGTACGGTTTGTCAACAAGTGAAAGCTATAAGTAATAAAGCAAGAGGAGTCATGAAACCTCTTCCAATACCTGAGTGGAAATGGGATAATATTATGACGGACTTTGTCATGGGGCTACTAAAGACTCATAGAAGGAATGATGCAATATGGGTCATTGTTGATCGTCTTACCAAGTCAACAGATTTTCTTTCTTTAAATGAAGATTTAACACTTGAATTTACGGAAATAATATATATTAATGAATTTGTAAGACTTCATGGAGTACCCCAATAGATTGTTTCTGATCATGATCCCCATTTTACATCAAGATTCTAGAAAAGTCTTTTGAAATCCCTAGATACTGAACTTTGTTTGAGCACTTCCTGCCACCCTCAAACTGATGGACTATCAGAACGGACTATTCAAACATTAGAAGACATATTGAGATCTTTCTCACTTGACTTTCAAGGTATGTGGGATCAATATTTACCTCTGGTAGAATTTTCTTATAAAAATAGCTTCCATTCAAGTATTCAGATGGAACCATATGATGCATTATATGGAAAGAGATTTCGCACACCAACTTTTTGGGATAATGTTAGTGAAAGAAAACTCATAGGCCAGGAACTTTTTGAGGAAACAATGGAAAAAGTGAATATTATCGAAACCTACATCAAAGAAGCTCAAAGTAGGCAAAAGAGCTATGCTGATAACCGAAGGAAGGATTTCAAATTTTAAGTAGAAGATCATGTTTTATTGAAGGTATCTCCCTGGAAGGGTGTTATAAATTTTGGTAAGAAGGGTAAATTGAGTCCCAGGCACATCAGACCTTTTTAAATTCTATAACAAATTGGAGTTGTAGATTATCATTGGGAAATGCCTCCAGGTTTCTCCAATGTTCATAATGTGTTCCACGTATCACTGTTGAGAAAATACATGCCTAACCCAATGCATGTACTCACTTATGAGGAAATTGAACTGGAATCTAATCTATCTTATTGTGAAGAGCCTATCAAAATTCTTGATACCAGAGAACAAGTGGTGAGAAACCAGATGACTCGTCTGGTAAAAGTTCTACTGAGAAATCATAAGATGGGAGATGCAACTTGGGATCTCGAGGAACTTATGATGAAGAACCACCCAAATATTTTTATGTAGTAATATTCTAGAAATTTAGAGGAAGAAATTATTTTAAGGAGGGGAGAATGTAACACCCCAAGCTTCTATGGTATTTTTCCATTTGAATAATGCAATATCTTTCATTGTATGAAACTTCAAGATTCTAACACACCACGTCCAATCAAACTAGCTGTTATGAATAGTAATACCCACTTTTTAAAATTTTTAAAATTTTATTTTTCAAAATGGAATTCATTTTTGAATTCATAATATCAAAATTATCTTAGGGTGAATTTTTGGTATTTTTCTAAAAACATTCAATTTTTGATGAATAGTGAAAAACTTTGTGGTATTGGTTAAAACCAAATTTTTTATTTAAATAATTATTTATTTTATTTTAAAAGTATTTTTGGTTATTATAGATATATAATACATATCTAATTTAAATGTAATTCCTTGGAGTAATTTTATAATAAGTTTAGATATATAAAAATTTTATTGAACTTTTAACCGTTTTTACCCACCTTCTAGGAGCATTTGAAAATTTTCATAAAACTTAATTTTACCGCTTCTGTGAGTTGAATTTCAAAAAACTGAGATAAACGATTGATATCAGTATGTCAAATTTGGTTCAATAAGATGAAAATAATTTTTTGTGAATAGTAACTTTTGACTTTTATTTACCACGGTTAAAAATAAATAGGGTAATTAAGGGTAAAAATGATATCATAATTAACCTAACACATGTTCTAATTTTATTGGATAAGTGTAATTCGACCAAAAACAAACTTAGTAATAAGATATGATCCCCTTTGGTCCACTTGGATTAAATTAGGACATTTATTATTATTTTATTTAAAGAAGAGTTAAAAGAGTTAAATTCAAATTTTAATAACTAAATTATTTTTAATATAGGGTTCGACAAAATATAAATTGAACTATAAATATTTATTAAAATATAAAAATATTTCCTACATAAAGGAATTTTATTTATAATTTTTAGACATTAAATAATTTAATTTATTTATGACACAATGATGATGCTGTAATTACCTTATTAATGAAATATTAAAATAATTGATATTATAAATATCCAAATAAAATTAAATTGAGACTTATTGATGAATTAAACTAATTTTATAGGTTAATATGGAATGTTAGGGTTGATTAAATAATTTTTTTTGAAGTAATCATGCTGTTATGATTTTCACAAAAACCAAATATTAAATAGTGTCAAAATTGACATAATTGAGTTTTTAAAACAAATACTATATTATTAATTGATATAATATTGTTTAAAAAACTACGGTTCTAAAAAAGGACATAGATAAGGTTATATATATCAATAATGAATCACTTGGGGTTCACTTGGATGTTTATAGTAAGTTTATTAAGCATATAATATAAAAATACAAAGAGACATGGTAAATGTCAAACTATTTTACTATGAGTTAAATCTAAAAGATGAGGTTAATACAATGACCTAAACTTGTTTAAAACCTATTAGTCAAGAGTTTTTTGACTCATCCTCACCTTATCCTCGAAATAAATCATTTTTAATCCATTATAAACCAAAAATTATTTTATTATAAAATAATATTTTAAGCTTTTCCTAATGTGACCATCACCTCTCTTATAAAAGGCCACTTCCCCTTATCTTAATTTCACACCTCCAAAGCCTTTTTTCTTGGACAAACCCTACCAAAATATCCTCTAACATATCATCCCTTAAACCTATAGGCCTTAATTTGATCATAAATCCAACTTAAAAATCCCTTTTGATCAAATCAAAAGGAAGAACCCGAAGAAGAGGTAAATATTTCATCACCTCTTTCAAGTTATTTTCTTCTTCCACATAATTTTTATTTATTGTTTCCATTATAAAATAATAAATACAATATATTCTATATAATTTGATGTTATTATAAAAATGTTACAACCATAATCATTATTCTATCTATCATATGAATGACAAAGTCACCATACGTGCGTACATATGGCTTACCGTCTCCACGTCGTGGTGTAGTTTGTTATTCAAACACTTTATTATTTGGATATGTATGATAATGAGTATAACTGATGTAAATAATAAATATATAATGTTAATGATTTCGTATATATGACATACCATTCAATTACATATTATTTCACCATCAATATAATGATATTTTCGCTCATGCGTATGTACGGATTACCGTCTCCACGAATGCGATGGGATTCGTTCCCCATTGTAATCATTCAAGAATAATTTTCATTTTACGATTAAAAATAATGTTTATGAACATAATATCATTCTGTATATGAATCAAATACATCCTATCCATAACAAACATCGATTACATATCTAATCATATAAAAGAAAATGAATCAGCTAACACCTGAAATGGTGAAACTACTGATATATCATTAACAAAGAAATATTAGAGGATCATATATGATATAATATTTATGTATATAGTTCTTGTATAATTTAGTAAAAATGTTTTAACTATTATACTAGAGGTTAACATACCATTGACTAAGGAAAATTACAATGTAAGGGTTAATTTCACAATCTCTTTATTATTCGAGATTGTTTTTACATAAGTATCTAATGGGACCCCTTTACCATCCACATCTATGTTTTCATAATAATGTAATTCGAAACATTTTTACTTTTTACTGGACTATGGTTTGAAGTCATTTATACCATTATTTTACCATATATATTTTTAAAGGAATCTTTCTATCATTTTTCAAACAAGGTACTTTATGACCTTTTCGAAAAAATTAAGGTAAGAATGTCTCATTTTAACTTATACGACAGGTGTGGCTATTTTCCACCATTATAACATCGTCAAAGCTTCCCATATAATCTTATAAGAATATTTTAAAAATAAACATTTTATTTTATAATTACATGACTTTTAAATGATCTCGAAATATAAATAGATATTTCTCTAAAAAAGTTTTGATTTATTCTATGTCAACATCCTTTGATGGATTTTAACATTTTTTGAAGTTGATTTGTTATGATAAAAAACTTCCATATTATATTGTTGTTTTTGTAATATGTTTGAATGTGGATGTGTTATTTTTACACCATTAAATGTTTATGGATAAATTATTGACATTTTTTATTCTAGTTTTAATATGAATGTTTATGTTATGTTTAAACCTTTTCATATGAGGAATGCATTGGACTTAGTAAGTGATTGGTGGAGCCCGCTATTTCTCCTCGATGCATCAGTAGGTCTCATTAGACAAACTAGTGTCTTGGAATAAGGCCCTGAAAAAATCTTATTTGTAGTATTGGCACAATGCCTTGACTATGTGGTTATGAATTCTGGCATTATGCATTCCATCATGATGAAAGTGGCTAATGATATTGCATGGGATTATTTGACTAGTAAAATATCCATGTGAATAATTAAATGACATTATTTGATTTTATCTTTTCTATATTATACTAATGTTTATGTTTAAAATGATTTTGTTTTAGTCTTATAAATTGGCTTAAATTTTTATGCTTATTTATAAAAGTTTCCGCTATATTGTTATCCTTACCGAGCATATGAGATCACACCTTTCTATGTTTTATTTTTCCCAGGAGGTAAAGAAGTATTTTATGGTTGAACTGTAAGGATCGGATAAGGATATAAGTGTGTTCAAAAGGGGACAAAATGTTTTTGATTTTTTTATTTCATGATGTAATGTAAAACGTATGAATGTATCTAGTACTTCCAAGGCTACTAAACTGACCGGTCTTTCGTGACATGATTCTTTATATCATGCCAATGTTATGTAATAATGCACTGACTCTAGGTAACTGGGATAGGTGCATTACACTATTTGAAAATGAAATATTATTATTTATGATTTAAATACACAAAACAAGACTTCCAAATAAAGTAGAAGAGAACCACTTATAAAAATAGAGATTAATAGATCATAACCACTTCTAATAAATATTTGGAAATCAACAAAACCATGATATACCCCCATCAAAATCAACACACTTTCTATCCCCCTTAACAATAGTTCTAGAACCGACCACCCTTACAGCAAAACATTAAACATCCCTTTAACCACCCCTTCCAGCCACCTCATTCATAATAAAATAATCACATTAAAGATCCCAAAACTGGTGACCAAACTCAAATAAAATGAAAATAAGGATAAAATTTTGATGAGAAAACTAATATAGTAGATCCATTTCAAAAACAAGGGGTTCACAGGGGAGACAATTATCCTGGATTTATCCAAAATTACTATGGAATATCATAGGTTTTGTTACCCAAATTAACATAATAAATAGAAAATTGAGGTTAGTGAACATAAATTCTATCATGAACATCTAAAGGATATAGAATCACTCTCCCTCACCTTCCCCAAACTTGAATCTAATATCCACAAACACTTCTTAAATCCATTCTATAAAAAATAACATTCCCATATAAAGGGATAAACAACAATCCCTTAGTGTTTAAAAACTCACACATGAGGGAGAAGGACCATATCGACCATCCCTATCCAAAACTCAAACCTCCTCTCAAACCTCCTCTCACTAACTGTTAATACCTTCCATAATATTAATACCTACCATAAATAAATTATTTCCCAAAATCATGAACTTTAGATTTGAAAAATTCTTATCCATTTAGGTAAAATATAAATATGATTCCTTTTTTCTTATGAATCATTAAATTTGGACAGACACACTAACCAACTCAATTAAATTCATATTTTCACAGATATTTGAAGGTAAAGAGAGATAAATAATTCCATTGAAAATAATTCAACTGAATATTTTAGTATCAATTGAATGAGGGTATTGGTTAATAAATGGATGAGGTCAATAACTCAGGACATACTAATGCCTAGAATCTCAAACCAAACTCACCACATCCCAAAAATTTATCATCAAAAACATGACCATCTGAAAAAATAAAACTACACCATAATGAATATTCGCATAAGAACAAAAGGGAATGGATGAGGATGAGTAGAGAAATCACCAAAGATAAAATATGGGAATCTGAGAATCTAAACTCATCAAAAGGAATACCAAACACTTGAATTAGGGTTCACGGGGAGTATGGTCCAGTGAGGAGGAGGAGAAGTAGGGTATGTGGAGAGGAGGATCTACAGAAGGGCTGGATATAGAGTAGGTCTAGAGGTGGAAGAGTAGGGAAGAAAAAAACGAGAATGGATAGTGATGGTGGAGTAGGGATGTGGCAGTAGAGAAGGTCTAGCGGCAGTGGAGTAGGGCAGTGGCGGCGGAGAAGGGCTAGTGGCAGAGTAGGGCAGCAACGGCGTAGTAGGGCAGTGACGATGCAGTAGTGACCAAAAAAGAGAAGATCGGTGGGTGGGGAGGGAGGGGAGTTGTTGTAGGGGTATAGTCCCACGAGAGCTTGAGGGAATGATAAACAGAGGGAACTGTGCACCCTATTTTATAAAATGGGACTATGGTTTTATCAATGCTAAAATTTTAGCGATGATAAAGGGTGCCTCAATTAGGGATTTTGTAGCACTAATTAAGGGTGCACATTATCAGTGCTAGAAAAGCACTGATAAAGATCACCCTTTATCAGCTATTTTCAAGAGGTGATAAAGATTCCATTTATCAGTGCTAGAAAAGAACTGATAAAGTGACCCTTTACCAGCGCTTTTAATTAGCACTGATAAAGAGTTACCTTATCAGTGCTTTTTTCTTAGCATTGATAAAATGTGGTTCTTCCCTTGCCAGTTTTTTTTATAGTAGTGTATGAAATATTTAATTCATCAATTACATAAATAAAGAAGGTGAATTTTTTAGAACAAAAGGATAACTATATATTTGTAATGGGAATATCTGCTTCTGAAAGATATTTTTATAATATCATCCTTCTAAACTCACGATTAGTGATTTACCAAATGTAAGTCAATTTATGAGAACCAATGGGATCCCCTCAATTGATCAAATAAATCATCAATGGATGAAATAGGATACTTATTTTTTATCATAGCTTGGATAAGATTATGATAATCCATACAATGCCTATACTTTCTATCCACCATCTTAAAAAAACCTATATTCCCTACAAAGACGTACTCAGAATAATGAATCCCTTTCTTTAAAAATATTACTACTATACATTAAACTTCCTAAATTATTGAGATTCCATTCGATAAGATGGTAGTGAGATTTTATTGGTCCCTGGTATGAGATTAATTATAAAATCCACATATATTTTGGGAGGAAAACCTAATAAATTATTAGGGAAAACATCATGAAACTGATCAAATATAGTTGTAAAATCTCCATTCCCTATATCATCCACATATTAAAATGTAAGAGATACCAACTGAAAATATATGGTTCCAAATACTTGTTCCAAAATTCCTTCTTTACTATCCTTTACACCCCAATCTCTTCTAAAGTGATTCTCAACTCCTTACAGAGATGTTAAACTAACCTTTTAGGTATATCAATCAACGTGATCTTTAAATGATGTTAACGGATCCATACCCAAAATCAAGTCCTAAAAATCCATATCAATTATAGATAAATTCAGAAGAAACTCATACCCATAAATAGTTATAGAACATAATTTACACATAAAGTATCTACATTATCTTTGACTATGAAGAGTTTTAGGTTTCAACATAAAAGGAATCATCTCAACATGAAAACTTATATTATCAATAACAAAATAGGTAATAAATGAATGTGATAAATATAAATACCCATACTTTACATAAATTGATATTAATTCAAAATTAAAAAATATTCATTATAAAATATAACAAATCTATGATAGGACTATATTGGTATAATTTCTTTAGAAATTGGGAAACATAAATGACTATTTCATAAGACATCTTAATTGTCTCCCACTTATTTAATCATAAGTGGAACCCTTTTTGACATATCTTACTTAGTAACCTTCTTCACGACCTAGGGAAAAGAAACCTATGAAAGGGAGAGATTAGATGATCAGTAAGGGTAGACAAGGGAGATATGATTCATATCATAATCATAAGACATAATAACATAACATTTGAAAATCTTATCCTGCATATGAAAGATTGTGATATCATGTCATAGGATAAATCATAAAAGTTCATAAGAATCAATGAAAGTAATCCCAAAAGTCATAACATAAGACATGAAATTTTTTTACATAAAAATAAACATATAAAATCATTTCATATTAGTCATGGATCATTTCCAATATCATCATAGTGGAAAAATTCTATTACTGAACTGAGTTCATTCCTCATTCCAGCCCCGTACTACTAAACTGGGATCACTTAATGTTCAAACCATGTCTATCTCATGAGATATAAATATTTTCCCAATTAATTTGAGGGAGATATAGGTACCACCCATATCATAATTAAATCATTCTTACTTGTTCTATAATAACATAAATCATTCATTATAAATCCATGGAATAAAATGGGTTTATTTAAACACCCTAAAATAATACCTGTAAAACAAATAGATTTAATAAATATAATTACAATATAAAAACATTAAAACCATTATAGAAATAAAAATATTATACTTAAAACATAATCTTATTAATTAATTCCATATTATATGGAATATAATGATGATATAAAACTTGGAAATAATTCTTGAAGAAAATATCCTTTCTTCTTGAAAAACGTTTACTTTTCTCAAAATGACACAATATTTTAGAAGAAAAGAATTTATTTGAAAATAAACATGAAATTTTGTAAATGAATCTTCATGTAAATATGGTGTTATAAAAATGAAAAAAAATCCATTCATGCTGTATAAGTTAAAAAACATTCTCCTCATACATTTGTCAGAAATGTCAAAAAGTACCTTGTATCGAAAATGAAAAAAGATTCCTTTAATACAATTTAATAAAAATTTACCAATGGGTAAAATTAACTCAAAATTTTTTTAGAATAATTGAAATAATATTTTTTAATACATAATTAGGAAACATGAACATAGATGATAAATATACCATAGTAAATACATATTTATAAAGAATCTCAGATAATAATGATATTGTGAAATTATCTCTTACCTTAGGTCTGATTTACTTTGTATGTATCAAAACCTCATGTATAATGATATAAATAATTTAAATGACTTATTTTATAATCATACTAATTTTTATGATATCATTTATGATCATATTATCATCTATTTGTTAGAAACATTAGTACTCGTCCATCGGGTGTCAACTTTTTTATTTTCTTACGAATGTTTTGTCGGATAAGTTATTATTCCTATTATTAGGTTATAGTTATATAATTTATATAATTATATTATTATAAAATATATAATATTTATTCCATAAATTCATTTATATAATTATTCTTTAATGAATATCATGTATATTGAATAACATCGCATTGTGGAGACAGTAGGCTGTACGTATGCACAAGCGATGAAATCATTCCCATAATTTTTAATGGTATTTAAGTGGATGGTGTATAATATATAAGAATCAATATCATGTTATAATAATCTTATATAGTTATTTTTTCCATATTTATACCCATACATGTAAGGTGGTGGTGAAAAGTAGATTACACTACCACGTGGAGACTGTAAGACGTACGTTCGGACGCGTGGTGATTTCATTTTTCATAGGATGGATAGAAGATGGAACATGGTTCTTCCATAATAATAATAAAATCTCATTATATGATAGATACTGGAGTAATTACTTTATAATTAAATAACTCATGTAGATTAAGTATAAAAAGAAATATGTTTGAAATAATAGGTACATGGGTGGTTACCGAATGGATAACATGTTATGAATTTCTTGGTGGGTGTCCATGACATAAGGTTTCCTATGCTTATGTGTATGCCAAAAATCCATGTCTGATACCATTTTTATTCTCTCATGGATTATATTATTTGATTCCATTAAGATTCATGTCTTATGAACTAGAAATATTTATTAAATGACTCAAGATTATGATCGATGATATGCAGGGTGTCATTTTTAAATTTCATGCTCATTTTCTCATACCCTTATTCCCGTTTTTTTCTTATGTGATCATATATAATTTTCTTTTTTACCATTAATAAGAATTATATCTCACCCTTTATTTTGTTTTATTTTCCTAGGTTTTAAAGAAAGTTATTATGTATAATATGTCTAATAAGGTTACTAGTTATAGAGTAATAAGTGGTAGATTATGTATTTCATTTATAAACTAGCTGTTTATGTGTCCAAGTATACAAAGTCACTAGAGATATATGATTCTTGCATGGATCATTATGTTATGTAAGGAATATTAATCTAATAGAATGTGTTATTTTTGTATAAAAATTATGGGATTCTATATGAAATATGTATTACCTACTTTTAGGTTGGACTATCTTGTATATATACTATCTTACTTTCATAAATGGATGGTTTTTATTTTTCACAAGTAGGGTTGTTAGTTTATTATTATCTTTATATAGTTCATTTTATTTATTCCTTCACTATTTTTAATACTGATCGAGTGGGTATATTCTCCCCATTATACCTCTATTAGAGACTCTCTCCTAGTTTTTATCCTATGGAATTTGGAGAGGCACTCTTGAGGCCATGTGGCCCTTAGGGTCAGTTAATTTTGAGTGAACTGAGCCAAGGATGTCATAATATGTTTTTCTATCAATAATAATTCTCAAAAAAATAAAAATAAAAAAATTTAAAAATATAATTAATATATATATATTAATATTTAATATATATATATATATATATGAATATTTATGGAAACATTAAAAAAATATGACATAATAAATTTCAAACAACATTGATGAACACATAACTAACCATTATGGGTGATTATTGGTAAAGGGATTGTTGATAATGTAAAACCAATGAGGTTTTTATGTATCTTCATATGCAATACTATGGAACTTAATCCTTAAAAAATGAAAAAATAAACACATAACCTTTAATAGTTACCGACTATCCTCAAAATCATCATACAAATTTTTGTTTTCTATGTAAATATAATAGATGATATCATCATAAGATATCAATTATTTTTCAATGTGGGGAGGATAACCAAATGATTAAACCACCTAAAACTCCCATGATATAGTTGATGACGACACCATTACAATACCATATAAACTAGGGAGTCTTTACTGTAAACCAATATCAATCAGTTGATGCATCTTTGTATTAGTATCCAAATGATATACTTCCTCATTAATGTTTGGGTTGCCTAATTTTTTATCTTCAAAAATATCTTTTTTACCTGGGGTTATATCAAGATTCATTTACATGTGAGAATTATCTGCCTTGCACATTTCCTAGGAAAATTTTACAATAAAATAAATACTTAAAATTAAAATAAGAAAATTTTATTTTAAAATATGAAAAAGTTATATGAACCACAATTCTACATAAAAACTCACCTACAACATGTGTCATAATATGATTAGCGTAAAATGTTTTATACACCTAAAATCGAGTAATCAAAGTATCTCTCTCACACTACATAAATAAATAATTATATTATTTTATAAATATATAAAAATTAATGAATAGGTATGTAAATAAAATGATCAAATATATATATCATTGACCAACGATGTTGTTAAAATTTCTTACTCTCAGTTTTATGAGTAATATTTTGAATAAATTTAATCAATATATTTATAGAGGAATTTTTCTAGAAATATTAAAATTTCTTTTATGTGCATGACCCATCCCATTCATTATAGGGAATATAGTTTGTCAGATGATGCTTTCATGACTCATTAAATTCCCTTAAGGAATCCATTAACATCACTTATCATTGAAGGTTCTATAAAAAATAATAGAGTCAATCTCACATATAATCCTACCATATATACTTAATTGATAGATGTATATACTAAAAAATAGGATACCTATGACCCTACATTATTACAATGAAAAATAAATTAGGATATAATATATTTTCTATGAGGAAGTAATTATTTAAATTTTATGACTCTATAATGATTGGAATTATGATCTTGTATATTGATGGGAAACAAATCCCATGAAAATGGATGAGAATAACAATTTCACCTTAGTATTGATGTATTATTCTATGAAATGTATAAAAATTAGAAAATAATTTAAAACATTGACATTTAAAAATGATCATTTTAAAAATACATTGATATTTTTAAATTTTTTTAATATAATTCCTCATTTTAGAATAAAAATTAATATATATATACTTCTTAAGATATTTTTATAAAATCATGAACCTCATAGAGAATTATCCCCTCTTAAATAGGACACAGTTACTACTATACTCACCCTATAATTATAATGATGAAACCTTTTTGTCATCATCTGGTAGAATTCATTGGAAAACCTATACAAAAGTTTTTTAAATTAATTATTTGACATATTAGAAATAAATTATAAACAAAAATAACAATTAGTAACTATTATAAATATAATTTAAAATTATAAAAACATGATTAATTATTTTTATATGTTATTATACTCCACACAATTTGGTTTTCTTCTCCATCGCATTAGTCTTCATCTTTAGTTTTATATAAATCTCTAAATATTTAAATTTTCATGACATATTTATTTTTATTTTTTTCAATTATATCAAATTCATTCTGTAAGAACCCAGACCTTCTTTTCAGGTATGTTTTTCTTTTTCTGGAGTTTTTGATAAAAGAGGAGTTTCTAGAAATTTTTGAAGTACAAACTGTGTACTTTATGAGTACATTCCGAGTACTTTGTTTCCGCACGAGGACATGTGCTGGTTGTGTAAGGGCCACACACACGGTCATTTGGGGTGACATGGTGGCCACTTAAAGCGGAGTACGGAAGAGGCAAGTACATGCCGTGTACTCCAAAAGTACACACTGTGTACTTTTTTTTCATTAAACAGACTGGGGCCGCATCTGATCTCTATAAGTGTCTTCTTCTAGGTCTCTTTCGACC